>JAFEMH010000481.1:0-600000 GCA_022495995.1 Adenophora triphylla var. japonica
AAGGAAAATTGAAGTTTGAAATAAGGATACCTTCCCTATTCCATTCAGTCGCCAAGAAGTCTCCTTCCTCCAAGGAATCCTTCTCAACAAAAAAATATTTTGATTTCCAGCCCCTATCACTCACAGCTACTTTCAAGAACAAAGGTTTCATTCCAGACCTAGTCTTAAGAAGGTATCTCATGGAACCAAAAGTTTGGAGCTCATACACAAAGGCTAACTCCTTCAAACTTATGTCTAAATCGAATTCACGGTTCACCCTCAGAACACAAGAAAAGATCCTCCAAACCATGGGCATCAGTTGTACAAAAGCAAGGTTAGTCTTTCTAAAAAACTCGTTTATCAGCGCAGGGAAGGGATAAGAAAAACCTAGAGTAAAGGGGTACTCACAAAAACAAACCCATTTCGGAGAAACGAAATCAGACCTAAGGAGAACATCAAATGGCCTAAAGATGGTAGAATCCGGGAAGCAGTGTCGATCTTTGATGGATTCGATCAGTTCATTGTTACAGATTTCTTCATCTGGTTTTGTCAACAAACCTTCGCACGAAAAACCCCCGTCCTCGTGTAAGCTCAGAGGATTTTTTGCGGCTTTTCCCTTTTTTAATTTCACCATTTTTGAAAAAGTAACAGGAAGAAAAAGAGAGGGAAAGATTTTACCTTCAAGGGAGAATCACCGCCGTGAAGAAGAATGGATGAAAGTGATTGGAAAAAGTGAAGGAGAAAGTGAAAAGAGTTTTTCAGTTTAAAGCCCTAGATCTTGGGGGTGGTTATGCTAATTAAAGGGAGATTAACTCCTCAACAGCCATGTATCCTTTCAATTAATTAACCGCAGAGTTTTTAGAAAGTAGTGGAAAAAACTGACCTTTTAAATTCATTTAAAAGACAGTTTTTTGGGGACAATTGTTGTGGGTAAAATTCAGGATTGCTTCATCTTGAGTTGTTATCAGCATGTCGACATCTTCATACTCGAAGGCAAGGTAAAAATTATTTACTTAATTAATTAATTATTTATTTCTGTTATATTTAATTACAGGGATAAATAGAACGTGGGAAAAAACGTGTCCAATAGACTCCTTTCAACGGCTTGGAAGACTAAGTCAAGATGGAGATAACTTACCGAGATTATAGGGGAGTTTGTTAGGATTTTATTTTTCCGTTATTTTCTTTTTTATTTAAGCTCATGGCTGATAGCACACAAACACACACGCTGAAATTGTCACGGCCAGAATCACAAGTGATATCCAAGGTGATAACTGCACCAACGATAGCACTTGAGATAGCACACACACACTTCGAAAATAAAACAATTTTGTAAAAGAGTTTGCAGCGGAATAAAAACACCAAAATTGTTTTTCTCAAGTTATATAAATATAACTTGAGAGTGCCTCTTAGGCAAGACTTTATAATCACTATAAATGAATTTACAAACCCGAAAGTTCCCTATAGCTATAACTATGTTGAGCTCAATGGAACAAGAGATAAAGAACGGAATCCTATCCTAGCCTTCACACAACTTGATACCAATGTAATCAAGTGCGAAATTACAAGGGAGAAAGGATTAAAAAGAATCAAACAAAGAACTTTATCTCTAAGCTTTCGAAGGTGTGAATGTGATGATGTAATTGGCATATCTTCAAATGAAACCTTCTTAGCTTATTTATAGTCTTCAAAATACTTGAAGGCTACTCAATTAACAGCCTTGGGGCTGGTCTTGCACGTGGAGGAAGTATAGGGAGAGTGGGTGAAGTTGTTCCACATTTTTAGCTCCACTTCCTCAATTTTAGCAACCAAGTTGTTTTATCCTTAAGCCAAGCTTCCACGCCTTGTACTCCCATGCTTTATCAACCTTGTACTTCTTTTATAACTCAGAAACAACTCTTGACCAAGTCTTCACACGTTTTGTTTGTTATTGCCCAAGTTACGAATTTATACATAAAATGTATAAATTCTTTTCTTCCAATTTCCACACGTGTCTAGCTCCTTCTTTGATGCTATTGCACTCTGAAATATAAACACAAACCATAGACTATACAGAGTTTATTAGCACATTAGTCCATTAAATAATAAACAAGAAATATACAACTATATAATTTTCAGTACAGGGAATCATCTGCGATATCACCTGGACTTTTGGGAAATCATCTACGATATCACCTGCAGTTTACACTATCAATCTCCCCCTTAGTTGGATATTTCTTTCCAAACTCAATGTGCTGTTGTCCTGTAAGATTAGTCTATATACAAATGTACAGAGCATAGAACACAGTATAATATCTCCACAAAAATTAACTCCCCCTTAACCAAGGAGCTAATCACAAATAATGATTAATCATTTAAAACTAATTTATTTCAAACTTTAACAAGTTTTCGAAATAAACTAAGTTACCATTAAAGACCATAACCATTGTAGCCAAAAATTCATCCAAAGCTAGCAAAAACAACCTAGCAGTTTAAGTTATAAACAAACCAACTAAAGTGTTTAGCAAACCAATATAAACAGAAAAAGGAAATTGTTTAGAGAACCACAAACATCACCAAAATAAAAGAAATTGTTTTTAGGACCACCACAAAAACAGTCACCCACATGATAGTGACAACATCAACCTTCAGGTTTGTCAACCTTCAGGTTTCAACTTTCTTCTTCTTCAAACTCCTCTTCTTCTTCATCTTCCTCCTGATCTCCTTCCCTATCACTTCCACCATCACTTGGGCCAGCACTGGTGGTAGCACCTATAGTAGCACCAGCTCCAGTAGTTGCAGTAGCAGCAGATCCTCCCCCTATTTGGGAAGAAATTTCATCAATAAAAGCATCGGTAACCTGCTTAAGCTTAGCCCATCCCTCAGCAAGTTCTCACATTTCACTTGATTGTTTGTGCAAGAAGTTAATCACTGTTGCCTTTGGGATTGATGGACCAGAGTTGCCCAGAAGATTCATCATGTTGGTTAGAATACTTGGCAAAGCATCGGTTCCCGTAAAAGTATTAGGGGCAACACACTGGGAAGCACTTGGGATATCACGTGAGATAGCACTTTGGGAAGAACATGGGGTCGTTTCATCGATTTGTTCCAAGGAAGATCTTTTGTATACCTTTTGCCCTTTTTCGGTTGTTGATCAATGGTATAATACTCGGGTTCGATGGTAAAAACATCGTAGGCTTCAATGGGCAAGGATTGAAATACCAAAACTTTGAAGATTAGAGAAGGATAGGGGAAAAATCTAATGTTCACTTCCTTTTTTCTACCCCAAGAAGCTAAGTGTTTGAACACTAATCTTCCAAAGTTAATCCTTAAATTCTTACCCAATCTATACAACACATTTGCATGCTCCAATGTTACAATAGGTTCATTAGTTGTAGGGAGCCAATTGAAGATGCATAATTTGTGAAGCACAGAATATAGAGAAGATAGCCTAGAAGCATGAAGTTTCTCTTTCAAAGGCCAGGACTGCAGTTTGTTGTGAGTGAGCAATTTTACCATTTCATCTCTATTGACCCTAATGCTCTCATCATCTACATTTGGGAGGCCTAAAACTTTGTTAATTAGGGTTGGAGTAAAAGAATAGACTTTTCCCCTAACAAACACTTTCCCATATTTTGCAGACCCTTCATCATCCAAATGAGCATGCAAGTTAGCAAAGAAATTGCGTATAACACTCTCAACAAACACAGAAGCATGATTATTAGCATTAAGAAAATTCCTGTCCTTCAAAAACTGAACCACTCCTTCTTTTTCCAACTGACCCTCATCAATGTGCTTTTCTTTTAACAACCTTTTACTCGAATTGTTCAACCAAAATTCCATATTTTCTTTCTTGTAAAATTCTAGAGTAAGAAAAGGTTTAGGAAAAGCTTTATCCTCTTCAATTCGAATAGCCTCATCACCAGAATTATCACTAGAGGAATGAGTAGGAACAGAGGAGGGGGCAGGTGTTACCTCAGATGATATCTTCTTCTTGCTAGCACCTTTGTTAGCACTCACAGTAGCTTTGCCCTTGGCCTTCTTTTTTTGAAAATCAGAGAGGGTCTCCTCCTCATCACCATCTACCCAAGCATCAAATGAGTACACAGAAGGCTCCTTCTCCTTGTTTGCATCAAAGTTCTCGTCACTCACATGGGGTGAGGACACATCAAGAGAGCTTTCTGAGACTTCAACCGGATCTAAGGAGGTATTTGATGTTGTCTTGGACCTGATTGACCTAATGCGGTTGGAGGACCTTCTTTTTGCAACTTGAGGAGACAGCTTGGAAGTTGGGGCTTTCCTCTTTCTCTTTGGCTCGGCTGGAATGAGAGTTACCTTAGGGATTCCATGTTCAAACGAGGCAACGGGGGCAGTGGCTGGAACAATCGCCATTGTAGGTGGAGAAGAACTTGGAGTGATCATTGGTGAAGTTTCCATGGCCACACGAGAAGCCACGGATGGAGCAAGGCTTGGTGAAATGTCCATTTGATCCATGTGAGATGGTTCGGTATTGGTTTTGGATGGAGAAGCCATGGAGATTTGTGTGAGATTTTGGAACGTATTTTGACCTAGGATTTTGGGAGAGAAGAAGGCGTTGGAACGAAGGTTTAAGAGAGAAGAGAGGGTAACGGATAGAGAGAGAAACGGAGGAGGTTGAGTGAAAATAGGAGAGTGAGAGATTAGATAGGGAACATAATTATAAATTGATTTGACATCTAAAACCTATCTAAACTACCCCTATTAATTCTCAAACTAATCCCTATCCACACAATTTCAAAATAAACCCTAACCACATCTTTTAAAACTTCAACACTTTTTTTAAAAAAAATAAAAAACAACACGGTTGCAAAATAAAATAAAAGAATTTTTTTTTTATGTAAAACGTAAAAGAATAAAAAATAAGTAAACTAAAACATTTTGCAACTAGGCCCAAAACATTATATGCACAAAAAAATAAATATGGGTTAGTTACTTAATTAAGTTTACTAAAAAATAAAGGAAAGTTGTTGGAGACGTTTTCAAAATCGTAAACTCTTTAGTTAAAAAGACTTTCAGATTTTGAAAAATTAATCAACAATATTTCGAAAATAAGAAAAAAAAAACTAATATAGCACACACTAATGTGTTAAGGCAATGATGGTAACACGTAGGATAACACATGTGATATAAATCTCCTTGATAAATATTTTCATTTTTAAACACTTCAAGCATAACAAGCTGAGTATTTTTCAAGCACTTCAGGCATAACAAGCTAAGCATTTTTCATGCACTTTAGGCATCATAAGCCTATATATATTTTTAAGTACATTGCTTGTTATAAAAGATCATTACACTTCTTTAAACAGGAAAGCATCGTAGTAACGAGCTCCGTGCTTCGAGTTATATTCAAGTGTAATGATAAAGTGAGTTTATGCTTTTCAAGTAGGGTACACTGTAGTAGCGAACTCCATGTCCCTAATACTTAGCATAACCCACCTCATACATTCTCATTGGCAAGAGTACATCGTTGCAGCGAACACCGTGCCCCGAGCTCGAGAGAATAGTATGGAAACATTGCCTTTGCCTTTTATTTATCAAACAGAAAAGATTAGTGACTTTGTCACTTTAAGCATATGAAGGGGAGTGATATCACACATGATAATCTATGTAATAACCTACCATAACAAAAAGGTCAGTATGTGCCACTGTTAGAACTAAGCTAACCAGATTAAAAGAGAATGAAATCATTTTTTTTAAATAAATAAAGGGAAAAAAAATACACTAATATACAAGTGTTACCCTGAGTGATAACATCACCTGGGGTAGCACAGACGAACAGACTCAGAGATTACAAAGACCAAGAGATCTTTTCAAACTAGAAAATCTCTCGTGGTCTAAGGCCTTGGTAAAGATATCAGCCAGTTGATACTTAGTATCAATATGATCAATGTTAATTAGGCCTTTATCTACCATATCTCTAAAAAAATGATGGCGTATGTCTATGTGCTTAGTACGGGAATGTTGAACAGGGTTTTTTGAAATGTTGATAGCACTCAGGTTATCACAGTACATAGTCAAAGAATTACTCTCTAGGCCATAGTCATCTAACATATGTTTTAGCCAAATAAGTTGTGAACAACAACTACCAGCTGCAACATATTCAGACTCAGCTGTGGAAAGAGAGACACAATTTTGTTTACGACTATACCATGAAACTAAATTGTTGCCCAAGTAAAAACACCCTCCACTAGTACTCTTCCTATCATCCATATCCCCCGCCCAATCCGAGTTACTAAAGCCTACCAAATTGGTATTAGTATCCTTACTAAACCAAATCCCTAATTCACTTGTTCCTGAAACATATTTAATTATCTTTTTGACAGAATTAAGGTGTGAGACTTTAGGATTGGCTTGATAACGTGCACAAACACACACGCTGAACATGATATCAGGACGACTAGAAGTGAGATAGAGAAGGCTACCTATCATAGAACGATATAGAGTAGGATCAACATCCTCACCTACTTGGTCTCTACCAAGTTTGAGAGAAGAACACATAGGGATTTTTGAACTTTTTGCTCCTTCCAACCCAAACCGTTTCACTAGGATCTTTGCATACTTTCTTTATGAAATGAAAATTCCTTCATTTGATTGTTTCACCTGCAAGCCTAGAAAGAATGTTAACTCACCAATCATGCTCATCTCAAATGTTGATGTCATAGCCTCTACAAAATCTTTTAAACACGTTTGAGAAGTAGAGCCATAGACTATGTCATCAACATAGATTTGAACAATGACTGTTTCTTTGCCATGCCTTAGGATAAATAAGGTCCTATCTGCTTCACCTCTTGTAAAACCATATTCAAGTAAGAAAGAGGTTAAGCGACCATACCATGCACGTGGAGCTTGTTTCAAGCCATATAAGGCTTTATCAAGTCTATATACATGGTTTGGTAGATGAGGATCTTCAAATCCTTTTGGTTGTTCAACAAAAACTTCTTCTTTTAAATAACCATTTAAAAAGGCAGCTTTAACATCCATTTGAAACAAGGTAATTTTTAGAAAACAAGCTATAGCCAAGAGGAGTCTTATGGATTCTATTCTAGCAACAGGAGCAAAGGTCTCATCAAAGTCAACACCTTCAATTTGGGTGTAACCTTGAGCTACGAGACGAGCTTTGTTCCTAACAATATTTCCTTGCTCATCTGATTTGTTCTTGAAAATCCATTTTGTACCAATTACATTTGTATTAATGGGACGTGGTACTAAACACCAAACTTCATTACGAGCAAATTGTTCAAGTTCCTCTTGCATGGCATGTATCCAAAATTATCTTTTAAAGCTTCGTAAATATTTTTGGGTTCTAAAGAAGAAACAAAACAGAATATTTTACCTTGTGGTATGTGGTGGACATGCACACATACCTTGCCATTTCACGGTTACTAATGTGTCCTTTATTCCTTGTTCGTACCCCTTCACTTGCTTCTCCAATGATTTGAGATGAAGGATGATCTCTTCTGATCCTAGCCGGTGGATCCCTTCTCAAATCTTCATGCACATGAGCATCATCATCCGATCGGCTCCTCCTTTTCGGTTGTTGGGACTGGACTTGGGTGATACCGGAGATGCTATCCCTTCGTGACAAGACTTGGGCCAACACTGGGTATCACTTACTTGATTTTGATCCTCCAAAGCAATATCAATGGAGATTCCTGTACTCCATCACCTGTAACACTTGCTAAATCATCAACAACAACGTTAATTGATTCATGAATGGTTTTTAACCTAAGGTTATAAACCCTGTATGCTCGACTGTCCTGAGCATACCCAAGAAATATAGCCTTATAACTTTTAGAGTCAAATTTAGCTAAGTAATCCCGATCATTTAAAACATAACACACACAACCAAATGTATGAAAATAATGAACCTTTGGTACCCTACCATTCAAAATTTCATAAGGTGTCATTCTAGTACCGGGTCTTAGAAAAACTCTATTGGCCGTGTGACAAGCTGTGTTTAGGGCCTCAGCCGAAAATCGTTTTGAAATTCTTTTTGAAAACAACATCACACGTGCCATCTCAAGTAAGGTCCTATTTTTCCTTTCAGCCACCCCATTTTGTTGAGGTGTTTTGGGAGCAAAAAACTCATGTTTAATTCCTTTTAATTCACAAAAAGTAAAGAACAATGAATTATCAAACTCCGTTCCATGATCAGACCTTATTCGCATGATATGAGCAGAAAACATGTTTTTGATTTTAGCATGTAAGATCTTAAACTTTTCAAAAGTTTCTGATTTTTCTTTCAAAAAATATACCCAAGTAAATCTAGAAAAATCATCAACTATTACAAAAGTATATTTCTTACCTCCTAGACTGTCTACCTCCACTGGATCCATTAAATCCATATGCATTAATTGAAAACAGTGTGTTGTGCCAGAATACTCCTCATTATGTTGGGTAGCACTATGGGTAGCACGTGTTTGTTTATCCTTGAAACAATCTTCACATATGATTTTCGTACTTATGTCCAGACTAGGTATACCTCTTACAGCTTCAGCATTAATGAGTTTCACAATGTTTTGAAAATGAACATGACCCAACTTTTGATGCCATAAGGTAGCATCATCAACCCTCACAGAATGGCACACTTGTTTATCCTCAACAAGATAACAGTTATTACTTGACCTAGTACCACTCATAACACATTTATTGGTACAATCAAAAACTTCACAAGTGTTTTTGTTGAATTTCACTTCAAGGTTGTCATCACAAAGTTGGCTAATACTAATTAAATTAGTTACAAGTCCATCAGCATGCAAAACATTTTTCAAAGCAGGAAATCCAGGTACATTTAATATGTCTTTTCCTACTATATTACTCTTGCCACCACCACCATATGTTACACTACCACCTTGAATAGGTTCATATTCCTTTAAAAATATTTTTGTTCCAGTCATATGACGAGAACAACCACTATCAAAATACCATGAACCTTCAACATTAGTTTTTAAAGCAGTGCACACAACATCACATCTTAGGTTAGATTCACTACAAGAAACAGGCTTATTTACGGCGGTTAAAATCTGCCTTAAATACCACGCGCCCCGCCGTATATAGTATTTACGGCGGACTAGCCGCCGTAAATAGACCCCCGTATAAATCATCGCCGTAAATACTATATACGGCGGGATCACTACCGTAAATACTATATACGGCGGATATACCACCGCCGTATATAAATGAAATACATACGTATATTATGGCGTATTTTAGTGATCTTTATACGGCAGTATGTGTAACCGTCGTAAATAAGAGACGAGTCGTCCTCTTCGTAACGAGTCGTCCCAATTGCACCCCCACCAGGTTCCCTCGTCCCCCCTTTGTAGACGAGTCATCCAAGCCATTTTATACGGCGGATTTAGTCACCGCTGTAAATAACTTAATAGGGACGACTCGTCCACCATGGCACGAGTCGTACCATTTACACCCCCTACTGGTTCCCTCGTCCCCCCTTTGGGCACGAGTCGTCCCCAGCTTTATACGGCGGATTTAGTCACCGCCGTAAATAAGCCTATTTTTTTTCCCAGCTTTGTATAATTCATTTTCCCCCAAAAATACATTCACAAAAACCAAATTCAACCTGTACACACACAAATACAACCTGTATATAACCAAAAATACACAAATGCAATCAATATTTACAATCTACATATTAACACAATGTATCCAGACATAATAACCATTATACAAAAAAGTTATTAGTTGTTGAATGTATCCAAAATACACAATGTCTAAAATCCACAACACCTATTCATTACCGTCATTTCCACGTCGTTCAAAAAAACAACGTTTCAATTCATCAATTTGTTGTTGTAAGCGTCGGCGTTCCTCCCGAAGTTGTTGTTGTAGCGGCGTTCCTCCTCATTTTGCTCGGCGTACCTCCCGAAGTTGCCTTTCAAAATCTCGGCTCGACCCCGCCACCGCCTCCAATACAAACTGCCTCGAGAAGTTGGGAATTTACCAAACACCTTAGTTTTGTTAAGACCGCCTCCCATACATCGCACTCTCCCGTGGTCATCAGGGCCCATCATACCAACAAAAATATTTTCACGCGCCGTGGGAGAGTTTTGTTGCTCCTCTGGCAGCTCCTCAATTGCATCATTAAGCGTTTGCTGTAACAAAAATAACATGTTCAATATAAATGTTTTAACTTTTAATTAATATTATGAAAATGAAGTTAGAAATGAAAAAAGTATTCTATAGAATAACAAAACTCGAAATGTAAAAGGTTGAAACTTTAACTTACAATCATTTGAGTGGTTTCTTGATCTGCGGGTGTTTTGCCCGTGCGCGTATGTATGAAAATGCTTACGCGATCAGTTGGTAAACCCTTGTCGTCTCTCTACAATTTATAATAGAATCATTTGACCAAAAAAATATATTTATATATGATACAAAAAGAAACATTAATTGAATTGACAACTGAGAACTAAATTGAACGATGACAAACCTCTTTGATGACTTTGGGATGGGACGTTTTTCCGGTCCTATTCAGGCACGATTGCTTTTCTCGATTCAATTTATTTGTTTCTGATATTTCCTGGAAAAAAAGAAGATAATATTAGTATTAATTTGACTACTTATATAAGACATTCACGATAATAGATTGAGATTAATTTGAAATATACCTGAGCCTTGTTCGTACCCCACATCGCAACAAGTGCAGCCCATTGATCCGCAACACACCCACGGGTGATGATGGCCATTTTGGGCTTTAGCCCGTGGACGGCCCGTAAACCCTTCGGCCCGTGGCCCGTATGGCCCGTGTCCGCCGGCCCGTGACCAAGCCCGTGATCCGGCCCGCCTATATTATGGACCAGGCTTTTCAGAGGAAAAGGTGGACGGAGCGGGCTAAGCCCGCGGGCTTCCAAGCCCGTCCAACCCTTTATCCGTTTGGCCCGTTTTTTTTTTTATAATTTATATTTAACGTTTGAATAATTAACACCAAAGTCATTGTGTCCAAGTGGTAAGTTTGCTCACTTATTCCACTTCACCCCGGTTCGAATCCCCTACCCCTTTTCGCATTTTGAAAAAAAAAAAAGGGGAAATCCGTTTGGCCCGTGGATCCTTGGATCCGGGCCAAACGGGCGGGCCTTACCATGGAAAAACGGACGGGCCGGGACGGGCTTTAGCCCATCTCCTCTCACGGACGGGTCGGGTTATGCCCGTTTGTCCGTTTGTCCGCTCATCAACGGGCCGGGCTACCCATTTGGCCTTCATCACCCACGGGGTGGGTGAGCCAATGCGTCTTGGTCGGATTCATACATCTTATAAAACTGTTTCAACTGAGTAATATTCATAACTGAGTTAATATTCATAACAAAGTCATAACTGAGTAATATTCATAACTGAGTAATACTTATTATATGCTTGTCTCACTGGTATTTCCAAATCACGCCACGCTTTACCGAGAGAAAGAACCATAACCTAGGGTAATACTCTTATAGGAGCATTTGTATTTTCCTATATACACAATTCAACGAAGAAAAAAAAAACAATTGTTAGAGAATCATAAGACTTTTGACTACGTACTAGAGATTTATGTAAGAAATATGGATTACAACTTACCAGAACGTCATTCCATACGTTATTTATGCACTCATGGTCCATCTGAGACCACTCTCTAGTTAATGGGAAATGTTCCCCATTTTTAGCAAAATTCCTATCTCGAGTAGCTAATTTTGCCATTTCCCCATAACCTGGTTGACCATAATTATTCCATATTATGTTCAATCTCTCTTTACCCCATTTGGGGGTTGGTTTTACCCGACCTCTTCCTTTAGGGTTCGAGCCCCCGACCTGGTAATAAATTTTTCTTTGGCGGTATATCTGTCATATGACAATTCAATTATAGCACAAAAATTGGATAAACCAAGTAAAGGACCCAAAAACAGTCTTATAATATATGTATAAGACCTATAAATTTATTATAGGTCTTATGTATCATGTATAAGACCTATAAAATGCCTAGATAATAATAAAACAACAAGTATTTTGGAACAAGTTTTAACCCTAAAACAACAAATATTTTGGGACATAAAGAGTAAATAACATACACAAACACCCAATAGAACTCATGCATTGAAGCCAACCGGTTTGGTGAAAACATGAGAAATAATAAAAACATGACGTGCACTTCCTTTATCAAATCTTTTCCCTTTATAGTTTAAAGCAAACGAAGCAAACAACAACAAAGAACCAACAACAACAACAACAACAACAACAATGAAAGCAATGAACAACAAAGAAGAATGTAAACAACAACAACAACAAATGAAGAAACAAGAATAAAGAAATGACGAATGGGAAAATGTGGGACACTTATTAAATGGAGGGAGTATAACACAAAGTTGGTGTCAAACCAAGATAGTAGTAGTGATTCTAAAATTCTAGACCCCACCCCCACAACATTAATAAAGAAATTGAGCTCATCGAAAAAGAAATTTAAGCACATGTATAAATCCACATTATTCTCACATACAAATGATTACAATGGTTGGATGCAAAAGTCCTTGAAAAAGATTACTCTATGGTTTGAGCTACCGAACTCGTACAGAGGTTATTTCAAAATTTTGAAATCTTCACCTTACAACCTAACCGACGGAGACGACTGATAGGTATTTTTCCAAGGTTCTCGAATTTTTGTTTTTTCCTGTACAAAACTAGGAGTTTCTCATTGCTTAAGTTTACTTGGTGACAGAGAGAAAAGTTTAGTTGGGCCCTCTTGCCCTTAAATTTGATTATCATGCACATAACCACTTCTCCAACAAAAATCTATGCCCATAAATTTATGTTCTAAGTGCTCTGAACAATTCCCTACCCAGGTTGGGAACTATTGTGGCTTAAATTTGTTTAATTAGCAACTCATCTAAAAACATAAGTTATTATAGAGATACCCAACAATGCATATCAAGCTTATCACTATTCCCATGTGCCAAACCAAGGGCATCAGAAATCAAAACATGGCACGTCAACACGTGCATTCACATGTTAAGTTACCACCTCATCTAAAAGCTTAAGCTTTTAAAGAGATACCTAACAATGTATATCAAGCTAAAAATTCGCTCTCGCATGTGCTCGTCCAAATATGGAGATAAACAAGCATTCCAAATCAAGTGCATCACAATATACACAAACATGCCACAGTCTCCTCCTACGCCTCGCCCATCCACACTTGGAGATAAGCAAATCTTAAGCTGTTAGAGCAATACCCAACAATGTATATCATGCTTAAGACTCCCCCTCCCACCAATGTATATCAAGCTTAAGACTCCCCCTCCCAACAATGTATATCAAGTTGACACACACACAAAAAAAGATTTAAGCTACCATATTTGCAACTCTTTAATAAACAAATACCAAATCGGTGGGGAAGCGGGGCAGGGGGAACAACAACAACAACCACAAGGAACAACAACAACAACAACAACACTATAGGGCAAGCCTTGCTTGATACAGAAAAAGTATAAAATAGTACGGGGGGGGGGGGGCTGGGGCTCCCGCGGGTACCAAATCGGTGGGGAAGCGAGGCGGGGACATCCCAAAGTAAAAATTGGATATTCATTTAATATATTCAAATTTCTACGAGGCATCAAAGGAGTACTGGAGAAGCGAGATGACGGAGGTAGAAAGTAAGAGCTGCTGCAACAAGATCCTGTAGGAAATAAGAGTTTGATCAAAAGAAGCAGAACAAATACATATTATAATTAACAATATTAATATTCAATTCAACCATACAAAATAACAAGTTTGATTGAAATATGAAACATAAGTAATAACATTGTCTTAGTAATAGTAAGCAAATAAGATCTAAACAAATACATATTACAATTAACAATATTAATATTCAACCATACAAAATAACAAGTTTGATTGAAACATGAAACATTAATAATAACATCACAATAATAACATCACTGATGAGAGCCGGAGGTTTGTCCCTGATAGTAGGTCTCGACGGGAAGAACGCCTCGTGCACGAGCGGTGGCTCTCGAATGCATCATAGTCAAATAATCCTCGAAATTGGCTCGTAACTCCGGCTCTGTCTGCATCGCCCAAGCCTCCCGGTGGGTATATCGGGCTCCCAAATGGCGCTTTCATCTTCCAACCCCTCAAAATGATCCTGCACCTCCCCCCATCTAGCATCCTCTAAAGTCTGTCGACTCTGTTCCCGAGCGATAACCTCCCCCCATCTAGCATCCTCCAAAGCATGTCGGCTCTGCTCCCGAGCGATCCTCGATCGCTCCTGCTCCTCCAAAAATGCCCTCATGGTATCCCACTGATCAAAAGAACCTGGCGGTTACGGTTACGCTCTCCTCTCACGACCACCCCTGTCTCTCCGATCCTCCTCTTCCTGCTCCTCATCATCCTCCTCATCAACGGGATCCATTTGATCATCAACACCGGCATACGCCAATGCACGGCTGTTCACCACTCGGAAACGTGGCCCCTACCCCCGCAACGGACCGTCCTCCCCGGGAGTACCATATTCAAACACTAAAGACCTGTTATCTGTCGCCCTCCGGTCCCTCACAAACTTGTCATACTGCACTAGCCAGTCTCCAGAATAAAAACTCGTGCCCCCCATCAATCTCATCGCCTCGAGTTTTGGTTCACCCACACAAGCTTGAGCAATCAATGTGATCATCCCCCAAATTGATATGTTTCCCTTTTTGGTAAGGGCAAATGTCTCACATCTCCGAACAAAAATATCAACCCAATCAGGAATCACCTGAAAACTCCTCAACCCTATTCGCAAAAGGTTTACCATAGCCACATTCAATTGAGCGGGCTCTCCGTTTGCCAACCAAGACATAGATAGACCTCTGTAAAATAATTTCCAAGCCGGGTGAGAAAGAGAGGAAGCCCTAAGGTATTTTTTTTTGCAGGGCAATCTGTGAGCTCAGAAAAGAAAAAACAAGTCCCCCATCCGCCTCCACCCAGTTTCCTCTCGGCTGATCAACCCCAAATATTTCCCTCAACTGATCATAAGTCACTCGATAGGCTTCATCATTCATATGAAACCGAATAGAATTTTCTTGTGACCCCTTGCCTACCTCCAAAGTTGAAAGGAACTCAAGTGAATATCTCAAATACGTAGCTGGAGTCTTCCCCAGGAAATTACCTAACCCGGCTTGCGTCATCAATTACATTACTAACGTCTCTAAACCCAAATCCCTCAACACCGGCAAATGAAGGAAAGTGGTGACTTGAAATTTCCTACCCTCCAAATTCCGCCATTTTTTCTTTTGAGCGGCGGTCAATTGGGTCAATCCCATAAACGGCGTCAATGATGCATTAGGGGAAGTGGGATCATTTGGGACTACGGGCGGCGGGTTTTGTCTACCCCTCTTGTTGCTACCCCCTCTACCGTCTCTCTCCTTAGGAGGCATATTTTCAACACAAAAACCACCTATATATAAGACGGAGAGACACAAATTTTAGTAATAACATTGTCTTAGTAAATAGTAAGCACATAAGACCTAAACAAATACATATTATATAGAAGTAACAATATTAATATTCAACCATACAAAAATAACAAGTTTGATTGAAACATGAAACTTAAGTAATAACATTGTCTTAGTAAATAGTAAGCAAATAAGATCTAAACAAATACTACTCAAACTAATCATCATCATTATCGGCCATAATATCTTTGCCAGATGGAAGCTTTTGTAGATGCAATGGTTTCCGAATGTTCATCTCTTTTAGGTCTTTTCTTGCTTTATCATTATCTTTTGATTTCCCCGCAGTACCTAACAGAGTATGTAGCACATTATCACACACATTTTTTTCAATGTGCATAACATCAAGATTATGACGAACATGATTATTTGCCCAATATGGAAACTCAAAGAAGATACTCCTCTTTTTCCAATTGTGACACAACTTAGGAACCTTTCTTTTCTCCAACTTGGCTTGTTGCTTCTCACCCTCTTCTCTTTTCCTCTTTTTAATAACATCTTCTATTTTATACTCTGTTTCCATATTTTCAACTTGTTTAAGCAATTTTGTTCCAAACAATAACTTGGGCTTATCTCTCACTTCATGAGTACCATCAAAAGAGCCTTTATCCTTACGAAAAGCATGACTCCTAGGCAAGAAGCGTCGATGACCAATATAACAATACTTGCCACCATGATCCAACCATCATGCTTGAGGTCTCACATTGCAACAAGGGCAAGCATATTCACCTTTAGTGCTCCATCCAGACAACATTGCATATGCAGGAAAGTCATTTATTGTCCATAATAGTGAAGCTTGTAAAGTAAACAACTCGTTCCTTGATGCATCATAAGTTGATATACCATCTTCCCACAATTCCTTCAACTCATCAATTAACGGTTGGAGATACACATCTATCTTGTTGCCCGGCCCTTTTGGGCCTTGAGTAAGCACCGACAAGAAGAAATATGGCTGTTTCATGCATAACCAAGGTGGAAGATTGTATGGCATAAGCACAACCGGCCAAGTACTGTGAGATATAGTCATTGTTCTGAAAGGATTAAATCCGTCAGATGCTAATCCCAATCTAACATTTCGAATTTCACTTGAAAATAATGTATAACGTTCATCGAATTCCTTCCACGCACGAGAGTCTGCAGGATGCCTCAGCACACCATCGTCTATTCTTTTCTCGGCATGCCATCTCATGAGTGTCGCGGTCTTAGATGACCAATACAACCTTTGCAACCTTGGCTTTAAGAGAAAATACCATACTTTCTTCATCGCTACATGCTTGGGAAGTTTATTCTTGCCACTTGTTTCCGCACCTTCTCTGCTACCCCCTTCTTCTTGTTGCATATATCTAGAGGCTCCACAAATATCACATTTAGTAAGTTTTTCAGTTTCATTTCGAAATAACATACAATGATTAATGTACGCGTCCCATGTTTTATAACTAAAACCCAAATCCGCAGTCATCTTGTACGCCTCACGATAGGAACTTGGCACTTTATTGGCGGCGAGGCAATGCCCTAATGAAAATTTTTAATAAAGAAGTAAATCCCTTATCGGTCACTCGATAATTAGCCTTCCAGTGCATAAGTTCTACAATAAATGAGAGTACTGTAAACTTATCACACCCTTCCCACAAGGCTTGATCAGCATCTCTCAAAAGTCTAAGAAACTTTGCGGTGGATGCATCTGATTGTACGATTTCTTCAATTCCTGGCTGGTTACTATCCGGCATACCCATCCCTTCATGTACCATTCGCCTCATACAATCTTGCACGCCCAATTCAATTTCAATGCCATCTTCAGTTGTCCTATCATTATTATCATTCTTACGCGCCGAAATGTACTCTTCCCCGTGCCTAATCCAATTCTTGTAATCTTTTTGAAATCCCACTTCAATACAATGTGATCTCACGGTTGCACGGTCTTTTTGGTAACGATTTGCGCATTTTTTACAAGGACAATATATTTCTTTAACACCAACAGACTTTTTTGAGAATGCAAAATCGAGAAAGCTAGTTGTCAACCCCAGACAAATACTCATTTGAAATTCGATTATCCAAATCAATCCAACTTTTATCCATATATGACTTGACTTGATATTTTTAACGTTAAAATACAACCTATATATAAGACCGAGAGACACAAATTTTAGAATAAAAATAAACTCATAAACAAACATAGTCTAAATATGTACAACTTTTGGCTCGATATAGATAATATACATTGTTGGAGCCTAGCCTATTAGTCGAACTTGGACCCATGATATAGTATAACCCTATGACAACATTCATTCGTTCTCTCTCACAAGCCCCCCCCCCTAATTGAGAAGCTAATTTAAGGAACTAGGTTGATGTGCAAAAGAATATGCACATGCAACAAAAGATTTGGAACTATTTTTAGGAACTAGGTTGAAGTGCGCAACATTATTTTTTGTGTAGGGTCTACGAAGGGTACTATCTTAGGAGAGCGATGGTAATATAAGCGAATTTGGATGAAGCTTATCCTGTTTCTTGTTGCTACTCATTACTTAGACTAGTTTGAGTGGGTGGTTTTGGAACTTCATTGATTTTTAATCATTCAATTTAGGAAATAGAACTAACATTATTTTGGAACAAACAACAATGGAAATTTGGATTAAACAACGTCGGGCATAGAGAGTACTTTGGAACTATGACACTATCTATCGCTGCTCCAACCCAGGAATCCTATCCCACGAGCAGTGCTCGTCCCCTCCACGCCTCCCGTTTCCACTTTATGCGGTTGATATCAATTTGCTATCTGTGGGTCCTATTAAATTTATCTCATCGGTCGAGCACAATAATTGGCCCAAGTACAATAGTGTAGCCAAATGCTTTTAAGCCTTTTTTTTTTCAATAGATGCAAGAAAAACAATTATTTTCATAAATTAATGAAGAAAGTACTAAATTTACCCTTAAAATTTAAATGATTATAATCCAAAGCAGCGATAATTATTTTGAATCAAAATGTTTGTCCTAAAACAACAGCCATTTTGGACAGGAGAGAATGTTATAAAGGCACATTATATGTTGAAGGAACACAATTATATCTCACTATATAACCACAAAATCATAAATTTAAGTTTTAGCACAAACTAAATCACGATTTAAACAAAATAAATCCAAGCGAGTATGAGCCATGAACATAGAACAAAAACCAAAAATTAAAACTAAATACGCTATATCTACCTGCTGATTTGGTCGAAGGCGTCAGATTTTCTTGCCCTATCTATGGAGGAGAGAAGCTATGGAGGAGAGAAAGAGAGACTGAGATACAGATCGAAGAAATAAACAAAAACCAAAAATTAAAAGTAATTAAATATGCTATACCTACCTGATTTTGGTCACCGGCGTCGGATTTCCAAGCCCTAGCTATGGAGGAGAGAAGCTCTGTAGGAGAGAGAGGGAGATGGAGATTACCGAGAAAGTGAATAGGGAAATTTGGTTTTCCCAGTATTTAATAACATTTACGGCGGATATTGTACACCGCCGTAAATAAAGGTATTATTTACGGCGGACGCGTATCAACCGCCGATAATAAGTACCTATATACGGCGGCTACTGATATACCGCCGTATATAACCTCGATCTCGTATACGTACACGTTAAATATACGTACATTACTTATTTACGGCAGACGCGTCCGCCGTATATATTAGTTATTTACGGCAGCTGTACATACCGCCGCATATATAATATATATATGGCGGACGCGTGTTCACCACCGTATATGAGCGCCGTAAAAAGACTGCTTTCTTGTAGTGATTTAGGTTTCCACACTTTTCTACTTTGATAATTTTTCTTCTGACTGCCAGTGATATCTGACGTGCTAAGTGTGAATGTGGTGCCCAAAATTTGTGTTGGATTCACGCGAGTTTGAAGACATCCGAGTTATTTGAAAAACGGAGTCGCCACGCCATTTTGATTACCTCAAAACTTTGAAAAAAAGGTTTTTACTTGGGTTCGGAGGTTAAGTTACCCCTTGGGAAGAACGTTTGGCGTTCACCCAAAGTGCCTTGCCGGAGCAAGTCTCCCAAGATTTCATTAATCGTGCTTGCTTGCGTGCTTTCTTTGTGTGCATGTGTTTGAGAGTAAAAGGGGGAAATGTCCCAAGTTATCTTCCGGACGTACAAACCATTTGTTGGTTGTCGCTCGGGATTCCTTGGAATTTTATGTATTCGGGATTATGATCCCGTCCTCATCTTGTGACTTGTGATCATCGCATTTTAACCTCGGGACCCTCGGGACTTGCGTGATCGAGAGAATGACTCTCTTTTGGTCAAAGATGAGGTTCTTTAGGAAGGAATGTCCTTAGCCCATCAATCCTACGCTTTAAGACGGTCGAGCTCGTATAGAGGCTTCATACTCATTCTTAAGCGATAATCGGAGATATAGGGTTCAAGGTGTCCCTTTCTAAAGAAATCGTGAACCTTTAATGGAAGGAACGATGCAAAGATGAGAACTTTTACACCGGTCCGTTCCAAGGTTGGGGAAAGGGGGAATGCATGATGAATGACTCTTTAATGAAAAGATGACATTTTTGATTTTAGCAAATGATGCTTTTGATTTAAAGAAAGGATCTTTATTGCAAATGATGCATAAAGATAGGATTTTTATGCAAATGATGCATTGAAAAAGGGGTTTTGATGCAAAGGATGCATTTTTATTGAAAAAGATTTGATCTTTATATGCAAATGATGCATAAAAATGACATTTTTATTTGAAAATGGGGGTTTTAGGTGCAAAGGATGCACCTTTATGAAAAAGACTACATTTTTATGACAAATGAGGTCTTAATGCATGCAAAAGGGAAAGGGGGTGATAAAGATGTGATCTTTATAAATAAATGCCAAGTCCCAAGCAAGATATATGAATGCAATGAGCAAGTATATCAATTAAAATGCAAGGTTAGGGCGTGCGAGGTTACCAATCGTTTCCTTCGCTTCTTCGGACGGAGCTAGGAGGAGAGGTTCGTCTTGGGTCTTCAAGGAGGAGGAGATGGCTTCTTGAGCTTCTTCTTCGCCTTCTTGAGCCTTGAGTGTTCTTCACGTCGATTGTGTTTGTGAGTGTATTGTATCTCTATTGTGTGTCTTGTTGTTGTTGTGTGTTGAAATGGGTAGAGGAGGCCTCTATTTATAGGCGATCTGGATAAGGCTAATGAAGCCGTGCGGTCGAAGCGGCGAGCTAATGCGGCCGTGCGGGCTTATCCATTGTGACTCGGCATTCTAGAACCATGCAAGGTGGCATTATTCTAGAACCTTCCCTCCTAATTAAGAAAAACGTGTTTCTTAATTAGGAAGGATTCCCTTCAGCCTTTATTTAATTAAAAACAGTTCCGGAATGTTTCGGAACACTAGGAAAGGTGCAGGGAATTACCGGAAAACTTACCGAAAATGTCGGGAAAATTAACCAGGAAGGCATGAGCCGGATTTGGGTACTTACGAAGCCCCTCGGCAACGTCACTTGCAAGGCGAGTGGGGTTGTCGATAGAAAAGGATCCGATCGGCGAATGCCGAGACGGATTGGGTGACCAAGGCGGTCGAGTGGGTGAACCTTTTGGAAGGCTACCTACGTATCCGGAGGAATCAAGCCGAGCCGTAGTTCGGAATTAGGATCCGGCGGGGAAGGAAGAAGAGAAGCGGTCTCTTCTTTGGGGAAAAGAAGAGAAAATGACCTAGGAGGTCAAGCAATTGATCCTCTTGGGGATATGCTAGGAGTGACCCAGGTGGTCGGATATCGAACTTCTATGAGGGCGCTTTATCACGAGGAGTGACAAAGAAACGGGGTGACTAAAGTGGTCGAATGGCTGGACCTTTTATAAAAGGCTACCTACGTATCCGGAGGAATCAAGCCTTGATCGTAGTTCAAGCATCACTAGATAGTTAGGAACGATGTCTAGGATCCTTGAGATTTTGACAATTCGGAGGTGTCACTGAAGAAGCTAGAGCTTATGGCGCTATCTCTTTATGACGGAGATAGAGGTAACTTAAGTTGGGAAACTTGAGCGTACGTCACTATTCGCGGATAGAGGTAGCACAAGTTGGAATGACTTGGGCATACGTCACTATTCGCGGATAGAGGTAGCACAAGTTGGAATGACTTGGGCATACGTCACTATTCGCGGATAGAGGTAGCACAAGTTGGAATGACTTGGGCATACGTCACTATTCGCGGATAGAGGTAGCACAAGTTGGAATGACTTGGGCATACGTCACTATTCGCGGATAGAGGTAGCACAAGTTGGAATGACTTGGGCATACGTCACTATTCGCGGATAGAGGTAGCACAAGTTGGAATGACTTGGGCATACGTCACTATTCGCGGATAGAGGTAGCACAAGTTGGAATGACTTGGGCATACGTCACTATTCGCGGATAGAGGTAGCACAAGTTGGAATGACTTGGGCATACGTCACTATTCGCGGATAGAGGTAGCACAAGTTGGAATGACTTGGGCATACGTCACTATTCGCGGATAGAGGTAACACAAGTTGGAATGACTTGGGCATACGTCACTATTCGCGGATAGAGGTAGCACAAGTTGGAATGACTTGGGCATACGTCACTATTCGCGGATAGAGGTAGCACAAGTTGGAATGACTTGGGCATACGTCACTATTCGCGGATAGAGGTAGCACAAGTTGGAATGACTTGGGCATACGTCACTATTCGCGGATAGAGGTAGCACAAGTTGGAATGACTTGGGCATACGTCACTATTCGCGGATAGAGGTAGCACAAGTTGGAATGACTTGGGCATACGTCACTATTCGCGGATAGAGGTAGCACAAGTTGGAATGACTTGGGCATACGTCACTATTCGCGGATAGAGGTAGCACAAGTTGGAATGACTTGGGCATACGTCACTATTCGCGGATAGAGGCAATGACTTGGGCATACGTCACTATTCGCGGATAGAGGTAGCACAAGTTGGAATGACTTGGGCATACGTCACTATTCGCGGATAGAGGTAGCACAAGTTTAGAGTTCGACAATTCGGAGGTTGTCACCTAGTGTTATCCCGTTATAACGGAATTAACGGAGGCGGCGGGAATAAAGCTTGATTGCTAAAGAGATAAGGGATATTTTACGAAAAGATGTTATCTTGGTTAAAAGATAACGGAAATTGCATGCCCAAGTGGAAGGTCCGAAGGCGGGATTGTAATTTACGCTCGAGCGAATGAAGCCGCCCGGCATGAGATGGAGAAAAGGAGCCGTACGGCTAGAGACTGTTTTTCCAGTTATTTAAAACGAGGTTTGAACGGGCATTGGGCATCATTGCCGCCCAAAGCTGCCGAGGAAGAGAGAGAGAAAGGAGAGAATTTCTTCAAAATTCTTCAATTCCCTTGCTTCTATCGATTGGAATGGATCAGGAGGGCAATCCCATACTGAGGCAAGCAAGAAGGAACATCTCCGCGGCTGCGAGAAGGAGGAGAAAGGAGCTCGTTCGGACGGAGAGGAAGTATGACTTCCTTACGCCTCCATCGGAGCTTTACCGGGAAGAAGGGAGCATAAATCAACGAACCCGCGATCGGTTGGGGTAAGCATTCTCATTTTGCTCAAATCAGATGATTTTGCTTGATTTTTGAATGATTTAGGGCTTGACCCGAATTTTAGGATTTTTTGAATGATTTTTGAATGATTTTGAGATGCATGAACAACCTATGAGGCTAAGAATGTGCAATGTGCAACTTGTTTGATGAAAATTATGAGAATGACTCACTTTTTCTCGCAAAATGAAGTAAGAATGAGAATTTTTCAAAATATGAGACGGAGTTCTTGCCTTGTGCTAGAACTAGGTCAAAATTCTGATTTTCAATGAGAAAACATGATTTTGGAAGATGAAAATGATTCATGCATGCCATTTACGAAAGAATAATGCTTATGTGCAAAAAATTGTGAAAATTGTGATTTTGTGCCTTAGGAAAGCAACGGGACTTGATATGACGCGTTTCAAATGATGAAAGACGCTTTTTTTTTTATGCCAATAATGCTAGAAAAACTTTTGTGAATGATTTTCTTTTGAAAACATGTGCACTCTCTTTTTTGTGAATATATGCATGCTTTTGAAAATGATGAAGGGCTGCTTCTTTTTTTCTTGGTGCTTGTCTACGGGAGAACAAGTCTAGAGGACCATCGGAGATAGCGGTTAAGCTTTGGCGAGAGGATGCCGGATTTTGAGAAGAATGGGGTGAATCCCAGCCGGTGGTGCGGGCTACCGTGGCTTAGATGCGTTTGTAGAGGCTATCGGCGGGGTGTTCACATCACCTCTAAGAGAAAGGGCTTGGTCCGAGGCCCTTTCGAGTTACAGTGGGGACGGTACTCATAGCTTTCACACAGTGGGGAGAGGCGACGGTGACTCTGCCGATTTCACGGCTATTGCGGCTGCGAGTTCATAGGGAGGCCCGTGACTTGGAGAGACCACATTACGGCCGAGGAGTTCCGGGCTTTGGTAGGGTTTGAGCGATTCCCAGGGGTTGGGGATGGAGACGCGGAACGTCGAGGTGGCGGTTCGAGACTTGCATGCGAGAACTTTCTTTGCTAATGATGTGGCCCTTGGCGGTGGCTAGAGCATTCATATGGTTGATGCTATCGAGTCACTATCTTTGCTAGTGCAGGACGCTGGCCATGACTTGCCTCCTCGACTCTTTGGAGGATGTGGATGGGATAGGTACGGTCTCTTGGGGCGAGGCCGGATTGGCGGAGTTGTACTTCTCGTTGGACATGTACGGTCGGAACAAAGGCTTCCATGGTGCTTCTCATTTGCCCTTGAGGTAGTCTCCTTTCTTTTTTTCCTTTTCTCTTTTCTGTCTTGAGACTTTTATAAGAGAGAGAATGACCTTTTGATGTTTTGAACATGCGGGCTGGTTTTGCGAGGTGATCGGGTTCTTCCCTTGGAACCGGCGAGTGATGTCACCATCTTCCCTGCTATGGTTATTTGGAGGAGATGCGAGAGATAAATTCACGGGGAAGACCCGGATTACCTTCGATTACAAAATGGTGAGGCCGGTCATCAACGAGGATGGGCACGACGGAGTGGACTTCTACCCTTGGGGCGGGTATCCAGGAGATTTTCTTTGGGAGATGCCATCGAGGTGACGAGGCGAGGAGGTGGCTCACTGGGCGACATGTGATGTCATTTACTTGGGGGACCGTTTCTCGAGGCGGCATGGTCATGTCCCTCCATTGGACGCCATTACTCCCCACGATCCTCCGGCCACGGATGCTGCGGCCCGAGGGATTGGCCGAGAGGATGAGATAGCTAGGTACCGGGCGGCGTGGGCTGCGAGAGGACTTTGACATGGACACCCCCTACTGTGTGTTTGTGGAACGGCGCTGAGGACGCCACAAAAGCTAGTGAAGCTAGCGGTCACTCGGGGATATGGGGAGGATGAGCCCTCTTGACCCGCCGATCCCTCCTGCGCATCTGTCCTATGTGGTCCATGGAGTGCCGAGGAGGATGAGGATACCTATCCCCGATGCTAGGGAGCCCCGGTACACCTTGCCGCTGATAGCTGTAAGTGTACTCTTAGGAGTCTTATTCCCTTTTTAGCTTTTAGATTTTACGCTTTTGCAATTTTACGAGATTTTACGAGATTTTTCTCTTCTTTTTCTCGGAGTTCCGGCTCGCACTTACGATAGGGTGGTCGAGGGCGAGAATAGAAATTTGGAAGGACATGTGCCGGTCTCTTCGAGGAAGGCGCTGCGCTTCGAAGGCGGCGGCGGATGCACGGGAGCACAGGCGCAAGAGACGGCACGTCGGGGCACGGCGTCTACCTCATCGGCCTCGGAGTACTCTTCCCGGTGCCATGCCTCGGGCGGGGACCCAGCCCGACGTGCAGGCGGTGGGCGAGTACGGGCACGATAATGTCCATTTGTCGACGTGAGCGACCGGGAGGACTTGATGAGGAGGCTAGCATTTATGAGTTGAGCGGCGATGAGGAGGAAGAAGAAATCGGAGGCCTAGGAGGTCTCTAGAATAGATTTGGAACGAAAACAAACAATGAACAATTTTTATGCACACTTTGTTTATTTTTTGCTTTATTTGGGCGCCAATGGGGCGAAAACATTGTATTTACATTTTATTTACTTTTCTAATTTATGCTTTCTCAATTTGCATATTATCGAGCCTTGGGGCAACTTTTTTGGTTGGAATTGGGGCTAAAGCGGGCCAAAATGATTTATAACGGTATATAAATGCTTGAATGGCTTACGGATATGTTTTTGTACGGGTTTTGGTTGAAAAAGTGGGGTGAAAACTCCCTTGGGCGGCAACTTTGGTTGCTTTGCAGAATTTTTCTGCGAGAGGGCTAATGTAGCCGTGCGGCATGGCCTTGAGGAAAATGAAGCCGTGCGGCTAACGGTTACATGCGAGTGGTTATTTTACGAATAAAAGCAAGGCTTGGCCATTTCATTTCATTTTCACTCTAGACTTGTCCCAATTGTTCCCGAGCATATTTTGGACCTAAAAGCACCATCTTTGAACACTTTGCGATGGAGAATCCGTCGGATTGCAAAGGGGGAAGCGAGACCATTTTCTATCCGGTCTTCAATCTTGGGCGAGACATAACTTCCAAAATCACAAGGGAGCTTGATTCTTCCTTCAAGATCAAGTCTTTATGGCATTTGAGGGATCTCCCGCCCGATTGGGACTGTTGAGAGCCGCGGCAAAGTTACGGGACGTCAGGAGACATGTTTCTTGCTTCTCTTACAACGAAATTGTCCCAACGTACGAAGACTTGAGCCTTGATTGGGGGACCCGAGGCGAGGCTATATCTATTCCGCTGATCGGAGACGTGCCGGTGACGGTAAAGCTTGCATCTTTTGCGAGATTCCTTTGGGAGAGGTGAGAGGATGATGGTAGCCCGGATAGGATTGACCTTTACGATATCCGGGCGGGTTTGGGTCTCCGGATATGGCTGCGACCACGGTGGCTATGGATGCTTTCATTCTCTGCGTATTCTCTGTTTTGTTCCTTTCTTGAGTCAGGTGGGGATCTGTCATAGTGGCCTCTTGGACATGGTCGGAAGGCTGCGAGTGGGAAGGATATTGTCCCATTTGGTTTTGGGAGAGACATTTCATGGGATCGACGGGATGGCTCGGGAGACCGTTTCATGAGGTCAGGGAGTCCGGCTATGTTGACTCTGTAGGCTGCGGGGAGAGGCTCGGGGCTTTGCACAGGGCTTTGCCGACTCGGTGCCCTTGGGTGATTTCTCGGAGAGGTGCGCCTAGGCGGCGGAACGGGGTAGGCGGGAGGCGATGATGGCTAGGCTATCCACTTCGGACATCCGTTGGTGGATACCACATTGGAGGTTGCGGACCGGGAGGATATTTCGGGAGTCTTATGCTGTGAGGGTTCCGAGATTACTGCTGGTCATCCTTCTACATACCTGCTTAGTATCCGGGCGGTTTGGGGCTTTACGGGAGCCTTTGAGTGATTGGGAGGACATCCGGACCATGGAGGTGGTGTCATTGGACATGAGAGATCCGGCCCGGCTTCTCTTTCTTCTCGAGGGCTTGGACATATCTTGCTTTCCCACCCGGGGCTATCTTCGGGAGCGGGAAGAGCACCATCTTGACCACTTTGTCTACTTGGGTGAGTACGAGAGGGAGATGGGAGCGACTCGGGTTATCTTGGAGGATAGACGTCGAGCTTTATTGGGAGGCGGCTGCGACTCGAGTAGGACTACGAGGGAGGCGAGGCTAAGGCGAGTTGCCATAACCGGTCAGTGATTTGGTCGGAGATATGGAGGCTCGGTACAAGAGGTTGTCAGGTCGCTCCTTTGGCCCGAGGCTCGAGAGGGAGGAGGTGCGGACTCGTGCTCGGATAGAGAGAGCACTCATTGACACGGGGTTGGTAGAGGCTCCGGTGAGGATACCGAGAGGTCGGGATGAGGGATACCGACATCATAGACAAAAAGAGGAAGAAGACTCGACGGGGCCGAGGAAAAGGGAAGAAGACCGAAGAAGACTCGGCGAATGACGGTGATAGATCTTTTCTTAGGATCCTCTTATTGCCATTTGCAAACACATTAGTTTATTTAGGCATTTTATTGTATTTTAGATCTTTTTAGCGAGGTTAGCGAGTTAAGAGGTGAGCCGTGCTTGAACTCATCAAGAAGTTTTTAACTTGTAATGAACAAGGCATATTATCTTAAAAATTAATCAAGACACATTTCATGGAAATTCAAATGTCTTTATTGATTGGGACCCGTTTATGGCTGAAATACCCTTTATTATTTAGGGCGCACTTCATGGAAGCTTGATTGTCCTTTTTATTGTTTAGACCGAACCATATATGGCTGCCTACGTTCCCCTTTTACAAGAAAGGCTAAGGGGCTCGAGGTCTACGTAGTTCATTACGGTGAACCAATTTTTTTCGTGTGCGGCCACTGTTTTTGCCTAGACCGCCCTTTTTGGGGTTTTCGGCCCTAGTGGGCATTACTCTTTTTGCACTAAGATTTTTTTCTTTTTTTTTTTTATATGTGCAACCATGTCTTTTGCCTAGACCGCCCTTTTTGAGGTTTTCGGCCTAGTGGGTATTACTCTTTTTGCACTAAGATTTTTTTTTCTCTTTTTCTTTTTTTTTTTTATTAGACATAGTATCTTCGGAGTTTATCACCGATTGGTGGGTGGACAAAGGGATTGCCATCCAAGTACGCAAGCTTCATGGCTCCTCCCGATAATATCTTACGCACCACATAAGGGCCGATCCAGACGGGTTCCCATTTTCCCAGGGTTGTCTACGGTAGGGGGCTTTACTTTCAGCACTAAGTCACCTTCTTTGATGTCTCGGCCTTGACCTTTTTATCAAACGCTACGGCCATTCGCCTCTGTAGGCTCGGGTGTGTTCCATGGCTTTTAGCCTTCTCTCGTCAAGCGAGGGCTAATTCATCATGCCTTCTGCGCAACCATTCCACTTCATTGACACTTTGTTTTCCGGGAGGACCCTTAATGACGGGATTTCCAACTCCATTTGGTAACCTTTGCTTCCATCCCGTAAGTTAGGGCAAAAGGAGTTTCTCCTGTGGTACATTGACAGACGTTACGTAGCCCCGAGTGCTAGGTGCGGCTTTTCGGGCCAATCACGACCACGGGTGGCCATCTTCCGGATGATCCGCTCGAGTGTCTTATTAGCGGCTTCCACGGCTCCATTGGTGCGAGGTGCATGCGGGGACGACTTGTGGCGAGTAACTACGGGTCGACGGCGGTCTATCGCAGTCTCCTTCGAAGTGTGACCCATTATCGAAATGATCTCGTTGGGCACCCCATATCTGCACATTATGTTTTCTTTGATGGCTGGGCCACTTTTACGGAAGTGAGGACCTTGTAGGACTTGGCCTCTACCCACTTGGTGAAGTAGTCGATGGCTACCAACACGAACTCATGCCCATTGCTTCTGCCGGGGCTATTTTCCCTATCACGTCAATGCCCCAAGTTGCAAACGGCGAGTCGTCATGCGGTGCAGTCATGAGGTGGGAGATGGTTGAGGTTGGCAAACCGGCGGCACTTGTCGCGAGGTTCGGACGTCTTTGAGCGCGATGCTGTCTCCATGGAGATCCGGTAATAACCCATTACGAGGATCACTTGCATCGGGGCTCTGGCATTCATGTGAGGACCGCGGGGACCATTGTGGACTTCGGTCATCAACTCTTTGGCCCTTTCTTGGGTGACACATAAGAGGAGTGGTCCTTGATACCGCTTCTTGTACGGGTTGCCTCCTAGAATGACATAATGAGAGGCCAACCTTTTCGGGGCTTGCAAGCTTTTGGCTCGACACCTTCCTTTGGTCTACCTTCTTCGTCTCTGAAAAGGCGACTCTCCGTCTTTGAGGAATTGGTAAATACGATTGTACCAAGGTTCCTTTATAGGCTCGGGTCCCGGGTCCCTTCACAACGGAAGGTGGGGCTTCTCTTCTACCACTACGAAGGGCTTTATGGCTTTTCCCTCGGGGATCTCTACCAATGAGGCTAGAGTAGCTAGGGCATCTGCGAATCTGTTCTTTTCCCTCGGCAAGTAGTGGAAAGTCACTTCTCTGAGCTGTCAGATCAACTCCTCCATATGGGCATGATACCGTTGCGGATTAGGGTCCAC
This sequence comes from Adenophora triphylla var. japonica, assembly GCA_022495995.1. NCBI lineage: Eukaryota > Viridiplantae > Streptophyta > Magnoliopsida > Asterales > Campanulaceae > Adenophora > Adenophora triphylla. Next base: position 29,569 of record JAFEMH010000481.1, read on the forward strand.
GAGTCTTCCACTTGTTGGAGACTTGGTTGATGATCAGGGCGAGTCTCCCGTAAACTTCGAGCTCCTTGACATTTCTTTCTAAGGCAGCCTCCAAACCCGGCAATGCGGGCTTCATACTCGGCGACATTGTTCGTGGCGGGAAAGTTCAACTTGAGGGCTATGGGGTATGCTCATCTTTCGGATCGACCAATAGCATTCCTACACCATTTCCTCTTTTGTTAGCGGCTCAAGTCAAAGAACAATTGCCATCTATTTTCGAGCTCAGCTGCAAAGATCCCTTCATGCAGGAAATTGGGGTTCGGGCCCTCTGTCTTCATTCTTGGGAAATTCGCCGGGTGATCGACAATGCTTGACCCTTGATGGCCTTTACGGTCACATAGTTGATGTCGTATTACGCCAGAAGAAGGACCACTTCGCTAAACGCATTGAGAGGGAAGGCTTGTCAAAGATGTACTTGATGGGGTCCATTTTCGAGACCAAATTCACGGGGTGGGCTTGCATATAATGCTTCAATTTGCGACTACCCCGGACCGGTCTGCCACCAGGTCTTTTCACATCTTGAGTAATTGAGCTCGCTCCCTTGTAGCTTCCGGGTGACAAAGTAAATGGCGTTTTCCACCCGAGAGTCTTTTCTTTTCTGAGCAAGCATAGCCCCAGCTGCCGTGTACGCGACGGTGAGATAGAGCGAGAAGAGGCTTACGTCTATGTGGGGGCATAGTAATGGGGGATGTACTAAGTATGCCTTGATGCAGTCGAGGCATCTTGGCATTCTTCGGTCCATTACGTGTCCACATTCTTCTTCATGAGCTTGAAGATGGGCTCGCGCATAGTGGTCGGCGATTGGCAAACGGGTGATGTCTTGCAATTTACCCATGAAGCTCTTGACTTATGCAGGTTTGAGGTGGCCTCATATCCATGATGGCTTTGATCTTTCGGGGGTCAACTTCTATACCTCGCTCAGTGACCATGTACCCAAGCACTTTTCCCCTTGTCACTCAGAAGGTGCATTTGGCGGGGTTTAGTCTCATGGAATCTTTGTCTCGGCCTCTCGAAGAATTTTCGTAGGTCAACAAAGTGCGCCCACCTTCTCCTTTGGAGTGGATTATCATGTCATCGACGTAGACCTCAATCTCCTTGTGGATCATGTCATGAAAAAAGCGCGGTCGCTGCCCTTTGGTAAGTAGTCCCGGCGTTCTTGAGCCCGAATGGCATTCTTTGTATAACATTAGGTTCCCCGCGGTGTGGTGAAGGCTGTCTTTTCTTGGTCTTCCTCGGCCATCTTGATACAGTTGTAGCACAAACCATCAACGAAGGATTTGACTTCGTAGTTGGCGATGGAATCCACCGGGATGTCTATGTTTGGCGAGAGGGTAGTCGTCTTTGGGTGGCCTTGTTCGGATCTCGAAAATCCACACGGCGCACCTTCCCATTGGCCTTGGTTACGGTCGCGATGTTGGACAACCATGTCGGGTATTCAATAACTCTACGATGAACCCTACCGCTTGATAGCTTCTCAATTTCTTCTTTGACTGTAGAGACCATTCGGCTTGATCTTTCTCGGTTTACGCTTTGCGGCTTAGCATGCGGTGCTAGAGGAATTACGTGCTCTACTATCGAGCTGTCTAGCCCGGCATATCTTTGTATGACCATGCAAACACGTCGATGTATTCTACGAGCGGCTCGATCAATCTGTCCCTTTCAACCCCACGGAAGAAGCTTCCAATCTGTGTCTCTTTAGGTTCTTCGATAGTACCCAAGTTCACACTTATCAAAACCTCCTCGGCGGCTTGGGCCCGGTTTTCCTCTTTTAGAAACACCTTAAAGATTTCTTTAATGTATTGTTCGTTTAGTGTGTTTGCATCTTGTTCAAATGATTCATTATTAAGCTGTTGTTAGGTTTTGAGTTAATTTATCATTTGTTAAGTTGGCAATAAGAGGATAATCGAAAGATTTGTCATTTCATTCAACATAAGGGGAAAGATGACATCGATTACATTTTCATAATCCTCGGGCGTGAGGCCTTCGGATGACTCGAGGGCGGAATTCGAAGATTCTGACTCGGCGAATAGACAACAACGACTCTGGACCCTACGCTACTTATTGACTCGAGGGGACTTGACGAGGTTGGGCCGGGATCTCGCTCCTTCTTCTTTGTTGCCACAGGGAGTAGCGATCTTGCCGGCGTTCTTGAGAAAGTTGGAGACTTGGGCGATCAAAAGCTTGCCGGAAATCATTGACGAGGGCGTGCGTGGAAAGATGGTGAGGGGAACTAAAGTAACTTGTTGCAATCTTTCATTTAGCTCTTAGTAGCGGCTTGGACTCATTGGTGAAGTGTCTGGCTCATTTTGTCGGCCTGCGATAGGTCATCTTTTCCTTGCCAATCTTTGATACCACCACCTTGTCGGTATAGCCAATAGGAGGGTTGGCTTGAATGATCTTGATAAAGTCTTCTTCGGGAGAGACTTTGATCCTTCACGATTGGCGGAAATACTACATAGGCTTTACGTATTCGTCTTCTAGATCTGCTAGCTTTTTGTTGAATCTTACAATGGCCACAAACTCGGAATTTTCTACTTCAAGAGGATCATGATCATAGGGATATAAGGCATTTGGGTGTGCTTGGGGTGACGGGTTCCTTGACGGAGTTCCTTGGCATAAGCGAGCATAGTAGTCGAACTTGCCCGAAGGCTCTCCCAAAGTTCCTACGCTCTTGTCCCCGGCCGTATCTTTCCTTAAGCCTGTGGTGTGGACTTTCTCTTCTTCTTCTTCCTTGAAGGAGCGTCCTCATTGATCCATTCTTGATACTCATACTCTAAGGCAGTCTTCACAATCACATACATCATACCGAGATGTGAGGCTTGGATTGAAGCAGGATAGCCCCTCCAATTGCTTGGTCATTACCGTTGTGGATTACCATGTTGGCCATTTTGACTTGCGAAAAGGCGACAAAGCGGGGATTACAGCGCGAACTATGCAGAAGGATTACTGCGCTAACAAGTCGGCGACCCGGTATTCTCACCCACTTCTTTCTCGCTGCGGGAAAGGGATAGGAAAGGTTTAGACTCGGGGTAGGTGTTTAGGTGAAGGCTCGGGCAATATGCAAATTAGAATCTTCAAGTTTACTTAAAACGAGTGTCTTTTATTAATATCTATTTGGTTGGAAAAGGGGTTACGCCCTTCTTTTTTCACAACTACTCTAGATCTGGATCGGTGGGTTCCGTCACTACGTCTATAAGCCCCTCGTATTCCCACTGTATTTCGACCTCCCGGGGTGGACGGCCCGGGCGAGGTCCTATAGGGCACGCGGATCCCACCGACCAGAGTAAGAACGCTCCTATCGGGTCTAGCGGGTCATAGGACCTTTCAACGCACGACGATGCGGATTATAGTCGAGGCAATACGGGAAAGTCTCGTCTCTGCCTTGACGGATCTTTGACGAGTTTCGCTTGAGCGAATGACGGTTTTTGACTTTCGGTAATGTCAGAGAATAATAGGCATGGGTCGGGCGGCAAGCCGGATGACACGGTGTCACATTGAACTTCGTTGCATACGCGGTGCGTGAGTCAGAATCGAAGTCAATGCGGGTCGAGATCTTGCCAATTTTCCTTGTCGGAATTTTGGCGAGATTTGCCGCTTGAGCGAAAGATCTTTTTATTTTTTTGGCAAAGACTCGGTCTTGACTCTTACGCATTCCGTGCGGGTCAAGGTCAATAGTCAATGTCGGAGTCAAGATCCCACCGATTTTTCCTTGTCGGAATTTCGGCGAGAATTTCGCTTGAGCGAAAATCTTGGCTTCCGTTATGAGCTAAGGCTTGACCTTTACGTGGGTATGCAAGCTGGGCTATATGACACGGACTAGACCAAAAACCAACCAAAAGTCACGGTTTTGAAACGTGTGACACGGTATGCATTGGTCGACACTTTGTTTGCCATGGGGAGGTTGGGATGATTAAGGTGCGCGCCGGGAGCATCGTAAAGGTGTCCGTGACCGCATTGGAACCACCCTCGGGTTTGAAGGACGTGCGTGCAAAAGTGTACAGGATATATCAGGTGCGCGTAGTGTGCGGTCTCCTAAAAATGTTCCTTTTTGAGTTAAAACAGAGATTTTCATAAATGTGTTTTAAAGGAATGATTTTCGGGACGGGGAAGAATGCAACACATAAGCACGTAAATTTTCTGGGAGCCCAGATCAGCCATGGAGCTGAGTGAGCCCCAAGCCGTTGGAGGCATCTGCCAGATTAACCATGATTTTTCCTGGTGGAATTGCCATTGAGGTCGCCCGGTCGAGAATCCAATGAGGATTGAGGCACGTACCGCATGGATCAATTTTCCAGGTTCCACTCCTTTTGCTATTTTTCGGGTTATTTCCCGTTCAAAGTATGCAAAGATTCCAAGATGCAAATGATGCAATGCATGGTAAAGAAAGCAAGCATGATTAATGAAATCGGCGATGGGAGTCTAACCCGCTCAAAGGGAAAAGCTTTCTTCTATTTTTTTTCAAAATTGTTTTTCGAAAAGGGATACTGGTACGTGGATTGTTAAACCACCGATTATCCCAACTCCCACGTCAGGGAGTGTACAGGAAGGGTAAGTGGTTTCCACCTATATACCGAGTATCGCTTTTTGTTTTAAAAATAAAAGCTTTTCTCCTTTGGGATATCCCCAGCAGAGTCGCCAAACTGTGAATGTGGTGCCCAAAATTTGTGTTGGATTCACGCGAGTTTGAAGACATCCGAGTTATTTGAAAAACGGAGTCGCCACGCCATTTTGATTACCTCAAAACTTTGAAAAAAAGGTTTTTACTTGGGTTCGGAGGTTAAGTTACCCCTTGGGGAGAACGTTTGTCGTTCACCCAAAGTGCCTTGCCGGAGCAAGTCTCCCAAGATTTCATTAATCGTGCTTGCTTGCGTGCTTTCTTTGTGTGCATGTGTTTGAGAGTAAAAGGGGGAAATGTCCCAAGTTATCTTCCGGACGTACAAACCATTTGTTGGTTGTCGCTCGGGATTCCTTGGAATTTTATGTATTCGGGATTATGATCCCGTCCTCATCTTGTGACTTGTGATCATCGCATTTTAACCTCGGGACCCTCGGGACTTGCGTGATCGAGAGAATGACTCTCTTTTGGTCAAAGATGAGGTTCTTTAGGAAGGAATGTCCTTAGCCCATCAATCCTACGCTTTAAGACGGTCGAGCTCGTATAGAGGCTTCATACTCATTCTTAAGCGATAATCGGAGATATAGGGTTCAAGGTGTCCCTTTCTAAAGAAATCGTGAACCTTTAATGGAAGGAACGATGCAAAGATGAGAACTTTTACACCGGTCCGTTCCAAGGTTGGGGAAAGGGGGAATGCATGATGAATGACTCTTTAATGAAAAGATGACATTTTTGATTTTAGCAAATGATGCTTTTTGATTTAAAGAAAGGATCTTTATTGCAAATGATGCATAAAGATAGGATTTTTATGCAAATGATGCATTGAAAAAGGGGTTTTGATGCAAAGGATGCATTTTTATTGAAAAAGATTTGATCTTTATATGCAAATGATGCATAAAAATGACATTTTTATTTGAAAATGGGGGTTTTAGGTGCAAAGGATGCACCTTTATGAAAAAGACTACATTTTTATGACAAATGAGGTCTTAATGCATGCAAAAGGGAAAGGGGGTGATAAAGATGTGATCTTTATGAATAAATGCCAAGTCCCAAGCAAGATATATGAATGCAATGAGCAAGTATATCAATTAAAATGCAAGGTTAGGGCGTGCGAGGTTACCAATCGTTTCCTTCGCTTCTTCGGACGGAGCTAGGAGGAGAGGTTCGTCTTGGGTCTTCAAGGAGGAGGGAGATGGCTTCTTGAGCTTCTTCTTCGCCTTCTTGAGCCTTCAAGGGTGTTCTTCACGTCTGATTGTGTTTGTGAGTGTATTGTATCTCTATTGTGTCTTGTTGTTGTTGTGTGTTGAAATGGGTAGAGGAGGCCTCTATTTATAGGCAGTCTGGATAAGGCTAATGAAGCCGTGCGGTCAGAGGCAGCGAGCTAATGCAGCCGTGCGGGCTTATCCATTGTGACTCAGCATTCTAGAACCATGCAAGGTGGCATTATTCTAGAACCTTCCCTCCTAATTAAGAAAAACGTGTTTCTTAATTAGGAAGGATTCCCTTCAGCCTTTATTTAATTAAAAACAGTTCCGGAATGTTTCCGGAACACTAGGAAGGTCTGGGGAATTACCGGAAAACTTACCGAAAATGTCGGGAAAATTAACCGGAAGGCATGAGCCAGATTTGGGTACTTACACTAAGTAGCACTTCAGGTATCACACAGGAACTGGACTATTTCTTTAAAAGTGTTTTACAATCATTTTTCAAGTGTCCAGAAGAGTAACAGTAGTTACATATTTTTACCTTGTCAGAAGACTTATCAGAAGATATTAGTTCAATGTTGTCTCTTTCTTTAACAAAAACTACCTTATCTTCCTTATTAGCCAAAGCAGATGTAATAGCATTTAAAGACTCTTGAAAACCCATACCTGCCTTGAGTGGTTTGCTCAACCCAATAATTGCATCTAACTTGGAAGAACTCGTGTTGAGTTTCTTAAATGTTGCTTCGGCAAGAGTAAGCTTGGCCTTGACTTTGTCCAGCTCCACATCCTTCTTTGTGAGTTGCACTTCCAATCTAGTCAAGCCATCAGTCAGGTCTTGAACCTCTTTGGACAGAGAGATCACCTTCTTGTTCTCTTTCTTCCATTCGTCCACCAATTCTTTGCAAAGGTTCTTAAGACCACGAATGAGTTCATCCTTGCTGAACTCCTCACTTTGTTCACCCTCTTGTGAACTACCTGCATCCATGTTAACAGAACCCACAAAACAAACAGCATTTATCAAATTTAAATCTGTATACCTGTTGGATGATATCTCAGGTGCTATCCCACTTTGGATATCACCTGGGGTATCACTGACAGAATCCGAGTCACAGTTTGTGACCACCATTGCTGTTTGATCTGAATCTTCAGATTGATTGGTCTCCTCATCCTCATTGTCACTGAGTGAAACCCATAGGTTCTTTCCCATCTTCCTTAGAGTGTTAGCACACTCGTTTGAGTAATGACCCCATCCAGAGCAAGCATGACATTGGATTGATTCAAGGTATTTTGGATCAGATCTGGATTGATCTGATGATGCTCTCCTTAGGGGACCACCTTTCTGAGTAGATGGAAATGCCCTCTTTGGCATTGAATTGTACACCTTGGTTTGTTGCTTTTTAGCCTTTACCTACACATTTTCTTTGTTAAATTTTCTCACCATTGAGTTATATTTCCTAGCAAGTAAGGCAACACTGGCATCTTCACCTAATTCCTCAAAAATTTCGTCATCCTCATTAGTTGAACCACTAGAGGATTGAACTTTTAAAGCAACACTCTTGCCTTTAGAAGCTTCACTTTGCTCAGCAAGATTTGACTCAAAAATTTTTAAAATGCTCATTAAGGAATTGATGTCCATAGTAGAAAGGTTGTGAGCCTCTTCTATAGATGAAACCTTTATATTAAAACGCTCAGGGAGAGTTCTAATAGCCTTTGAAACCAATTGTTTGTTTGTAAAAAGTTCACCTAAAAGTTGACACTCATTAGCAATGTCAAACAATTTTTCAAAATATGAGGAAATGGTATCACTTTCACCCATTCTCAACCTTTCAAATTTGCCAGTAAGACCTCTAAGTTTGTTTTCACGCACACTAGAATCACCTTCACAAAACCTTTGTAAAATATCCCAGGCTTCTTGAGCTGTGGAACTATTTTGAATAAGTTTAAAAATATGCATGTCAACCCACTCAAAGATAGCATTAAGAGCTTTCTCATTATAGTTAGCTAGGGTGATCTCTTCATTAGTCCACTCACCTTCAGGTTTAACCTGAATATCACCATCCTCATCAGGAGGTAAAAGTGGAAGAGAGTACCCATTAACTATAGATCGCCATGCTCGAAGATCAATTGATTTGATATGCGAGCGAAGATGAATTTTCCAATATGCATAATTCGAACCATCTAAAACAGGAAGACGTTTTTGGTTTGAATTTGCAGGATCAAAAGCCATGACACCTAGACCAAGCACTTAGTAACGTCAAGTGACCTGCTCTGATACCAATTGAAATTATCACGGCCAGAATCACAAGTGATATCCAAGGTGATAACTGCACCAACGATAGCACTTGAGATAGCACATACACACTTTGAAAATAGAACAATTTTGTAAAAGAGTTTGCAGCGGAATAAAAACACCAAAATTGTTTTTCTCAAGTTATATAAACATAACTTGAGAGTGCCTCTTAGGCAAGACTTTATAATCACTATAAATGAATTTACAAAGCCGAAAGTTCCCTATAGCTATAACTATTTTGAGCTCAATGGAACAAGAGATAAAGAACGAAATCCTATCCTAGCCTTCACACAACTTGATACCAATGTAATCAAGTGCGAAATTACAAGGAAGAAAGGATTAAAAAGAACCAAACAAAGAACTTTATCTCTAAGCTTTCGAAGGTGTGAATGTGATGATGTAATTGGAATATCTTCAAATGAAACCTTCTTAGCTTATTTATTGTCTTCAAAATACTTGAAGGCTACTCAATTAACAGCCTTGGGGCTGGTCTTGCACGTGGAGGAAGTATAGGGAGAGTGGGTGAAGTTGTTCCACATTTTTAGCTCCACTTCCTCAATTTTAGCAACCAAGTTGTTTTATCCTTAAGCCAAGCTTCCACGCCTTGTACTCCCATGATTTATCAACCTTGTACTTCTTTTATAACTCAGCAACAACTCTTGACCAAGTCTTATACATAAAATGTATAAATTCTTTTCTTCCAATTTCCACACGTGTCTAGCTCCTTCTTTGATGCTATTGCACTCTGAAATATAAATACAAACCATAGACTATACAGAGTTTATTAGCACATTAGTCCATAAAATAATAAACAAGAAATATACAACTATATAATTTTCAGTACAGGAAATCATCTGCGATATCACCTGGACTTTTGGGAAATCATCTACGATATCACCTGCAGTTTACACTAACACACGCATTATACACACTTAGCTCACAAGTACTTTGTAATCCGCCATAGCTTTCTACCTTGTAACTCAGTGATAATACAATTGTTTGGGAAGGTAGGTGCTCATAATCACCTCCCGAGGTTTTGTGCCGGCGAGATAGTTATCTCAAGGGTTTTCCTCATTACATGATCGAGCCATCCTAATTTTATTATTGTACCAATTATACTCCATTGCACCCTCCTTAGCTTCATTTCAAATTATTCTGTTGTTGACTGTTTTTAGCCAAAACAATAAGGTTGGAAGAGGACAAGTTGATACAGAAGCAGGAAAGGGGGCATATAGACTATCAACCTTAGATGGCACAAGTATTCCGAGAAGTTGGAATGCAATCCACCTCAATTTATACTTCATGTAAGTTGTAGCTTGTTCATTCAATTTCGAGAATCAGATATATACTTTGCTTTATTTCAATTATGTTATTGCAATTAGATTTATATTTTTCGAACTCCTACTGACTTAAGCATTGGAGGGGTGTTAGCTAAGCTAACACCCACCCGGAACATGTTTCCATCTTGCAAGGCAACTTAAGGATTATACTCAAGACGACATGATCAACATGCTCAGTTCAAGTTGCAAAATAACCCAAGATAACAAGGTGATGTTTCAGCTTGCTGAAAAATCAAAGTTATTAAACAGCATGCAATCAATCTTCAAGTTGCCACAAGATGAGTCAGATTCACACAAAAAAAAAGTTCAAAGTTACGTTCAAGATATAAAGGTACACACCTTTCTAAGGTTTAAGGATTTTGCATCCTTCTTAAGCTGTTAAGGTTATTTACACCTTCGCTTGGGCGCACGTTTTTCATGTTTTAGTTGAGTTGTAGATGGGTCAATGTGTCATGTACATGTTGATTACCTTCTTGCACTTAACTAAAATTATGAACTCAAGTTGAAATCATTGGTTATAACATTAACATGTTACCAAACGAACACACGAATAAAAGGTCAAGCATCTTTTCATTTCATTCCAAAATTGTAGCTTCAACTTGCTACACATTCCTATTCTATCAAAATTCCCAGAAATATTTCCAGGTTGTAACATCAACATGTTATGCCCAGAAATCCAACTATTAATTACAGTAAAAAATATCCAAAAGTTTCCACCATGCTATCACAAGACATGGGGAAACGACAGTAGAACATAAACAAAAATCATAAATCTAGCCACACCTTGGCCCCAACAAACAAGTTCCAAAAGCATGTCTAAATATACATGTCAAATCCCAAATTACATCATATATTACTAATTGTCTTAGAGGACGCTCCCTCTATTGAAATACTTAATTAAAACATAAAAACAAATTGTTTTTTAGTACTGAAACCTGCATGCAGAAATACAAACTCATTGTGCTCGCAGACTTCTTCTCTCTTTCTTTGTGGTAAATAACAGCTATGTTCAAGTTCTTGGTTTAATAGAAGGAGTTTTTTGACGGTTCAAGAAGTCCATTATGACTCTGATGCCTAGAGACTCCCAAACCAACAGACGTCGTCTCATCCTCTGCTCAACTTAATTGTTAGTGGGCGACGACGGTTAATTGAATTTTCAAAGTTAAATTCTCTTTAAACTTCAAAAATTCGGGGGCAATTGTTTGGGGTAGAAAAATCAACATCCTGGCATTTCATCCTGAGTTAACATCCTGAGTTAACATCCTGAGTTAACAACCTGAGTTAACAACCCGAGTTAACATCTTGAGTACACATCTTGATAGTTCACAACTTGCAGGGCCGTTGTGTAAACCCTATTTTCAGGAACCGTTATCAAGATGCAAGGGACTCCATTACTTCGAATCTATTTTCCATGAGACAATTTCGGAAGCATGAAGCCTTTATAGACCAAATCAAGCATGTAAAGGATCAGTTATTCAAACACGTTTCAACAAGAAGGCTATCTTCTCAACAAACTGATCTGAAATTCTAGGCGCAAGATGTGGGATCTCATTAATTATGTTATTTACATTATTTTTGCTTAGTATTTAAACAAAGAAGAAACACATGTACACACACTCATGACATTCAAGACGCAATACTCTCTATACTCACACTTCGATCATCATATTAATAAAATTCCACTGTTCCAAGGTTTTATGCCGGTGAATAAGTTGTTCAAGGGCTTTCCTCGTTAAATACCTAGCCTATCACATTTTGAATCTTGAAGTGTTATATTCCATTGTGCCCAATCTCTTTCCTTGAAGTTGAATTGAATAAATTTAACCAAAACAAAAGGTAAGATGTATGAAAGAAGAGCACAATCTATGAGTAAGAGTTAGACAAGTTGTTAGGGTTACCAGAGAGTATTGATCAAATTGAATTTTGATTAAAAAATGAAAAAATAGAATGGGTTGGATACTTGTAATTGTAGGTTTTGGGGGGCTATAATGTTGATGGTGTGAGATATGAAGGGTTTGCGGATGAATTAAGTAAGGGTAAATGGTGAAAAGTTTGGTGAACTAAGTAAAATAAATTAAGAGTTGTAAAAAGGGGCGGTGAAATAAGTAAATGAGTGAATTCAATAGAAGAAAGAGTGGTGAAAATAGTAGCAGCTCTCAAGTTATTTGAAGAGTATACTATTTTTCCATCATCATTGTACGATTTGGCCTATCATTTTGACCATCCAATTTTAAAATTTACAAATGTCACTATTGTTTTGGACAAATTTCAACAAGTAAATTTGTCTTTGAAGAACGTTGGGCACAAATGGAATATAATTATCAAATCAAGATGGACACAAGGATGTAACGAGGAAAACCTTTGAACAATCGTTCGCCGGAAAAAACCTCGGGAGGCTTTAGGAAAAGCCTACCTTAACCAAAAAATGTAGTTTTATTGATCTTTAGCGTTTAGAGTACAAAGTTCAGTGAGAACCTAGAGATGATTTGTATACAAAAATGTAACCAAATTAGCAACATAAATGATATCCCTGCCTTCTTGCCTAGAATCACGCTTCTTGTTAATGTTTAGCGGCCGTTACTTATTTGTTGGAGTCGTGGCCGTTATGAAGATTATACCATCGTTGACTAGGTATTCGTGTGATCATGATAAGAGTTATCTTGTTTGTGCATGACTCGTTTCCTGAAAAATAGGAAGATATACAACAAACAACTCAAGGCGTTAGTTCAAGATGTAGTTCCAAGACGTTACCTCAAGGTGGATGATCAAGACGTGAAACATGCTGAGTGAATTTTTTCACCCTAAACAATTGACCCCAAAATATTTGTGTTTACAAGAGGGATATGGAAAATCAAATATTTTGCCAAGCGTCGCTTTGCCTTGCCAAGGAGTTATTGAAGAAGTTGCAGAGTTGTAACGGTTCTATAACTGCTTTTCTTTTTTAATACCTCTTGTACGGCCTTATAAAGAGAAACAAATCTTTTTGAATCCTTTTCGAGTTGGTGTTCGGTCGAAACCTAACGGTTTATTTAAATTTTGCAAGTGCACGGGCTATTGAAATATAGCGGGTGCAAGTACGAGTCGATCCCACAAGGACAAGGTTTACTTTGGGATGAAATTGTTTTTACTACAACTATAAAAGAAATTGGGAGAAATATGGTTTGATTCAAGAAAAGAATAGAACATACGCAGAAAATTACTTCAGAAAAACTCTTATAAACGAAGCATTCTCGGGATTGGAAATCATTTTAGCCCATTATTCATCATATAGTCATGTCTTTGAAAATATAGATTTTCATAAAAATCAAGGATGGTACGTTAGGCTTACACTACTTCTCACGATCAAGCAAGTAATGTTGTATCATTCACTAATTATGCCCTATCTCTCGATGGCCCATAATTAGCAAGGATCCATTAAAGTTCGCAAATCAATGTACTTTCCATTAAAGGAACATCCCTAGGCCATTGAACTACTCTCGTGATCAATAAAACCTTGCTCCTTTATATGGTTCTGTCTATCGAGATTCACAGCTACGTCCTTCTCTCGATTGACTGAATCATACAAGTTGGACGTCTCCAAAATGTAAGTCATTTTGAGATTGATATAAATAAATTGTTTAGATGAATAATAGTGAAAAGACTTTTATAAAAGAAGATGAATAAAAGGCATTTTGAGTTTTCAACCCCAAGAATATGGGGGATTACTCACTAGCCATGTTTAAAACAAACATAAGCACATAAAATAGAGATAGAGAGAGAGAATAACTTATTGTTTTGATGAAGATAAAATGTTGTGAATAACTTTGATCTTTTATTGCTTTTGATACTTCAAGTACAACTCCAAGAACACAAGTTTGATCTTCAAGAAATCCTATGAAGTAATTATTGCTAGAGTTTTTGCTTTGTAATCTCATGTGTTTAGATGTAAAATCTGATAGATTTTGACTGATACAAATGGCCTTTAAATAGGCACCCTAGGCTAGAGTTGTGTTCCTTAAAAAAGATGTCTTCAAGAGGCACCTTTCCATGAACTGGTACAGAGTGCACGACCGTGCACTATGATCTTGCACGGCCGCTCCAGCCTTGGCGCCATATTTGATTTTGAACTGGCCTTCTTGCACGGCCGCTCCACAAAATGTTGCACGGCCGCTCTGCCTAGTTTGGCTCGGCCACTCTGGAAACTGGGACTGGGCCACTCCACAGAATTGGGGCCAAATTGGCCTGGCTGGGGGCATTTTTCACGGCCGCTCCAGCATACAATGCACGGCCGCTCCACTTTGGTTTTGGACTAAATGTCCATTTTAAAGATGCCCTTTCTTGCCTTTGGTCCTTTATTTTTGCCAAGCTTCCATTTGATCAAGATTTGATTAAAAACCTGTAGAAAATGCTAAAAACATACCAACAAGTGTAAAATCAAAGATGAAAACAAAGGAAGCTAAATTATACTAAATGCAAACTAATTGATACTAAAAACTAAGGAAATGATTGATAAATAATGGGATAAATGACTATATAATAGTCACTTATTAAACTCCCCCACACTAAGCTCTTGCTTGTCCCCAAGCAAGATTAGGATGAAAAAATGGAGAGGGAGAAAAGAATGCAAATAATAAAACAACGAGAATGATCTCTCAGAAAATTTATTGTAGCATGCTTATTGCTTTTGAAGATTGCCTCTAGCTTTCTATTTATATTTTTCATATCCTTAAAAATCACTAGAGAGAAGTATTTAGGGGATATTTTAAAGGAGCAATTTTTGAGACCATAAACTATTATAGCATATATAGGAGTTGATCAAGCAAAGCATATTAGAAGAATGAATCTTGGATCATAAGCTTGGTGCAATAAAAAACTTCACTCTTTAGAGTGGTTTTGTGAAAATGATTTTATTGCTTAAAATGTACAAAAATAAAAAGAATGAACATTTATTCACAAATTAGAAGTATTCATGGAATTGAGATGCATTTTTGAATCACAAGGGCAAAAATGGATGATGATAGTGGAAAATCTTATCAAGGCTTAACAATTTATCTTATTTTTATTACATGTTAAATTTGCAAAAGATGTTAAGTAATTTTGATCCTTTCAAGTAGGAGACATTGTGGCTGTGAACCCCATGTTCCTAATACTTAGATCAAGAATACTTTGGATATTACTTCCATTTGGCAAGGAAATATCGTCCCAGCGAACGTCGTGCCCCGAGTTACTTAGGAAGTAATAGATTTCTTTTTGCTTTGAAGATTTTATGACTTAGTCACTCTTGAGCAATAAGATAAAATATTTAGCCTTGATTGATTAGTGAAAATGGAAAGATGGGATTTTTATGAAGGGATGTGATTCAAAAGAAGCAAAACAATGTGAATGTTTCTAATAAGGGAATAAACATCAAAAATATTTGAAATGTACATTTAAAGAAATAAATTTTTTTCAAAGTTTTTCACAAGATAAAAACCAAGTGCTCAAAGATGATCAAATAAAGATTCAACTAAACAAATAAATGCTTTTCTTGACAAAATCCTATATATTGCTATATTAACTTATGAGGCTTTTAATTACTTCCTAAAAATATCCCTATATTTTTCTTTCTATTAATTTATAAGTGTATATAAAATATGAGAAGAAAGATAGATGCATTATTCTTAGAGCAAATAGCAAGCATAAGAATTAATCATATGGATCATCATAGGGATTATTTTTTTTTAAATACTAGACATGCATACATAAAAAGAAAAATTCAAAGTTAAAAAGAAAAAAGAAAAATTTAAACTAGAAAGCATAAAAATTTAACCTAGAAAGCAAGTAAAGATAGATAAATACCCCCCCCCCCACACACTTGAAGTAAACATTGTCCTCAATGTTTCAAGGATCAATGTCAATTTGGGGAGGGTGAAGAGAAACTTGAAAAATAAAGAAAAACTTATGGATATGATGGTGGTCGTGGAAAGTTGTCCCAATTGTTGACTCCATAATTGTAGATCGTGTTCACTTGTCTTTGAGCTGTATTTACACGATCTTGGATGTCATTCCGGAATTAATGGAATTCTTGGGCGAAAGTGTCGAACCGAGTGATGATTTGGTTATTTTGAAGCTTGATTCGATCAAACCTGTCATAAAAATACGGTGGCAATTGGGTTGGGTCGGGATGCACATGCTCTCCCTCTTCTTCTTCTTCTTCTTCTTCTTCTTCTTCTTCTTATTCTTATTCTTATTCTTCTTCTTCTTCTCCTTGGTTTGCTCGGCTTGCTTGGCCTCCCCCTTGGTTCATGGAGTTGGGAAAGGTCCAAGTTGGGGCTTGATAAGTTTGAGCAAAGGGGAGGATGGTGCTAGGCAGAACAATGTAGGGTATTTTCCTGGGCCCTACTAACCAATTATACTCCCCCTGGACCCTATCGAAAATCATTTGCATAGTTCGCATGGTCGGAATATCCAACTTTGTTGACCCCGGAACTTCAATCCAATCATTGGCCACCACAATCCTAAAGTGCTTAACAAATAGCGTCACAATACCACCAGTATGAATCTCCCCATTGAAAGTCGGGGAGACAATGTCACTTAACAGCTCAATCAAGAAATGACTCAAGTTAACCTTCCTATGAGCCCTCACCAAAGACCACAATAAAAACAGTTCATTCTTGTTCACCGTACCCTTGTCTTCCCTCGCGAAAATAGTACATGCATAAAACCTATGCATAAGCCGAAGAACGGGATGGATGATGGATGAGGCTTTTGCGGTCCTTGATTTGAATGATGGGATTCTGGTAATTTGTTCCCAAAACACATTCTCTCTAAACTCGATGGGAGGATCGGTTTCATAGTTTGTGAAAGCTGGCCACCCTAAGATTCTGTTAATGTCAAAAGAAGTGAGATGACATTCCTTACCACAAAGCCGAAAATACAAATGGATCAACTGATATGGCTCTCCCGTTTGGCCACAAATTTCTGTCAAAAACTCCTTCCTCATGGTACACAAAAATTCCAATGTAATCCTCTCATAGGTTTTCTCATGCAAATTGAGAAAACCGGCACAACCAAACCCAGCATGAAACTTTATCACATTTGAATAAATATCTAAGGTTTTGAGGGTAAGGATATATGGGAATTGGGTTGGTCTCATCCTCTTTGAACGAAGGGCGGTAAACCTAGCCACTTCAGAAGGCTCTCTAAACTCAATACCCAAGTTATTGAGTGTTGGGTTCAGATTAGGATCAGAAGAGGATTCCTTTCGGGACCTCTTTGAAACCCTTTCCAAAACATTTCCCTTTCCCTTTCTTCCTTCCATGGAAAATTTGTAGAATAAATGCTCAAAACCCAGCTATTGAAGAACATAGTAAGATAAGAAGTATGTTACCCGGAGAAATTGATGTTGAAAGCCTTGAAATCTTTGTTGTACAACCTTAAGTTACCCAAAAGGTTCCCTTTTGAGCTTCAAATCCTTTGAAATTTCTTTGCTTTTGAAATGGGGCGAAGGTTTGGGAATTTCGGATTTGGGGGTTTAGAGAGGTGTTTTAATGGAGATCTTGAGATGGAAATGTACTTGATTGTTGAAATTATAGAGGATTGGGGTTTCTTTTGGCTGATTATATGGTGGATATGGAGGATTTATAATGGATGGGGCAGAGGTTTAGAGAGAGAGAGGAAGAGCTGAAGTGAATTTGGGGAAGAGGGTGAAGAGGCGTGCCTGTTAAATGAAAAGGCACAATTTCCTAGACGGCATGCACGGTCGTGCGCTATGAAGTTGCACGGCCGCTCCCTTTTTGCCGAGTTGACTCACTTTAACCTAGATTGAACTGCACGGCCATTCCAATAGATAGAGCACGACCGCTCCACTGCCACTGTTCACCAATTTTTTTTAATATATATACCTATAAAACAAAGTTAGCACATAATAATAATAATAATAATAATAATAATAATAATAATAATAATAATAATAATAATAATAATAATAATAATAATAATAATAATAATAGTAAATAAATAAAATAAAATAATTAAAATAAATAACAAAAATAATCCATCTGTTACCATCCCGATGATGCTTGTTTTAGGTCATTCGCTCGACCCCTTTCCGGTAATAGGTGATGCATGATATTTTGGCGGTCTTTTGTCTTTGACGACCTGCCAATGCATTCCATCCGGAGTGATTAAAATTTCCTGCAGTAAACATGTTTTTCATCCCGATCTTTTTCTTGGTAGAACGAGTGGCCTATAGTCCTTACACTTTCGAAATTTCGAAGTGACTTTCTTCTTTGTTCTTTTTGGCTCTTTCTCTGCATTGTTAGTATCGGGACATGCATAAATATTTATCGCATCAAAATCATTATCGCAATCTAAAGTTTCATCATTCATGAAGCTATTTTCCACATTTTCTTTAGATTGTGATCCCTCACCAATGTCATATTCTTCACTTGGGGTGTAGGTCTCTAAATAAGGATCCTCGAGATCTGATCTTCTCATATCAAACTCGACCTTTTCCATCCTGACATTTAGGGAAAAGGTGCCATTATTTATATCTATGATTGCCCCAACGGTGGCAAGGAATGACCTTCCTAAAATGACTGGAATCTGATGGTCTTCTTCCATATCAAGGATCACAAAGTCGACATGGATGATCAAATTCCCTACTCGACATGCCATATTTTCCATTATATCGATGGGGTATTGAATGGAACGATCTGCTAATTGGAGAGATATGGTGGTGGGTTTGAGTTCCCCCACACCAAGTTTTTAACTCACTGATAATGGCATCAAACTTATGCTAGCTCCTAAATCAAGCATAGCGTTATCTATATTAATTCTGCCAACACAACAAGGAATTGAAAAAGTACCCGGATCCTTTAATTTTGGAGGAGTCTTATTTTGTAAAACAACACTCACTTCCTTCGCTAACATAACATTCTCATATTCCACTAGCCTCTTTTTCTCTAAAATCAATTGCTTTAAAAGTCTAACACATAAAGGCATTTCTTCAAAATTTTCAGATAATGGAATGTTAACATTAATGGCATCCAGGTTTTCTAAAAGTTTGGTATAATCCTTGTTTTCCTCTTTAGGGGATTCTGTCCCCGAATTAGTCTCAATCATCGGTGGGATTGGACTATAATCAACTTCACTATGGCGTTCACTTGGCATTTCATATTCATCCCTAGTGTTCACCATACTAACATGCTCATTCGGCCTTTGAGGTTGACCGGAAAGACTCCCTTGTGGTCTACTCGTTGAGATGGCCTGTTGAGCTTGTTGATTTTCTAGCATCTTATTATGCACCGCTAGGTTATCGAACCTAGCATTCAACAATTTAAAACATTCCCTAAACTCATTAGTGATCTTTTCTTGAGCATTTTTGTTTTCAACTACAAAATCCATTAAAAGATCCAATTTTGATTTAGGGGGAAAGGTATTCGAATTATTATGGAAATTCTTAGATGCGAATCCCGGGGGGGGGGGGGGGTTGTGTAGATGGTTGCGAATTTAGAACTTTGTTATTCTTGTAGGAGAAGTTGGGGTGATTTCTCCATTCGGGATTGTATGTATTAGAATACATCCCCCCTTCTGTCCAAAAGAATTGACAAAGTTCACTTGATCACTAGAACTAGTGTCAAGCAAATCACAACTATCCGTACTATGTGAGTTAGACCCACATAGTTCACACAAAATATTTATATTTGCCACGGGATTGACATTAAGATTCTCAAATTTCTTTAAAATCATGTCAACCTTAGAAGAGAGAAGAGTAACTGCATCAACATTATACTTACAAGGCATACCTTGATGTTGCTCCCTCTCGTTTGACCACTGATAGTGGTTCAATGCAATATTCTCAATGAGGTCGTATGCCTCATCGACTCATTTGTTCATCAATGCTCCTCCTGTAGCGGCATCAATGGTCTCTCTTGTTTTGAATATGAGACCGTTGTAGAAGGTGTGAACAATTAACCACTTTTCGAGCCCGTGGTGGGGGCAAATTCTGAGAAGCTCCTTGAACCGCTCCCATGCGTCGTACAAAGTCACACTTCCCATTTGACAAAAGTTAGTGATCTTCTTGCGAATTTGGGCTGTTTTGCTCGATGGGAAGAAACGCCCAAGGAATGCTTCCTGAACTTGGTCCCATGTTGTTAGTGAGTTTTGAGGGACCGAGTTCAACCATTTCTTCGCCTTATCCTTAAGAGAGAAAGGAAAAAGGCGCATTCATATTGCTTCCGATGTGACATTCTGGATACGAGTGGTGTCACAATACTCCAAGAATGTTTGGATGTGGAGATGAGGATCTTCGAAAGCAGTGCCGCTGTATTGGTTGTTCATAACCATATGCAAAAGTTGCGGCTTAATCTCAAAGTTGGCCGCGTTGGCATTCGGCACAACAATGGGGGATCTAGTTCCCGGGGTACTTGGATTCACAAAGTCCCGTAGGGTCCTAGCAGGTGTTTGTGGCTCTCCTTCCACCATGTATTGGTTTAATGTCTTCTTGAGTTTCCTTAGTATCTCGTGAAAGGTTCTTTCGGGTTCTAAATCAAAATTGTCAAAGAAGGTCCGAGCCCGTTTCATACACTATAAGAACACTCAACAAAGGAGATTAAACGTAACAGATTATTGGAAATAAAAACTAAAACAAAATTAAAAAAAACAAAATTATGTAGTAAAGACAAAAACAAAAAGTAAACCGTTCTCCCCGACAACGGCGCCAAAAACTTCTTCGGTCGAAACCTAACGGTTTATTTAAATTCCGCAAGAACACGGGCTATTGAAATATAGAATTTCATAAAAATCAAGGATGGTATGTTAGGCTTACACTACTTCTCACGATCAAGCAAGTAATGTTGTATGCTTCACTAATTATGCCCTATCTCTCGATGGCCCATAATTAGCAAGGATCCATTAAAGTTCGCAAATCAACGTACTTTCTATTCAAGGAACATCCATAGGCCATTGAACTACTCTCGTTATCAATGAAACCTAGTTCCTTTATATGGTTCCATCTATCGAGATTCACAGCTATGTCCTTCTCTCGATTGATTGAATCATACAAGTTGGACGTCTCCAAAATGTAAGTCATTTTAAGATTGATATAAAGAAATTGTTTAGATGAAGAGAAGTGACAAAACATTTATAAAAGAAGATGAATGAAAGGCATTTTGAGTTTCAAACCCCAAGAATATGGGGGATTACTCACTAGCCATGTTTAAAACAAACATAAGCGCATAAAATAGAGATAGAGAGAGAAGAACTTATTGTTTTGATGAAGATAAAATGTTGTGAATAACTTCGATCTTTTATTGCTTTTGATACTTCAAGTACAACTCCAAGAACACAAGTTTGATCTTCAAGAAATCCTATGAAGTAATTATTGCTAGAGTTTTTGCTATGTAATCTCATGTGTTTAGATGTAAAATCTGATAGATTTTGACTGATACAAATGGCCTTTAAATAGGCATCCTAGGCTAGAGTTGTGTTCCTTCAAAAAGATGTCTTCAAGAGGCACGTTTCCATGAAATGGTACAGAGTGCATGATCGTGCACTATGATCTTGCACGGCCGCTCCATCCTTGGTGCCATATTTGATTTTGAACTGGCCCTCTTGCACGGCCGCTCCACAAAATGCTGCACGGCCGCTCTACCTAGTTTGGCTCGGCCACTCTTGAAACTGGGACTCGGCTACTCCACAAAATTGGGGCCAAATTGGTCTGGCTGGGGGCATTTTGCACGGCCGCTCCAGCATACAACGCACGGCCGCTCCACTTTGGTTTTCGACTGAATGTCCATTTTGAAGCTGCCCTTTCTTGCCTTTGGTCCTTTATTTTTGCCAAGCTTCCATTTGATCAAGATTTGATTAAAAACCTGTAGAAAATGCTAAATACTTACCAATAAGTGTAAAATCGAAGATGAAAACAAAGGAAGCTAAATTATACTAAATGCAAACTAATTGATACTAAAAACTAAGGAAATGATTGATAAATAATGGGATAAATGACTATATAATAGTCACTTATCAGTTGGGTGCTTCAAATCTTCCTTGTATTTTGATAAGTAAGGATTTATCGGAGGGAGTGATCTTCGTCCACATTTACCCTAATCCAGTTTGCAAATTGCGAGTTTCTCGTGTAACCTAAAAGTTTCTTCAGTAAGTATGTTTCTTCTGGGAAACCAATCGTCAATTGATCCGGACAATGCACTTGTATTTATGCTAACGTATCTGTTACCCATTTTGGCAGTGACTCGCTCCGATTTTGCAGCAAGCAATCTTGTGGCCAAGTATAAGAATAAGACGAAGGCTGAAGGGAATATGCCTCCTAGACCAAATTTAGAGGCGGATACCCAAGCGGTTTTGAAAAGAAAGAGGAGTAAACAGGCAGGAGAAGCTGAGGATGTGACACCAAGCGAAGAGGTTTTGGAGAACCAGGTAACATGTTTGCTTTGATATTTATCTGATCATCCTTCTCTGTTCTGACCTAATACTATTATCCAGGCTGCAACAATTGCCAAGATGATGGCTGATGAGATCAGGTTGTGGAAAGGGAAACCTGATTCCTTGCTTATGGACAGGACAGAGTATGAAGAAGATCTTAGGGCATCTTTTAAGATATTAAAAGAGAAGAAGGAGGAAATAAAGGCAAAAGTCAATGAGATCTCAAAATGGGTATCTAGAATGGCTGAAGCTGGTAGGAGACATGCTAAGAAAATGAAGAACCTTCACGACAATATGGTGAATGAGGCTGCAAAATTGGTTTTTGAGGCCGGGATTGATATGATAAAGGAATATCATGCTGGTGAGCACGCAAAGTGGAATTTGGAAGAAGAATATGCAGCTTTAAAGAGGGTTATCAATGAGAAGGCGGGTGAGGTCAACTCTCACGCTCAAGATGGAGAGAGAGTCGAACAGGTTGGAGACAATCAAGAGGACGAAACGGAATAGGAATCTTCAAAGGTTGGCAGAGTTCAATTTAAAAACAATTAATTTAATTTGAAATGAGGGTGTGTCCTCAGAACAAAAATTTTGGTTTGTAATGGACTCATAAGAGTCATTACACTAGTTTTGTTTTGAAGATGTTGGGTTGGTTCAACATCTCAGATTCGTAGGGCATTTTGACCTTTTCTTTAATTTGATGGCGTTTCCCAGTCTGATAAAGCTTGGGTTATTTTTACTTTATATTGAGCTCTTTTTTAAGTTCGTTGGTAACATGTAAATGTTACGACCACATGATCTTGGATAACATGTTAATGTTATAACTAGTTTTGAAAAGATAACATGCAACGATGTTATAACCAAGTTATAAAGATAACATGCAACAATGTTATAACCAAGATGTAAATATAACATGCAACGATGTTATAACCAAGTTGTAAAGATAACATGCAACGATGTTATGACCAGTTGATATTTTGGTAATGTTGTGGGTAAAAATTCAGGATTGCGACGTCTTGAAAAGTGTTCAGCATGTCATCATCTTCGTACCTGCAGTCAAGGTAAAATACTTAGATAATTAAATTATTATTTAAATATTATTATTATATCTCTGATACAGGAAAATAGAATGTGGGAATATACTTTTGTGGACTCACTTCAAACGGTTAGAAGACCAAGTCAAGGATCAAGGATGATCATGCCGAGATTTTAGGATAGTTTGTTACTTCTTGTTATCTTTAGTTATCTTGTCTCTATTTAAAGAGTTCATGGCCGGAACACAATTCACACACTGTTCACATACATATTTCTGTAATCCGCCATAGCTCCACCACTTGTAATCCGCTCAATATCAATATAAACGTTTGGGAAGGCAGGTGCTCGTAATCACCTCCCGAGGTTTTGTGCCGGCGAGATCTTCATCTCAAGGGTTTTTCCTCGTTACATTACCGTGTCGTCTTCTTTCCATAATTACACCGATTTTACTCCATTGTGCCCTCCTAATCTCACATTTTGATCTTTAAATTGATCCATTGTTTTTTCACCAAAACAATTTGGCACCCACCGAGGGGCCATTGGTTTTTTAATCGGTTTAAAATCCTCACATTTCCACTATGTCTACCCAACCTATGACCTCCGCCGCCAGCAGGACCGTTGCTATCCCTAGCAGCGTGAATCTCCAAACCAGTAGCAGGTCAGCAATCGGAGGCCAAGAGTCATTGCCACCACCTCCGCCTTTGAGTTCTGGCAAGAAGCAGACGCCTCCGTCTCCTGATTCCGAGATCAAGAGTATGCTCATTCAGATGAAGAATCAGCTGGATCGCCAGCAGAATAGCACCTCCTTGATAGCCGAAAGCTTGATAAAGGTGCAAAGGGAACAAGAGTTGCTTACTAAAAGAGTGGATGCTGTCTCCCCTACACGTATTAGAGTCCTCGATTTCAATATTGGGGACAACTCTCATACCTTCAATGAATTCCTTCCGATGGCCTCGTCTGTGAGGATGTCATCATCACCAATCCTGACGTCTTCTCCTTTGCTGACGACTTCTGTGTCGATGTCGACACCATTAGTATCCAGTGCCTACGGGATGACTTCTCTAGAAGGACCAATCTTTACTAATAGCACCATCATGACGTCCTCCACAGATAATGCTAATCCTTTTGTTAATCTCAATACAAGTTCTGCTTTGGATAATACTGCCCGTACTACTAACCCTTTTACAGGTACATATATTGCGAATCAGCTTCAGGAGTTAAGGGACATGATCATGAATGTGCCAGGCGTCACCCCGCCTATCCAGCAGGACTCCCCAACATGTTACAATCAGTCTCGCTTTACTCCAGCAATTGCACATGTCAACATCCCTAAAGGATTTAGCGTGCCAGCCATGAAGTTGTATGATGGAAGCTCGGATCCTGAGGAGCATGTCGCCCATTATCAAGAAAAAATGGAGATTGTTCGCATCCCTCTCCAGTTTCGTGAGGCATGTTTGTGTCGAGGGTTCGGTTCAACATTGGTGGGGGCCAGCATTGAAGTGGCTGATTTGTCAACCTCCTGGTTCCATTGGGTCATTTACTCAGCTAGTCAACCTTTTCAACAATCAATTCTCTTGCAGTCGACAGTTCGAGAAGCTCACTAGTGATCTTTACCACATCACCCAGCAACCCGCAGAAGCCTTGAAGGACTATGTTAATTGGTTTAACAAAGAGGTCCTAGAAATCCCCAACCTGGACATGGCAACAGCTGCGGAAGCCTTTAAAATGGGCTTGAAGAAAGATTCCCCTTATTATGAATATTTGGTGATGAACCCATGCAAGAAGATGGAAGATATTCGAAACCGAGCGTTAAGATTCATCAGGCTAGAAGAGGACAAGGTGCAGCAGTCCAAGCATCCTGACAAGGCGTCATCATATGATTATCCTGACAGAAAGATAGAGTCATCTCACCAAAGGAAGAACAGATCAAGACCTTATCACAGAAATGACCATAACAAAATCAATTATGTGGAAGATGATGGAGACGATGATGATTTTGAATCTCCTAAAATTTCTGATTATTGTTTCTCTGTTGATGTTTCAGGTATCCTGTGTGCAATGAATAACCTTGGAGATAAGGCAAGGTGGCCTCGGAAGAATGACAAGCCATCTGGTTGGAAGGATAAATCCAAGTGGTGTGCCTACCACGAGGATTTTGAACATCTTATCGAAGATTGCATCGCCTTGAGGAAGGAGATTAGTTACCTGTTATCAAAGGGACATCTTAAAGAACTCCTTGGCAACCGTAAGAACAAGACGAAAAGCAAAGATCCCGCTCCAGCTAGACCGCTATCTCCTCCATCGGTAACAAAGGTAGTTAATGTTTTTAGTCGTGGTTCTGATATATGTGGCACTTCTTATTCTGCAGCTAAAAGATTCGCCAAGCAAGCAAAGGATGAGAAGCCCGAAAGACTTTCGAAGATGTCGCAGCTCACATCCCAAGATATCATCTCCTTCGAAGAAAGCGACAGGGACAATGTTATGGATCATCACCATGATGCCTTGGTCATTGCACTCCAGATCGCCAATTGCAGAGTCAGACGTATTCTAGTAGATGGAGGCAGTTCAGTGAATCTCATTATGCTAGATGCCTTGAAAGAAATGAAGATCCCTGAAGAAAGCATCGTCAAGAGGACCTCAGTTCTCATAGGTTTCAGTGGAGAAACCAAAAGCACAGTGGGAGAGATCACACTTCCAGTTTATGTTTAAGGCATCAACTCCATGGAGAGATTCTGCGTGATTGATAGTGCTACATGTTACAATGTAATCTTGGGCAGACCCTGTATCCATGGAATGAAAGCAGTGCCATCCACCTATCATCAATGCGTGAAGATGCCGACACCCTGGGGAGTTGTCAAGGTTTACAGTGATCAGCAATCAGCTAAAGAATGATATATGACATCCATGAAGGCATCGACATCTCCAAAGATGGCATAGAATTTACAGAGAAAGGCCCGTGAGGTTCTGGAGGTGAAGGAGCATGATGTAAAAGAAATATCCATAGATCCCTCAAACCTAGATCTCAAGGTGCTAATCGGTCAAGACGTTCCAGCAGAGATCGAGGAAGATCTTGTCAACCTCTTAAAAAGCAGAATTAAGAACTTCGCTTGGAGGCATGAAGACATGACATGCATCAGCAAAGATGTCATCACCCATAAACTCAACATTGACCCATCCTTCAAACCAATCCACCAAAAGAGACGGAAGTTCACGCAAGAAAGGAATCTAATCATTCAGGAAGAAGTAGACAGATTTCTCAAAGTCAAGATGACCAGAGAGGTCGAATACCCAAGATGGTTAGCAAATTTGGTAGTGGTAGAGAAGAAGAACGGCAAGTGGAGAGTTTGTGTTGATTTCACAGACATAAACAAAGCCTGCCCCAAGGATCCTTTCCCCTTGCCACACATTGACACTTTGGTCGATGCCACTTATGGGCATGAAGTGTTGACTTTCTTGGACACATCTTCAGGATTTCAGCAGATCCAGATGGAGCCATCTGACCAAGAGGACAGCGTCTTCATTACTCCAACAGGTATTTATTGTTATATTGCAATACCTTTTGGACTAAGAAATGCAGGTGCCACGTACCAGAGGCTAGTCAATATGATGTTCAAAGAGAAGATTGGGGACACCATGGAAGTGTTTATCGATGATATGGTGATAAAATCAAAGAAAGCTGAAAATCAAGTACGAGATCTTGCTCAAGCCTTTGATATCTTGGACAAATTCAACATGAAGTTAAACCAGCGAAGTGAACTTTGGCATGAAGTCCGGTAAATTCTTGGGCTACATGGTGACGCAAAGAGGAATAGAAGCAAGCCCGGAGCAAATAAAAGATATTATCAACCTGACGTCACCTAAGTGCGTCAAAGATGTTCAAAGATTGACAGGGAAAGTGGCAGCCTTGAATCGATTCATCTCAAAATCCTCAGACAGATGCAAGCCATTCTACGACATCCTAAAGAAAAAATCTAGATTTGAGTGTACTGAAAAGCATGAACAGGCCTTTCAAGATTTAAAGTTGTACCTATCAACACCTCCCCTACTCTTGAAGCCTAAAGAAGGTGAACCATTATGTGCTTACTTAGCCGTCTCTGAAACTGCGGTCAGTGCCGTCTTGGTCCGAGAGCAAGATGGCGTCCAATAGCCAATATATTATGTAAGTAAAACACTACTTGATGCAGAGACTAGGTATTCACACCTCGAAAAATTAATCTTAGCTTTAATTAATGCTTCAGTCAAGTTAATACACTATTTTGAAACTCATATCATTTTTATTCGTACTAATTATCCGATAAAAAGTGTCATGAGAAAGCCAGAAATGTCAGGAAGGATGGCCAAGTGGTCCATTCAACTTAGCACTTATGACATCAGGTATGAGCCTAGAACAACAATAAAATCCCAAGCACTTGCAGACTTTGTGGCAGACTTTAGTCCAAGCATGCAACCGGAAGTAGAACTAGAAGTCCAACAACTCCAAGATGGGGACATCTTGCGCAAGTGGACTCTATTCACAGATGGTGCCTCAAATATGAGGGGCACGGGGCTGGGTGTTGTCCTAAAGTCGCCACAAGGGGACATCATACCTCAAGCCATTAGTTGCAATTTTAAAGCTACAAATAATGAAGTAGAATACGAAGCCTTAATCGTGGGCCTAACCGTGGCTCTAGACATGAACATTAAAGCAATTCAGGTATATAGTGATTCATTGTTACTAGTCAATCATTTTAACGGTTCCTATGCAGCAAAAAATGCCAAGATGACAGCTTATTTGGGCATTGTGAAAATCTTAGCAAGCAAATTTCAAATATTTTCCTTTGAACAAATACCCCGAGAGAAGAACTCTCAAGCAGATGCATTGGCCAATCTTGGACCAGCTTTCAAAAGTTTATCTCAGACCAATATACCAATTATCCATGTCAACATTCCTGCCGTGGAAAGGTTAGAACTTTTTTGTACAGATGATGACATCTCAGATAATCAGATAGAGACATCTTGGACTGCACCAATAATTAAATATCTTCAAGATGGCAACATCCCTGATGATGAAAAGAATGCTAGAGCATTAAGGGTAAGAATTTCAAGACTTGTGTTAATAGATAATGTGTTCTTTAAGAAATCTTTTGCAGGACCATATTTAAGATGTCTTGAAGCTGACAAAGCAAAGGAAGTTCTAAAATAATTGCATGAAGGATCATGTGGTAATCATTCTAGGGGCAGAAGCTTGCATACAAAAGCTCTAAGAATGGGTTACTACTGGCCAATAATGCATCAAGATGCTGCCATCTTTTTCAAGAAGTGTGATTCCTGCCAGAGGCATAGCGACATCTTGCACCAACCCGCGGAATTGCTTCATCCTATCCTCTCCCCTTGGCCATTTATGAGATGGGGAATGGATATAGTAGGCAAATTTCCTAAAGCACCTGGAGGAAAAGTATTTTTGCTAGCAATGACAGATTATTTCTCGAAGTGGGTCGAAGCTGAAGCCTATGTTCAAGTTCGTGACAAAGAAGTCATCTCCTTCATTAAGAAGAATATCT
Organism: Adenophora triphylla var. japonica; assembly: GCA_022495995.1. Classification (NCBI taxonomy): domain Eukaryota; kingdom Viridiplantae; phylum Streptophyta; class Magnoliopsida; order Asterales; family Campanulaceae; genus Adenophora; species Adenophora triphylla. The sequence goes on from JAFEMH010000481.1 coordinate 58,032, forward strand.
TCAGCAGATTTGGCATCCCGTCTGAAATAATATGTGACAACGGTTCTCAATTTATCAGCAAGAAGACGCAAGACTTTCTCACTAGATGGGGAGTCAAGATGGTTACATCATCACCGGTACATCCTCAAGCTAATGGACAGGCAAAATCAAGTAACAAGATTATCATCAACAACTTAAAGAAGAGGCTAGATCAAAAGAAAGGAAGATGGGCAGAAGAGCTTCCATTTGTCCTTTGGGCAGATAGAACAACACCAAAGAATGCAACAGGTCAGACCCCTTATTCCTTAGTATTTGGTGCAGAAGCGGTCATCCCTGCAGAAGTCGTCGTCCCTACTGCCAGATATGGGTTGTTGACACCTGAGCAGAACGACGCCAACCTAAGTCATGATCTAGATACCATTGACGAATTAAGAGATTTAGCCAAGATCAGGATGGCGGCATATCAACAGAAGATTGCTAAGTCCTACAACAAAAATGTCAGATTGAGGAAATTCCAAGTTGGTGATCTAGTCATGCGCAAAGTATTTCAAAATACAAGAGAGCTCAATGCTGGAAAGTTGGCCCCCAAATGGGAAGGACCGTACTTTGGTGATGCTGAAACAGGGAAAGGTTCGTATTGGCTATCAACCTTAGATGGAACAAGGATCCCCCGGAGCTGGAATTCCATTCACCTTAAGTCCTATCTTATGTAAGTTTCAATAACTACATTCCATTGCAAATAAAACCAAGGTATGAATTTTTTTAGTTTTATTTTCAATAAAAGTACTTTTCAATTTTTGTTTATTATTTGAACATTTACTGACTTAAGCATCGGAGGGGTGTTAGCTAAGCTAACACCCACCCCTAATATGTTTCTATTTTGCAAGAAAACATGAAGCATTCGAATAAACCGTGCGACATTAAAGATGTTAACACCATTCAAGGAAGTTGACATCTTAATACTGACAAAGTCAGGTATGATCATATTTACTAAGTTATTTCTTTCCTTCTTTTTCAAATAATTTTTTTTTACGAAAGTCTAGTACTTTTCCATTTCCTTTTATCAAATAAAAAATGGCATCCGAATAGATGTCGAAATCTTTCACTTTCTTATTGTTTTGCAAGAGGTCATCATTTCAAACACATTTTTATGAAGACAACCGCTTGAGACTGGCCATCTCACCTCCGTTAAAGGTACTTAATCCCTTCAAATGTTTAAAGAAATTACTTTCTTTCGTCTCAATAAGGTTTAAACACCTCGCCTGGAGCGCACGATGTCAACCTTGATTGAGGTGTGTGATGGGCCCGTATGTTTAATATATACGAATTATCCATCTCCACCTCAGTCCATGGTCTTAATTTTTGGACACAGATGAACTTGGAATTTGGTATTGACTACAAAATACTTTTTGTAGCCAACATCCAGAGCTTTCCAGACATATTTTTACTTTATTTTTTGGGTGAGTAAAACTCCTCTTTTCAAATTTTCTTTCAGAGGCTAGTTCATCAGCTTCTGGGAATCCAGATCTCATATCTGAGGTTTCCAGAAGGTTTTGACCCCTCAAATCTTCTCCAAAATGGAAAATTCCTTCGCAAAAACTTTATTTAAGGTGTCTAGAACAACTTTCATTCTCTGAGTTTATCCAGATTATGAAGTTTTAAGACCCTTGAATCCATTTCAAAATCAAAGGTCCACTGCCTTTTTCATTCTGGCAGAAATGGCTCTCAACTTCAAAAGGTCTTTTGAGTACCAAATATCAATCCAAAAATCTTCCAAAAAATCATGGGATCAGTTTAAAGTCTTAAAAAGATATCCCAATTTTTACTTTTCTGAGTTTCAACTTATTTTGGCCAAAACACACACACACACACACACAAATGATTTTCAGCTTGGAAGACTCGTTTTACGAGGCGCGTCGGGTGCACACTAACGTCCTTCCCGACGCGTAACATGACCTCCGAACCTAAATCTCTGATCTCGGGCTTTTTTCAAAGTTTTGGCCCTCAAAATTAAAATGGCGTGGCGACTCCGTTTCGTTGATTTTCTTTTAAACAAAAAATGGGAAAAATTTTCGGATACACATTCATCACAGTGGCGACTCATTTGAGGACTAAGCTTTTTTTTAAAAATGGTATTTGGTATATTGGTGGAAACCACTAAATTTCCCGTTATCGCCTCCTAACACGAGTCGGGGATAAATTGTGGTCTAACAATCCCACGTACCGGTATCACCGTTTTCAAAAAAAAAAAGCTTTTGAGGGTCAAGCTTCCGTCCCGGCTTCGAAAATCATTTTTGTGTGTGTGTTGATTTTTGCACAGTTTTCATGTTATTTTGGCCGCCTCGGAGAAAGTCAAAATTTTGATTTGTCGGAATAATGTCCCTAACTCCGTCGGAATTTTCGTGCTTACGTGCTTATGTGCTCATAAAAAAAATTCAAAAAAAAAAGGATTCTCAAAAAAAAAGAAGAAGAAAATTCTCAAAAAAAAAAAAATCATGCATCATATTTTTAAGACTCATAAAAAAAATCTCTATTTTACTCAGAAAAAGAATATAGACTGCTTGCACACTACGCGCACGTGACCGTACACTGCACACTACGTCCTTAACAGGGAAATCCTTGTCGCGGCCCGTTTGGTCTTATTACGCCGCTCGGATGAGCACAGGACTACCCAAACATCCCATGGAGCCTCGTGTCGACCATGCACTTGTCCGTGACACACTTTGTCCGAGACCCGGTTGGTTTTTAGTGCAGTACGTGTCATGCCCTGTCCGTGTATAGACCTTTCCTTTCAAGCCTTTGTCGGCATACCGACTCAATATCTTTCGGGGACCCTAATCGATCGAAGTTACGCCGGTTTTCCGCCGCGGACTTTGACCAAGATATTGACCGGCGCCTTGACTTCGGCTGGCGGCACAAATTATACACCGACTCCCGGCATTGACACCGAGTCATCAAGGATTAATGATTATTCCATGCCTAGTTACGTCCTAATTGACAACAAATCAAGATCAATCGTGGACATTTATCGGTCAAATCATGCCGACTTTTCGTCGAGCCCTCGGACATGATCTTGACTTTTGACGTCGGCTTTGTCCATAATTTACATCGAATGCTCGTTAAGACTCGATTACCCGCCAGGACTTTTAGGATCGTTTTTCTTTCGGTCGGTGGGACCCGCTTGCCCTATAGGACCCTCGCCGGGGCTGTCCACCTGGGAGGTCGAAATACGGGTGGAATACGAGGGGCTTATAGACGTAGTGACGGGGCCCACCGATCCGGGAATCGAGTAGTTTGCGAAAAAGAAGAGCAATCTTTTCCACCCGATTAGGTTAATAAAACATGTTTTAAGTAAACGTGAACAAATAAGCTGCATGTTGCATGAGCCTAAAGCCCAAACACCTACCCTCCTTCCATTCCCGGACATCGAACCTTCATGTCCTTTCCCCGCATGCCTCCACACAAAGCTTGGTTTCGGGCACCGGTCACCGTTTGATCAGTTGGGAAGAGTCAAGCGCATCGTCGACTTCACCGTTTGTTCCGACTCGGGTTTGAATGTACGCATCGGCCGGTAATGATGGGGATAACGTTGCTCCGTCCTCCAAAATCCCTCGAACGGACCAGTGTGGATCCGGTTGGTAGAACAGATAAGACTTCGACATGAGGCTCAAATTGATGACCTGCGGGGGTAGTCGCAAGTCATGGTTTGACTATCGGTCTCAATTCCGATGGCACTTTTACCGCAAAGAAGGAAGAGGGTTCTCCTCCTCTTCTTAATAGTCCCGGATACATCAAGATGCTACCCCAAGATTCCTATGTTTCCACCGCCGGACTCCTGCCCGCCGACTTACGGGGCAACCGGCCCCCAACGACGATCGGGGACGAAAGAGTTCGGTATCTTTCGGTTGTCCCCTCTCAAAGTGATGATCCCACAAATATCGGCTGAGTGATGAAAATCGGGAGACAGTTGAAGAAATATGGTCAGCCATCAAAGCCACTGGAAGAACGCCGGAAACGGACGGCGAGCCTGGATGGAAGAGGCCACACGCCACTTCGGGACCTTAACAATATCCCAACCGGCCGGGGCTACCACGAAGGACAAACATGTGCCCGTTCCCCGGGACCTCAATATCTCTCATTATCCGGCGGAGTCCAATCACTCGCTACCAGAGCAGCCCAGCGGCGAATCCCGGACCGGTTCCACTCAAAGTCATTCCAGCACCGCTCAACACGAGGTCCCAAATCCGCCACCAGTAGTAGAACACATTTGGTGGGATATTTGTGGCTGTCCCGATTGCCTTGAAAGGGACTATCGGGGTGGATACACGAAGACCGTCCTCCTAAGAAAAGAGAATTTCCTCCCGGCAAAAATTGAAGGAGAGATTCGAGGCGGTGATAACGGTGTGGGAACGCTCGGGGAGCCATGCGGGGATTTGATTATTATGTACTCTACTCCGGTCAGTCTTCCCAAAGCAAAAAGGGGTAAAAGAGCGAGAAAAGCCTTGCCAACGACAGAGTTGAGACTTTCGGATACCAGTGCTGCAGAACGTAAGTCCAGCCCCCTCGGGGTCGACGAGTTCGGTTGTCCAGTTCCCGAGTATCTGTGATGAAGAAAAACCGATGCCGGTCTGGCGCCCCACTCAATCAACATGTTATTTGGGGATGGCAACCGCCACAAAAGGCATCGGTATAACCCGGGGCTTCGGCAAAGACTCTACCTCGCAAGAAAAAGGCACGAAGCGACAAGTTTAATGACTCTCTATCCCGAGACAAGGACCAAATCTATGATCCTCACCTATATGGGAGTATGATCACCTTACGATGAAGATTTGCCAAGAGATGTCTCCCAACACAATGAAGCTTTGTACATCACTATTCGGCTCAACACCATGTCACTCCACAGGGTATTAGTGGACAATGGATCATCGGTAAACGTCCTTCCCCTCGGCATGATGAGGGCCCTCCGCATAAATGAAAGGCGCGTGATCCCATCTACCCGGTGTCAAGGCCTACGACGGTTCGTCTCGTCCCATTCAGGGACGGTGACTTTGGAACTGCAGTACGAAACCCAAATGGTGCCCGCAAAGTTCCATGTAATGGATATCCCCTCTGAGTTCACAGCCCTACTAGGGCGCCCTTGGTTGCATCACATGAAAGCCATAGCCTCCACTCTCCACCAATGCGTCAAATTCATCAACCGGCGGGAGACCTTGAAGTCATAAGGGGTGACAGGTTTCCTCATAGGGAACGAAGGCTGAAACAATAGCCAAGAACGCCCACAGTCAAACACCGGGGCTACATCCTTCAAGAGGCAAGTCTCGCCGGCATCCTTTGGAATCCAGCGATGCCAACTATGTCGACACACTCAAGCGAGCGAGACTCAGAAGAAGTTCGATTCATCAAATTTAATTGCTATTTCCAACACTTGGAGGCGTCTTGGAAGGAAACGCTGAACACCGCCATGATACGAGGCACACAAGTCCCCGGTCCTCAATCACGAGATTTGTCGGTATTACGCAAACCCATTCTTTGGCCTCGCCGGGCGAGGAGATTTTCATGATAAAAGTCGGCAAACACCGACGGACTCGGCTCGAATCTATGAACGTCGTGTGGGATGTCCTCCTTGCTGAACTACTGCCGAGCCTTTCCGCTCGAGTATGGGACATGAGATTTTTCTAGCGGCTCACCGAGACGCAATACGTCCTTACATACTGGATTGAGCGGTCGGATTGTGACGAAACGGAAATCCCGGGATTGAGGAAGATCCCTACATCCACATGCTCGGCTTTCGGACGCCAAACACAATTGATTCGGTTCGAGACAAAGAGATGATAGCAACGGCGAAGAGGGAGCACAGAGACCATGCCTTTCCCGAGTTGTGAAGCCACCGACAGCGATGCCGCTAAAGAATTGGGAAACTCTCTCGGGCCCGTCCGCGACCAAAGAGGAAATGATCACCAAGCTTGGATTGGTCCCCGTCCTTTCGTGTCAACCTTTGTAAAGTCCTCAGGAGTCTCTCATTGTTGAGTTCGAGTCTCTCGAGTCGTCCGATGGCCTTACGCTGAAGACTACGAGTACGTAGCGAACGTTGTATTCCCCTTCGTCTTCAATGAAATGATGAACCTTTACGAGTATCCCTTAATTGCCGCTTTAACTAATGATGAATTAACTAATAATCTAAAAACGGTTAATAACGATTCACTAGATGAAGAGCGGACACATTAAATGAACAATATATCGAAGAAATCTTTAAGCGAGAGTTGTCAGGAAGAGGAAAATCGAGCCCAAGCTGCCGAAGAGACTTTGACGAGTGTGAATCTGGGAGCTGCGGAAGAGCCTAAAGAGCCTTGATTGGTAGTTTCTTCGACGGGACTGAAAGGGATGCCCTAATCGAGCCTGCTAAAAGGATTCGTGGATGTGTTCGCATGGTCCTATAAAGATATGCCGAGGCCTCGATCCTTCCATAGTTGAGCACCGAATACCGCTCGACCCGAAGTCAATCCGGTAAAGCGAAGCTAAGAAGAATTAAGCCCGAATGGTCCTTACAAGTGAAAGAGGAAATAGAAAAGATGCTCGGAAGCGGGTTTCATCGGGGTCATTGAATACCCAACATGGCTGTCCAACATAGTAACGGTGACCAAGGCCAACGGAAAAATCCGATCTTTGCGTAGACTTCGGGGATGCGAACAAAGCCGATCAAAAGACGATTTCCCCACACGAACATCGACATTTTGGTAGATTCCACGGCCAACCATGAAGTCAAATCCTTCGTCGACGGTTTTGCCGGCTACAACCAAATCAAAATGGCGAGAAGAAGATCAAGCCAAAGCGGCCTTCACAACCCCTTGGGGCACATACGCTACACGGTCATGCCATTCGGACTAAAGAATCTTTGGGGCTACGTACCAAAGGGCGGCTACGGCTCTGTTCCATGACATGATCCACAAAGAAATTGAGGTCTATGTGGACGACATGATAATACATTCCGGAGGATCGAGATGGTCGGCACTTTGTTGATTTGAGAAAATTCTTCGGCCGCCTCAGAGACCACGGCATGAGGCTGAATCCGGCCAAGTGCACTTTCGGTGTAAGACGAGGTAAGGTGCTAGGATATATGGTGACGAACGGGGAATCGAAGTAGATCCCCGAGAAAATCAAGGCGATAGTTGAAATGAAGCCACCCGGACAACGACGAAGTGAAATCCTTTATGGGAAGGCTGCAATACATAAGCCGCTTTGTAAATCGGTGACCTCGATCTGCGAGCCAATCTTCAAGTTGATGAAGAAAAATGCCTACACGAGAATGGACCCCGGAATGTCGGCTTGCCTTTGAGCAGTTAAGGCATACCTTGTGAATCCCCGATTCTCTGCCCACCACATCGGCAAAAGCCACTCTTGCTATATCTAAGCATCACGGATACGGCAATTGGGGCTATGCTAGCTCAAGAGAAGAAAGATTCCAAAGTCGAAAACGCCATCTATTTCGTAGCGAAAGCTCCAAGGAAGCGAACTCAATTACTGCCTTGCGAGAAGACTTGCGCGAGGTTTGGTGCAGGTAGTGGGAAAGTTGAAACACTACATGCGGTCTCACCCGATACATCTTGTTTCAAGGATAGACCCCATCAAATATATGTTCGACAAGCCTTCCATCTCCATGAGATTGGCAAAATGGTCGTTCTTTTTGGCCGAATATGACATCACTTATGTTTCAAGGAAATCCGTAAAAGGACGCATAATGGCAGAACATCGGCCGATTTCCCAAGTGATGAGTCTCGAGGACTGAACCTCAATTTCCCGATGATGGAATCTTCGCCCTAGAAGGAGAAAATCATGGCAACTCTTCTTCGACGGAGCGTCAAACAAAAGGGGAACGGGATAGGAATGCTTACAGTCGATCCCTGCGACGAACACACCCCCATAGCGGTAAGGCTGAACTTCGAAGTCACCAACAACTGCTTGAATATGAAGCTTGCATAGCCGGGTTGGAAGCCGCCCTTGAAAGAAATATCAAGGAATTGGAGGTGTATGGTGACTCTGCCCTCATCATCAATCAGTCTCTAACAAATGGAAGACCGTGGATCCGGGTTTGCGAAGTATCATGCTTACATGGAAGAACTAGTGGCTCAATTCAAAGAAATCGGCTTTCATTACACGCCAAGAGGCAGAAACGGGTTCGCGAGATGCTGCAGCTACACTAGCCTCTCTTGTCGAAATACACGAAGGAAAGTCTGTTAAACCATTCGAGTCGGGAGAAGAGAAAACCCCGCCTATTAGCTTCGAAATTGAAGCGGAAGCGAACCGATCAATGATCCACAGTACACTCAGTTACCAATACACGAAGGATGGCGAGGCCTCTTTCAAAAATGAAGAGGGGAATATAAAGAAGGAATCAAAGCGAAAAGTCTCTCGGCCACAGACGGCTCGCCTCCCATTATGTTCTTTTGGGAAACATGTTATACAAAAAATGTTATCAAGGCCCCCTCTGCGATGTATCGGCAAACAAGAGGCTACCGAACTCATGAAAGAAATACATGGTGGTACTGCGGCCCTCACATGAATGCTCGAGCTCGATGCAAATCATGCGAGAATGGGGTACTTTTGGATCTCCATGGAAACCGGCGCATCCGGTTCGTCAAAAGGCTGCGACAAATGTCGGCGATACTCAAATCTTAATCACTTGCCTCCTCACGAGTTATCTTGCATGACAACCCCTTGGCCTTTCGTCACTTGGGGAATTGATGTCATAGGCAAAATCACACCATCGGGCGATGCGGCCACGAGTTCGTCTGGTAGCCGTGGATTATTTCACCAAGTGGGTTGAAGCAAAGTCCTACAAAATCCTCAATTCAAAGAAAGTTGCCCTCTTCATCAAAGAAAACATCATGTGCGAGATACGGGTTGCCGGCGAAATCATCTCGAGATAATGGATCCCACTTCGAAGGGGAATGTGAAAAGCTACTGGCGGAATTCCGAATAACCCGACACAAGTCATCTCCCTACAGGCCCCAAACCAACGGAGCCGTCGAAGCAGCAAACAAGACTCTGGAAAATATCATCCGGAAAATGGGTTGTCCAAGGCGAGAGATTGGCCCGAGAAGTTACACTGGCACTCTGGGGCTACGGTAACATCGGTCGAACGGCAAGCGGGAAACACCTTTTGCCCTCACATACGGAATGGAAGTCGTACTCCCAATCGAGCTGGAAATACCCTCGCTCAGGTATCTTGGCTGGAAAGCCGGATCAACGAGGTCGAATGGCTCCAGAGTCGCCATGACGAACTGGCCCTACTAGACGAACGCCGATTGAAGGCCATGGAACACATCCGGGCCTACCAAGGAAGAATGGCTAGAGCCTTCGACAAGAAAGTAAAGCATCGGGAAATCCGAGAAGGGGATCTCGTTTTAAAAGAAAAGCCCCCAGTCCGTATCAACCCCCTCGGCAAATGGGAGCCTGTATGGGTCGGGCCATATGTCGTCCAGAAGATCTTCTCCGGAGGAGCCATGCAACTTGCAGACCTCGACGGGAATCCCTTTGTACACCCAGTGAATGGTGACAAGCTGCGCAGATACTACGCGTAAAACAAAAAAAAAAAAGAAGAAAGAAGGAAAAGAGTGCTAAAAGAGTAATACCCAACTAGGTTAGAAACCCGAAAAGGGCGGCCTAGGTAAAAAACAGGGTTGCACCAAAAAAAAACAAAAAAAAAAACAAAAAAAAACAAAAAAAAAACAAAAAAAAAACAACAAAAAAAACAAAAAAAAAGAGTTCACCGGGTTGAACTACGAAGACTGAGCTCCTCAAAATGAGGGGAACGTAGGCAGCCGGAAACGGTTCGGTCTAAAGCACAAATAAAAGCCATACTTTGGCATCAATACAATTGATCAGACCATGAAAGCGTCTCCAAAAACTCTAAAGCAATTCAAATATTCATTACAAGTTAAAAGCTCTTTGATGAGTCTAAGCCCGATTCATTCCTACAGCGGCAACTGCTAAAGGAAAACTAAGATACATAATCAAACTAATGTGTACGCCATGACAAGAAAGGGATACTCGGAAACCTCGGAGTCACTCCAAGCCACTCGTGCTTGGCCTCTCCCCTCTTCTTCCCCTTCGAGTCTTCTTTTACGAACAGGAAAAATGTCGGTGTTCCTCCTACCAAGCTGCGGTATAGGGACGGGGTCTATCAAACCGGCCTCTGTCGGGGCCTTAGTAGCCCTAGCGTCATCCCTCATCTCCTGTAACCTAGGCGGTAGCATAGGAGCCCTCCTCTCCTGTCTCTTGACGTAAGCCTCATAATCGGTCACGGCGTCTCCGCTCTGTCATGAGGGTTGGCCCTCGCCTCGGCCCTCCTCCTCTCGAAGCATCGGGTCCTCCGCACCCACAATGGCCTCACGCCGTCTCAAAATAGCCACTGAGTCTCTCCCGGATGCCTCTCATACCAATCCAGTACCAAGTGGTCGGGAACACCGGTCTCGGACGCTGAGAATGACCCGAGGAGGAAAGGCATCATACCTCCATGCTTGGGAAAGAAATGGAAACAACGAGGGATCATCCATAGAAACGAGGAGCCACCACCACTGGTGGCTATATCATCAAAGCCCTCCAAAGGAACCTGCTCCGAGCCAAAGCTTGTCTCGAGAACTAAAGCCGGAATATAGAAGCTAGGCGAGAAAGCCTGGAAGCATGACCACGGGAGACCCATCCTGAAGCACTCTTCGAGTCTCCACCCGCCAATGAGGCACCGACCATCTGATATCTTCAGTCTGGCGACCCGCCATCCAACGCTCCCACGAGCCCTGATCATCAAAATCTACATCAACACCTCTCCTGGCAAAAGTCCAAGGCCTGATCATATCAGAGGTTTCCCGAAGAACCCCCAAACGCTCCATCAGCCACAGGGTCAAGAGGAACGGGCTGCCCCCGTGCATATACCGTCTGCCGGTGGCCAGCCTATCAAGAGCATGAAGAGTCTCCCCCAGAATCAAAGGAACGACATCTCTGCCCAGGCGACAGTGAACGACAACATCCAGCAGAGATCGATGACAGATCCCAAAGGAATAGACCATGAACAGGGTGCCAAACACACAAAGTGCAAAGGCATCCCAATAGGCATCATCCACCAAACCTAGGCCCCTAAATCTGTCGGGAAGACCGGAAATATCGAAATGATCGGGACCGCGGATCATACCTTGCGCTTCCTCCGGGGAAAGATGAAGGAGGACGCACAATCTGTCAGCAAAAGAAGCCCCTCCGGGCAAAGGAACCGCTATCTCTTCCACCTCCGGACCTCCAAGCAAGGCCCGAAATTCTTCGACAGTCGGAACAATCTCGTTGAAGGAAAGGCAAAAGACATGCCTTCTAGTATCCCAAAATGATGAAGAAGCTCTCAAAAGCTCATAATCCGGAATCAATTCCTTGAGAGACCATAAGCACTTCACCTTGTATCTTTCTTCAAAGAAGAACCTCCTCTCATGCATGATTTCCCGGGACCAATCCTTGAACTTGTTGAAGAATGACATTTGGGACTCTTGGGACAATTTTGATGGAGCTTTTCTAAAGTTTTCCATGGATTTTCTCTCTTTCTCCCCGAAAATGGCTGTTGGGACTGGAGGTTGAAGAGGATATTTGAATTTGAAATAAAGCAAGACCAGGTCTGAACCAAAATTAAAGGACAGTGTCAGATGCAGTCCCCATCCGCGCGGATAGGATTGCTTTCCAAAAAAAATCTGCAACAGTCCAAGCTGCTACACCAAAAGAGGAATATTCCGTCCCGGTTGCTCGAAACTTGTGCAAAAACCTCCCCAAACCAGTCCATATACCAAACACCCTTGCAAAAAAAAAAATCAAGGCTCATGCAACACTGCATTCATACTGCATTGCATTCATAAAATAAAATCCTAAATTATTACATTCCAAAAAAAAAAGAGTGTGCATAAAAAAAAAACAAGCAAACATAAATGAAATCCTAAACTATTACATTCCAAAAAAAAAAAAAAAACAAGCAAACATAAATGAAATCCTAAATTATTACATTCCAAAAAAAACAAGCAAACATAAATGAAATCCTAAATTATTACATTCCAAAAAAAAAAGAGTGTGCATAAAAAAAAAAAAACAAGCAAACATAAATGAAATCCTAAATTATTACATTCCAAAAAAAAAAAAGAGTGTGCATAAAAAAAAAAAACAAGCAAACATAAATGAAATCCTAAATTATTACATCCAAAAAAAAAAAGAGAAAAAAATGTGCATAAGCTGTACAAATCTAAATCTCAATCTCAAATCTCAAAAAAAAAATCAATCGGAGTCTCCAGCGCCCGATGTCTGCCCCCGGCCCCTCTTGCGACTCGGGCCCGCCTCCTCAGGAGCCCTGAAAATCTCGGGCTCAGAATCGTCCTCGTCTCCAGAAAGAGGCTCATCAGGACCAACCGGCACGCTCTGATAGGGCAAGCCGAGATCTGCGAAAAAATCGTATCCGAAGGTGAAGGCGTCGGACTCCTGGACGTACGAAGACGACCCGCCATGTTGCCAAACGTGTCCCTGCCCGTGTGGATCCCCGAGAATGACGTGATCCGAAGGCAGTACCGCGCGGGGATCAAGGAGAGGAGACAGAGGAGTCTCTGAAGAAGTCTCTGAGCGAATAGGGGAAGCCTCCCGTCTGACAGGCGCCGGCCGTGGTCGCCTCGCTCTAGCCTGAGGAGCCCCGCAAGCGACCATCCTCCTGATGAATCTCTTGGCCCCGATCACTTGCTTCGTCAGCTTCTCGACGACCACCTCCGAAAACTGCACAAAAGCAAAAGCGTCAAAAAAAAAAGAGGTGATGCTAAAGATGATGAAACAAAAGAAAGAAAAGAAGGGGAAAAGGTGAAGCCATACCTTCATACCCGGACGAGGCCGGAAAGCTCGTGGAAGTCGCTCGGGCTGAGGGATCTGCACCCTCAATCGGACCCCATCCTGGATATAGGAAAAATTCGTCCGAGGGTACCGCGGGATCCCAAGCCCCTCCCTATCCAGAACCTGAGGCATCCTCAGCCTCCTCAAGAAGAATGTCGAATATGGTTCAATCGCCACGAAATCTGAGAAGTGCTGGCCGGCTCGGTAATCATCCCAGGTCACGGACCGATCGCTCGGGTGCATCATATCGACGGGAGGCTCCACCGGTGTCCTCAAAGGCGAATTCACGCCATGCTGGCGCGTCACCCTCTCTCCCAGATAATATGCATCGCAGGTCAGACCTCTCAGAATCCTCCGCCGCAGTCCGGATCTCGGCGCCCTTCAGCCGCGCCACCTCAAAGCGATCCTGTGGGAAGAATATCATCCCCTCATCCGTCTCGGCCTCCGTCAAAGGAAGGCAATCCGCGTACCGAGAGTCGTACGCCCCGGAACTTATCTTCTCCCGGGCATGCTTGGACCAAGATCGCATGGCCGGATACGCCCGACGTACTCCGCCGGCCGCCGCCACATCGTGACGTGGAAAAACTCCAACGCCCATACCGCGAAAGGTAAAAATCCAATCAATCCAAAGGCAAAAGAAAAGTGCGTGCTCAAAAAAAAAAGAGGAGGGAAAGCAAAAAGAGAGCTTATACCTCCAGGGCAAACTCAAAGCAAGATAAAGAGCTCACGCCTTCCGACTCGTACCTATCAAGAGCAAAATAAAGCTCGCCACTCCGCCTCTCCCCACGAGACATCTCCGGCCGTCTCCATGTCCTCCAAGGACCTCAACAAGGCAAAGACTGCCGTCCTCAAAGATGTCCAAAGAGCGTGCTCGAAAAAGCAAACCACAAGAAGGCCCTGGCAATCTGATCGGCGCCTATCCTCTCCTCCCCAGCCTCATAGCTCGCTATGGTCTCCACAATCTAGCCGTAGACCACGGCATACTCCATCCCCATCCCCTTTTTGGGAATAGGGAAAATCCCGTAAGAGCACAGCAGATCGGCATCGTTGTAGCCATCCCGCCACTCAATGCCGCGTCCATTAAAGGACAGACCGTAATCGCAGCGTAATCGGAGGGCGTAACCGTAGGCTCGCCCCGTAAGAAGTGGAAGGTGTGGGTCGCGTCCCACCAATGCCGCGCCGCAGCAAACATCAAGCTCCTTGCTCTTAGGGAACTTGACCAGTCCCCTCAAGCACTCGACAAACTCCCAAAGCCCCGTCTCGACAACAATCTGTCTCGGACTCGGCAAAGCTCCTCGGCCCGCATCCGGAAGCCGATCCCACAAGTCAACTACGGACTCCACCGATCCTCGAGTCTTCATTTTGTTCAGCTGCTCCGTCACAAAACGGTTTCCGCCCTGCAAAAAAAAAAAGAGAGAGAAAATGTCAAAAAAAAAAGTGCATTTGCATTTACAAAAAAAAAAAAAAGGGGCATACACATGCATTAAAAAATTTCGACAGCATAACAGCATACAATGAGCATAGCCCCATTTTTCTCGCATAAAAGAAAACAGTTTTCAGCAAATCCCAATGCATGCATTCCTACGGAAGTAAAAACTCCGTCTCATTTTCATAAAATAACATGCATACCATCCATCATCTCAAAAAAAAATGCATACATGCATATCATCCATCTTACATGCAACGGGAGGAAAAACCCGTCCCACTTTTCAAAAATAAAAAATCCTAAACATACATACATCTCATATTGGCAAAATGCCCATTCTTTCCAAACAAAATGCATGCATTGCATCATTCATCAATATCAATATTCAATTTCAAAAAAAAAAAAAATCATCATCATCATCAACATGCAATATTCAATTTCAAAAAAAAAAAAAATCAATCACAATTTTCGAATTTTCACATGCAATTTTCGAATTAAAAAAAATGGCGAAAATGTCAATTCTTTTTCCCAAGCAAAATGCACATTTTGGGTTACTCACATAATCATCAAGATTCAAAGACAATGAACATGCAATATTCAATTTCAAAAAAAAAAAAATTTCAAAAATCACCCAAAATTCAAATTTCAAACAAGAAATCAACAAAGGGATCAAAGGGTTTCAAAGTATACCGTTCGGAGATTCGAATCCGAAGCCCAATGTTGCCAAGCATCGGGGTAATGCTCCTCCGCAACCGATTGCGAAAGATTGTAATGCCTCCTCATCCGGACGAGCTCCAATCGCCTCTCCGCTACCGGGCCACGTCCTTGACCTTGAAAAGCGCCTTCCCCGTGTTCCATTGCTCGAAAATCGAAGAAAATCGGAAGATTTTGAAGCTTTTTAGGCCAAAAATGGCGGATTTCTCACTTTCTCTCTCTCTGCTCTCGACAAACTGCAAAACTGAATGGGGAAGAAGAAAAGGGCGTTGGCCCTAATTAATACCCCTGGTTTTCAAACCCTATCCGCGCGGATAGGATTGCAAGGGTCAAAATGACCCTTTTGCCCCTTAAAATTCCAGGACTCTGCAATTCAGTCCCCAACTTGACAGAGTTAACCCAAAGTTAACCAAAGTCAGCCCCTTGTCAAGAAAATCTTCCCCGGCAGTCAAACGTAAGACCGAGTGCCCCGAGAAAGATAACGAGATCCCGTATCTTTCATCAAAATCTTCCCCGGCAGTCAAACGTAAGACCAAGTGCCCCGAGAAAGATAACGAGATCCCGTATTTTTCATCAAAATCCTTCCCGGCAGTAAAACGTAAGACCGATCTCCTCGAGAAAGATAACGAGATCCCGTATCTTTCATCAAAATCTTCCCCGGCAGTCAAACGTAAGACCGAGTGCCCCGAGAAAGATAACGGATCCCGTATCTTTCATCAAAAATTACCCCTAGCCAAACGTAAGACCGAGTGCCCCGAGAAAGATAACGAGATCCCGTATCTTTCATCAAAATCTTCCCTAGCCAAACGTAAGACCGAGTGCCCCGAGAAAGATAACGAGATCCCGTATCTTTCATCAAAATTACCCCTAAGCAGTCAAACGTAAGACCGAGTGCCCCGAGAAAGATAACGAGATCCCGTATCTTTCATCAAAATCTTCCCCGGCAGTCAAACGTAAGACCGAGTGCCCCGAGAAAGATAACGAGATCCCGTATCTTTCATCAAAATCTTCCCGATCACAAACGTAAGACCGAGTGCCCCGAGAAAGATAACGAGATCCCGTATCTTTCATCAAAATCTTCCCCTAAGCAGTCAAACGTAAGACCGAGTGCCCCGAGAAAGATAACGAGATCCCGTATCTTTCATCAAAATCTTACCCGGCTAGCCAAACGTAAGACCGAGTGCCCCGAGAAAGATATCGAGATCCCGTATCTTTCATCAAAATCATCCAACTAGCCAAACATAAGTCCGATCTCCCCGAGAAAGATAACGAGATCCCGTATCTTTCATCAAAATCATCCAACGGCGATCAAACGTAAGACCAATTTCCTGCACGAATACGTCCGATTTTCCTCAAAGAAAGGCTAACGAAATCCCCAAAGAAAGTTAACGGAATCCCAAAAGCCAACGGAATCTCGAGTAGTTCTCGAACTACGAAAGGGCTTGATTCCCACTAGGGATACGTAGGTAGCCTATCATTAGGTCCACCCTCGACCAAAATGGTCACCCTATCCTTCTAAGCGAGACAAAGTCCACCGAAAGGCCATTTCAAATTAAGGTCCGAGGCGCCTAAAAAGCCATCATCATCAAGGTTCGAGGCACCTAAAACGCCATCATCAAGGTCCGAGGCACCTTAAAAGCCATCTCCAAGGTTCGAGGCACCTAAAACGCCATCTCCAAGGTTTGAGGCACCTAAGACGCTATCACTAGGAAAGCGATAAATCGCAATCATCCCCAGAGAACCGAAAATGGTCATTCCTATCCCCACAGAGCGGATAGCCATCGACCGAAAATGGTCATCTCTTATCCCCACAGAAGTTTCTTTCCAGAAACGACCGTAGAACTCGCTCATCGTGTTCGAGGCACCTAAAACGCCATCATCTCCGTGGTCAAAGACCCGAACTACGATCGGCTTGATTCCCACGGGATACGTAGGTAGCCTATCGCTAGGTTCACCCACCCGATCACTCGATCATCCCGCCAAATATGGAGCCTTACTCTTATCGACGACCCCGCTTCCTTCGAAAGCGCCGTCGCCGAGGGGCTACCGTAAGTGCTCCAAGTAGAGCTTGTTAGAATTTTCGTTAGAAAATTAACGAAAGTTATAACATTTCTAACAATTCCTAACAATCCTAACTTTTCTAACAAAGTGAGGGTAAAATGGGCATTGTTATTTAAGGTTAAACCTTAAAAAGAATCTTAAAAAAGAAAAACAAAAGAATAAAACCACAAATAGAAATGCCGGAAACATAATCCGTCGGTCAATTTGAATTTTGAAAAGAAATATTCCCCTTGTCCAAAGCCGGAGCCGCATTTAATGAACAAGGCACGCTGAGGGGACTTGTCCGCGCGGATGAGTTTGCATTTTCAGGAGGGCTATAAATTGAGCCCTCCAGTCACAAAAATGAGGAGGAACAACACATTTTGCACCGAACCTCTGGCGAAATATAGAGAGAAAACAGCGAGAATTCACTTGAATTGTCACCATTTTCTCTCCAATCTTTCCCAACTCATACTCATCCACTCACTCTCATATTAAAGCCCTAAACACTCATACACTCAAGCCAAACACTCAAGAAGACAAGGAAGATTGGTAAACCCTCCTTCTCCTAACCCTAAATCTCATCCATGCATGCATCTTCAAACTACAAAATGTAGTTCTTTCATCTTCTTGCTCTAGATCTAAGAAGATCACCATGGAAGACCATCTCCATGGATGATCTTCTACAAAGATCAACATTATTTTCAAGTTCTCTTACTTTCTTGCAAAGAAAACTCATTTTCAAAACCCTAAAAACCATTTTCAAGCATAAAATCTCATTTTCAAAGGATAAAAATCCCTTCCCAAGAAATGAAATGCTTAGTCCTAATGTACCTTAAGGATGGTTTGGTATAGTTGATTCACCACTAAAATGTCTAGTGATCACTAACCAAAACCTAGGGAAATGGGGACAAGCATGGATGCAAAACCCCTCTTAAAATCATATTTTCTTTCTTGAGAAGTTGCTGTCCAGTAGCAATTTTCTCAGACCTCAGTCCATGGTCTTAATTTTTGGACACAGATGAACTTGGAATTTGGTATTGACTACAAAATACTTTTTGTAGCCAACATCCAGAGCTTTCCAGACATATTTTTACTTTATTTTTTGGGTGAGTAAAACTCCTCTTTTCAAATTTTCTTTCAGAGGCTAGTTCATCAGCTTCTGGGAATCCAGATCTCATATCTGAGGTTTCCAGAAGGTTTTGACCCCTCAAATCTTCTCCAAAATGGAAAATTCCTTCGCAAAAACTTTATTTAAGGTGTCTAGAACAACTTTCATTCTCTGAGTTTATCCAGATTATGAAGTTTTAAGACCCTTGAATCCATTTCAAAATCAAAGGTCCACTGCCTTTTTCATTCTGGCAGAAATGGCTCTCAACTTCAAAAGGTCTTTTGAGTACCAAATATCAATCCAAAAATCTTCCAAAAAATCATGGGATCAGTTTAAAGTCTTAAAAAGATATCCCAATTTTTACTTTTCTGAGTTTCAACTTATTTTGGCCAAAACACATACACATACACACACACAAATGATTTTCAGCTTGGAAGACTCGTTTTACGAGGCGCGTCGGGTGCACACTAACGTCCTTCCCGACGCGTAACATGACCTCCGAACCTAAATCTCTGATCTCGGGCTTTTTTCAAAGTTTTGGCCCTCAAAATTAAAATGGCGTGGCGACTCCGTTTTCGTTGATTTTCTTTTAAACAAAAAATGGGAAAATTTTCGGATACACATTCATCACAGCACCGTGAATCCCCAAACCAGTAGCAGGCCAACAACCGGAGGCCAAGATTCATTGCCTCCTCCTTCGCCTGTGAATTCTAGCAAGAAGCAGATGTCTCCATCTCCTGATCTCGAGATCAAGAGTATGCTCATTCAGATGAAGAATTAGCTGGATCGCCAACAGAATAGCACCTCCTTGATAGCCGAAAGTTTGATAAAGGTGCAAAAGGAACAAGAGTTGCTCTCCAAAAGAATGGATGTTGTCTCCCCTTACCGTCCTAGAGTCCTTGACTTCAACATTGGGGACAACTCTCAAACCTTCAATGAATTCCTTCCAATGGCTTCATCCGTAAGGATGTCGTCATCACCAACCCTAACGTCTTCTCCTCCGCTGACGACTTCTGTGGCGATGTCGACACCCTTAGCCACCAGTGCCTACATGATGACTTTTCCAGAATGACCCATCTTCACTAATAGCACCATCATGACGTCCTTTGCAGATAATGCTAATCCTTTTGTTAATTTCAATACTAGTTCTGCCTTGGATAATACTGCTCGTGCTACTAACCCTTTTGCAGGTACCTATATTGCAAATCAGCTTCAGAGTTGAGGGACATGATCATGAATGTGCCAGGCATCACCCCGCCTATCCAACAGGTCTCCCCAACATGTTACAATCAGTCTCGCTTTACTCTAGCAATTGCGCATGTCGACATCCCGAAAGGATTTAGCATTCCAGCCATGAAGTTGTATGATGGGAGCTCGGATCCTGAGGAGCATGTTACCCATTACCAAGAAAAGATGGAGATCGTTCGCATCCCGCTCCAGTTTCGTGAGGCTTATTTGTGTCGAGGGTTCGGTTCGACATTGGTGGGACCAGCATTGAAATGGCTGATTCGTCAACCTCCTAGTTCTATTGGGTCGTTTGCTCAGCTCTTCAACCTGTTCAACAATCAATTCTCTTGCAGCCGACAGTTTGAGAAGCTCACCAGTGATCTTTATCGCATCACCCAGCAGCCCGCCGAAGCCTTAAAGGACTATGTTAATAGGTTTAATAAAGAAGACCTGGAGATCCCCAACCTGGACATGGCGACAGCTGCAGAAGCTTTCAAAATGGGCTTGAAGAAAGATTCCCCTTACTATGAAGATTTGGTGATGAACCCGTGCAAGAAGATGGAGGATATCCGAAACCGAGCTTTAAGGTTCATCAGGCTAGAAGAGGACAAGGTGCAACTGTCCAAGCATCCTGACAAGGCTTCATCATATGACCATCCTGACAGAAAGATAGAGTCGTCTCACCAAAGGCAGAGCAGATCCAGACCTTACCATAGAAATGCCTATAACAAAATCAATTGTGTGGAAGATGATGGAGATGATGATGATTTTGAATCTCCTAAAATTTCTGATTATTGTTTCTCTATTGATGTTTCAGGTATCCTGTCTGCAATGAGCAGTCTTGGAGAAAAAGCAAGGTGGCCTCGAAAGAGTGACAAGCCGTTCGGTTGGAGGGATAAATCCAAATGGTGCGCCTACCACGAGGATTTTGGACATCTTACTGAAGATTGCATCGCCTTGAGGAAGGAGATTAGTTACCTATTGTCTAAGGGACATCTTAAAGAACTCCTTGGGAACCGCAAGACCAAGACGGAGAATAAAGAGCCCGTTGCAACCAGACCGCCTTCTCCTCCACTGGTAACAAAGGTAGTTAATGTTATTAGTGGTGGTTCTGATATGTGTGGTACTTCTTATTCTGCAGCTAAAAGATTCGCCAAGCAAGCTAAGGACGAGAAGCCCGAGAGACTCTCAAAGATGTCGCAGCTCACATCCCAAGATGTCATCTCCTTCGAAGAAAGCGACATGGACAATGTTATGGATCCTCATCATGACGCCTTGGTCATTGCACTCCAGATCGCCAATTGCAAAGTCAGATGTATCCTAGTTGATGGAGGCAGTTCTGTAAACCTCATTATGCTAGATGCCTTGAAAGAAATGAAGATTCCTGAAGAAAGCATTGTAAAGAGAACCTCGATGCTCATGGGCTTCAGTGGGGAAACCAAAAGCACAGTGGGAGAAATCACACTTCCAGTTTATGTTGAAGGCATCAACTCCATGGAGAGATTCTGCGTGATTGATAGTGCCACATGTTATAATGTAATCTTGGGAAGACCATGGATCCATGGAATGAAAGTAGTGCCATCCAATTATCATCAATGTGTGAAGATGCTGACACCCTGGGGAGTTGTCAAGGTTTACAGTGATCAGCAGTCAGCTAAAGAATGCTACATGACATCCATGAAGGCGTCGACATCTCCCAAGATCGCATAGCAATTACAGAGAAAAGCCCGTGAGGTTCTGGAGGCAAAGGAGCATGACGTGAAAGAGATATTCTTAGACCCCTCGAACCCAGATCTCAAGGTGCTAATTGGTCAAGATGTTCCAGCAGAGATCGAGGAAGATCTTGTCAGTCTCCTGAAAAACCAGGATCAAAAGCTTCGCCTGGAAGCATGAAGACATGACATCCGTCAGCAAAGACGTCATCACCCATAAACTCAACATTGACCCATCCTTCAAACCAATCCACCAAAAGAGACGGAAGTTCGCACAAGAAAGGAATCTAATCATTCAGGAAGAAGTGGACAGATTGCTCAAAGCTAAGATGATCATAGAAGTCGAATACCCGAGATGGTTAGCAAATGTGGTGGTGGTAGAGAAGAAGAACGGCAAGTGGAGAGTTTGTGTCGACTTCACAGACTTAAACAAAGCCTGTCCCAAAGATCCTTTCCCCTTGCCACACATTGATACTCTGGTCGATGCTACTTCTGGGCATGGAGTATTGACTTTCTTGGATGCATCCTCAGGATTCCAGCAAATCCAGATGGAGCCATCCGACCAAGAGGACACCACCTTCATTACTCCCACAGGTATTTATTGTTATATTTCAATGCCTTTTGGACTAAGAAATGTAGGTGCTACATACCAGAGGCTGGTCAATATGATGTTCAAAGAGCAAATTGGGGACACCATGGAAGTGTACATCGATGATATGGTGATAAAGTCGAAAAAAGATGAAGATCATGTTCGAGATCTTCTTTGACATCATGGACAAATTCAACATGAAGTTAAACCCAGCAAAATGCAATTTTGGCATGAAGTCCGGTAAATTCTTGGGCTACATGGTGACGCAAAGAGGGATTGAGGCAAGCCCGGAGCAAATAAAAGCCATCATCAACCTGGCATCGCCTAAATCTGTCAAAGATGTTCAAAGATTGACAGGGAAAGTGGCAGCATTGAATCAATTCATCTCAAAATCCTCAGACAGATGCAAGCCATTCTATGACATCTTAAAGAAAAATTCTAGATTTGAGTGGACGGAAAAGCATGAACAAGCCTTTCAAGATTTAAAGTTGTACCTGTCAACACCTCCCCTACTCTCGAAGCCTCAAGAAGGTGAGCCATTATGCGTTTACTTAGCTGTCTCCGAAACTGCAGTCAGTGCCATCCTGGTCCGTGATCAAGATGGCGTCTAACAACCGATATATTATGTAAGTAAAACACTGCTCGATGCGGAAACCAGGTATTCACACCTTGAAAAATTAACCTTAGCTTTAATTACAGCTTCAATTAAGTTAAGACATTATTTTGAAACTCATATCATTGTCATTCGTACTAACTATCCGATAAAAAGTGTAATGAGAAAACCAGAAATGTCAGGAAGGATGCCCAAGTGGTTCGTTCAACTAAGCACTTATGACATCAAGTATGAGCCTAGAATAGCAATAAAATCCCAAGCACTTGCAGACTTTGTGGCAGACTTTAGTCCAAGCATGCAACCGGAAGTAGAACTAGAAGTCCAACAGCTCCAAGATGGGGACATCCTGCGAAAGTGGACTCTATTCACAGATGGTGCTTCTAATATGAGGGGCACGGGGCTAGGTGTTGTCCTAAAGTCGCCACAAGGGGACATCATACCCCAAGCCATTAGTTGTGATTTTAAAGCTACCATAATGAATCAGAATACGAAGCCTTAATCGTGGGCCTAACCGTGGCTCTAGACATGAACATTAAAGCAATACAGGTATATAGTGATTCATAATTTCTTGTCAATCATTTTAATGGTTCCTATGCAGCAAAAAATGCCAAGATGACAGCTTATTTGGGCATTATGAAAATTTTGGCAAGCAAATTTTAAATCTTCTCCTTTGAACAAATACCCCGAGAGGAGAACTCTCAAGCAGATGCATTGGCCAATCTTGGATCAGCTTTCAAAAGCTTATCTCAGACCAATATACCAACCATACATGTCGATATCCCTGCGGTGGAAAGGTTAGAACTTTTTTGTACAGATGACGACATCTCAGATAATCAGATAGAGACATCTTGGACGACACCAATAATTAAATATCTTCAAGATAGCACCATCCCTGGTGATGAAAAGAATGCAAGAGCATTCAGGGTAAGGATTTCAAGATTCGTATTAATAGATAATGTGTTGTTTAAGAAATCTTTTGCAGGTCCATACTTAAGATGTCTCGAAGCTGACAAAGCCATGGAAGTTTTAAGAGAATTGCATGAAGGATCGTGTGGTAACCATTCTGGGGGCAGAAGCTTATATACGAAAGCTTTAAGAATGGGTTACTACTGGCCAACAATGCGTCAAGATGCTGCCATCTTTGCCAAGAAATGTGATTCCTGCCAGAGGCATAGTGACATCTTGCACCAGCCCGTAGAAATGCTTCATCCAATCCTCTCCCCTTGGCCATTTATGAGGTGGGGAATGGATATAGTAGGAAAATTGCCTAAAGCCCCCGGAGGAAAAGTATTTTTGCTAGCAATGACTGATTACTTCTCGAAGTGGGTTGAAGCTGAATCCTACGTGCAAGTTCGTGATAAAGAAGTCATATCCTTCATTAAGAAAAATATATTTAGCAGATTTGGCATCCCCTCTGAAATAATATGTGGCAACGGCTTACAATTCATCAGCAAGAAGACGCAGGATTTTCTCACTAGATGGGAAATCAAGATGGTGACATCCTCACCAGTACATCCTCAAGCTAATGGCCAGGCAGAATCAAGTAACAAAATAATCATCAACAACCTAAAAAAGAGGCTAGATCAAAAGAAGGGAAGATGGGCAGAAGAGCTTCCATTTGTCCTTTGGGCAGATGGAACCACACCAAAAAACACGACAGGCTAAACCCCTTACTCCTTAGTATTTGGTGCAGAAGCAGTCATCCCGGCAGAAGTCGTCGTCCCTACTGCCAGATACAAGATGTTGACACATGAGCAGAATGATGCCAACCTGAGTCATGATCTAGATACCATTGACGAGCTAAGGGATTTAGCCAAGATCAGGATGCAGCGTATCAACAAAAGATTGCTAAATCCTACAACAAAAATGTTAGATTGCGGAAGTTCCAAGTCGGTGATCTAGTCCTACGAAAGGTGTTTCAAAATACAAGAGAGCCCAATGCTGGAAAGATTGCCCCCAAATGGGAAGGATCATACTTAGTTGATGCCGAAGCAGGTAAAGGTTCATATTGGCTGTCAACTCTGGATGGAGTAAGGATTCCCCGAAGCTGGAATCCCATTCACCTCAAGTCCTATTTTATGTACGTTTCAATAATTACGTTACAATGCAAATAAAACCAAGGTACGATCTTTACCGTTTTAGTTTCAATAAAAGTACTTGTTTCCATTTTGTTTATTTTGTTTCCATTTTGTTTCCATTTTGTTTCCATTTTGTTTCCATTCACCCCTAACATGTTTATGTTTTGCAAGGAAACAAGAAGCATTTGAATAAACTCCTTAACAAGTAGAGATGTTAACATCCTTTCAAGAAGTTAACTTCTTAAATCAGGTACGACCGCTTTCTTACTTTCTGTTTAAAATAAATATTTTTTATGAAGTTCTAGCACTTTTTTACTCCCTTTTATCAAATAAAATGTGAAATCAGAATAGATGTCGAAATCTCTCATTATTTTATTATTTTTCCAAAGGTCGTCAATTCAATCCAATTCTCGTGAAAACAACCGTTTTGAGACTGGCGATCTCACCTCCGTTAAAGGTACTTAATCCCTTCAAAGGTTTAAAGAAATTACTTTCTTTCGTCTACTTAAGGTTTAAACACCTCGCCTGGAGCGCACGTTGTCAACCTTGATTGAGGTGTGTGATGGATCCGTATGTTTAATATGTACGAATTACCCATCTCCACTCAGTCAATGTGTTTTGACCCTAAGAATTTATCAATATGGTTGTGGCATATTCATGCCACCTAAGAACAAAAGATTATTGACATTTACATGTCAATCAAAGTGATTGCAAGGATTTATACATCCACTCGCAAGTTGTCAATATCTCCGAAAAGGTTAGCATGTCAACCTCCTATTTTCATTTTTCAAAATGCTTGAGCAAAAGTTTTTAGAAAAACCCAAGCAAAACAAAAAGTTTTTTACCCTACGAAACATAAAAGTGTTGAACCAACCCAACACTTGAAAAATAAAAAGCAAATTGTCTTGGCCCTTATGGATCGATTACAAACCCAAAATATTTAAATATTGTCTTTGGGACGCAGCCCATTTTCAAACCAAAAGTTTTTAAAACCTAAAGAACCATTTTTTGATTTCCTTCATGGGGTGGCTACTACTACCGCAGATGTTGTCGCTACTCATTCCTCTAGGATGTCATCATCCTTCACAATTGAGGATCCTTCTCCTGCTTCCTCTCCTTTACCATCCAAAGCCTTCAAGAGTGAACGTTGCTGCTCAACATCCCACTCTGTATGCTTTCCAGCCTGGAACTCTTCCATCATCTGAATTTTTATTGCTATCATACTCTGGGCAGCTGAGGCCATCATATTCTTCTTCACATCCTCAATTTCTTGCAATTGAGTGTCTTGAATGGAAGACATGCCCTTCATCAAACTCTCAACCTCGTTCTAAAAATCCTCCACTCTCTTAGTCAAAACATCCTTCTGTTTCTTTGCCTGTAATGCCTCCAAAACCAGCTTCCTGTTCCTTTCTTCGAGACTATTCATCTTTATCTCAGCCGCATCAACACCCTGCAAAAAACAAGTTTGATGATTAAAATTTGGGGTGTATTGTATATTCAAAAAATTCCTTTGAAACTCTGCTTTCGAAGATCAAAAAACTTACCATTGATGCCCTAGTCAGTGCCTCCTTAATGTCTGCCAATCCTGTTTCATCAACATTTATTATTTCCTTAGAACTGCCCTTCCTTTTCTTTACCCTTACTCCCACAGATGGCGCCTCCATTTCTTTCTTAGGCACCACCAACTGTTGGCTAGCTTGGGTTTGTCCCACAAAATCTTGTAGGTCTTTTAAAGAAAATGCAGCTGTGGACTTAGAAACTGTCGGAAAACAGAGTGCAAGCTATGAGATAGAGGCAAAATCCAAATGCAAAAGGTATTTACGGGAAAATAGAATCTTACCAGTAGACATATCGATAGATGGAGGTATCTCGCGATCTTCAGAATCAACTCTTGCTTCAAACGGCTTGAAGGATCGCTCCTCCTCTGAAATCTCCAACAATCTCCTAACCTTATCCTCAGTCTCTGTAGAAGGAGGGAAAAGCTTCGCCCAATCAATAGCTGCAAAGACAAACATAGAAATACAAATTCAGGTAAGTGCAGGAAATAAAGAAAACAGAAGTTTTAAGAAGGAATACCTTCCCTATTCCATCCCGTTGCCAAGAAGTCTCATTCCTCCAAAGAATCTTTCTCAACAAAGAAATATTTTGACTTCCAACCCCTATCGTTTACCGTCACTCTAAAAAACAGTGGTTTCATTCCAGACCTGGTTTTAAAAAGATACCTCGTAGAGCCAAAGGTTTGGAGCTCATATACGAAGGCTATTTCTCTCAAACCTATGTCTAACCCAAATTCCTGATTCACCCTCAAGACACAAGAGAAAATCCTCCAAACCATGGGCATTATTTGGACGAAATCCAAATTCATCTTTCTAAAAAACTCAGTTATCAACGAAGGGAAGGGGTACGAAAAACCTAGGGCAAAGAGATATTCGTAAAAACAGATCCAGTGTAGAGACACAAAATCAGCCTTAATGAACACATCGAAAGGCCTGAAGATGACAGAATCTGGGAAGCATCTTCGATCCTTAACGGATTCGATGTGCTCATTGTTGAAAATACAAACCTCTTCATCAGGTTTTACTAGCAAGCCCTTGCAAGAAAAATCCCCATCCTCGCTCAAGCTCAAAGGATTTCTTGGAGCCTTGCCTTTTCTTGGCTTAACCATATTTTCAAAAAAGGGAAAGAGAGAGGGAAAAGTTTTACCTTGAAAGATTTCACCGCCGTGAAGCAGGGTAGAAGATGGAAGAAACATTGAGAAAGTGAGGAGGAAAGCGAAAGGAAGCTCAGTTAAAAACCCTAGATCCTCATTATTTACGCTAATTAAGACAGATTAAACTCCTCAACTGCCACATCTCCATCAAGTTAATTAAACTGCCAAAGCTTCTGGAAGGTAGTAGAAAAACCGCCAATTTAAATTCATTAAAAGACAGTTTTGGGGGACAATTGTTATGGGTAAATTCAGGATCGCTACATCTTGAAAAGTTGCCAGCATGTCATCATCTTCGAAACCGTGGTCAAGGTAAAACTCACTTAGATAATTAAATCATTATTTAATTATTTTTATTGTATCTTTAATTACAGGTAAATAGAACGTGGAAAAAACCTATTTCGTGGACTCACTTCAACGGTTGAAAGACTAAGTCAAGACCAAGATAACAAGGCCAAGATTTTAAGAAAGTTTGTTAGGGTTTTGTTATCTTCAGTTATCTTTTTCTATTTAAAGGACTAAATGGCCGGAACACGAACACACATTTCACGAACACATTTTTGTAATATGCCATAGCTCCAATATTTGTAACTCATCAAAAGATCAATACTACCGTTTGGGACGAAGGTGACCATAAACACCTTTCGAGATTTTGTGCCGGCGAGATAGTTGTCTCAAGGGCTTTCCTCGTTACATGATCGAGCTATCTTATATTCATTGTTACACCGATTATACTCCATTGCACCTTCCTCAAATTTGTTTCGAATTATTTTACATTTGATTGTTTTTCACCAAAATAACGGGGTGGCTACTGCCGCAGATGTTGTTGCACCTTCTTCCACCATATCATCATCCTTCACACCAGATGATACCTCTCCTGCTTCGTCTACTTCACCATTCAGCGTCTTCAGGATCGAGCGTTGCTGCTCAAGATCCCATCCTGTATGCTTTCCTTCTTGGAATTTTTCCATCATCTGAATTTTGATTTCCACCATACTCTTAGCGGCTGAAGCCATCAAGTTCTTCTTCAGCTCATCAATCTCCTACAACTGGGTATCATGAATAGACGACATCCCCTTCATCAAAATTTCGACTTCATTTTGCAAGTCCTCCACCTTCTTGGTCAATACATCTTTTTGCTTCTTCGCCTGCAATGCCTCTAGGACCAGTTTCCTATTCCTCTCTTCAAGACTATTCATTTTTGTCTCTGCCGCATCAAAACCCTGCAAAAATAGAAGTTGATATTCAAATTTAGGGAATCAAATTCTATATTCCTAAAAAATTCTATTTTTCAAAACAAAATCAATGACTTACCACTGACACCATGGTAAGTGCTTCCCTCTTGATATCTGCCAAACCCATCTCTTCAAAAGCCCCAACGTTTATGACTTATTTTGGACCACTCTTCCTCTTCTTCACTCTCGCTCCAACAGACGGTGCCTCCATTTCCTTCTTATGCACCATCAATTGTTGGCTAGCGTGGGTTTGTCCTATAAAATCTTGCAGGTCTTTTAAAGAGAATGCAGCTGTGGATTTGGACATTGTCAAAACAAAGTGTATGAATTATGAACTAAAGAGACAGTCAAAACACAAAAAGAATTTTTGAATGATCAAAGAAACTCTTACCAGTTGACATTTCTGCGGACGGTGGTATCTCGAAATCTTCTGAAACAACCCCTGCCTCAAATGGTTTGAATGAGCTCTCTTCTTTTGAAAACTCCAACAACCTTCTCACTTTCTCCTCGGTGTCAGCGGAAGGAGGAAAGAGCTTTGCCCAATCAATAGCCGCAAAGGCAGAAAAGGAAATTACAAATTCAAGTAAGTTTGGGAAAAAGGAAAATTAGAAGTATAAGATAAGATACCTTCCCTATTCAACCTCGTTGCCAGAAAATCACCATCCTCCAAAGAATCCTTCTCTACAAAGAAGTATCTTGATTTCCAACCCCTATCATTTACCGTCACTTTGACAAACAACGGTTTCATCCCAGACCTAGTTTTCAAAAGATATCTTGTCGAGCCAAAAGTTTGAAGCTCATACACAAAGGCTACTTCACTCAACCCTATGTTTAAACTGAACTCTCAGTTTACCCTTAGAACACAGGCAAAGATCCTCCAAATCATAGGCATTATTTGGATAAAAGACAATTTTGTTTTTTGGAAGAATTCAGTTACCAACAGAGGAAAGGGATAAGAGAAACCTAGGGTAAAAGGGTATTCATAAAAGCAAATCCAATGAGGAGACACGAAATCAGCCTTGATAAAGACATCAAAAGGCCTAAAGATTGCGGAATTGGGGAAGCATTTACGATCCTTAACGTATTCGATTTGCTCATTGTTGAAAATACAAACTTCTTCGGCAGGTTTGATTAATAAGCCTTCACAGGAGAAATCCCCGTCCTTGCTCAAGCTCAAGTGATTTTTTGGCGCTGTGTTTTTTGACTTTGACTTGACCATGTTTGAAAAAAGAGAAAAAGGGAAGAAATTTACCTCGGAAACCTTTCACCGCCGTGGAGCAGGGTAGAAGATGGAGAAAGCGTAGAGAAATTATGATGAAGAAAACAAAAAGACCTCAGTTAAAAACCCTAGATCCTCGTAAAATACGCTCATTAAGGAGATTAAAACTCTACAACTTGCCATGTCCAATCAGGTTAATTAATCGCCAAGCTTCTAGAAGGTTGTGTAAAAACCGTCTCTTTAAATTCATTTAAAAGACAATTTTTGGGGACAATTGTTGTGGGTAAAAATTTAGGATTGCGACGTCTTGAAAAGTGTTCAGTATGTCATCATCTTCGTAACTGCAGTCAAGGTAAAAATACTTAGATAATTAAATTATTATTCAAATATTATTATTATATCTCTGATACAGGAAAATAGAACGTGGAAATACACTTTCGTGGACTCACTTCAAACGGTTAGAAGACCAAGTGAAGGATCAAGGATCAAGGATGATCATGCTAAGATTTTAGGATAGTTTGTTACTTCTTGTTATCTTTAGTTATCTTGTCTCTATTTAAAGGGTTTATGGCCGGAACACAACACACACACCGTTCACATACATATTTCTGTAATCCGCCATAGCTCCACCACTTCTAATTCGCTCAATATCAATATAAACGTTTGGGAAGGCAGGTGCTCGTAATCACCTCCCGAGGTTTTGTGCCGGCGAGATATTCATCTCAAGGGTTTTTCCTCGTTACATTACTGTGTCGTCTTTTTTCCATGATTACACCGATTTTACTCGATTGTGCCCTCCTAATCTCACATTTTGATCTTTAAATTGATCCATTGTTTTTTCACCAAAACAGGTAACATGTATAATGTCACAACCCTTAGTTCACGAGTTGTTTTAAATATGGAAGACGTAATTCATCTAGCAAGGTGAGTTATGTCTTCCTTATTAAATCAAGTGTGTAAATCGTGCGCCCAGGCGATAATCGTAATCCTTACAAGTATGTTATATATGGCTTTTGCGTTCGAATAGATTGTGTACCTGATGAAAGCTTAGCCCTTCAGGACATCTAGCCTCTTGTTTCTGATACTTCTTATCCAATATGTGAAGAATTTCCATCTTGTAACAGAGAAACATGTTAGGGTTGGGTGTTAGCTCGGCTAACACCCATCCGATGCTTAAGTTAGTATGAGTTTTAGTTGAATAATAAGAATTTAAAAAATTGAAAAATAGTTTAAGGAGAGATTCATACCTTAGTGTTAAAATTTTGAGAAATTTTAACTTACATGTAATAGTGCTTAAAATGTATGGCATTCCAACTTCTAGGTATTCTGATGCCATCTAGAGTGGACAACCAATATGCTCCTTTTCCGGCTTCAGCGTCAATGAGGCAAGGGCCTTCCCATTTTAGAGCCAATTTTCCCGCATTCAACTCCCTAGTATTTTGGAACACCTTCCTCAATACCATGTCTCCTGTTTGAAACCACCGTATCCTTACATTTCGATTGTACGATTTAGCTATCCTTCGTTGATAGGCCGCCATCCTAATCTTGACTATGTCTCTGAGCTCATCTACTGTATCCAGATCTTGGGCTAAGAGTTGATTGTTTTCGCTTTGAGTCAATAATCCATATCTCGCGATGGGGATCGTGACCTCTATCGAAATCACGGCTTCAGTACCAAACACCAACGAGTAAGGGGTCTGTCCAGTGGCATTTTTAGACGTCGTCCTGTCAGCCCATAACACGAGCGGTAACTCGTAAGACCATCTTCCCCTTTTCTGATCTAAGCATTTTTTCAGATTGTTGATGATCAACTTGTTGCTTGATTCAGCTTGATCATTAGCTTGAGGGTGTACAGGTGTGGAGGTTATCAGTTTAATTCCTTATCTTGAACAGAAATCTCTAGTCTTCTTGCTGATGAACTGAGAACCATTGTTACAAATGATCTCCGAAGGGATACCAAACCTGCTCAAGATGTTTTTCTTCAAGAAGGAGATGACCTCCCTGTGTCTCACTTGTACGTATGCTTCTGCTTCTATCCATTTAGAAAAGTAATTGGTCATGGCTAACATGAATACCCTTCCTCCATGCGATTTTAGTAATTTCCCCTTTATATACATGCCCCACTGCATGAATGGCAAAGATGAAAGTACAGGATGTAGATGTTTTGTAGGTTGATGCAGGATATTGCTATGTCTTTTGGCATGCATCACACTTTAAGGTGTAATTCATCACATCTTGTCTCATCGTTGGCCAGTAGTACCCCATCTTGAGTGCTTTAGAGGATAGCGACTTGCCTCCAGAATGGTTTCCACACTCACTAGCATGCAAGTTTCTTAGTACCTCCTTGACTTTCATTGGCCCTAAGCACCTCATGTATAGACTAGTTGCAGATTTTCTGAACAAGGCATTATTGATTAAAACGAACCTGGACACCTTCATCCTGAATGATCTTGGGTTTTTTGCGTCCGAAGGGATGGTTCTATCTTGTAAGTATTTCACGATCGGTTGGATCCATGTTGAAGTTGCATCTTGGTTTGGAATAGGTGTGACAAATTGATCTATAGCCATGCACTCTTCAGTTTGGTCAATGGCGGGATATTGGACGTAAACGATCGAAATATTGGTATTTGTCATAGATCCACATGCTGACCCCAGATTGGCTAAAGCATCACCTTCCACGTTTTCTTCACGAGGGACCTGTTCTAAAGAAAAACTGACAAAACATGCTGCCAGAGCTTTAACATGCTGAAGATAAAGTGTCATTCTAGAGTTCTTAGCTGCATAAGACCCGTTAAAATGATTAACTAACAATAAGGAACCAGTAAATACATTAATATGAGTTATACTTATACTAAGAGAAATAGATAAACCCATGATTAAAGCTTCGTATTCAGCCTCATTGTTTGTCGCTTTAAATTCACAGGACACAGCTTGAGAGATTAATTCGCCTTGAGGTGACTTTAGCAGAATGCCCGACCCTGCTCCTCTAGAGTTGGATGCCCCATCTATGAACAAGGTCCAATACCTAGGATAATTATTACCTTCAAGATGTTGTACCTCTAACTCTACATCTGGTTGTAAAGCAGAACTGAAATCAACTATGAAGTCCGCAAGTGCTTGCGACTTGATTTCGTTTCTTGGCTCATAGGAAATCTCATAAGTGCTTACCTTGACTGACCATTTTTCCATTCTCCTTGACATTTCAGGGGTTTTCATAACAGTCCTGATAGGATAGTTAGTTTTCACAATAATATGATGCATTTCAAAGTAATGACATAACATAGTAGAGGCAGTAATTAAAGCAAGAATGAGTTTTTCTAGATGGGAGTATCTGGTTTCCGCATCTAAAAGAGATTTACTTACATAATATACGGGATGCTGCCCATTCTCATTTTCTTTAACCAGGACGGCGCTTACCACGCTTTCGGAGACGGCTAGGTACAGGTACAGAGGTTCACCAGGCTCTGGCTTGACTAAAAGTGGTGAAGACGTAAGGTACCTCTTGAGGTTTAGAAAAGCTTCTTCATGTTGTTCAGTCCATTGAAATAACTTATTTTTCCTCAAGACGTCATATAACAGTTTGCACTTCTCTGAGGATTTGGAAATGAATCTGTTCAAGGCCGCTACTCATCCCGTCAGTCTCTGTAAGTCCTTGATTGATTTGGGGGACTGTATGTTGAGGATAGCTTTGATTTGCTCCGGGCTAGCTTCAATTCCTCTCTTAGTTACCATGTAGCCTAAGAACTTTCCAGCTCTAACTCTGAAGTTACACTTCGAAGGGTTCAGCTTCATGTTGAATGCTTCTAGGATGTCAAATGCTTCTGCAAGGTGTTGCACATGGTCTTCCATATTTCTGGATTTTACTACCATGTCGTCAATTTATACTTCCATCGTCTTGCCAAGTTGATCCTTGAACATCTTGTTCACCAGTCTCTGATAAAGTTGCACCTACATTTTTTAGTCCAAATGGCATAGCAATATATCAATATATACCTTCGGGGGTTATGAAAGCAGTATCTTCCTGGTCCGATGGCTCCATTTGGATTTGCTGATAGCCTGAATAAGCATCCATGAAAGTTAACACGTCATGGCCGGCTGTCTCGTCTACTAGAGAGTCGATGTGAGGCAAAGGGAACAGATCCTTGGGGCATGCCCTGTTCAGGTCGGTGAAATCAACACATACGCGCCATTTCCCATTTTTCTTTTCCACTACCACCACGTTAGCGAGCCATCTAGGATATTGTACCTCCCTGATCATCTTAGATTTCAGCAGCCTCTCCACTTCCTCTTTGATGATCTGATTTCGTTCTTATGCAAATTTCCTTCTTTTTTGGTGGACTAACTTAACAGTTGGATCAATATTCAGCTTATGGGTGATGATACTTTTGTCTATCCCGGTCATATCTTCATGTTTCCAGGCAAAACATAACTTTCTACTTCTTAGGAATTCGACTATATCTCTTTCAATTTCAGGAGGTAAGTCAGCTCTGACTAGAATTTCAGCTTCAGGGTTGGAAGCGTCTGTGGGTATTTCTCTTACGTCATACTCCACGGTCTCCAAGACATCCCTGACGCTCCTCTTTAATTTCTATGCTGACCGGGAAGTGGAACATGCTTTCATATCTGTCTTGTAACATTCTTTGGCAGCTTGCTGATATCCTTTTACTCTAATCACTCCCCAAGGCTTTGGCATCTTGACGCATTGATGGTATGTAGACGGAATTGCCTTAATTTTGTGAATCCAAGGCCTTCCTAGGATGACATTAAACGCTGACGGACAATCAATTACACAAAACCTTTCCATAGAGTTCAGTCCTTCGACATAAACTGCAGTCTGATTTTGCCAATTATTTGCTTAGTTTTCCCACTGAATCCTACTAGAACGGACGAGTTTTTCACGACCTCTGTTAAAGGGATTGACATTTCTTCCAAGGTGCCTTTCATAATCAGATTGACTGAGCTTCCATTATCGATCAGAATACGCTTCACCTTACCGTTAGCAATCTGTAGGGTAATAACCAACCCATCGTGATGGGGGTCCTGTATGTTTTCTTTGTTGTCTTGATCAAAAATGATTTGTTAATATGGAGATTGGTCTGGATGCTTGACTAGTAGTTCCGACTTGTCTTCTTTGGAGTCTTTAGCATGAAGTTTTGTCGCGGAGTACGTGGTACCACAGATGTCAGAACCACCTGTGATGAAGTTGATCACCTTGGTTGCAAGAGGAGGTGAAGGTGGGGTCTCAGCCACAGCTTCTTTCGCTTCGGTACACCCTTTCCTTTTCCCAAGATAATCTTTAAGGAATCCTTTTGAAAGTAAGTGTCTGATCTCTTTTCTCAAGTCGATATAATTGTCAGTGGTGTGGCCGAAATCTTCATGGTAAGCACACCACTTAGATTTGTCTTTCCAAGATGAAGGTCTTTCAGATGCTTTTGGCCATCTCGCCTTGCTACCAAGGTTGTCCATTGCATATAGGAGTCCTGAAACATCAACAGAAAAACAATAGTCACTTATCTTTGGGTAAGTAGCATCATCTTCATCGTCATCGTCATCTTCATCTACAATATT
The DNA here is from genome assembly GCA_022495995.1 of Adenophora triphylla var. japonica. NCBI lineage: Eukaryota > Viridiplantae > Streptophyta > Magnoliopsida > Asterales > Campanulaceae > Adenophora > Adenophora triphylla. Next base: position 93,141 of record JAFEMH010000481.1, read on the forward strand.
AATTTTAGAAAAGTCAGTTTTAGAGTAGGGTTTTCCCTTATTGGATCGATGATGAGAGGAATCGGCCTTTCTGCCAGGATTTTCTAATGTAGGTATTTTCTTTGACGCCTTGCCATGAACCATCTCGTCTTCTTCCAACATGATGAAGCGAATAGACCTCGTTCTGATTTCTTCTAAGCTCTTAGATGGGTACATGACCAAATCTTGGCAGAATGGTGATTCCCTTTTCAAGCCCATCCTGAAGGCTTTCGTCGCCGTTGAAACATCAATATGAGGGATGCTTACGACTTCCTTATTGAACCTGAACACATAATCTTTTAGGGTTTCATCAGGCTGTTGTACCACTCTGTAAAGGTCACTCGTTATTTTTTCAAACACACGATTACAAGAAAATTGATTAAGAAACATGTTAAGTAATTGAGAGTAAGAAGAGATAGAGTTCATAGGCTGGTTAGTCAGCCACATCAAGGCGGGACCAGATAAGGTTGACCCAAAGCCATGCATAAACAAACTTCCTTAAGATGGTGGGGAATGCTAATGATGTCCATCTTCTCTTGGTACAGGACTATATGTTCTGCAGGGTCCGTTGTGCCATCATATTATTTTATTGGAGGTACTTGAAATCTTTTGGGGATCTCCACACCAGCTATGGCAGGAACGGAACGTGAATCGTGGTGGCTAATTGGAGACGCTTGATTGAAGGGTAAAGTGACTCTGGGAACCTTCATGAGAATATCCTTGATCTGTTGCACCTCTCTTGCGAGGGTGTTATCTGCAACAGGGTTAGTGGCAACAAATTGATTTAAAGGAGTACCAAACATATTAAAACTGCATGTTTGCCCCAGAGGAGGTAGGGTCGCAAAGGTCAAGCATGTTGATAGCGAAACCGGGTTGGATGTAACAGCGGTGCTTTCAGTTTGAATAGTGCTAGCCGTTGAGATATTGCCTTGATCGTTTCTCGCACTTGGTTCAGCACCCGGGAAAAAGGGTCCTAGGTTGTAGAGGCGAAACCTCAGGCATGCTGACTGCTGGATCGCTACGTCTTGAGGTCGATATGTCATGTTTCATCCTATTGATTGTGTTGAATATCATTTGATTGGTATATTGTTGCATGTCCATCTGATTCTTCAACTGTTGCATCATGGTTGTCAGGTTGGTTACAACTTTCAGTGAGTTTCCAGGTAGCGTCATGGATGAAGAATCTCCCACGTTAAGTCGTTGGTTTTGAGGCGTTACAGCGCTGAACCCAATAGTCGAAGGAATACCAGATGTCATGGGTGAACTTGACATGTTGGTCCTTGCCCCAGTCGTGATGATGGGCGTAGACATTGTAGAAGTAGAATTGCTCATCTTGATTGGAATCTAAAAACCCAAAGTTCCCACGGACGGCGCCAAATTGTTTTGGACAAATTTCAACAATTAAATTTGTCTTTGAAGAATGTTGGGCACAAATAGAATATAATTCTCAAATCAAGATGGACATAAGGATGTAACGAGGAAAACCTTTGAACAATCGTTCCCCAGAAAAAACCTCGGGAGGCTTTAGGAAAAGCCTACCTTACAAAAAAATGTAGTTTTATTGATCTTTAGCGTTTTGAGTACAAAGTGCAATGAGAGCGTAGTGATATGTGTAATGTGTGTACAAGTGCTTGTCTAGAGATGATTTATATACAAAAAATATAACCGAATTAACAACATAAATGATATCCCTGCCTTCTTGCCTAGAATCACGCTTCTTGTTAATGTTTTGCAGCCGTATTTGTTGGAGTCGTGGCCGTTATGGAGATTATTCCATCGTTGACAAGGTCTTCGTGTGGCCGTGATAGAGTTATCTTGTTTGTGCATGACTTGTTTCCTGAAAAATAGGAAGATATACAACAAACAACTCAAGGCGTTAGTTCAAGATGTAGTTTCAAGACGTTACCTCAAGGTGGATGATCAAGACGTGAAACATGCTGAGTGAATTTTTTTCACCCTAAACAACTATTTTACTAATGATTTAATAATATATGTCACTCAAATAAATAACAATTATTAATACTTCATGAAAATATATTTTGTTTATCCCTAACCTTTATTTTCGTCTCTTTTCATCTCTAAACAATTTTTTTCTTTCAATATAGTCATATATCCACCAAAAAATTGTCAATCTTTAAAATCAAAATCAATCTCACCAATACTATCTAGGAATGGCCTTAATATTTGCATTAAAATTAGATGGTAACCATCAAATTTTACTTAGTTTAATTTAAACATCGATGAAGCAGCCAAAGACAATTTAGGAAGAGCGGGATATTGAGGGAATTATGTGTGATCGTTTGGAAAATTGTGTTTGTGGTTTTAGTAAATCAATTGACATTACTATCGGTATAAAAGCGAAACTTTGGGCTAGTTATACTGGGCTGGAGAAAGCTCAAAATCTTTACATTCATACTTTACATCTTAAAATCAAAATCGACTCCCTATTAACTCTCTTAATACTTTTGCAGGATTGTGGCTCCTCTAATCTGGATATCAAACTCAAATAATTCTAGATAAGAGTATTAAAGTCTTCTGTGTATGAATTAAAAAGGATATTTGGATAAGGCTATAATCAACAAACCATATGGATATCAACATTAAAGGTCTGGATATTAATATTAAGCCTTCTGAATATGAATTACAAGTACATTTGAGCAAGACAATGTCATCAAACCTTCTAGATATTCATAAGCATGTGATATTGTTACCAAGAGTCTTTAAGATTGATATCCAGAATGTTTGAGATTGAAACTTAAAATGTTTCAAATCAAAGGAAATTTTGAGACCTACAAAAGTCATTAGACTTCGCCCCGTGATAAAAAGTTTTAAAATCCCAAAAGACATCAATTAGACCTTTAAACGATCTTTTGAAGTTTTATAAATGAACTGTTAAAACATGACCGATGATAGTGTTTGAGATGTCTGAATGTGGTGTTTAATATGATCAGTTCGTGTGTTGAAAAATGTCAGAGGATATTGAAATTTTTTATTTATTTACAAAAATGACATTACACATTTTTTTAAAGTTACAACTAGAGAATTGTTATTCACCCCCACAAGTTTACTTAATACTCCCGCATTACTAAGTTTACTTCTAAAAATTAAAACTACACCCCCATTATTACTATTATACCCTTTAAAACCCTTCTATAAACACCCCCTAAAAACAACAAGACTTCCCACCGCCCTCTGCCATTGTCTCTTACTCCGGCCCTTCTCTCTCTTCCATTTTTGCCAGCTCCATTTTTTATGGACAGGCAGGGTTTGCATCTTTTCTCTCTCTCTTTCAAACAATGTTCCCGCCGGTACCAGAACGAAAATTAGGGCTGTGCTTGAGACACCAGTATTGTGGGCAGACAGGGTTTGCATCTTTTATGCCCTATTGAAGTCTGGTTTGGCTGGATCTCTTCTAATCCTCTTTTCCCCCAGGTTTTCATCCTCATTATATGTGTGTGTGTGTGTTTATTATTGTGTTTCAGGGACACAATCATGTTTATGTGTATATTTCTATATGATTATACGTTTTGGGTTAATGGATTTTCTCTCTTGTTGGTGAATTTGTAGAAGTGGCGAGTGGTGGTGGTGATGATTTGGGGTTCTTTATGTGGTTTGAAGAGTTTCATGGCAAACTAGGTTTGTGGTTTTTGTGTGTGTGCGGGTTTTCTCTTTGTTGGCATTTGTTTTGTAACTGAGGTGGAGATGATGGCGGTAGGGAAATGGTGATGACAAGGAAAGGCTGGGAGTACAGAGTTGGGTGTGAGAAAATTTGGATTTGAAAATCAGCGAGTATAGACGGTGGTGACAGTAGAGACGATGGCGACGATGGGTTGTGGTGGTGGTGGGTGGTGGATGGTTGCGAGAGTGGGTGGTGGTGAGCAGTGGTGGGCAGCATATTAGTGAGGGTAATAAAGTCATTTCAATTAATGACATTTTTTTAAATATAGTAATGCAAAAATATTAAGTAAACTTGCGAGGGTGAATAACAATTCTCTACAACTAATTACAAAAATCACATCGCGTTTAAAAATACATTTTTTAAGGTTAGTAGGAAAAAAGTGTTCGTCATTTGCTTCCGTAAAATTGATGGTTCAGTCGAAAGATTTAAGTCAAGTGAAACAGAGCAGATTACGGATAAGAAGGCTGCGCCCTACTATAGTGTTTTTCCCGAATCTCCCTTTCTCCTCTCCCTTCCCCGTTACACCCACACCCACACCCACACCCACACACACTGATTCGGTGCCGATGTCCACCACTTGACGACGAGTTTCAACCAAAACCCCCCATCCCAAATATCAAAACCCTAATTCTTCTGGAATTTCCAGTTCAAATATCAAACTTCCTGAAATCAACACCAATTCTCCAAATTGAACACATCAATGTCGATTATTCCTCAAGATCTCTACCCAAACACCGAAGACCTAGTCTACGAAGAAGAACTCCTCCGCAATCCCTTCAGTCTCAAACAATGGTGGCGATACCTAATCGCTCGAAATGAATCTCCCTTCAAGAAACGCTCAATAATCTACGAAAGAGCTCTCAAAGCTCTCCCTGGCAGCTACAAACTTTGGTATGCTTACCTTCGTGAACGCCTCGAATTGGTACGAAATCTCCCAATTTCTCATTCACAATATCAAACCTTAAACAACACTTTTGAACGAGCTTTAGTCACTATGCATAAAATGCCTAGAATTTGGACTATGTATTTGTTGAGTTTGACTGAACAGAAGCTTGTGACTCGGACACGGCATGCGTTTGATAGGGCTTTATGTGCATTGCCTGTTACGCAGCATGATCGAATTTGGGAGCCTTATTTGGTTTTTGTTAGTCAGAGAGGTATGCCTATTGAGACTTCACTTAGGGTTTATAGGAGGTATTTGAAGTATGACCCTTCGCATATTGAAGATTTTATTGAGTTTTTGATAAGTTCATGTTTGTGGCAAGAGGCGGCCGAGAGGTTAGCTGGGGTTTTGAATGATGATCAGTTTTATTCTATTAAGGGTAAGACGAAGCATCGGTTGTGGTTGGAGTTGTGTGATTTGCTTACGAAGCACGCGGTGGAGATATCTGGGTTGAATGTGGATGCGATTATTAGGGGTGGGATAAGGAAGTTTACGGATGAGGTGGGTAACCTTTGGACTTCGTTGGCAGATTATTATATACGCCGGAATCTGATTGAGAAGGCTAGGGATATCTTTGAGGAGGGTATGTCAACTGTTGTGACAGTGAGGGATTTTGGTGTGATTTTTGATGCGTACTCTCAGTTTGAAGAGAGTGTGCTGGCTTTGAAGATGGAAGGAGCTAGTGATGATGATGATGATGAGGATGTAGATGGTGACGAGGGTTATGCGGTTGAAGTTGAGGATGAAGAAGTAGATGACCGGCTTGATGTATCGAAGCTGGAGGAAAAGCTTAAGGGGTTTTGGTTGGCTGATGAGAAGGATGTTGACCTGAGGATTGCACGTTTAGAGCATCTTATGGATAGGAGGCCTGAGTTGGCTAATAGCGTTCTTCTTCGTCAAAACCCGCACAATGTTGAGCAGTGGCATCGGAGAGTTAAACTTTTTGAGGGTAATCCAACGAAACAAATTTTGACATACACTGAGGCGGTGAGGACGATTGATCCAATGAAGGCTGTGGGCAAGCCTCATACTTTGTGGGTTGCCTTTGCTAAATTATACGAGGATCACAAAGATGTAGCCAATGCTAGGGTGATCTTTGATAAGGCTGTTCAGGTCAATTACAAAGCTGTGGATAATCTTGCGAGTGTTTGGTGTGAGTGGGCTGAGATGGAGCTCAGGCACAAGAATTTCAAGGGAGCTCGGGAACTAATGAGGCGAGCTACAGCGGAACCATCGGCTGAGGTCAAGCGGAGAGGTAAGACTTTCCTTAATATTTATGCGATACTATGCTTCTGTGTTTCTTTTCCTGGTATGAATATATGTTGCTAATTTTAAGCTGGACTCTGATCCCCATGTCAAATTGAGGGTAGTTAAGCTGTATGGCTTGTGAAGATTGTGTGGTCAAAGTCATCAGACTCACTTTGCTTACACTTCTCCATTATAAATTTTAAAATCTTGACTATAGAGAATTATTTTCATTATTTATGGATCTTTTGGACCCCCTTTCTTTGGGGAAAATATGTACACCATGTTTTAGTTTTGACCCTGTCACTAGTTATTCTGTAGAAGCTGTACTTGCTACATTCATCCAGAATATGTTAATGATTATACCTATTTTGTTCTTTATTGGGCATTACTTCTATTTGATTCTATTGAACAAAAAAACTTTCTAACAAATTTTCCTGTAGTTCTCAAATTTAGAATTGCATTGTGGTGAGTCGAAGGTCCTGGAAAGCTTAAGGAGTACATTAAGATACAGAACAAATATCAGAAAAGCTAGAATTAATAAGAGAAAATCTCTGTGACTTGGACTTTGATGTAAAAGGATTAGATTCACCCGAAATGGCTCCCTTCCCTAACACAGACATAGACATACACCATATTTGACTTCATTACAATACATTTAATTTGCATCTATTATCAGTATCATATTCACATTGCTTTGAAGCCGATCTTCGTTACCCTCCCCCTCAATATTTGAAAGAAATATCATATAACCTAGATAATACTAGGACGTGAAGTTACAAAAGATACACATGCTTGCATTTATGATAATAAAATTAACAAGAAAAAGAAATTCAGGTCAATACTTCAGAAAGCAATAATCAAATCTTGTGTTATTTATCACCTTAGAAAGTTATATAGTTGGCTCAAAGTATAAAGTATGAGTAAAGATTCTGGGACCACTAGAGAAAATTAGGTATTAGAGAAGCATGAAGGTATACGTTAAATAATAGAGAAATAGAAGAATGATTATACCTATGAATAAGAGTGAATGTTGAGTATTTTGAGTCTTAAGACAGAAGATGACGAGACAACCTCCACTATACCTATGAATAAGAGTGAATGTTGAGTATTTTGAGTCTTAAGACAGAAGATGACGAGACAACCTCCACTGACTCCTACTTTGGAGAAGACATGTAAATTGTCCTGGAGCGTCGGCAACGAATCTTTATGATCAATAATGTAAAGGGGTTTGTACACCCAACTTTTCTTTATGGACCTGCGTGTCCACCTTTACTTTTCCTTTTTATCTTGTAGGGCATCTTTCTTTGCCTTTTAATTTTAATTTGAAGTTCGATGTTTGAAGTCCGTGTCTATCCTCCATCTATAAAAGGAGGACTTGTAAATGTTTTGAGGGGAGCAGAAATAAACTGAGAAAGTTTTCTCTTGAATATCTTTATTCAGTCTTAGTGAGATAGATAGACATAAAAAACAGAGCTTGATCACTACCTTCTGAAGTTTTTAAGAAAAGAAATCTAATTTCTAAAATTCTAAAACCAAGGAAAAATACTTGCATAACCTGCATAAGTACTCGGGAATATCCCTTAGATATAAAAGATACAAATGGATTAATAGAAATTCCTTTCTTCAATAAACAAGAAATAGAAAAGAAAATTCAAACTCTTAAGAATAGAGAAGAAAGAAATTCCATAGGTTTTATCCATATAAGAACAATAAAAATATGATAAAATTCACTTTTAACACAGGAATAGACTCGCCTTTAAAGGTAGCTCTCCTAGATAGAAGGATAAAAAATCCTAATGAAGCCATATTTGGAGGAATACAAGGTAATCTAGCCTACGGTAAAATTATGTTTACTTGTAACCCAAATATAGGAGTTTCTCTTAGAGACAAAGAAATAAATCAAATTTTGTATCTTGCACATAAATTTGAAAGGCATAACTTAATAAGACAAGGAAATCACCCTTACACCATAACCTATAAAATAGGATATACATTGTCAAATTCCCATCATAGTATGGAATTTAAGACAAATAAAATAATAGATATAGATGATCTTTTTAAAGACATAGGAAAAATATCAACTATACCTACTAAGGAATTGACCCCCTTAGTAGATACCTAGACTATGGATCTATATAATAATAATAGGAGAATATTGGGACAAACCCCAAGACTAATAGTCCAAGAAGAAGAAGAAGAAGAACCAAGTAAGAGATCTTTCTCTAGGGTTCTTAGCCGAAAATATGGTTTACCTTCCACAGACGACTTGTATACTGTATCAAGAAGAATAAATATGGCTGCAAACCAATTAGATGTCTAATTATAATGAATATCCCCATATATATCACAAGAAAAGATACATTGGATTACAAATACAAAATGTTTCAAGAGGAGATCCAAATTACCTTTTCTCAAGAGGAAAGGGCATTGATGGATGTACCAAACAATTAAACAATATAAACGTAGTAACTGGAAATATACGCCTTATGTGTAATTTCATCTGTAAAACTTTAGGAATAAATACCTCTTTTTATAAAGAAAACCCTGAAGATAATAGTAATGAAAAGCTATTAGCCTTGTTAGCTGAAAAATATAAGACAGACCTATCTCAGGTAGAGGAAACGATAAAATCCTTAGAACAACAAATTATAGACCTCGAAAAGAAAATTGAAATAATAAATAAAATACTTGAAATAATCAAAAATTAGATGAAAAGGTCTAATGACACAATAAGGGAAAATAGAACGAGTCTGAGGAAATAATAAAAATGGAAGACCGATTTAGGCAATTAGAAAATGATCAGCGAATTCATTTTGAACGATATATTGAAAAAGCATCAGCCTCTATTATTGCTGAAGTAAAGAAGCAAATTTCTCAATTAACTGAAAAAATTGAGAAAAGCAAATGTAATCAAGAGATTCTCAATCTGCTAACCCAAGAAAGAGGGAAAAGAAAGATTGATGAAATAAAGAGAGATCCTAACAGAGAAATTCTCAAATTAGGATGGCATCCCGAAAACCTTGATCTATAGGAAAATTCTTTCTACTCAAAGAAAAAATGATAAAAAACAAACTTGAAAAATATTTTGAAAACACAAAGAGTTCTGAACATATGGATTATATTGTCCAAATGCTAAGTTTCACTGACACAGAAATAGAAAACCTAAGAGAAGAAAAATTAAATGTCATCGTGGCCAAACTCGCTGACAATTATAAAGTAAACCTTAAGAAAGAAGAAATGGAAGAAAGTTCAGAAAGAGGACAACAAAGAACAACAAAAAGTCATCAAAACCCATTTAGAGCAGGAGACCATAAAGGATATCATGGAGGAAGCTCACAAAAATTTACTCAGTATAATATTCCAGAAGAGTATCAACCAACCAGGAGAACTAGCCAAAGTAACATTAACCTTAATCTAGACCGTGTCACAAATAGAGAACAATTAATTGAGGAATGGGATAATGAAATGAGATTAATCATTAAGACAGATGAAAATCTAATTAATGATTTTGAGTCTGGGATGAAGAGGAATACTTCCCTATCACTGGATTGAAGTAGGACTAGCTAAAAAAGATGTAAGGTTCGAACAACCTCAAGCAAAGAAAATCACAGAAGATGTGGAAGAATTGGCAATAACAACCTTAAGACCATCAAGACTCAGAAATGTCTACAGAAAATATACTGAGATCTTTTCAGACAGTAAAAAGAGAGTAAATTACTGTAATAATAAAGTTGTGGTAATCTCCAACTTTTCCAACGTTATTACGACCCATGAATTAGAAAGCATTGCTACAAACGAAGCAAGTTTCTTTGATGGAAAACTCAAAATTTCAGAACAAACAAGAAGACAATGGTGCGAGGTGTCTCCACCAGACCACATGTGCCCATACCGCATTAATAAAAGTCAAGAAAGACGGAAAGCAAGAGATGACGAGACAACCTCCACTGACTCCTACTTTGGAGAACACATGTAAATTTGTCCTGGAGCGTCGACAGCGAATCTTTATGATCAATAATGTAAAGGGGTTTGTACACCAAACTTTTCTTTATGGACCTGCGTGTCCAGATTTACTTTTCCTTTTTATCTTGTCGGGCATCTTTCTTTGCCTTTTAATTTTAATTTGAAGTCCGATGTTTGAAGTCCGTGTCTATCCTCCATCTATAAAAGGAGGACTTGTAAATGTTTTGAGGGGAGCAGAAATAAACTGAGAAAGTTTTCTCTTGAATATCTTTATTCAGTCTTAGTGAGATAGCTAGACATAAAAGAGTAAAGAGAGCAATACGCGGGACAGTTATCAAACTGTTGGCAAAGAGGCGCTCAAACCCTTAAACTTATCCTAACCTATCAAGGTAATATTCTATCCAAAATGAGAACTTATGGTTGGACTGAAAATCTTTATGATTATATAGATTATTTAAACTATATGATCAAAGAATTCCATGCTATAAAGAGTCTTGTTCTAGTCCATAATATTCAACTATCTATTACTACATGTATTATTTACAAACTTGAGGAATATATCTTACATGATGGGGTATATGAAAGACAGAAAAAACTCTTTTATGTCTAGCTATCTCACTAAGACTGAATAAAGATATTTAAGAGAAAACTTTCTCAGTTTATTTCTGCTCCCCTCAAAACATTTACAAGTCCTCCTTTTATAGATGGAGGATAGACACAGACTTCAAACATCGGACTTCAAATTAAAATTAAAAGGCAAAGAAAGATGTCCGACAAGATAAAAAGGAAAAGTAAAGGTGGACACGCAGGTCCATAAAGAAAAGTTGGGTGTACAAACCCCTATACATTATTGATCATAAAGATTCGCTGCCGACGCTCCAGGACAAATTTACATGTCTTCTCCAAAGTAGGAGTCAGTGGAGGTTGTCTCGTCATCTCTTGCTTTCCGTCTTTCTTGAGAGGAAATAAGAGAATGGTTGTAAACTACAAAATGTTAAATGACCATACTAAAGGAGATGGATATCTTCTACCTAACAGGGAACAATTATTACAACGAATTGGAGGAAAAAATTATTATAGCAGCTTTGACTGTATGTCAGGATTCTGGCAAGTAAGATTAACTGAAAGCTCTGTTGAGCTTACAGCCTTCACATGCCCCCAAGGATATTTTGAATGGATAGTCATGCCCTTTGGCTTAAAACAGGCACCGTCCATATTTCAGAGACACATGGATGAAAGCCTCTCAAACAATTTCTCCAATTATTGCGCAGTATACGTAGATGATATTATTGTATTTTCTGAAACAGAAAAACAACATGAAGAACATGTTAACAATGATACTTCCAACACCTAATCCTGAAAATGTTACACCTATCACTACTGATCCTGATAGTTATAACATTTCCACTTCTGTTGAGGGGGAAGAGGAGGGAGACCCTCTCGAAACAATTTATGCACTACAAGACATAGAAAATCTACTTGATAAAGTATGCTCTGAACATCCTTTAAATGAACGAATTAATAAAAGTAAATTTACAGCTCACATAGGGCTATTAGATCCCAACAAAATTATAACCATCTCCTAGTATCAAACCACAAATGCCAGCACCAAAGGTTGCTGAACCCAAGTCCACGAGGCCATATGAAACAGAATAAATAGGTCCAAATTAGTCCTCTATGAAGAAATCAGTTCTATGAACAAAGAAAGATTTTTCCATTATTTTAATATGACAGAAGCCTCAGATGAGGATAAAGAACAATGTTTTTTCACAATTGATAAAAGAAGAATTTCTTTGTATGCTTATTAAAATCCATGTCTGATTTAGAAATTGAGATAGATAACTCTCCCGAGAGAGAAAATTATGAACAAGTATTTGATGAAGAAGGATACTACGGTCAAGAAATTACCCTTGACGAGTCACTTCTCCACCAAATAGAAAAAACAGAGCTTGATCTCTTACCTTCTGAAGTTTTTAAGAAAAGAAATCTAATTTCTAAAATTCTAAAACCAAGGAAAAATAATTGCATAACCTGCATAAGTACTCTGGAATATCCCTTAGATATAAAATATACAAATGGATTAATAGAAATTCCTTTCTTCAATAAACAAGAAATAGAAAAGAAAATTCAAACTCTTAAGAATAGAGAAGAAAGAAATTTCATAGGATTTATCCATATAGGAACAATAAAAATCATGATAAAATTCACTTTTAACACATGAATAGACTCCCCTTTAAATGTAGTTCTCCTAGTTAGAAGGATAAAAAATCCAAATGAAGCCATATTTGGAGGAATACAAGGTAATCTAGCCTACGGTAAAATTATGTTTACTTGTAACCCAAATATAGGAGTTTCTATGAGAGACAAAGAAATAAATCAAATTTTGTGTCTTGTACATAAATTTGAAAGGCATAACTTAATGAGATAAGGAAATCACCCTTACACAATAACCTATAAAATAGGATATATATTGTCAAATTCCCATCATAGTATGGAATTTAAGACAAATAAAAGAATAGATATAGATGATCTTTTTAAAGACATAGGAAAAATATCAACTATACCTACTAAGGAATTGACCCCTTAGTAGATACCTGGACTATGGATCTAAATAATAATAATAGGAGAATATTGGGACAAACCCCAACTAATAGTCCAAGAAGAACAAGAAGAAGAACCAAGTAAGAGATCTTTCTCTAGGGTTCTTAGCCGAAAATATGGTTTACCTTCCACAGACGACTTATATACTGTATCAAGAAGAATAAATATGGCTGCAAACCAATTAGATGTCTAATTATAACGAATATCCTTATATATATCACAAGAAAAGATACATTGGATTACAAATACAAAATGTATCAAGAGGAGATCCAAATTACCTTTTCTCAGGAGGAAAGGGCATTGATGGATGTACCAAACAATTAAACAATATAAACGCAGTAACTGGAAATATACACCTTATGTGTAATTTCATCTGTAAAACTTTAGGAATAAATACCTCTTTTTATAAAGAAAACCCTGAAGATATTAGTAATGAAAAGCTATTAGCCTTGTTAGCTGAAAAAGATAAGACAGACCTATCTCAGGTAGAGGAAAAGATAAAATCCTTAGAACAACAAATTATAGACCTCGAAAAGAAAATCGAAATAATAAATAAAATATTCGAAATAATCAAAAGAATAGATGAAAAGGTCTAATGACACAACAAGGGAAAATAGAACGAGTCTATGAGGAAATAATAAAAATGGAAGACCGATTTAGGCAATTAGAAAATGATCAGCGAATTCATTTTGAACGATATATTGAAAAAGCATCAGCCTCTATTATTGCTGAAGTAAAGAAGCAAATTTCTCAATTAACTGAAAAAATTGAGAAAAGCAAATGTAATCAAGAGATTCTCAATCTGCTAACCCAAGAAAGAGGGAAAAGAAAGATTGATGAAATAAAGAGAGATCCTAACAGAGAAATTCTCAAATTAGGATGGCATTCCGAAAACATTGATCTAGAGGAAAATTCTTTCTACTCAAAGAAAAAATGATAAAAAACAAACTTGAAAAATATTTTGAAAACACAAAGAGTTCTGAACATATGGATTATATTGTTCAAATGCTAAGTCTCACTGACACAGAAATTGAAAACCTAAGAGAAGAAAAATTAAATGTCATCGTGGCCAAACCCGCTGACAATTATAAAGTAAACCTTAAGAAAGAAGAAATGGAAGAAATTTCAGAAAGAGGACAACATAGAACAAGAAAAAGTCATCAAAACCCATTTAGAGCAGGTTACCATAAAGGATACCATGGAGGAAGCTCACAGAAATTTACTCGGTATAATATTCCAGAAGAGTGTCAAACCAATCAGGAGAACTAGCCAAAGTAACATTAACCTTAATCTAGACTGTGTCACAAATAGAGAACAATTAATTGAGGAATGGGATAATGAAATGAGATTAATCATTAAGACAGATGAAAATCTAATTAATGTTTTTGAGACTGGGATGAAGAGGAATACTTCCTTCCCTATCACTGGATTGAAAGTAGGACTAGCTAAAAAAGATGCAAGGTTCGAACAACCTCAAGAAAAAAAAAATCACAGAAGATGTGGAAGAATTGGCAACAACAGCCTTAAGACCATCAAGATTCAGAAATGTCTACAGAAAATATACTGAGATCTTTTCAGACAGTAAAAAGAGAGTAAATTACTGTAATAATAAAGTTGTGGTAATCTCCAACTTTTTCAACGTTATTACGACCCATGAATTAGAAAGCATTGCTACAAACGAATTAAGTTTCCTTGATGAAAAACTCAAAGTTTCAAAACAAACAAGAAGACAATGGTGCGAGGTGTCTCCACCAGACCACATGTGCCCATACTGCATTAATAAAAGTCAAGAAAGACGGAAAGCAAGAGATGACGAGACAACCTCCACTGACTCCTACTTCGGAGAAGACATGTAAATTTGTCCTGGAGCGTCGACAGCGAATCATTATGATCAATAATGTAAAGAGGTTTGTACACCCAACTTTTCTTTATGGATCTGCGTGTCCACCTTTACTTTTCCTTTTTATCTTGTCGAGCATCTTTCTTTGCCTTTTAATTTTAATTTGAAGTCCGATGTTTAAAGTCCGTGTCTATCCTCCATCTATAAAAGGAGGACTTGTAAATGTTTTGAGGGGAGCAGAAATAAACTGAGAAAGTTTTCTTTTGAATATCTTTATTCAGTCTTAGTGAGATAGCTAGACATAAAAGAGTAAAGAGAGCAATCCGCGGGACAGTTATCAAACTGTTGGCAAAGAGGCGCTCAAACCCTTACACTTATTCTAACCTATCAAGGTAATATTCTATCCAAAATGAGAACTTATGGTTGGACTGAAAATCTTTATGATAATATAGATTATTTAAACTATATGATCAAAGAATTTCATGCTATAAAGAGTCTTGTTATAGTCCATAATATTCAACCATCTATTACTACATGTATTATTTACAAACTTGAGGAATATATCTTACATGATGGGGTATATGAAAGACAGAAAAAACTCTTTTATGTCTAGCTATCTCACTAAGACTGAATAAAGATATTCAAGAGAAAACTTTCTCAGTTTATTTCTGCTCCCCTCAAAACATTTACAAGTCCTCCTTTTACAGTTGGAGGATAGACACGGACTTCAAACATCGGACTTCAAATTAAAATTAAAAGGTAAAGAAAGATGCCCGACAAGATAAAAAGGAAAAGTAAAGGTGGCACGCAGGTCCATAAAGAAAAGTTGGGTGTACAAACCCCTATACATTATTGATAATAAAGATTCGCTGCCGACGCTCCAGGACAAATTTACATGTCTTCTCCAAAGTAGGAGTCTGTGGAGGTTGTCTCGTCATCTCTTGCTTTCCGTCTTTCTTGAGAGGAAAAAAGAGAATGGTTGTAAACTACAAAATGTTAAATGACCATACTAAAGGATATGGATATCTTCTACCTAACAAGAAACAATTATTACAATGAATTTGAGGAAAAATTTATTATAGCAGCTTTGACTGTAAGTCAGGATTCTGGCAAGTAAGATTAACTGAAAGCTCTGTTGAGCTTACAGCCTTCACATGCCCCCAAGGACATTTTGAATGGATAGTCATGCTCTTTGGCTTAAAACAGGCACCGTCCATATTTCAGAGACACATGGATGAAAGCCTCTTAAACGATTTCTTCAATTACTGCGCAGTATACGTAGATGATATTATTGTATTTTCTGAAACAGAAAAACAACATGAAGAACATGTTAACAATGACACTTCCAATACCTAATCCTGAAAATGTTACACCTATTACTGATCCTGATAGTTATAACATTTCCACTTCTGTTGAGGGGGAAGAGGAGGGAGACCCTCTCGAAACAATTTATTCACTACAAGACATAGAAAATCTACTTGATAAAGTATGCTCTGAACATCATTTAGATGAACGAATTAATAAAAGTAAATTTACAGCTCACATAAAGCTATTAGATCCCAACAAAATCATAACCATCTCCTAGTATCAAACCACAAATGCCAGCACCAAAGGTTGCTGAACCCAAGTCCACGAGGCCATAAGAAACAGAATAAATAGGTCCAAATTAGTCCTCCATGAAGAAATCAGTTCTATGAACAAAGAAAGATTTTTCCATTATTTTAATATGGCAGAAGCCTCAGATGAGGATAAAGAACAATATTTTTTCACAATTGATAAAAGAAGAATTTCTTTGTATGCTTATTAAAATCCATGGCTGATTTAGAAATTGAGATAGATAACTCTCCCGAGAGAGAAAATTATGAACAAGTATTTGATGAAGAAGGATACTACGGTCAAGAAATTACCCTTGACGAGTCACTTCTCCACCAAATAGAAAAAACAGAGCTTGATCTCTTACCTTATGAAGTTTTTAAGAAAAGAAATCTAATTTCTAAAATTCTAAAACCAAGGAAAAATACTTGCATAACCTGCATAAGTACTCTGGAATATCCCTTAGATATAAAAGATACAAATGGATTAATAGAAATTCCTTTCTTCAATAAACAAGAAATAGAAAAGAAAATTCAAACTCTTAAGAATAGAGAAGAAAGAAATTCCATATGATTTATCCATATAGGAACAATAAAAATCATAATAAAATCCACTTTTAACACAGGAATAGACTCCCCTTTATAGGTACCTCTCCTAGATGGAAGGATAAAAAATTCTAATGAAGCCATATTTGGAGGAATACAAGGTAATTTAGCCTACGGTAAAATTATGTTTACTTGTAACCCAAATATAGGAGTTTCTCTGAGAGACAAAGAAATAAATCAAATTTCGTGTCTTGCACATAAATTTGAAAGGCATAACTTAATGAGACAAGGAAATCACCCTTACACCATAACCTATAAAATAGGATATACATTGTCAAATTTCCATCATAGTTTGGAATTTGAGACAAATAAAAGAATAGATATAGATGATCTTTTTAAAGACATAGGAAAAATATCAACTATACCAACTAAGGAATTGACCCCCTTACTAGATACCTGGACTATGGATCTAAATAATAATAATAGGAGAATATTGGGACAAACCCCAAGACTAATAGTCCAAGAAGAACAAGAAGAAGAACCAAGTAAGAGATCTTTCTCTAGGGTTCTTAGCCGAAAATATGGTTTACCTTCCACAGACGACTTATATACTGTATCAAGAAGAATAAATATGGCTGCAAACCAATTAGATGTCTAATTATAACGAATATCCTCATATATATCACAAGAAAAGATACATAGGATTACAAATACAAAATGTATAAAGAGGAGATCCAAATTACCTTTTCTCGGGGGGGGGGGGGAAAGGGCATTCTGTGGAAACCTTCACGAACAATCGTCGTTTTTTGATGGTTTTTCCGCTTCTCACAGCTGCTCTTTCCACACCTCCGGATATCTGGTGCCAAATCAAAGTTTTCCATCAAGGAAACTTGCTTCGTTTGTAGCAATGCTTTCTAATTCATGGGTCGTAATAACGTTGGAAAAGTTGGAGATTACCACAACTTTATTATTACAGTAATTTACTCTCTTTTTACTGTCTGAAAGGATCTCAGTATATTTTCTGTAGACATTTCTGAGTCTTGATGGTAGTTGTTTAGTTCCATCACAAACAACAACAAAGCTTCAGTTATTCTTCCATGCTATTGTTAGATGCTTAACCTTTTTGTGTGTGTGTGGGGGGGGGGTTGGTAAAATTTATTTTATTTCATCGAAGCCACAACTTTACAAGAGTTAACAGGGGTATCCCCTGGCGAGACAATCAATAGTATTAATCTTCCTCCTAGTACTGTGATTTTGATAACCTCTTCAACCTTTTTTATCATCTATGTACTGGCTCTAGGGAATTGCTTAAGTTGGAATTAGACATTTAGAAGTTGTTACTAACTTTTTTATGTGTTGTTGACGTTCCTTGCAGTGGCTGCTGATGGCAATGAACCAGTACAGATAAAGGTGCACAAGTCCCTTAAGCTATGGACTCTGTATGTTGATTTAGAGGAAAGTCTTGGTACGCTGGACACAACTCGGGCAGTGTATGAAAGGATCTTGGATCTGAAGATAGCCACACCTCAAATCATTATAAACTATGCAATGCTTTTGGAAGTATGGTCTCCTATCCAACTGTTTATTGTGCCCCTCTTTAAAGAGTTGAAGCTTCTTCTCTTTTCATGTTCACTGTATATTCAGTAGGCCTAGAACTAAATTTGCTCTTCTTTTTTCTCAGGATAATAAGTACTTTGAGGATGCATTTAAGGTGTATGAACGAGGAGTGAAGATCTTCAAGTACCCACATGTGAAGGATATATGGGTCACATATCTTTCAAAATTTGTTAAAAGATATGGCAAATCAAAATTGGAACGTGCTAGAGAACTATTTGAACATGCTGTCGAGATGGTATGTTTACTTTTGTCCCTTCAGATACGATGATAGTCTCAGTTTGGCCATTCCTTGATGCTCGGACTCTTTGGTTACCCTGCCGTACCCGTGTGCCGTACACTCGTATTCAAGTGGTGTCGACAAGGGTCCGTCGGGGGAAACCAAAGAGTCCGAGCATCATAGCCTTTCAACATTAACCCTCATGTACAAAGTAAAACTAGTTAGATACAACAAGTTCTTTTGCTATTGGTAACTCTTACAAGAGTAGAATTATTCTTCTTTTATACTCCCTCCGTCCTGGATAGATAGTCGCACTTTTTTAACTGTTAATTTGATTGAGCTTTGACCAATAATTTAGGTCAATTTAATTATCCTAATGAAAGTTAAAAAATTGTCATTGATAGTATTTATAATGGTGTATCAATAACAAGTTTTAGAATTTCATTGAGATAATTATTTTTCCCTTAATATTTGGTCAAGTTCAATCAAATTGAACACTAAAAAGTGGGACTATGTTTCCGGTACGAGGGAGTATTTGGTTTGTCCAACTGAATTGTTTAGGTGGACATGGGGGAGTATGTGCTGAAGTTATTGAGCTTAGGAGTTCTTTCTTGAAATTTTTGTGGGATATTTTCAGAATGTACTGCAGCTAATGAGTCAATCCAGGTCCATAAGTTAAATTTTTTATAATCAATTATTTTATGACCACTTTGTCCGTTAATACTTGAGCTATTAAAAAAACTATGCGTTTATCTTTTGCATGACTGCATCTGCAGCACTTACTTTCGAGGAACAGGAAGCTGTGCATGCATTAGATTGACAATATTTTTTTAGGAGAACAAAAATGGGCAGTTAAGTAACTCCAACAGTAGTTAAGCAAATATTTTTAAGCCACATTAAACTGCCTAGAAAAAATTCATACTGATGATTTAGTCTAATCTACATGTTATCCCAATTAGCAGTTGTCTAAGAAATAATAGTCCTGCTGATAGAATATTCAATCCTAGCAGATCAATATGAACCTCAAAAATTGCTGCCTATTAAATATACGACTTTCTGTCCCCACTTCTTGCAGCCTACTATAAGGGGAAACTTTCAACTTGTTAATAGATTTATTTGTGCTAACTTTGTTAAAGTATAAGTATTAGGAGTTGTATTAACATGTCTAAATTATGATTAATTATAATGGTAACTAACTGGTTTAAAACTTGTGATTCAACCAGGCACCTGCTGAAGTTGTCAAGCCACTATATCTGCAATACGCTAAATTGGAGGAGGATTTTGGTCTCGCAAAACGAGCTATGAGGGTTTATGACCAAGCAACAAAGGCTGTCCCAGCCAAAGAGAAGTTTAGCATGTACGAGATCTATATAGCTCGTGCAGCTGAGATATTTGGAGTTCCAAAAACACGTGAGATATATGAGCAGGCAATTGAGGGTCTTCCAGAGAAGGATTCAATGACCATGTGCATAAAGTATGCAGAGCTTGAGAAGAGTTTGGGAGAAATTGACCGTGCTCGTAAAATATACATTTATGCGTCAGGGTTGGCTGATCCTCGATATCATGGCGATTTTTGGACAAAGTGGCATGAATTTGAGGTTCAACATGGGAATGAAGACACTTTCCGCGACATGCTCCGCATCAAAAGGACTGTTTCGGCTAGACATAGCCAGGTAGGTTTAGTCCGTCTTCCTTGTGCTGAAATCACTCTATATCTGCACTGCATTTATTTTTAACCTGGCATTTTACTTGTAAATCATTTCACGGGCTCTCTTTTATTTGTCATACAATGGTGAATAATGTTGGTTTTGGTGTAATTTTTCTTTCTACACCAAATAGCGAAGATATAACTGCAGGCAAATATATCCTAGCTGTAGTATTGAGTGATACTATTACGTAGATTGATTATTTTCAGAATAGCTTCTCTCGGCTACCCCTTTTCCTTGATTTTGCACCATTTATGGCAGTCCCTACACCTAGATTTTACTCCCTCCGTCCCATAATTATAGTCCCATTTGACTATTTAATCATTTTAACAACATATTTTCATATACATCACTACCTATAATGAGGTTTAATTATTACTCTTCCTCTTCTTCCTTGGTTAGCTCTCATTCTTCCCTCTCTCTCTCCCTCTTCTTCCTTGGTTAGCTCTCATTCTTCCCTCTCTCTCTCTCCCTCTTCTTCCTTGGTGGGGCAATTATGAAAGTTCAATGATTTAACCTATCAATTTTGGAAAGGGTACTTATTTCTTGGGACACACAAAAATGGGAAATGAGACTATTATTCGGGACGGAGGGAGTACTATTTAAGACTGAAAATTATCTTTCATGAATAGATGTGTCAATATGTGCCCTTTTCAAAGCTAGTTTCTCAGTCTCTTTATGATTTTGATGTCTATGATAACTCTAACCATTTCTTATTCTTATCACAGACGCACATTATGCCTGAATATTTAATGCAAAAGGAAAAGCCGACCCTCGATGAGGCAATGGACACGTTAAAGAAAGCTGGGGTCCCCGAAGATGAAATGGCTGCTCTGGAAAGACAATTAGCACCCACAACCAATGACACAGTCCCCAAGGAAGGCGCAAGAAAACTGGGTTTCGTGAGTGCAGGTGTAGAAACACAGACAGATGGTGTTCTAAAGGTCACTGCTAATCATGAAGATATTGAGCTGCCCGATGAAAGTGGCAGTGATGAAGATGATGACGAGGAGAAAGTCGAGATCACACAAAAAGATGTCCCCTCAGGAGTTTTTGGAGGGTTGGCAGCAAAAAGGAAAGAGATGGAGGAGGAAGATGGTGATGCTGGTAATGATAAGAGTAAAGACGATGATAGTAGCCAACTTGGTGCACTCGAAAGAATAAAGAGAATGAGACGGGGCGGGTAGTGGGGGTCCCAAGTGCCGATCTTTATCCAGTAAAGACGATGATAAGAGTATTTGACTTGATGTTTGAATGTTGCAAGTGCCGATCTTTATCCAGTAAGTTTGTATTTTTATTTCAAATTTGGTTCACTGGATTTGAGAGGTCCAAGTATGGTTCGCATGTACAATTTTCCCATTAATTTGAATCATATAGTTTCCATGAATAGGAATCTAACTGAGGCTGGCTTAAATTTCTCATTTTATCTTTTAGGGTATGATGGTATTTGTGGCACCTTACTAAAAGTAGGGTTTCCTTTCTCAGTTTTGGAACTGTACACATTGTAGTTTGTGTAAAATGTGTCTTGCAATTTAAGAATATTTAAGAAGAGAAATGGTCATTTGTTTGTGTTGAGGTTTCACTATTTGTAGTAGAAAGGATTTTTTTTTTTTTAATTGGGTTTTTTTAATTAATAAATGTCTTGAGCTATTACAAGATTGACACTTGAAGTATTTTGGGTGATACAAATTCATTTCCTTCTGATTTAGCAATTTTGTTAATTTCCAAAAGTTTTGATCAGGTATTGACGGTGTCGAATCTAGAAGTTTGGAAGGGTGTCAGTTTTTTGCGAGAAAACAAAAAAATCACACTATCAAAATGGTGCAAAAGCAGCACTATAAAGAAGTTATTTTTTCATATCATGAGTTTAATTAACAATAAGACAAAGATGCAACAAAATAATTTCAATTGGCCAGTTTGTGTGGATATAGTATCTCAAGTCAATTTTGTTGCAATCTAGTTACCAACTTTTTTGTGCGGTTTAGTACCTACTAGTACTGCTGCACCCGTGCGTTGTATGATATAAGCAAAATTTTGTTATATTAACATATTTTGTTTAAATGATGATATATAATTATAATATAATGTATTAATTTTGAGTTAAAATAATTTATAATAAAAAGTTAAAACTAATGAAAGTATATATAAGTTATAATTATTTAACCAACACAATGAATATTATAAATTTTAGAAGCTTTTTGTATACTTATATTTCGTGATGTAAGGAACTTCAGTGATTATTCCAATATGAATTGTTATTTTAAAATATTTTTCCTTAAATGATTAATTTTACTGCTTTGTTATTTTACTATTCATTATATAATTATAAAATTGAAAATTTGGAATATCAAGTGTATTTATGCATCTTTGCTCAAATAAATATTTTTAAAATGAGTTGGTCTTATGAAAAACTAGTTTTTTCTTAAGATATGAAAAAACGTGTTTTCAAATTAAGCGGTGGCAATTTTGTAAATACTGGCAACCATGTTCAAAATAAACGGTGACATTTTTGTAATTATTGGTTTCCTCGTTTATGCCGGTGTCATTTAACAAGCGCCGGTGTGATAAAGTGCCGATTCATGTATCACAAATTGCCGAAAAAAAGTGCCGATACCAATTTAACAAAGTGCCAAAGTAATCGACACTCGGCACTTTGTTAAATCGGCACCTGCACTTTTACACGGCACTTTTATATACATGAACTGGCACTCTTCACACCGGCACTCTGTTCAACTAACACTGGCACTTTGTTACACTAATATTTTCTTTGGCTCTCAAAAACACAAGGGCGGCATTCAAAAACATGAGCTGGCATTCAAAATCACACACACCGGCACTCAAATACACAGACACTGGCACTCAAAAACACTGATAATCATTTTTCTTGGCATTCAAAAAATATGGATGGCACTCTATTGTACACTAAGCTGGCACTCCAAAACATGGGTGACACTCTAAAACACATAAAGCGGCATCTAATTACCGGTCCACCAATACATCAAATTCTCAAACTGGTACTCAAATGCTTATAAACTGGCATTAATTATCACTAAAACAGGCACATAAAAATCCAAATCCCTAACGTAAAATCCCAATCCCTACGTGCCAGTCTCTCTCTCTCTAACCTCTCTCTAAACGCAATTCCATTCGCCTTCTTCTCCAGTCGTCTTCTTCTTCTCCGATCTCTACCCAAATCGGTGCCCCCATCTTCTTGAGCCGGCCCAAAATTGACCTAAGCTTGCAATCGATCTGAGTTTTGTTCTCAAAGAATTCATATTTGGATCTCTTTCCGTCGAGCGTGTGTGCATTCGATCTGAGTTTTGTTCTCAAAGAATTCATATTTGGTTGTCGCCGATTGATTTGGAATTGGCGTTGGTCTTGGATTGAGGGAGAATTAGGTTTGGTTGAAGTCGCCGGTGAGGAAGAGGATTGGTTGAGGGATTTGGTCCGGCAATGGAGGTCGGGCTTGGAGAAGAAGAAGACGCAGGGAGCTCCTTTTGCGTATAGAGAGAGAGTGCGTATAGTGAGAGAGAGAGAATGGGCCGTTGAAGAAAACACGTTTTTTCTTAAGGTTAGAAAAAACGCGTTTTTTATGAGTTTTTCGCTTTTAAAATATCCCTAAATCAAAAGTTTGATATTCATTTATTTTTTATTCTAAAAGGACAATTCATTTGAATTTGAAGTATTCAATTTGGGAAAGAAGATAAATATTTTTATTATTCACTTTTAAACATTTTATTTACGATAATAAAATAAATAGTGAAAGAAATTTAGTAAAAAAACGTTCAGAACAAAGCTTTTTATAAAAAAAACAATTTTAAAACAAAAATTTCTTACATTAGAGTTCATTAATAGACAAAGTAGTAATAATTAAAATAAAATCATCTAATTAGTCAACGTATTTCGTAGCCTTATTACGACAACAATGGTATCAACTTTTGGTATTTTTTATAATTTGTATAATTTTGATATAATTAAATAAACAAAAATCAAAATTAACAACTACAGTTAAAACTAATGTAACATTTATCCAAATTTTTAATGAAATAAAATCCAAAAAAAATAAATCTTAAATCAACACGAAATAATGGCTCTTTCGTCGAAAGGTGCATGACACCAGAAAGTAATTTTTTTTTTTTAGAACTGTGATGCCGAAAAGTTAGCAAAATCTTTTTTATATTAATATTTTCATCTATATAATGTGGGGTATCGCTAAAACCAGTAAAATAGTAAATAAAATAAACATGGAATAATAAAATTTCATTTATATAAAGTGGGTGATCAACAAAAAAGTTTAGTTAGATTATACTAACTCCATTCTATTATAAACTACACACTTATTATTTGCTCAAAAAATAAGGTAAAATGTTAGTGGATTGAGTGTTGTAAGTATGTAAAATGAGGTTGGAGAGAGAAAATGAGTTGTTGTTCTAATTATGATCAGCGAGTTCCATTAATATAAATATAATAAACATTTCCATTTTAAAAAGTATATACTCCCTCCGTCCCACCCGACTTAGAAAAATTTTTCATTTTGAGTGTCTCACTCGACTTATAACATCCCAAAATGGCAAGTTTATATTATTTTTATATTCAATGAGAATCACTTGTTATACTAATAACAACAATATTCTTACTATGCCCCTCACTCGGTCTATCTCATATTTTATTTTTTATACTCACAATACCTACTTCACTCATTCTCTCCTCTTATTATATTAATATTTTTTAATTTATGTGTCGTAAGAGAAAATTCTAAATTTGATGAGACGGAGGGAGTAGTTTGTAGTGGGATACCCTATGAGAAAAGTGTGTAGTTTGTAGTGTGACAGTAAGAGTATACTCCCTCCGTCTCAGCCGAGTGTACACTTATTTTCCTTTTGGTCCGACCCAGCCGAGTGTGAACTACCAAAAATAGAAAAGGTTTTAATATTTTATATTCTCCATACCCCACCCACTCATTAACTCCACTCATTCTCCACCATACAATTTATTCAACCAACCTACAATTAACTCCACTCATTCTCTCTCTTCATTTTCTACCACACATTTTCATTATCTTAATAGTATTTCTTAGTTTGCGTGCCCAAAATCTTGGTACACACTTGGGTGGGACGGAGGGAGTATTTCTTAAAATTAAATAAATAATGTCAAAAGTATCCATGTTGATTTTTTTTTTGGGAAAAAAATCCACATTGATGTTAAAAATTAAAAAAAAGTTGACGATAAAGATCAAGAATTGATAAAAATGATCTTGTTAAATTGAATATAAGCCATTATTTTGCAGATATTTTAGTTCTTTTTTTTAAAACATTTATTAGAAAAACAATAAAAAGACTATTAACAATAGCTTCTAGAATTGTCACTTATTTAAATATTTAAAGGGAAAATCTTATTTTTGAAAGGAATGAATACCAAAAAGACAATCTCGTCGAAAAGACCACCGGCTTCTTCTTCGTCATCCATTCGTTCCCGAGGTACGACCGTTTTTATGCTCCTTTGGCGTCGCTTCTGGTCAGGTCTGATGTACTCCCTCCGTCCCGGTTCACTTGGCACCAACTTTTTGGGTGTAGAAATTAAGGAAAAGTGATGTAAGAAAGAGAAAAAGTTAAATGTTGTGAGTATGAAGAATTAAATAGGAGAGAGAATGAGTGGGAGAAATAGTTAGGAGAGAGAATGTTGTGAGTGTAAAAGTGAAGTAGGAGAGAGAATGAGTGGAGGGAATAGTGAATATTCTTTTCCATTTTGGGCAGTGCCAAGTGAAGTGGGACGACCGAAAATGGAAATTAGTGCCAAGTGAAGTGGGACGGAGGGAGTATGTGGCATCAAAAAATTGGGGAAGAGATTTTTATTTTTATAATATTACCCTTTAAAAAATACTCCCTCCGTCCCGGAACTTACTTCACAAACACTGTTTGCACTGGTTTTAAGGAGAGAGTATTATATTGAAAGTGTTGTGAGTGTGAAAATAAAATAGGAGAGAGAATGAGTGGAAAGAATAGTAAATTATAATGGTGTTGTGAGTATTAAAATAATGTAGGAGAGAGAATGAGTGGAGGGAATAGTAAAGATTCCTTTCCATTTTAGGTAAGTTTTAAATGTGTGAAGTAAGTTTTAGGACGCCCAAAAGGGAAAGTGTGAAGATTGTTCCGGGACGGAGGGAGTATTATGTACATAGCACATTTCCAATTTAACGGCAAAATTTGAACGACATTAGTAATAACATACTCCCTCCGTCCCACTATACTTGACACCCAAGGGGTGGGTTCAAAAACCAAGGAAAAAGAATAAAATAAAAAAAATGTGTGGTGGAAAATGAAGAGAGAGAATGAGTGGGGTAAATAGTAGTGTTGGTTGAATAAATATGTGGTAGAAAATGAAGAGAGAGAATGAGTGGTGGGGTAGAGTGAATATAAAAATATAAAAACTTGGTTATTTTTGGAAGGTGTCAAGTATAGTCACGACCCAAAATGAAAGAAGTGTCAAGTATAGTGGGACGGAGGGAGTATATATATATATATATATATATATATATATATATATATATATATACTCCCTCCGTCCCATGTCAATGGACATCAACTTTATGGGTGTAGGAATTAAGGAAAAGTAAGAGAGAGAAAAAGTTAAAGAAAATATTGTGAGTATGAAGAATTAAATAGGAGAGAGAATGAGTGGGAGGAATAGTTAGAAGAGAGAATGTTGTGAGTGTAAAAGTGAAGTAGGAGAGAGAATGAGTGGAGGGAATATTGAATATTCTTTTCCATTTTGGGCAGTGTCCATTCACGTGGAACGTCCCAAAAAGAAAATAAGTGTCCATTCACGTGGGTCGGAGGGAGTATATATATATATATATATATATATATATATATATATATATATATATATATATATATATATATATATATATATTCGTGATTTTTTTTTTATTTTTTTTTATTTTTTTAAGGACAAAATGGGAAAGGGACAAATGTATGAGGACAAAATGAGAATTTCGCCGCTTGAAACTGTTCATACCACTGTAGCAAACCCCTCTCTCATTTATACTATAGATATATATCTATAGTATAAATGAGGGATGTATTGTGAACAGTGGAATGAATAGTTTCACTCGCCGAAATTACCATTTTGCCCTAACTATTTTGTCCCTTTCCCATTTTGCCCTTAATTTTTTTTTTAAATTAAAAAAAAATTAAAAATAAATAAATTACGTGGCCTTGGACACGGGCATGTGCTAGTATTATATATGTTCTACTATTTGCACATTTTTTTTTATTAAAATAATGTGCAAATAGCCTAGATATCCTAAATTAACATTGTTAATTGTGAAAAGTTATCATTATTCAATAATAATAGAGCTTTTTCTTTATTTTTTTTAATCTTTGACTTTTTCAACCTAATCTTCTAAAAAGTAGTAGTAATAATTATATTGTCCCCTATATATATACTAGTCTTTTGGATTTAAAGATTGAAGTTTAATTTATGATTTTATTTTTTGAATATATTTTATAGTTTATATTATATATTTATCTAAATAAGTTTATTATTTTTTTTAGACTTACATATATTGAAATTTTAATTTTTTAAGGTAATTTTAATAAGTTTTTTTCTTATATTAATAAAAAAATTATGCAAAATGTGTCCTAATTAAATAATTTACATTAATTAATATTTAAAATTAAAGAAATTAAAAATTCATTTAATTCAAAAGAAGTCATTTCATTTCATTTCTTGAGTCAATCTAATACAACAAATTCAGTAGTACGAATAAAGCGTAAATATTGCTCATAACTGTTAATCCGAGTCATATATGGAGTAACCCATGCAGCTGCACAATCATATCTGAAATGAACCCACTGTGGCATGAGAGTAGGCATTGGATACCCCCATGTCACTATTACTTGAACGTAATGATTATTATTAATGTATCCGATTGCAATAGCAACATGTTGATACCATGGGGCGGACTAGATCGGAGCGGTAAGTACGTCATGCTGCCTGCAATGCTTAGAACATGTAATATCACATTATACTTTGAAGCAATAAGGACACCCATTTCAGGCATACTCATCCAATGCTCGGAAGGTGCACATCTATCAATCTCAAAGAAATTCAATAAATTATAAACATTTAACCATACTCAAACGCCAAACATCTCAACATATTCTGCATCATAATTGACCAACACTTCTATCAAATTATGTCGAATAGTGGGCCATGCATCTTCGGGAAAGCCGAGACAGACAGCTATCGCTCGAAACCCACAATTTCCATCATTTCTTACATCGCGTACATGCGTAATGTAAGGATGAAGTATAGCCGGAAATTGATGAATGTATGGATGGAAAGAGTATTGTTGATCCATGAAGTAACTGTGTCGTGCGGGTTTCGAAAACTGAGATTTATTAACCTCAACAAATCTTGCAGAGGAATAACTATGCCTACTCGGTTTTTGAGCTAGCTGAGCTGATTTTTGAGTTATTTATTGATCTTTTGATGACAATAACATATTCGAGAGAAAATTCCACCTTGTGCACCCAATCAATCAAATTTTGCCGATTGTTGAACACCTTAAATTTTTTATTAAATTGTTAGAAATTTTTAACACAACTTTTCGTTCAAACAAAAAAATATGAACTATTATTTTATTTCTTCAAAAAATAGTATAATTTAATAACACAATTGAAAAATAGTGAGGGGGGGTCAAATTTTACATAACAAAAAAAATTAATTTTTTTTAAACTATTAAAAACAATAAAATTTAAAGCAAATACATCAAGCCTATTTTTTCATTGTCGTGAGTTTAAATTTTCAGAAATTAATGTTTCATATTGTATTGAGTGACTATTTTTTTTTAAAGATACCAAATATATTTTCTTAATATGTGTATCAAATCATTATGATCACTTAGTTTAGACTAGACTGTGTATAGAAAGGCAACAAAAATAAATACATATTATTGTTCATTTTAGTTTAATTGTTTGAATATAAAATGAAGGAATAGTTCTTAATTTTTCATATTTATTATACTTTTTAATGTCTACTTTTTTAAGAAAAATAATATTAACTAAATATTGGCTTTAAAAAAAACGGAAATACGGAGTGCTTATAAAGGTGAGGCGGGTCATTTATTTTTTTCCAGGGGTCTGTTGATTTTTCCAAGGAGTAAAAATATGAATTCAAATAAATTTCAAGGGTCAAAATGAAAATAATGCTTATCATAAACCCTAGAATTTCTTGGGTATATATACTACATACTCCCTCCGTCCCAACGAAAAAGCCACAAATTTTCTTTTTGGGCGTCCCATTTAAAAAGGCACTTTCCCAAAAAGGAAACCTTAAATCACTATTCTCTCCACTCATTCTCTCTCCTACTTTACTTTTACACTCACAACATTCTCTTTCTTACATCACCTCCCACTCATTCTCTCTCCTATTTAATTTTTCATACTCACAACATTTAAACTTTTTCTCTTTCCTACATCACATTTCTTATTTTGCGTGCCCGGCTAATTTTGTGCATCTTTCGCTGGGACGGAGGGAGTACATGGGAATGTGGGTAAAATCTCAAAAGTTGAAAAAGCACATTAAATACACCATCTATCCTTAAAAATCGTGCACAATATTGACTTTGTACATTAATGAATCACTTTATTCTAGGCAACATTGTGCAAATATAATTTCTATTGTGCAAATAGAATAACCCTTTTAAAATTTGAGTCATGTCATCCCTCTCTCCTCCAGCTCAGTTTCACGTCATCAGTCATCAATAACCACAACTCCAAACAATTTTATCTCCATTCATGACAAAAGTCATCAGTTTCCCTTTCCTACTTTTTACTATACCCCACCATATTTTCTCTTTTCTACTCATTTATATTACATTTATTACTACCATATATAATTATTAATTATTGTAATATATAAGCAATTAATTATAAAATTAATTTTAATTAATTATTTTATTAATTATAATAAAATAATTAATTTGATTATATTTATACATTTGCACAATCCAAATCAACTGTGTGTGCTGTGTGTGTGAGAGAGAGGGGAGGAGAGAGAGAGAGAGAGAGAGAGAGAGATTGTAGCATATTTTGTCATCTATGGCCCACAATGTAAGTATGACTCCATGACTTAGTACAAACATATTTTGAATTTTGTCATCTATGCCATGTGAATTTGTCATGGATGAAGATGGCATGGCTCCACCTCAGCACACGCCGTGAGTAATTGCCATGGTTGTAGATACTTTAAGCCGAAGCCAAGGTTTACACCCCTCCCCACCTCCAACGCGTAGCCGCCTCGTCGAGGTCAGCGATGCTCACGCTCTCCGTCAAGCCCTTGTTTTTACGTTACCTCCCCTTTCTTTTATATATCGTACATTCTGCCAATTTCTCATTCAATTGTCTGTGGGTATTTGTTTTGCTTAATTGGAGTTCAATTTTTGGGAATTCTGAAAGATAGTAAAGAGGTTGAATTTTCAAATTTGCCTCGTTTTGTAAGACGAAGGAGTTCCTTTAATTAAAGAATTGGATGTAGGTATTGATGAAGTTTGTTTTTGGTGTAGATGGTTTATGTGAGTTATAGGTTACTAAATCCGCACAGACTGACCAATTGAGGTATTTTTTTTTGAGTAGGTCTGCTGAGAAACGCGTTTCTCCATAACTATGGAGAAACGCGTTTTTAATAGCCAGAAGCTATACGTTTGATAACCAGAAGAAAATTTCTGGATATCGGGCCTCAAAGATTCTGGATATCCGAAGCTTTGGAACGGATATCCAGAAGCCTTTGGGCGGATATCCAGAAAAAATAGATTTAAAGCCAAATCCAAGGCCAAGACCAGAAATTGCTTATTGAAGGTTTCTGGATATCCAGAAACCTTCAAATGTATATCCAGAAACCATCAAATGAATATCCAGAAACATTTTGAAAGTTTCTGGATATCATTTTGAAGGTTTCTGGATATCACTTTCATAAGCTTCTGGATATCCTTTAATACTCCCTCCGTCCCTAAAAGATTGTCCTGTTGTACATTTTGCAATTATTAAGGAAGAGCTTCACCTTTTTGTACCTTAATAGATTTGCATTAACATTCATGCCTAAGTTTAGAAATGGGATATACTTTTTGGGACAAGTCAAAATGGCAAATGGGACAATCTTTCGGGGACGGAGGGAGTATTATTTTGAAAGAAACAAAATTTAACCAAATTACGGATCACAAACAAATAACATTAAATCAAATGTTAAATCGCAAATTTAACTAGATCACTTACGACCAATAAATACAAATTAATAAAAACATATTTAAAATGTAGGACAAAAATTAACATAACGTTTATAAACTATTAACATAAATAAATTGCACGCATTAATGACGCAGCACGGAAGCCGGATAAATTTCGTGATTAGCGCACTAATCACAAGAACTCTTCAAGCGAAGAATCCTCAAACGCGAAGAACTGGAATCCACCAGAAAAGAGAAGAAATTTCTGAAATTTTTAATTAATCAAAAGCTGCGTAAAACAATTACCAACGTTTGTTTAAGTACCTCTAAAACCCTAAGCACCAGAAATTAAAACAATTACTAAAATACCCAAGTTTGCAACACAACTACTCAGTACTTGGAAATAAGAAAACGTAAATAAGGAATTGTAGACGACGCCAGGCGGGCGCACCATTATTCCCAGGCGGGCGCATGAATCACAGGAACTTCCTCCGTTGTTGACAAAGCTTGAGGCGGGCGCACGGAATTGCATGGGGCGACCGCCTCACCGGCCGAGAGGGTCTCTCTGGTTGCACCATCTTGAGGCGGGCGCTTGACCACGGACGATGCGTACGCCTGGCCAACAGAAGATTGCCTCACCTTAGAGTTAGCTTGAGGCGCCCGCCAGGCCTGGGATGGGCGGCCGCCTGGTGCCCTGTCTCTAACTCGTCTCCTGCATCAGTCTCTCCCACCTCCAAAGAACTCGACCCCGAGTTCACATCTGGATAAAGAACTCTATCCGCATGGTACTCATAGATATCCGCAACGTTAAACGTGTTGGAGATGTTCAAATCATTGGGAAGAGCTACCACGTACGCATTGTCATTGATCTTCCGAGTCACCTTGAAAGGTCCATATTTGCGGGGCTGCAACTTCTTGTACGTACCCACGGGAAAACGCTCCTTCCGCAAGAACACCATAACTTCGTCCCCCACAGCAAAAACCTTGACTCGCTTCTTTTTATCCGCGATCAAATGCCTTATTCTCTTCAACCCCGTAGCCTCTAACTTAGCCTTGACCGCTTCCTTGACAAAAGCCGTACATCCTTAGCCATATTTTCAGCAGCTTGACTCACCCCACGACCACTAGGTAATGGCACCAAATCCACCACGTGTCTAGGGACAGAGGTATAAACCAAGGAAAAAGGTGACTTCCCCGTCGCCGAATGTATTGCACTGTTATAAGCGAACTCCACCTGTGGTAACGCAAGATCCCACTGTTTCGGCTTGTCCCCACAAACACTCCTAATCATGTTCCCCAAAGTACGGTTTGTGACCTCCGTCTGTCCATCCGTCTGTGGATGTGCTGTAGAGCTTCTATTCAGTGAAGTGCCAAACAGGCGCCACAAGGTAAGCCAGAAGTGGCTCAGAAACTTGGTGTCCCTGTCCGAAGTAATGGACTTAGGAACCCCATGTAGTCTCACAACCTCCCTGAAAAATAACTTCGCAATGTTGGAGGCATCCGCCGTCTTCTTGCAAGCAATAAATTGGGACATCTTGGAGAACCGATCAACCACAACAAATACTGAATCCACACCCCGCTGTGTCCGAGGCAAGCCCAAGACAAAATCCATGGACAAGTCTAGCCAAATATCATCAGGAACAGGTAGAGGTAAATAAAGACCAGTATTTTGAGACTGACCTTTAGAAACCTGGCACACATAACACCTCCGAACAAGAGAACTCGCGTCCTTCCTCGCATGAGGCCGTAAATAACGCTCCTCCAAACTCGCAATAGTCTTGTCTCGTCCCGTATGTCCACTAAGGCCTCCGCCATGCAAGTCACGAATCAGCTTCTCCCGAAGGGAAGAAATAGGAATGCACAATCGATCTCCTTGAACAGTAAAACCATCTCTGACATGAAAATCTCGCACTAGTGGTGCTTGCCCACACACTTCGACCATATCTCCATAAAATCTGCATCCTTCTCGTACAAGTCCTTCAATAAGTCAAAACCAACAATCTCCTGCGATAAGGTGATCAACAAAGAAGCCCTCCTGCTCAAAGCATCTGCGACCTTGTTCTGAACTCCCGACTTGTGTTGAATAATGAACGGGAACTTCTGCAAGTAACTAACCCAGCGTGCATGCATCTTATTTATCACCTTCTGACTATGCAGGAACTTCAAGGCAAGATGATCGGAAAATAGAACAAACTCCCTCTGAACTAGATAATGCTCCCACTGTCGTAAAGCTCGATAGACTGCATAGAACTCCTGATCATACGTGCTCCACTTCTGACGAGCCTCACTCAACTTCTCACTGAAGAAAGCCACCGGACGCTTTTCTTTTGAGAGAACAACCCCAATTCCCACGTCACTAGCATCACACTCCACCTGAAAGATCTTGTCAAAATCTGGAAGGGCAAGAACTGGTGCGGTGCATAGCTTCTCCTTGATGAGGGCAAAACTCTGATCTTGCTCCAAGCCCCACTGAAATTTCCCCTTCTTCAGACACTCGGTGATAGGTGCAGTAATAGTGCTGAAATCGCGCACAAACCTCCTGTAAAATGTAGCCAAGCCATGGAAACTGCGCACCTCTGTGACTGACTGTGGAACCGACCATTCCCTTATTGCCTTCACCTTTTCCTCATCAACATGAATTCCGTCCTCCCCAACAACAAAACCCAGGAAAAGTAACTTGTTGGTGCAGAAGATACCCTTCTTAAGGTTGATATACAACTGATTATCTCTCAACACCTGCAACCCTTGATTAAGGTGTTCCAAATGCGCAGCTCTATCTCTACTATAAATCAGAATATCATCAAAGTAAACTACTACAAAAGATCCAATAAAAGTTCGGAATACCTGATTCATCAACCTCATGAATGTACTAGGGGCATTAGACAACCCGAATGGCATGACCAGCCACTCGTAAAGACCATCCTTGCTTTTGAAAGCAGTCTTCCACTCATCCCTGGTCGATCCGAATCGATGATACCCACTGCGCAAATCCAACTTTGTAAAGAATTTAGACCCGGATAATTCATCAAGCATGTCCTCCAGACGAGGAATAGGAAATCTGTACTTGATGGTGATCTTGTTGATGGCCCGGCTATCAACACACATACGCCACTGATTCCCTTTCTTCGGCACAAGAAGGACAGCACCGCACACCGGCTCATACTCTCCGATAAAACCCTTCGCAACAAGTCTTCAATCCGCTCCTCGCATCTCGTTCTCCTTAGGGCTCATGCGGTAATGTGGGAGGTTTGGCGAGACTAGCTCCCGAATCAAATCAACTGATGCCGAATGTCCCTCATAGGAGGAAGCTCATTGGGCAACTCGTCACCAAGTAACTCCTGAAATCCTGATAAAAGCTCTGCAATATCCCGTGGCATCCCGATCTCCACACTAACAGAACCCAACAACCCTTTAACCACTATCGGACAAAAGTACTCGGCCTCTGCAATAGCAGCTGCTAGCTCCTTTTCATTCTGTAGGAGCATCACGACTGGCTTCTCTTTCTCCACCTGCTTCTCAAAACGTGATACAGGAGCTATAGCAATTTTATGATTATTCCAAGGGAACAACAATACATTATCCCTACCCCGATAAGTAATATCATGGTCAAACTGCCAAGGGCGACCAAGCAGTATATGACACACATCCATACTCAGAACATCACAAACGACCTCCTCCCTATAATGTCTGCCAATGAAAATAGGGACCCTACAAGTTTGGGTTACTCGGAGTTCTGAACCTTTATTCACCCACCCCAAACTATAAGGACTATCATGAGGTTCAGTCGCTAAGCCTAGAAATTCAACCAACTTCTGCGACACAAGATTTTCAGTACACCCATTATCAATAATCATATCACATACCTTGTTCTTCACAGAACAGTGTGCACGCATCAGATTCTTCCGTTGACCCTCGTGTGACGACCCCAACCCTAGGCACTAATTTTAAATATTATATTATATGCTTTTAATATTTATGTTAGCTTTATGTGTTCAATTATGTCTTTAAATTCTTGATTTAAGCTAAATTGGGTGAGAAGTAAAATTAGGATCTTTTAAGAATTTATTGGATATTAAATAAAGAAACTTGGGAAATAATAAAAATGGAAACTTGATAAATAATAGAAGGAGGTTAAATGGGTAGGATGATGTATTAGGATAAGGGTTAAAATTGGTTAAGGTGAAAGCCTTTTTCTAGATATTTTGGGTGGGGGGCCATTTGGGTCTTACTCTCTCTAAGCCCTCCAAGTGGCAACCTCCCCTTACCCTCCTTACTCTTACCCTCCTTCCTCCTCACTTCTACCTTCTCCTCATACTTCCCTAGAGAAAGACTTAGAACCTCCATGGAAGCTCCCAACTCCTTTTCTTGAAGCTAAGCCATTCTCCACCATTTTCAAGTTCAAGAGTAGTTTTGAAGTTGGATCATCTAGAAGAATCAATCAAGTTAGAAAGATCAACTTTCCATTCTAAAACCCTAAGGTGAGTTATTATGATTTCCTTCCCTCTAAATGTTCATGAACTTCTTAGTGTGGTGGTTGTGTTGTGATAGTTGTTTTATGTTTTGGAATCCTCCTTGAAGTTGAGAATTGGGTAAATAACATAGGATGACATTATGGTTCATGGAAGTGAATTTAGAGTGTAAGATATGGGTGGAATTAGTTTAGAAGATTGAGATGGAAATGTATTATTAAAATGGGTTGGGAATCTTGTGATGAATAATTTAGATTTATATTATTTTGGGGTTTAAATGATTTAGGGTGAGAAATGGTAAAGTTAGAGATCCTCTTGGTATTCTTGAATATTGGGTTAGAATAAAAGAAAAGGAAATGAAACTTGGTAGAAGAGATGAAATCTGGAGAAGTCTGAATGGGCACTTGGGCGGTCGCCCAAGAGGGCATGAGCGGCCGCCCATGCTGCCAGAAACTAGAGTGCCTTAGGAAAACCTCTCGGGCGGTCGCCCAAGAGGAGTTGTGCGGTCGCCCAAGAGGGCAAGAACTTGGGTTGTTCTTGAGAACCACTTGGGCGGTCGCCCAGTGGCATGGGCGGTCGCCCATGGTGCCGCATCCTCCTTAGATACTTTCTTGCTGATTTTACCAACAACCTAGTGGCATGAATCCTAACCACTATAAATTAATGGAACCTAATCACATTCGGATATGAATCAAACCTTCTCAACTTAGATTAAAGTAGAACTTGGGCCACTTAAGCATTGTGACTACAACTTAATAATTTAACTTGAATCTCTATCGGGACCTTGTAATATGGATCATTGTCCGGAAAACAATTGTTAAGTTTGATTAGTACTTCACCGATATGGTTCGAACTTGGGAAGTAGATCGTGAACTTTTATCAATGTTATCTGAGGTTGTGTAATGACTTTCACTTGGTAAAGTTAACTTGGATTCTTATAAGAGATCACTTATTATTGAATATTCTCTAAGTGTATGTGTAATCATGATACTTTATCACTCCACTTGAGTACATATTCATGGTTGGTATTATGCTCAGTGTATTACATAAATGCTGCACTATGATATTGGTTGAACATGAGTATATTTTACCATGTTGCTATGTTGTTTATCCCCTTTATGGATTTTATTTCAAGTAACTATTATGTGCTTGATGATGTGTTTAATCAGCTGATATTGGGGGTATAACATAATACGATCAATTATGGAAGTGTGACCTAATGTGATCGATTATGTTATACAGACCGTCCCCTTCGTGGCCACAGCTTGGGGTATAGCATCTCAGTATTGAGCCAAAAGCCTTACAGAGTTGCTACTATCTTATTTGGTTCCCCGAAAAACGGGTCTTATAAGATGTGAGTATTGCTTAAGCCACCTGTAAGATTGGAGTATTATTATACCCAATGTTGTACGACTATTGTTCAGACGAGATAAGTAAACCAAGGTAATGTAAGGTCTTTACAGCTTTTTCAATGTGTTATATGCAACTTGTTATGTGTTGCATCTTATATGGCATATTGCTGCATTCATAATAGCTTGTCGAGATTTATTCTCACCCCTCTCCCTTTAATGTTTTTAGATTCCGAGACAGCGGACCGGCCAAGTAAGGGCGGTGAGGAGTTTGGAAGTTATATTTTGGGAAGTGTCGGGGTATGATTAGGTTGGCGTAGAAAGTGTATGTTAGCATATTTCTTTTAAAGGGTTTGTATCCATAAACTTTAATTCTATTTTGTATTCAATATCTTTTTGTAACTAAAATCGTTTATTACTTTCAAGGTTGGTCAACTCTCCCTCCAATGTGGGAAAGGAGTAGAGTATTTTGAAATGGTTGTGTTTATGTTTGAAAGTTAAATCAAGTTTTCTTAAAGTTTAGGTTTTAATTGGGTTGAATTGAGGACGCTCCACTCGGGACACGTGTAGGTTCCGGGTCGGGGTCCCTCACAGCTGGTATCGAGAGATCGGTTAGAATTCTCGGGGTAGAGTCTAGGCGAGTGAGAGTGTGTGATAACCGACGTGAGAGTATTATGCAGATTTTGTTCAATGACGTAAAATGATATTGACCAACCAAGGGATCAAGGAAAGGTGAGTTATGGAGAGATAGATTCCTCCACAATCATTTGAGGTATATTACCCGTCTCCGGAGTTAGGGTTCATACTATTCTAAATTTCGTTCATTTCGTTCTCATGTGGCATTATATTTCGCTTGATTTGCATAAATAGCCTAGAAGTTACCTTATGTGCTGGAGGTTCTACTCCTATGGGAGAGTACCTCGAATCATTCTTGTTTATCATGATAGTTGTGATGTGTCCATATGTGGGCATGTATTGCCGGTGGATTTGGTCGAGTTACCAACCCGTGAATCATCGTTATATTAACCTGAATTATTTGAGTAGTTGTTATGTTTGAGGAGGACTGTCGCAAGAAGCGAGTCTCCTTATCTATGTTTGATTTGCCTACATGTGTAATTGAGGCGGATAAATTATTAATTGCTATTATGTCATATATGCGTAAATGTCGAAAGTATGATCTAAAGAATGAGAATGTTATTTGGGTTAGGTGTTATATCCGAGTAAAAGACCCTCGCATAATCTCATGTACCGGTGGTAAATGAATTGGTGAACTCTTAGTTTAGGGTTGGTCTATGGCCTAATTAAGAGTGGTTTATGGTTGTATAGCTTGCGTGAATATTTATACATTAGTGTCTCGTGGTGGAGACTAGATATATGAGACTAGTATTGAAAATAATAGTCTAAGCGGGATTATATGGTTTATAAGATATCATGAGCACGGGTCCTTATAGAGCTGACATATATTTGCCTTATGTGATATAAGTTTATTCTCTAAGGAGAGATTGATTGAATTCTTGCTACTAATTTGAATAGGAAATCAGATATTTTTGTAAGTGATATCACCCTATAAGTTGACTAAGTGGTGTTTTTCATGTGAGTTTCAAAAATGGGTTTTCATCAGGTATCATACCAGGACATTGAAGCTTTGAGTTGATATAAGGTACTATTTTAGTATTCAGATTCCTAGATAGAGGACACTATTTGGGATGATAGAATTGAGGATTCATTTTGGAAAATTATTTGATAAAGAAGATAATGAGCTTAGCGAATCTCCATAAGGGTAAATTGTTACTATATTTAGAAAAGATGATACTTGGGGGTTATTTATAGATTATAGAGATCTCAAATTGGTAACTGTAAGAAATAAGTATTCGTTATCACTTGTTGATGAATTGCATGACTGATTCTAGAAACTAGTAGGATACTCCATGGTTATTAGTTGAATTTCAGGTGTTACAATTACAGTGAATATTTGTTCTAAGGATATACTTAAGACAACATTTGTAGTTAATATGACCGTTTTGAATTGTGGATGTGTATTAGTTATGGAGGGGTAAATAGGGTAAATGTGAAGACGTATAATAGATGTAGTTATTGGTGACTTATAGGATCAACTTCAGGAATTGGTAAAATATGTATATGGTTGTTTTGAGAGATGATTATCATTAGTTGAGGAAATAAAATGAGGATAAATCTTATTGGAAGGCATGATACTTTAGGATGATTGCACCGTATAGGTTGACTTAGTTGCGTGACTCATCTGAGGGATTGGTGTGATGCTCAGAAGATATTGACGTTATACGGATTTTGAGTTGTTAATGGTTATCGAGAGGTAAGTTAGTTTACACTGTTAAGGTTTAATCGCAATTTGGGGATGATTAATCTAAGCGAGTTCCAATTATATTTCTTATTAGGAGATCATGGTAATTGATCGGAATCTTGATGTATGCAATATGTTGTTACTAAGTACAATACCAATATCAAAGGTAGGGAATAGATGACTCAAATTAAGTGAAGGTGTTGAATATTCAACTTGAAGAATTATTGAATTGAGGATGCTTTATCAAGTTTATAATCTTAATGAATGTTTTAGTGTTATTTATCGGAGATAGTAATAAGTATTACGAGATTGTGTTTTCTTATAGGGAATCTAACTAAGTAAAAATATTATGAGTGGTGGCTACACTATAAATAGAAGTCAAACAAGAATATTATGTTAGAATTGTTTTAAATGTGCCTTAAAACTTTGGATTGTATATTGAACTTCGGTATGAGCAATTGTGCCCTTCGGGGATAGTTGATTTAATAAGGTCAGTAAACCGTTTTTATGTAAATTAAAATTTGTGAGTAATTTAACTATCTACCACTGGTATGGGACGGTTGTAGATAATTAAATCACTCGAGTTATTTTTGTTAGCTTATCAATCTTTTGAAATTTCTTAAATTTGTGAGTGGTTTAGTTAATTAAAACTGGTATGGGCCGGTTTTAAATAAATAAACCATTCAGGTCTCTTTGAATCTCTTTTTATATTATCCTTTGGAATTCTGAAAGATGTTGTAATTTTTAGAAAGACTTGGTATCCTAAAGATATAAATTGTACGAGGAAGCAAGTAGGAAAGCAACCTAGTTCCCCTATAATGATTAGTTGTATTCAAGTTTTGATCCGAGAAATGATTTGATAAATTGTGGGGTTATTAATGTGTCGGTCGCAGTAAACTTGGTTTTGTTTTGGAGTTGGATCGGCTCCGTTGTGGGCGGCCAACCATTTAACTTGAATATTGATTTGTCACTAGGCCTGAACATAATTGAAACATTGAATTCTGATAATAGAATATTGACGTTAGAAGATTTATTAAAATATTTAGAGTTCTAGGTTGGACTTGAGAGTTTTATCACTATAGATTTTGTGATTGAGTTACATTGGAAGTAAAGAAGGGTATGTTGTTTTGTTATAGAAAGTTGAATTGTATTTTCTACTTGTTATATATATATAGCTTGATGAGATGTTTATTGATAAAGTCCTCACATATGTTAGGGGATAGTTCGATTGTATAAACCCCATAGTGTTAAATGGATTGGATAGACATCATTTGGGAAGGTCATTTTGGGAAGGTAGGAATGCTATTAAGTTAACCTTGTAAAAATTTGAGGAATCATTACTTGTTGTTGATGATATGCTACGGGCATGAACAATGGATGTTAGTAGTCAACAGGACGTATGGTTACCAGTGGTTGAGTGCGTATAATAGTAGTTATCATTCTAACATTGAGATAAAACTGTATGAGGCATGGTTTGGGAAGAACATTTCGATCTCTAATTTGTTGGGGTGAGTTTGGAGAGCAAGGCCTAAGGTAAATTGGCGCCAAAGTTCGTTAATCCATTTGAAGCTTTAGAAAAGGTTGGTGATTTGACTTATAGACTGGCTTGGAGAAGCTTATAGAGTATTTGAAGTTTTTAATGTGATATTGTAATGTATTTGGTGACATAAGTTGTAATACTTTTATTTATTTATATTTTCATTAAGATCGTGAAAATTCGTGTTAGTGATATTTGTATAGTATGCTTGGATCATTAAGTGGTAAAATCATATTATTAATGGAATTAGAAATTTTGGGGGAAGAATCACAACATTGAAGAGACTATTTGGGAATTGAAGTCTGAGGTATACATGTAACCGAGGCGGGTTGATCAGTTAGGTAAGTGACAGTCAAATTCGGGTCGAATTTTCTTTAAGGGAGAGTGAGTGTGACGACCCCAACCCTAGGCACTAATTTTAAATATTATATTATATGCTTTTAATATTTATGTTAGCTTTATGTGTTCAATTATGTCTTTAAATTCTTGATTTAAGATAAATTGGGTGAGAAGTAAAATTAGGATCTTTTAAGAATTTATTGGATATTAAATAAAGAAACTTGGGAAATAATAAAAATGGAAACTTGATAAATAATAGAAGGAGGTTAAATGGGTAGGATGATGTATTAGGATAAGGGTTAAAATTGGTTAAGGTGAAAGCCTTTTTCTAGATATTTTGGGTGGAGGGCCATTTGGGTCTTACTCTCTAAGCCCTCCAAGTGGCAACCTCCTTACCCTCCTTACTCTTACCCTCCTTCCTCCTCACTTCTACCTTCTCCTCATACTTCCCTAGAGAAAGACTTAGAACCTCCATGGAAGCTCTCAACTCCTTTTCTTGAAGCTAAGCCATTCTCCACCATTTTCAAGTTCAAGAGTAGTTTTGAAGTTGGATCATCTAGAAGAATCAATCAAGTTAGAAAGATCAACTTTCCATTCTAAAACCCTAAGGTGAGTTATTATGATTTCCTTCCCTCTAAATGTTCATGAACTTCTTAGTGTGGTGGTTGTGTTGTGATAGTTGTTTTATGTTTTGGAATCCTCCTTGAAGTTGAGAATTGGGTAAATAACATAGGATGACATTATGGTTCATGGAAGTGAATTTAGAGTGTAAGATATGGGTGGAATTAGTTTAGAAGATTGAGATGGAAATGTATTATTAAAATGGGTTGGGAATCTTGTGATGAATAATTTAGATTTATATTATTTTGGGGTTTAAATGATTTAGGGTGAGAAATGGTAAAGTTAGAGATCCTCTTGGTATTCTTGAATATTGGGTTAGAATAAAAGAAAAGGAAATGAAACTTGGTAGAAGAGATGAAATGCGAAGAAGTCGAATGGGCACTTGGGCGGTCGCCCAAGAGGGCATGAGCGGCCGCCCATCTTTGCCGAGAAACTAGAGTGCCTTAGGAAAACCTCTTGGGCGGTCGCCCAAGAGGAGTTGTGCGGTCGCCCAAGAGGGCAACAACTTGGGTTGTTCTTGAGAACCACTTGGGCGGTCGCCCAAGTGGCATGGCGGTCGCCCATGGTGCCGAGATCCTCCTTAGATACTTTCTTGCCGATTTTACCAACAACCTAGTGGCATGAATCCTAACCACTATAAATTAATGGAACCTAATCACATTCGGATATGAATCAAACCTTCTCAACTTAGATTAAAGTAGAACTTGGGCCACTTAAGCATTGTGACTACAACTTAATAATTTAACTTGAATCTCTATCGGGACCTTGTAATATGGATCATTGTCCGGAAAACAATTGTTAAGTTTGGATTAGTACTTCACCGATATGGTTCGAACTTGGGAAGTAGATCGTGAACTTTTATCAATGTTATACGAGGTTGTGTAATGACTTTCACTTGGTAAAGTTAACTTGGATTCTTATAAGAGATCACTTATTATTGAATATTCTCTAAGTGTATGTGTAACTGTTGATACTTTATTACTCCACTTGAGTACATATTCATGGTTGGTATTATGCTCAGTGTATTACATAAATGCTGCACTATGATATTGGTTGAACATGAGTATATTTTACCATGTTGCTATGTTGTTTATCCCCTTTGTGGATTTTATTTCAAGTAACTATTATGTGCTTGATGATGTGTTTAATCAGCTGATATTGGGGGTATAACATAATACGATCAATTATGGAAGTGTGACCTAATGTGATCGGATTATGTTATACTGTGGACCGTCCCCTTACGTGGCCACGGTTTGGGGTATAGCATCGTATTGAGCCAAAAGCCTTACAGAGTTGCTACTATCTTATTTGGTTCCCTGAAAAACGGGTCTTATAAGATGTGAGTATTGCTTAAGCAACTCACTGTAAGATTGGAGTATTATTATACCCAATGTTGTACGACTATTGTTCAGACGGGAAAAGTAAACCAAGGTAATGTAAGGTGTTTACAGCTTTTCCAATGTGTTATATGCAACTTGTTATGTGTTGCATCTTATATGGCATATTGCTGCATTCATAATAGCTTCTTTGAGATTTATTCTCACCCCTCTCCCTTCTTGTTTTTAGATTCCGAGACAGGCGGACCGGCCAAGTAAGGGCGGTGAGGAGTTTGGAAGTTATATTTTGGGAATTGTCGGGGTATGATTAGGTTGGCGTAGAAAGTGTATGTTAGCATATTTCTTTTAAAGGGTTTGTATCCATAAAATTTAATTCTATTTTGTATTCAATATCTTTTTGTAACTAAAATCGTTTATTACTTTCAAGGTTGGTCAACTCTCCCTCCAATGTGGAAAGGAGTAGAGTATTTTGAAATGGTTGTGTTTATGTTTGAAAGTTAAATCAAGTTTTCTTAAAGTTTAGGTTTTAATTGGGTTGAATTGAGGACGCTCCAGCTCGGGACACGTGTAGGTTCCGGGTCGGGGTCCTCACACCTCGTCCTTGGAAGAAAGCAACATTTGTTGGAGCACGCATCCAACTCTCTCACCGGACTCCTCTTCCGCAAACTCAGCATCGTCATACTCATTGTCCTCGGGCTCATCATCTTCGTACTCATGCACATCTTGCGGCGGTCCTCAAGTGGGGCAAACATTCGACCTGTGGCCATATCCCTGACAACGATATCACTTGTCCCCTGTTGGCTTGGCGTAAGGATTTGCTGCTTTCTGTGCTGGAGCTT
Source organism: Adenophora triphylla var. japonica (assembly GCA_022495995.1). Classification (NCBI taxonomy): domain Eukaryota; kingdom Viridiplantae; phylum Streptophyta; class Magnoliopsida; order Asterales; family Campanulaceae; genus Adenophora; species Adenophora triphylla. The sequence goes on from JAFEMH010000481.1 coordinate 137,146, forward strand.
TGTTCGCTGCGCTACTGCTTGCATTAGTTGTACTCTTGGTCTGCGGAACCGGGTCTTTACCAACTACTGCTTCAGAAGTACTTTGCGGTGGAACCCTGCGAAAAGGAGTAAAGTTTTTCGCGCTCGACTTCTCTATAAGCTCAGCCTTCAACGCTAGAGTGGTAGCATCTGTCAGAGTCCACGCATGATGCAAACCCATCTTCTCTTGAATCGAACCCTTCAACCCATTGATGTAACGAGCAATCCTCTGATCCTCGGTCTCCTCCACTCTAACCCGCGAAGTATACCTCTGAAATTCCGTCGTGTACTCATCAACTGTTCTATTACCCTGCACACAATTTAGGTATAATCTATACAAGGTCTGCTCATGTCTGCGAGGTAAAAATTGCTCACAGTTAACGCCGTATACGCATCCAGGTTCTGATTGGCCCCTTCCCTTGTCGTCGCCTCTGCGCAACAAGCTTCTCCCACCAAATCGCAGCAGTGCTCTTCAATCTGATCGCCACCATCTTGACCTGTTTGTTCGTAGGCACCTCCATAACCTCGAAGAAACGATCAACATCATTCTGCCAATCTAGAAAATCTTCAATTCCCATAGTTCCATAAAATAATGGAATATCCGCCTTAATCCGATAATCTTGGCGATGTCGATTTCCACCCCGTTCCGATTCATCACTATCAACCTCAATCTAAGACTCGGAGTTAGGATCCTCTTCCTCATAATTTTTGCCCCTCCTAGGGCGTCGACCCTGTTTAATACCCCTGTCTCTCTCGCCACCCCGATTACGATTAGCACGAGCGTTTGGACCTCGTTGAGCAGCCACGAGCGCCTCTAACTGTGTCGACATCGCAGCCATGGCTGTGGTTAAGCGATCGAACTCCTCCCTTGTTACTTGGTCCCCCATAACAAATCAGTGGTGAAAAAGACGGGGATATGGCTGCTCGATACCAACCGACGCAAAGACGGAAGCCGGATAAATTTCGTGATTAGCGCACTAATCACAAGAACTCTTCAAGCGAAGAATCCTCAAACGCGAAGAACTGGAATCCACCTGAAAAGAGAAGAAATCTCTGAAATTTTTAATTAATCAAAAGCTGTGTAAAACAATTACCAACGTTTGTTTAAGTACCTCTAAAACCCTAAGCACCAGAAATTAAAACAATTACTAAAATACCCAAGTTTGCAACACAACTACTCAGTACTTGGAAATAAGAAAACGTAAATAAGGAATTGTAGACGACGCCAGGCGGGCGCACCATTATTCCCAGGCGGGCGCATGAATCACAGGAACTTCCTCCGTTGTTGACAAAGCTTGAGGCGGGCGCACGGAATTGCATGGGGCGGCCGCCTCACCGGCCGAGAGGGTCTCTCTGGTTGCACCATCTTGAGGCGGGCGCTTGACCACGGACGATGCGTACGCCTGGCCAACAGAAGATTGCCTTACCTTAGAGTTAGCTTGAGGCGCCCGCCAGGTTGGGGATGGGGCGGCCGCCTGGTGCCCTGTCTCTAACTCGTCTCCTGCATCAATTAACCGCCTCCTTTTTTTTTTCCACTACTCACACACATATACACATGCACGCACAGAAGCGCCTAGGAGGTAAATCCTAGGGAGAGAAAGCCTTTCCTCTAACTTCTGGGGGATCGAATCCATGACCTCCAGGTTGGAAGCAATGAGCTCAATAAAAAATAAAAATGAGCATCAATTTTAAGATAAAGAGAAATTAACAATAAACAATAAACAATACCACTTGTAGACAATAAGTTGGCATTTATTCTATGCACCATAAAATGAACAAGCAAATCCTATATACTTTTTTTCCTCAATACCAATCATATTGTTTACTCCAATTATTCGTCGTAAGATTAAACCAATAAAATCCATCGGTGTTAACTAGCCATTTGCAATTATTTGTCTTTGGACTTCTTAAGCATGCTTTATGCATTGTAAGGTTGAAAACATCAAACTTTTTTTCCTTCGTTTCCCTCCAAAAATGACAGAAGAAAAGCGTTGTCAGAAAAAAATCTTGACAAAACTTGAAATTGAAATCATCCTGATATGTGAGCTTATGGTATCCAAGATCGTCATCCCCTGATTGGCAACGAACCGTTACATTATCCTTTTGAATCATACTGATAATGTGAACACGAAACGACGCTGTTATAAAACAAGCATTCATTATGGCCAAACTTTGAAATTCAATAACGAAGATGAGATAAATTATTCCCAACAAACGACTCATAATTATTCAAGCAATAAAACAATCACCTCTTATCTTTCAAGTTGGGTAGGCCTTCTTTTTATACCGAGTACAATCAATAACCTAACAGTTACTCAATATACGTTTACGTAAAGATAGTCTTAATTTGATTTTTGCAATCAATCTGATTGTAATTTGACCAATAATTCATTTTGATCACTAAAATTAAAGTAAGTTTATCTTTGTGAGATGCAAGGATTATGTAGATACTTGGTACAAATTTGAATTCATCCCCCCTTTGCTAAAATATACTTTTGGATACTACATTAGTTTCCTAATAAATGTTATATAGATATTTTGACTTTCTTTTTTATTGAACTTCTCTTTCACTCGTTCTCTCTCTTATTTTACTTTTCATACTCACAATCCTTCTCTCTTACTTTACTTTTTTCTTAATTATTATGCCCAAAAAGTTGATCCGGTTTGAGATGAAACGGAGGATAATAATTTATGTGATTAAAATATCATACATATTTTTTCAGCTTGATAATAAGGCAAAATCTCATTGAGATTGGGTAAATTTGCATTTTGTATGTCATCATTTATACAATACTTATAAAATTGTAATCTACATTCTTCCTTTCTTATGTTAAATCCAAATTATCCTCTATGTTTTCTTTATAATTTAAGAGTAGGTCTGCTGAGAAACGCGTTTCTCCGTCCCTTATGGAGAAACGGGGCTTGGTTTGTCGCGCGACATAAATAGCCAGTTTCTGGATATCCTATTCAAAGCTTCTGGATATCCAGAACATTGAATATGGATATCCAGAAGCTTTGAAAAGGATATCCAGAAACTAAAATATTTTTTCTGGATATCCTTTCCAAAACTTCTGGATATCCAGAACATTGCATATGGATATCCAGAAGCTTTGAAAAGGATATCCAGAAAAAATATTTTGGTTTCTGGATATCCTTTTCAAAGCTTCTGAATATCCATATGCAATGTTACAGATATCCAGCGAGAAGTGATATCCAGTTGTTGTGGCTAAGTATGTCGCGTGACAAACCAAACTCCGTTTCTCCATACGCGACGGAGAAACGCGTTTCTCCCCAGATTTTGTGATAATTTAAATTTGAAAGAAATGCATGGCGATTACTCCCCGTTGACTGATAAAATTAACAGACTTTTATACCTCATTGACTACTTGACTGTAACAAAATTTTAAATGAATAATTATTTAAATTTTAAATGAATAATTATTTGGAAAAATTCCTTTTTAACCACAACTTTCAGATCATATCCCATCAAAACCAAGCCCAAATAAAAAAAGACTGACTCCTTTGTTATTTCAAATTAAAATCCCTTTAAACCCCATTATACCATAGAACGGCCAAAATTAAGTTAACACCGTTAACTTGCACACACCAAAAAACACACACAGAGAAACTATTTCTCTTTCTCCCGATCAGAGTCCCCACGCCATTCATTCCGACTCTCCTCCGTCAAAACCCTAAATTAATACAATTTCTAGGACTTGTACGCACTAATCATAAACTCAAACTCAAAGATCGTTCCCAATCAAAGGTAAGCCAACAGATATTTGATTCCATTCAAATTAATTTGATTTCTACTGGGGTTTAAGGTTGTGAGCGCCCTAGGGTTTTTCCCTTTTCCGCATTAGTTTGGTTTTATGAAACAAAACCCCTGCAATTGGAGCCCATGAGAATGAAAAATGAAATCGTCTTATGTTGATAAATTAATTTTTTATGAACTGTTTTGGTTGTAGGCCTATTCCATGTTGCATTTGCGATTGGAGCCTATACCACTTGCTATAGGACCATTCAAAGGTCTTATAACTTTGTATATTATGTTGTCAGGTCCTATATTATTTGCTAAAGGACTATTTAAAGGTCTTTATAGCTGTGTTTATTATGTTTCCAGGTCCTTTACCACTTGTTATATGACCAATCAAATGTCTTAGACCATATTATATGAGACAACTTATTAATGTTTTAACATTTTGTATATTGGTTTTTATTTTTATTCATATTTTATGATGATAAATTAATTTTTTATGAACTGTTTTGGTTGTAGGCCTATTCCATGTTGCATTTGCTGTGGTAGGATCGGAGGATACTGAAAAATTGGACGTGGTTTCTCCAAAATCTCCGTCCTTACATAACTGAGCGAGGAGTGACATTTGTTTTCTTATTCAAATAATTATTAATTTAGTTCTATAAACGTCCTATTTGACATTACACATGTGTTTATTAGAATGTTATACCATCATTTTAATTTCAAAATTTTGGTTAATTGATTTTTTCGATATCCTAAAATATTTGTTGTTAATTGTTTTTTTTATACCAACGTATGATGGAATTGTAGCAACTGGTATAGGACCAACAATAAAATGTTAAAACACTAATAAGAGGTCTTATAGTAACAGGTATAAGACCTATTATTAGTCATACACAAATTGTAAGAATAATAACACCTGGTCTTATACCATCAAAAACAACATAAACAATTTCAATCCAAGAAATATATCTCTTCATACATTCTAATACACTCGCGCATAGTTCAGGATCAGAATTTCTATACATAGCAACATTGTTTCATATTGTATTGAGTGACTATTTTGTTTTTAAAGATACCAAATATATTTTCTTAATATGTGTATCAAATCATTATGATCACTTAATTTAGACTAGACTGTGTATTGAAAGGCAACAAAAATAAATACATATTATTGTTCATTTTAGTTTAATTGTTTGAATATAAAATGAAGGAATAGTTCTTAATTTTTCATATTTATTATACTTTTTAATGTCTACTTTTTTAAGAAAAATAATATTAACTAAATATTGGCTTTAAAAAAAGGGAAATACGGAGTGCTTATAAAGGTGAGGCGGGTCATTTATTTTTTTCGAGGGGTCTGTTGATTTTTCCAAGGAGTAAAAATATGAATTCAAATAAATTTCAAGGGTCAAAATGAAAATAATGCTTATCATAAACCCTAGAATTTCTTGGGTATATATACTACATACATGGGAATGTGGGTAAAATCTCAAAAGTTGAAAAAGCACGTTAAATACATCTATCCTTAAAAATCGTGCACAATATTGACTTTGTACATTAATGAATCACTTTATTCTAGGCAATATTGTGCAAATAGAATTTCTATTGTGCAAATAGAATAACCCTTTTAAAATTTGAGTCATGCCATCCCTCTCTTCTCCAGCTCAGTTTCACGTCATCAGTCATCAATAACCACAACTCCAAACAATTTTATCTCCATTCATGACAAAAGTCATCAGTTTCTCTCTTCTACTTTTTATTATACCCCACCATATTTTCTCTTTCCTACTCATTTATATTACATTTATTACTATCATATATAATTATTAATTATTGTACTATATAAACAAATGATTAATTATAAATTTTATTATAATTAATTATTTTATTAATTATAATAAAATAATTAATTTGATTCTATTTATACATTTGCACAATCCAAATCAACTGTGTGAGAGAGGGGAGGAGAGAGAGAGAGAGATTGTAGCATATTTTGTCATTTATGACCCACAATGTCAGTATGACTCCATGGCTTAGTACAAACACATTTTGAATTTTGTCATATATGCCATGTGAATTTGTCATGGATGAAGATGGCATGGCTCCACCTCAGCACACGCCATAGTAATTGCCATGGTTGTAGATACTTTAAGCCGAAGCCAAGGTTTACACCTCTCCCCACCTCCAATGCATAGCCGCCTCGTCTAGGTCAGCGACGCTCACGCTCTCCGTCAAGCCCTTGTTTTTACGTTACCTCCCCTTTCTTACTTTTATTTCGTACATTCTGCCAATTTCTCATTCAATTGTCTTTGTGGGTATTTGTTATGCTTAATTGGAGTTCAATTTTTGGGAATTCTGAAAGATAGTAAAGAGGTTGAATTTTCAAATTTGCCTCGTTTTGTAAGACGAAGGAGTTCCTTTAATGAAAGAATAGGATGTAGGTATTGATGAAGTTTGTTTTTGGTGTAGATGGTTTATGTGAGTTATAGGTACTAAATCCGCACAGACTGGCCAATTGAAGTATTTTTTTATTTTTATTTTTACATTTTCGCCTAATAATAATAATAATAATTATTATTATTATTATAATTATAATGCTAATATTATTTTGAAAGAAACAAAAATTTAACCAAATTACGGATCACAAACAAATAACATTAAATCAAATGTTAAATAGCAAATTTAACTAGATCACTTACGACCAATAAATACAAATTAATAAAAACATATTTAAAATGTAGGACATAAATTAACATAACGTTTATAAACTATTAACATAAATAAATTGCACGCATTAATCGCCTCCTTATTGCATAGTGTTAAAGAGAAAAACACTGACACCTGAGTTATAAAAAGAAAAAAGAGAGGAGAAAAAGGATAACATAAAACACACTCTGATACCTCGCCCCTCTTACTAACTCCATTTTTATTGGAAAAATTCCTTTTTAACCACAAAGTTCAGATCATATCCAATCAAAACCCATTCCAAATAAAAAAAGACTTACTCCTTTGCTATTCCAAATTAAAATACCTTTAAACCCCATTATACTATGAAACGGTCAAAATTAACTTAACTCGCCGTTAACTTCCGTAGTCCTCTTCCGCCATTGCTTTCTCTCTCCTCCTACCACAAACTTTCTCTCTCTAAAAACCTCTTCTTCTGCTACTACTACTAGTAGTAATTATCTTGGCCGATCTCTGATCTTTCTATCTCACTGCTAGGAAGAAAACCCTCTTCTCTCAACTGGATTTTCTCTCTCAAGCAAGGAATCAATCCCCTAAAGCCTTCTCCTTTGGGCCTCTTATCTTGTTTACCCTAATTTTTTGAAGATTGAAATGTGTACAATCTGTCGGTGTAAATCTCATTTCCAATGATTCTTTAATGTGGATTTTGGTGATTTCCGTAATGGGTGTTTCAGAGATTGCTCTATATTAAGAAGGAGTTGAAGGGCACTACTGATTTTGTTAATTTTACTGTGCGTTTTTGGGGATTTGATTGATGGCTGCCAATGGGAGACTTGTTCTTTGGTTCCCTTAATAGGAATGAGTTCATTTTGATCAATGCGGATGAGGTTGGACGAGTAAGTTCCTCTTTCTTTGAACTGGATTTTGGACTTTTTATTCTAATATTGTTGATGCTAATGTTGTAAAGAAATGACTACTTTTTGCATTATTGTTGTATTGGTTGCTTTATTCTACTTAGATTTGTCCATTTTCAGCAGACCCATCTGCAAATTTTCTATTTCTTGGTCATGAAATGTAATTTCAGTTTCTTTATGAGATATGCTGAATTGGAGCAAGAATGTTAAATTTGGGAGCTATACTTAGGTGTTTTACATAAATTTTAAGATTATTCACTTGATGGTGACAATGTTAAGTCTGTTACTTTAGGTTATGAGTCTCAAAATTTTGTCGGTGGGTGAATTATTGGTTTGACATTTCTTAATTTAGTTTGTTTTTTTTTTCAGATCCTTTATGAAAAAAATTAAATTAAATTTAGGAGTTTTCATGCTAATTGTGTGAATGCACTATCCAGATTGAAGTGCATGCCTTTGAAAGGTCCTATACCATTTGCTATAAGACCTACCAGTAGACTTACACCCTGAATTAATTATTGATATTTTTTTTTGCAGAATATTTTCTTTTTATCTGATATTGTGATGGAGTCTGATGTGATTGTACTGTTGTATAAGAGGAAGATGACATATCGTCGATTGTGAAAAACAAGGATACCATGATAAAAGATGATGCAAGGAGCCATTGCAGAAAAGGAAAACACTCTCTATGTCATACATTTTAGCTGGGAAACGGTCTTGTATGTTGGTTAGAGGAGAAGTTACAAAGAGAAAGATGACATGTTGTCGATGTGGAAAAGAAGGATACCATAATAATCTAACTAGAACACCAGAACATGTCTTATACCAAGATTATATGTTGTTACTAGGTTCAATCAATTTAATTTCTATGAATCTATTGTTGGTACTGTTGTATAAAAACATCAAGTGATCTTATAGATATAAGATATGTTGTTTATGATGTTGTAGATGACTTATAGCAGGTCTTATACCTTTTGCTATAAGACCTCTTATTAGTGTTGTTGTTTATGTTGTTTTTGATGGTATAAGACAAGGTGTTATTATTCTTACAATTTGTGTATGACTAATAATATGTCTTATATCTGTTACTATAAGACTTCTTATTAGTGTTTTAACATTTTATTGTTGGTCCTATACCAGTTGCTATAGGACCAATTAAAGGGCTTATATCTTTGTATATGATGTTACAGCCAGGTCCTATACCAGTTGCTATAGGACCAATTAAAGGGCTTATAGCTTTGTATATGATATTGACAGGTCCTATACCAGTTGATATAGGACCAACTAAGGGGCTTATAGCTTTGTATATGATGTTGTCATGTCCTATACCAATTGCTATAGGACCAATTAAGTGGCTTATAGATTTGTATATGATATTGACAGGTCCTATACCAGTTGCTATAGGACCAATTAAAGGGCTTATATCTTTGTATATGATGTTGCCAGGTCCTATACCAGTTGCTATAGGACCATTCAAAGGTCTAGCTTTGTATATGATGTTGGCAGGTCCTATACCCATTGCTATAGGAACAATTAAAGGGCTTATAGCTTTGTATATGATATTATCAGGTCCTATACCAATTGCTATAGGATCAATTAAAGGGCTTATAGCTTTGTATATGATATTGACAGGTCCTATACCAATTGCTATAGGACCATTCAAAGGTCTTATAGCTTTGTATATGATGTTGGCAGGTCCTATACCCATTGCTATAGAAACAATTAAAGGGCTTATAGCTTTGTATATGATGTTGCCAGGTCCTATACCAATTGCTATTGAATTAATTAAAGGGCTTATAGCTTTGTATATGATGTTGTCAAGTCCTATACCAGTTGCTATAGGACCAACTAAGGGGCTTATAGCTTTGTATATGATGTTGTCAGGTCCTATACCAATTGCTATAGGACCAATTAAGTGGCTTTTAGCTTTGTATATGATATTGACAGGTTATATACCAATTGCTATAGGACCATTCAAAGGTCTTATGGCATCTCATATATACATGATTTTATATAATTTAGTGCAAACTAGTACATTCTCTTTATAAAATCATAGGCAAAACAAGTGGACATACAATGAAATGCATAATAGAGCATGTCCTATATCACTTGCTATAGGACCATTCATAGGGCTTATATCTGTGTATTTGATGTTGCCAGGTCCTATACCAGTTGCTATAGGACCATTCAAAGGGCTTATATCTGTGCATTTGATGTTGCTAGGTCCTATACCAGTTGCTATAGGACCAATTAAAGGCCTTATATATGTGTATATGATGTTGCCAGATCCCATACCATTTGCCACTTTGTTATTCACAAAAAATAATAAATCAAGTGTCTCAAAATAAAATTTTTCACACAATGGCAGGTCCTATACCACTGTCTATAAGACCTGATAAAAGTCATTTCTCACAATTGATGAACAAGGTCAAAATTCAATTTAGGTTTGAATGGGTAATGAAATAATTTTTTTATTCCAAAATTAAAAAAAATAAAAAAAAACAATAACAAGAACACTCACAGACTTTCTCTCTCACAACAACTCTCTCTCTCTCTCTAAACGGATTGGAACACTCTCTCTCTAAACGCAAAGCGTCCTCACCGGCTACCTCCCTCAATCTGTCGGTGTAAATCTCATTTCCAGTGATTCTTTAATGTGGATTTTGGTGATTTCCGTAATGGGTGTTTCAGAGATTGCTCTATATTAAGGAGTTGAAGGGCACTACTGATTTTGTTAATTTTACTGTGCATTTTTGGGGATTTGATTGATGGCTGCCAATGGGAGACTTGTTGCTGGTTCCCACAACAGGAATGAGTTCATTTTGATCAATGCGGTCCTCTCTCTTCTCTAATTGGCCGGAACAATCCAATTCTTCTTCAATGGAGGTTATCAATGTCTTCAAAGAGACCTAAATTAGGCTTCAATAGCTTCGATTGAGGCTTCAATAATGTCGATTAGGGTTTGATTTTGGTTGGGAGAGTGATTCGCACCGGTTAGAGAAAGATTGAGAGGGTTTTTTTGATGGTTTTGATTTTTTTGATAATGACGGAAAATTAACAGCCCGTTAATGGTGGGGTTTAGTGGGATTTTTATCTTAAATGGGTTAAAATGGCTTATTGATCTGGACTATGGGTCTAAGAGTCCTTGACTCATTTTTATTCGCAACAACCCATTGTTAAATTTATCATCTCAATAAAAAATAAAAATGAGCATTAATTTTAAGATAAAGAGAAATTAACAATAAACAATAACACTTGTAGACAATAAGTTGGCATTTATTCTATGCACCATAAAATGAACAAGCAAATCCTGTATACTTTTTTTCCTCAATACCAATCATATTGTTTACTCCAATTATTCGTCGTAAGATTAAACCAATAAAATCCATCGGTGTTAACTAGCCATTTGCAATTATTTGTCTTTGGACTTCTTAAGCATGCTTTATGCATTGTAAGGTTGAAAACATCAAACTTTTTTTCCTTCGTTTCCCACCAAAAATGACAGAAGAAAAGCGTTGTCAGAAAAAAATCTTGACAAAACTTGAAATTGAAATCATCCTGATATGTGAGCTTATGGTATCCAAGATCGTCATCCCCTGATTGGCAACGAACCGTGACATTATCCTTTTGAATCATACTGATAATGTGAACACGAAACGACGCTGTTATAAAACAAGCATTCAATATGGTCAAACTTTGAAATTCAATAATGAAGATTAGATAAATTATTCCCAACAAACGACTCATAATTATTCAAGCAAGAAAACAATCATCTCTTATCTTTCAAGTTGGGTAGACCTTCTTTTTATACCAAGTACAATCAATAACCTAACAGTTACTCAGTATACGTTTACGTAAAGATAGTCTTAATTTGATTTTTGCAATCAATCTGATTGTAATTTGACCAATAATTCATTTTGATCACTAAAATTAAAGTAAGTTTATCTTTGTGAGATGCAAGGATTATGTAGATACTTGGACACATTTGAATTCATCCCCCTTTTGCTAAAATATACTTTTGGATACTACATTACTTTCCTAATAAATGTTATATAGATATTTTGACTTTCTTTTTTATTGAACTTCTCTTTCACTCATTCTTTTTTTTATTTTACATTTCATACTCAAAATATTTCTCTCTTACTTTACTTTTTTCTTAATTATCGTGCTCAAAAAGTTAGTTGATCCGATTTGAGAGAGAACGGAGGATAATAATTTCTGTGACTAAATATCATACATATTTTTTCAGCTTGATAATAAGGCAAAATCTCATTGAGATTGGGTAAATTTGCATTTTGTATATCATCATTTATACAATACATATAAAATTGTAATCTACATTCTTCCTTTCTTATGTTAAATCCAAATTATCCTCTATGTTTTCTTTATAATTTAAATTTGAAAGAAATGCATGGCGATTACTCCCCGTTGACTGATAAAATTAACAGACTTTTATACCTCATTGACTACTTGACTGTAACAAAATTTTAAATGAATAATTATTTAAATTTTAAATGAATAATTAATTTAGGATGGAGAAAGTACAAAATACTCCAGCCATTTTAATATTAATGTTCCCTATAGGCTGGATATGGTTATATACAGAGAAAATTATATACAGGGAACGAAATATTTCAACGCTGCCCTTGCTCGTCTCGTGTAAGTATACACGAGATGTAATTTATAATCTCGTGTATATGTACACGTAATGACTCGTGTACGCACACGAGATGTCTCGTGTACATATACACGAGATTATAGATTACATCTCGTGTATATGTACACGTGATGACTCGTGTACGCACACGAGATGTCTCGTGTACATATACACGAGATGTCTCGTGGATTATAGATGATATCTCGTGTATACTTACACGAAATAGTGTCTGAACCTGCATTTTCACAACAACAACAGCAAAAGCAACAAGAAACAGAACTAGAACTGAACTCACACGAGACACATCTCGTGTGAACTCATACGAGACAATAAATTAGCTATTCAGCATCTGACAAATATGAACAATGTAAAGAAAAAGAGTGGACACTGAAAATCTCGTATGAACTCAAACGAGACACATCTCGTGTGAACTCATACGAGACTCATCTCGTATGAACTCACACGAGACACATCTCGTGTGAGTTCATACGAGATGAGTCTCGTATGAGTTCACACGAGATGCTTTCTGCCTCTAAACTCAGTTCATGCGATAGGTTAAAATTAGGTTTAAATTACCTTCTTTACAGGCACGGTGCTAGAAGAAGCTCCGACGGCGATGGCAGTGGCGGTAGCGGCGGCGCCAGCTCCGGCAGGGACCTTCGAAATTTTTACTCTAGCCATTTTCGTTGTCGTCGTCGTCAATCGTCGTAAGAGAGAGACTGGAAAGAGGGAAAATTGAATGAGTGAATAAAAAAAAATTAGGTATATAAAAGACTATTTTGATAATTTACTTACTTCCCTGAAAAATGAGTATCTGTATTTAGTATTTGCCATGCCCTATAGGCTTTCTATAAGTTTACTTTGTTTTTTTTCTTTTTAGGGCTTAAGATTATTGTATAAATATTGTGATGCCTTACTGTTACGATAATTAGGAGATTCGATTTCCTTGTTATTATTGATTATTAGTTTTGATGATGCCAAAAAACGTTCAGATTGTTGGAAAAATTCGTTATATGTGAAGGAAATTGTGTATTTTTCTTACATGAATCGTTTGTCGTTTGACAAAGATTATTGTGTGTTCATGTTCCACGTTGTGAGAACATGAAAATGAAATATCTAGATGTCCAATTTGGTATTGGATGAGAAAGATATGATAGCTCAAAGTAAGTGGGTTAAAGTGTAACTTTTAGAAGTTAACACCACTATTGATGTCCCATAATTCCTAGATTAATTGAGGGATGAATATGGATCATTACTTTGGAATTTGAGGTTACAAAGATTGGTATTAAACTTCTTGAATAGAAAGTAATGAGTCTCATATTAATACTAAGATTAATTGGGTATTCATGGGAGAGTTAGTGGAGTCAAAAGTAGAGAGACCCACAATAATGAAAATTGATTTCCTTTTCCATCAATTCTCCACCTCCCTCTTACAATTTGTGATCTTCTTTCTTTGGCATCCTAGAGAAATATCTATGGTGATTTTGTCCAAGCATAGGGAAATTCGCCGAAAAACTTAAGTGCAAAGTTGTTCCGGTTCATCCGTTCTATCCTGGGAGACTAACGTTGAAGACCTCGAGCACTCGTAGTGAGGGGGAGAATTAGTCTTAAGGAGAGTGTCTAACACGGCTCGAATTCAAGCAAATTCAAGACGACGACTTACGGTTTTTTCTTTGTTAATGTTTATGATATATTGTATTTCAATTTCATTGTAATTCTTTTTGTTTTGTGCTCGATTGTTTAGATTTGTCTAACAATCTTAAGGCTAATTACCTATTTGAGAAAGAATTACAGATTTGAATCCGGTGGAGCGGTAATCAAATAAAAAGAGGTAAAAGAATTGAAAAACGATGGACGAGACGGAAGAAAATTCCAACACGTTTTTCAGTGATCATCTGTGGTAAAAATTAGTTTCCCGTTTATTTAACCTTTGGATCGGACTGAAATTTGGTGTGCATGTTCACGACTCAGAGGAGAAGATTCTGAACGGTGGAGATCGAAATCTTTTATCTGGAGATGAAGATAAAATTTTCTGAACAGAACAGTTTATGAAAGGAAAAAATATTTTTTGAACATATAATGAACTAACGGAAGAACATCAAGGATGTTGCGATGATTGTGTAAAATAGTTGTGGCGATGCCACTTCTAGTGTTTATACAATGGGTGATATATCTCTTATGGTTCATGAGATCATAGTGAGAGAAATCGAAAAGTTCGTAGGAACTAAATTGAGAAATTGAAAGTTGAAAGATGTAATCTTTAACTTTCTTATGGTTCACAAGAATCATAATGAGAAAAATTGAATAGTTCGTTGGAACTAAGTTGAGAATATGAGCGTTAAAAGATGTAGTCTTTAAAGTTGCATTTTATCAATGATGTATTGACAAAGATGATGGGGCTTCTTGAAAGGAGTTGTTAAATCCTATTATTGTCATTAGTGACAAAGTCACAAAGATAAAAAAAATATAGAGAGTTGTTGAATTCTATTGTTTGTTGTGAACATTGACAAATGTTACAAGAACTAAAATCATAGGGCTTCTTGGAAGAAGTTGTTAAAACCTATTATGAAAATATGTGACTAATGTCATAAAGATAAAAACAATAAGACTTCTTGAAGGAAGTAGTTAAATCTTATTGTCGTTGATGATGACAAATGACACAAAATATTTAGAATGAGAACTTCTAAAAGAAATTGTGTATTTTGTAGATAAGAATGTGATTTTCTCTAATTTAGAGATACTCCAAGATGAGACCTTTAAAGTTTTGGAATAATTAACCTTCAATTATAATTCCATTAAGGAATTTAGAGGTTTATAAATATGAGTGGTTATAAGAAATGAATTGTGTTAATTTTCCTATTGAATTAGCAATTTATTCTTGGAGTTAATTCTCTAATTAAGTTAGAGAGTTATATTTTTAACAACAAAGTTATAATTGTTAAAAATTAAAGCCAATGGTTGGTTTGTGTAGAGACAAATATTTAATGGAATGTGGTTGTTCCAAGTTTTCGGATCACCATAGTGAAAAGTTAGAAAATTTTGTTGGCCTTGATTTTAAGTGATGGCAACAAAATATGTTCTAATTGACCACCTTGAACTTAGAGTGGTTTCTTTTGGAAGATCCTACATAGTTGGGTGAAAATGTGAAGGATGTTCAAGCCATGAGTGCGGTTGAAGCATGTGAATGTTCATCGGAACTATATACTTAATGAATTGTCGGATTCATTATAAAACGTATATAGTACGAAGAAAATTGCAAAACATTTGTGGGAGTCGTTGGACTATAAATATAAAATCGAGAATGCGGGTGCATTGAAAATCATCGTAATCCGCTTCCTTGATTTTAATAATTGGACTCCATAAATGAAAACTCATATGGAAGAAGAGGAAATAGTCTTCCATGAAAAACCATGTCGAATGGATGGTGTTGAGTGAAATTCTCAAGTGATGACAATAATTGAGAAATTGCTTCCCACTTGAAAATATTTTAAAATCACCTCAAACATAAATGAATAGAAATGAATGTTGAGGTGTGCGCTATTCGTCTTTAAGTTGGAAAAGAGAATAGAACTTTGGAGAAAAAGTTGTCTAACATTTCTTGTGGCAAAAGCAAATGTGATGAAGCATGCCGAAATGCTTAATACAAAGACAAAATTGGTCAAACTTGTTTGAAATGTCAAACTTGTGTGAAAAGTCAAGTCAAAAGTGTTTAAAAAGCCAAACTTGTTTGAAAAAGTTGAACATATACCTTGTGTCTTGAGAGACAACTGTGATGTCATCAAGAATGTTATTCATGATGTTTGAATGAATGAAACGGAAGGGTATTCAAGTGATTAATAATGAGTATGAATCTCTTTATATGGTCAAAATAGATTCAAACAAGACTCATCATATATATGCTTGAAGCTATAATCAAGTCAGATTGATGCTTGAGGTGTGAATGTTATTCACTAGATGATGGTAAAATGTAAGTTTTTACCTTAACATTGCTTGTTAAAAAGCAAAATGTTGAATCGTATCTCTTTAAAGGAAAAGTTGGAAATTAACTTAATAAAGAGGTAGTGATAAAACAAAACTAAATGTAGTTTGTGTATATGTTAAACTAAATACTATTGATTGCATATGGTTGGGTATGCTTATAATAGTTGTGATTATAGAATTCTTGTTTATGCATTCAAGATTCAATAATGGAATTATGAAGCGCTTCTTTCTTTAAGAATATGTTTCCGTATAAATTAAAAGATGAGACAAACTCATTTAAACGGATTCATGATTCAATAAAAGAAGAAGAAATTTATCGTGGGAAAATGATAAAGGAAAGGCATGACCTCGACATAGGAAATGAGGTAGGATAAGGAAATTCTATGGCCCGGATTTTCTAACCTCCATGATAGAAAATGAATCACAAAGTTATAAAGACATTGAGCTCTTTAGAAGAATCTTTGTGGAAAGAGACCATTAAAAGTGAAATTGGTTCCATCTTGGAAAATCACACTTGAAAACTAGTGGATTTACCTCCGAGTAGTAAATCACTAGCATATAAGTGAATTTTCAAAAAGAAAATGAAGACCAATGGAACAATCAATGAGTACAAGGCTAGATTTGTAATTGAGGATTACAAGAAAAATGAAGACCTTGATTGTTTATACTTATTCTCTCATCACGAGAATAAAGATTTGTATTTGCACACTACTACATTTCTGACCTAATGTAACGCATCTAACGCATCTAATGTAACGCCACGAGCTAATGTAACACATCTAATGCAATGCCAGAGCTAATGTAACGCATCTAATGCAACGCCAGAGCTAATGTAACGGCTAATGCAACGCCAGAGCTAATGTAACGCATCTAATGCAACGCCAGAGCTAATGTAACGCATCTAATGCGTTACGCCAGAGCTAATGTAACGCATCTAATGCAACGCCAGAGCTAATGTAACGAGTCTAATGCAACGCCAAAATCCTAATGTAACGCCTAAATTACTAATGCAACGCCAAAATCCTAAACCCTATACCCTATAACCTATACCAAATACCATATACCCTATATCCTATATCCTATACCCTATACCCTATACCCTATACACTATACCCTATACCCTATACCCCATACACTATATTTTATACCCTAAATCCTATACCCTATACCCTATGCCCTATACACTATACCCTATAACCTATATCCTATAAGGTATAGGGCATATGGTATAGGGTATACCCTATAGGGTATACACTACCAGAAACAGGTCATTTAGCGACGGAATTATCAGCGACGGACAGATTCCGTCGCTAAATAGCGGCGGAATATAGGCTTTAGCGTCGGAAAATTTTTGGCGTCAAATTTAGCGACGGAATTTAATTCCGCCGCTAAATTCCGCCGCTAAAATGAATATTCCTCGAATATTCGTTTATTTCCGCCGCTAATTTGGCGGTTGATTTACCGACGGAATATTCCGCCGCTAAATCTTTATCAGCGACGGAAATATTCCGCCGGTGAAAATATATCATTTTTTTATTTTTTTATTTATCAGCGTCGGAAATATTCCGACGGTGAAATTAAAATATTTTTTATTTTTCTTTTTGAAATATTACACCGACGGAATATTTCCGACGGTGAAATTAAATGTTTTTTTTTTTTTATTATTATTAAACACCGACGGAATATTTCCGCCGCCGATAATTTAATATTTTTTATTTATCAGCGACGGAAAATTCCGTTGCTGATAATAAAATGTAATTTTTGTTTATTTTTAGAACTAATTAACAAAATAACAAACTAAAAAACATTAAAATATCATAAATATTTATGATATTTTTGAAAAAATAAATAAATCATAAATATTTATTAATTTTAATTTTATAATGCCATTATAAGTACCACATTCAGTCAAGCCAGTTATTCATCCTTGTGAGATCCCGAAAGTTGTGGCGTCATCATGTTCTTTTTTTTTTGTTTTGAACGAACATTCATGTACGTTTTTGTTTCGACAAAGAATTTAAATTTTAATTTCGCCACTTATCATTTATTTAGGAAAACAATAAGAAAAACCTTTTTGATTTTAAAGAGATTTGAGGGTTCGGGGGTTAAGTTATGGAATGGGTAGGTCGAGGAGTATCCAAAATAAAACAAAAACAAGATTAGTCCAAAACAAGGAACTAACCAACTATTAGACAACACTCTGGAGATTATTGTCTCATAATTCATAACTAAGATATCCAGAAAACAAAGACCCACATCATTACTGCTGAGCACACTGTACTCTCTGGCCCCCACCACCGTGCATGTCATCATCTACATCGTAAGCTTCAATGTTGACATCGTGAAGGGTTGTCTCCTCGCACTCATCATCAAGCTCCATATCTGTCATCTGCGATGAAGGCTTAGGAGGCAGCACACCCTCTAAGGCCTCTGCTACTGCCTTTGTAAGTAAACTACCATTAAATGACTTGATTTTGAATATGTAAATTTATTTATGTACCTTACATTGTGTATATGATTATAATTGTTTGTTTTATTTTTCAGGCTGCATATCAAGCCGCCGTTGTTCCCGAAGGAACGCCTCCCGGCGAGCCCGTCCCCTTCGTGCCTGATGTTTGGCAGAGGTCACCTCTCAGGGACATCCAAGGGGAGGAGCCCGAGTGTTAGGGATGGGGGATTACGGGCGGCAATGCCCGTCGACGTCGACCGGCCGTCGGCGAAATGTAGCCCATCCCACGTTTCATGATCCGAGGGTCGACACTCTGGAGGCTGCGTTGGAGGAGGAGAAACGCGAGCGGGCAAAGCTTGCGGATGCTTTGGCGCTCGTACGCAGATGCAGGAGGAGAACGATCGACGTCATGCGTAGATTCGAGACAGCATGCGAGACTCAAAGACAATTGGCGCCATTGATGGCTCATCTCGGCGGGACTCCCAGTGGTAATTTTCCGCCTCCCCAAAGTTGATTGCGGACATTTTTAGACATTTTTGTATTAATTTATACTTGTTTGTAAACATTTTTGACATTTGGTACCCGCAGGAGCCCCTCCCCGCCTCTCCCCTCCCCCTCCCTCCCCCTCTCCCCTCTCCCCCTCCCCCTCCCCCTCTCCCCCTCCCCCTCCCCCTCTCCCCCTCCACCTCTCCCCCTCCCCCTCCCGAATTGGTACGGTGGTATTTAGTTTTTATTTGGTACGTCGATATTTGAATTTTAGTTTTTATAGTTTTAGTTTTATAAATTGAAATGTTATATCGGGTACAAAAAATTTTGGTTTATTGATATTTTAAATTATTTTTTTAAATTTATTTCGAGAATCGGCGACGGAATTTTCCGTCAAAAATTATCTTGAAATTAAAATTAATTAAATAAATTAATTTCAGCGACGGAATTTCCGCCGCTATAATCATTTAATTTTTACTTAATTTTTAATTTCCGCGGAAATTTCCGTCGCCGTAATAAAATTTAAATTAAAATTAAATAATTTCAATGACGGTAAATTCCGCCGCCTAAATAATTTAATTTTAATTTAAATTTTATTACAACGACGGAAATTTCCGCCGAAATTAATTTAATTAAATTAATTTTTATTACGACGGAAATTTCCTCCGCTGAAATGAAAATTTAATTAAATTAAATTAATATAGCAGCGGAATTTTCCGTCGCTGAAACCATTAATTCACCGGCGGAATTAATTTCCGTCGGTAAAAGAAAAAAATAGCGGCGGAAATTGACCCGTCGGAGCACTGCGACGAGCTGGTAGCGGCGGACCACCGACGGAATTTTTCCGTCGGTGATTTATTTTAGCGACGGAAATATAATTTTAGCGGCGGAAATTTCCGTCGCTAAATGACCTTTTTCTGGTAGTGATAGGGTATACCCTATAGGATATAGGTATAGGATATAGGGTATAAGGTATAAGGTATAGGGCATAGGGCATATGGTATAGGGTATACCCTATAGGGTATAGGGTATAAGGTATAGGGCATAGGGCATATGGTATAGGGTATACCCTATACCCTATAGGGTATACCCTATAGGGTATAGGGTATAGGGTATACCCTATAGGATATAGGGTATACCCTATAGGATATAGGGTATACCCTATAGAATATAGGGTATACCCTATAGTATATAGGGTATAGGGTATAAGGTATAGGGCATAGGGTATAAGGCATATGGTATAGGGTATACCCTATAGGGTATAGGGTATACCCTATAGGATATAGGGTATAGGGTATAGGGTATAAGGTATAGGGCATAGGGCATATGGTATAGGGTATACCCTATAGGATATAAGGTATAGGGCATAGGGCATATGGTATAGGGTATACCCTATAGGGTATAGGGTATACCCTATAAGGTATAGGGTATATGGTATACCCAATAGGGTATAGGGCATATGGTATAGGGTATACCCTATAGGGTATAGGGTATACCCTATAGGATATAGGGTATAGGATATAGGGTATAGGGTATAAGGTATAGGGCATAGGGTATAGGGCATATGGTATAGGGTATACCCTATAGGGTATAGGGTATAAGGTATAGGGCATAGGGCATATGGTATAGGGTATACCCTTTAGGGTATAGGGTATAGGGTATACCCTATAGGGTATAGGGCATATGGTATAGGGTATACCCTATAGGATATAGGGTATAGGATATAGGGTATAGGGTATAAGGTATAGGGCATAGGGTATAGGGCATATGGTATAGGGTATACCCTATAGGATATAGGGTATAAGGTATAGGGCATAGGGCATATGGTATAGGGTATACCCTTTAGGGTATTGGGTATACCCTATAAGGTATAGGGTATAGGGTATAGGGCATATGGTATAGGGTATACCCTATAGGGTATAGGGTATACCCTATAAGGTATAGGGTATATGGTATACCCTATAGCGTATAGGGCATATGGTATAGGGTATACCCTATAGGGTATAGGGTATACCCTTTAGGGTATAGGGTATACCCTATAAGGTATAGGGTATATCCTATAAGGTATAGGGTATAGGGTATACCCTATAGGGTATAGGGTATACCCTATAGGGTATAGGGTATACCCTATAGGGTATAAGGTATAGGGCATATGGTATAGGGTATACCCTATAGGGTATAGGGTATACCCTATAGGGTATAGGGTGTAGGGTATACCCTATAGGGTATAGGGCATATGGTATAGGGTATACCCTATAGGGTATAGGGTATACCCTATAAGGTATAGGGTATACTCTATAGGGTATAGGGTATACTCTAGTTATTTTAATATTATTATTAAGTATTATTATTAATTATATAATAATAATTATTAATATATTCAATTATTTGTTAAGTATATAATATAAAAATATTTACTTTTTTGATATTATGTATTATTACTAGTTATTAGTAATATTATTATTAAGTATTATTATTAATAAATTTAAAATGATTAAATTAATGAGTGTTATTATTAATTAATAACATTATTATTTTCGATATTATGTATTATTACTAGTTATTTTAATATTATTATTAAGTATTATTATTAATTATATAATATAGTGTGAAACAAATACTATGTGTGAAACAAATACTATGTGTTGTGCAATTTTTTGATTGGATCCAAAAATTTCACGCGGATCATGAATAAAACAACATCTAACCGTTCAATACATTCAATCCAACGGTCCACATCTATTCTAAACAAAACCAATAAATCCCTCTTTCTCTCCTCATTTCTCTTTCTTTATTTTCATTTTATCAAAATAAACAAACCCATTTCTCTCATTCTTCTCTCTCTGTCAAACCGGCCGTTCGTTTCTCATGGATTCCGACCGTCTTCTTCTCTCCTCAACCCGTTTCTCATTTCTCTCATCAACCTTCTTCTTCTCTCTCATTCTTCTCTCCGTCAAACAACTCATGCCTACCCGTCTCCCAACCTTTTTCCATGGATTCCGACGAGCCCTTCATCATCTCCGGCGAGGCTCAACCATCTTCTTCTCTATCTCCGATCCCCAACGCCGTCTTCTTCTCTCTCTCCCCCAGCCTTAGTCTTCTTCTTCTCCCCTTTCATCGTCTCCGGCGAGGCTCAACCATCTAGATCTACATGGATTCCATTTTGATTTGTTTAAATTTTGTGTTTTGTGTTTTATTTCGATGGGTTTCCTTTCGATTTGTTGTTGTATTTTGTGTTTTATTTCGATTTGTACAAACTTTTGTTTGATTTGTGGATGGTTGTGGACGGTGGTGGACGGTGGTGGACGGTGGTGGATGGTGGTGGAGCAAAGTGTTACTTTTGAAAAATGCAAGAATTGTTTTGAATATAAAAAAAGTGAAGGGACTAATTTGAGAATAAAAAACATTAAGGGACCGATTTGAGAAAAAAAGTTAAGGGATTGATTTGAGAATAAATATATATATATTTTTTAAAATTTATTTATATAAATATATATATATATATATATATATATATATATATATATATATATATATATATATATATATATTGAAAAAAGAAAATTAAAAAAATTAATAAAATTGTGAAATTATGGACTCATCTAATTCTTGGCGTTACATTAGGTATTCAACCACTTTTTAAATTGGCGTTACATTAGGTTCTTTTTGGCGTTGCATTAGGTGTTCATATAGTTTTAAAATTGGCGTTGCATTAGGTATTTACCTGATGCAACGCCAAAGCTCTGGCGTTACATTAGCTTACTATGTCGTTGCATTAGACCTAATGCAACGCAAGAGAATGCAACGGCCATTTGGCGTTACATTAGGCCTAATGTAACGGTTTTTGGGCCCTAATGCAACGAAAATTGGCGTTACATTAGGTCAGAAATGTAGTAGTGGCAATTGTTGCATAGCAAAATTTGAAATACATCAAATGGATGTAAATAACCTTTCTAAATGTTGATTTAGAAGATAAAATTTACATAGAACAACCCGAGGGGTTTGTTGTACATGAGCAATGAAACAAAGTGTCCACAATATACACCATGATCAAATGGTGTTAATAATGAAAATTGACATTATTGCTAATTTTGGGACTACTCCGAAAATGTGGGGGTGAGTATATTTTGGAAAATAATTACCTTTTCGAAAGGTTTTCCCAAGAAAACAATGACATGTCCATATGAAGTATGGAAACGTAGGCCTACGTACACTTGTTAATGTGGGGGTGTTTCGCAAAGTAGCAAGTCCAATTACCAAAGAAATTGAATTTGGTTACTAAATGGTGGATTATGTTTCAAGAGTTATGTTCATAACAATTGAGCATATTGGTTTGTTATATATGATTCAATAAGTTTGAATATATATAAAAATCAAAAGAAAATAAAATAAATGGAACTCAGGTATTGATGTCAAATTCATGGAAGTGAATATATGATACTTTGAATGAAATAGATCAAAGTGTTGAAACGGTTCAAGAAATGAAACCTAGAAGAAAATGTGCTAGTTTGTAAAGTCATTGTATGACTTAAGACAAGTACAAAGATAATGACATCAAATGTTTGATTGTGTGGATTTAAACAAGAGTGACTACGTTACTTTGTTAATTAAATCCAAAAACGATATGTTAACTAAGGAAAACTCTAGTCAATTCTGTTGATTCAATTCACTACTACATTTCTGACCTAATGTAACGCATGTAACGCATCTAATGTAACGCCAAGAGCTAATGTAACGCATCTAATGCAACGCCAGAGCTAATGTAACGCATCTAATGCAACGCCAGAGCTAATGTAACGGCTAATGCAACGCCAGAGCTAATGTAACGCATCTAATGCAACGCCAGAGCTAATGTAACGCATCTAATGCAACGCCAGAGCTAATGAAACGAGTCTAATGCAACGCCAAAATCCTAATGTAACGCCTAAATTACTAATGCAACGCCAAAATCCTAATGTAACGCCTAAATTACTAATGCAACGCCAAAATCCTATAACATATACCCTATACCCTACACTATACCCTATAACCTATATCCTATATCCTATACACTATACCCTATACCATATACCCTATACCTTATACACTATACCCTATCTGTTTATACCACTATACCACATACCTACATGCCCTATACACTATACCCTATAACATATATCCTATACCTTATACCCTATACCCCTATACCTATACACTATACCCTATACCTATAGGGTATACCCTATAAATGGTATAAGGGCATAAGGTATAGGGCATATGGTATAGGTATACCTATAGGGTATAGGGTATACCCATAGGGCATGTGGTATATGGTATAGGGTATACCCTATAGGGTATAGGGTATAGGGTATACCACTAAAGGAGTATAGGGTATACCTCTATAGGGTATAAGGTATAGGGTATACCACATAGGGTATAGGGTATAAGGTATAGGGCATATGGTATAGGTATACCCTATACCACTATGTGGAAGTATAGGGTATATAGAATTTATAGGGTATAGTATGTAGTATAGGGTATACCCTATAGGGTATACTCTATAGGGTATAGGGTATACCCTATAGGATATAGGGTATACCCTATATGGTATAGGGTATAGGGTATACCCTATAGGGTATAGGGTATACCCTATAGGGTATAGGGTATAGGGTATAGGGTATACCCAATAGGGTATAGGGTATAGGGTATACCCTATAGGGTATAGGGTATACCCTATAGGGTATAGGGTATACCCTATAGGATATAGGGTATACCCAATAGGGTATAGGGTATACCCTATAGGGTATACCCTATAGGGTATACCCTATAGGGTATACCCTATAGGGTATAGGGTATACCCTATAGGGTATAGGGTATACCCTATAGGGTATAGGATATACCCTATAGGGTATAAGGTATAAGGTATAAGGTATAGGGCATAGGGTATAGGGCATATGGTATAGGGTATACCCTATAGGGTATAGGGTATACCCTATAGGATATAGAGTATAGGGTATAGGGTATAAGGTATAGGGTATAGGATATATGGTATACCCTATAGGATATAGGGTATACCCTATAGGGTATAGGGTATAGGGTATACCCTATACCTTATACCCCCTAAGGTATAGGGTATACCCTATAGGGTATAGGGTATAGGGTATACCCTATAGGGTATAGGGTATACCCTTTAGGATATAGGGTATAGGGTATACCCTATAGGGTATATGGTATACCCTATAGGGTATAGGGTATAGGGTATAAGGTATAGGGTATAGGGTATAGGGTATACCCTATACCCTATAGGGTATACCCTATACCCTATAGGGGTATACCCTATAGGATATTGGGTATAAGGTATAGGGCATAAGGTATACCATATAGGATATAGGGTATATGGTATAGGGTATAGGGTATACCCTATAGGGTACAAGGTATAGGGTATAGGGTATACCCTATACCCTATAGGGTTTGCCCTATACCCTATGCACTATACCTTATACCCTATACCTTATACCCTACAAGTATTATTAATATTTTAAAAGTATAATTATTTTTTTTAAATTTATTTTTGAATTGAGATAAATATTTTAGATATTTTTTTGGTAAGGAAGTGTTTTTAAAAAAAAATTATAAAATAAGTTAGAAATTAACTAAATATTTCTATCAATTATTACTTAGGTATATTAATATTTCTTAGAAATTTAAATTATTAAATTAATGAGTATTATTATTAATTAATAACATTATTATTATTAATTATATAATAATAATTATTAATATATTCAATTATTTAATTGAATAATTAACAGTAAAAGTATATAATATAAAAATATTTACTTTTTTGATATTATGTATTATTACTTGTTTTTATTAATATTATTATTAAGTATTTTTTTTTTTTTAAATTTATTTTTGAATTGAGATAAATATTTTAGACTTTTTTTGGTAAGAAAGTTTTAAAAAAAAATTATTAGGCATAATTAATTATTAGTACTATTATTAATATTAATTAATTAATATTAATAATTCATTAATAAATATTATTGATAATAAATATTATTGATTTTAGGCATAATATTATTTTATAGTTTAAATTATTAGTATTATTATTAAATATTATTAATAATAACATTATTATTATTATATAATATTGTTTTAAATTTTAAATTATTTTTGATATTACTAATTATTATGGTCATTAAGAGATTTTTGTGATAAACAAATAAACATAATAGGTGACAATAATTCATTGGAACACATACTTGACACCCTTTTTTTTAATTGGCTTACAAAGGTTCACAAGGATTGATCTCTTAATCAATCCGACCATTAATCATAAACATCCAATGGTCCAAATTCATCACAACAAAACCATTTCAAATTCTTAATTTTCTCTTTATACTTCACTTTCCTCATTTCTCTCTCTTTATTTTCATTTTTTCATTTTCAGTTTAATTCTCTCCTCATTTCTCTCTCTCTCCGCACCACAGACCAGGCCACCGGAATCCATGTCTCCGCAATTTCTCTCGTCGTCTCTCTCTTTCCACAGACCCACCGGAATCCCACTCTTCCCTTTCCCCCTCAATTCGACTCTCCCCATCGAATAATCTATGGCTGCCTTCCTCATCTTTTCTTTCCCCAACCCACGTCACTACCCTTCGTCTCCGACGACGTCAATGGCAACCGAACGGTGTATCCTTCTCTCCGCACACTCCGGCCACAGATCTGGTCATCTTCGTCTCCTTCTCTCTCTTCGCACACTTCGTCTCTCCCTCATCTCTCGTCAGTCATCATCTCCGGCGACGGCCACGGTGTCTCTTCTATTTCGTTTTGATTTTTGTTTTGAAGATTTGATTTCTTCTATTTTTGTTTTGAAAGATACTTAATTTCGTTTTGATTTTTGTTTTGAAGATACTTAATCGAACGGTGTCTCTCGAATTTGATGGATTTGGTTTTTTGGTGTTGTTGTTAGTGATGGTGGTGATGGTAGAGGGATGGTGTTGCTTAGAGTGGTGATTGAGACGGTGGTTGGTGGTAGTTGATGGTGGTTGATGGTAGTTAGGGTATAAAGGAAGTTTAAGGAATTTGTTTTGACAATAATATAACTTAAGGGACTGATTTGACAATAATAGAACTTAAGGGACTGATTTAAAAATATAAACAAAAAATTATATATATATATATATATTTAATTTTTTTAATAAAAAATATCAAATTAGCGAAAATAAAAAATATTGAAAAAAGAAAATTAAAAAAATTAATAAAATTAATAAAATTGTGAAAATATGTAATAAATTTTAGGTACTCATCTACTTTTTGGCGTTACATTAGGTATTCAACCACTTTTTAAATTGGCGTTGCATTAGGTTCTTTTTGGCGTTGCATTAGGTGTTCATATAGTTTTAAAATTGGCGTTGCATCAGGTATTTACCTGATGCAACGCCAAAGTTCTGGCGTTACATTAGCTTACTATTTCGTTGCATTAGACCTAATGCAACGCAAGAGAATGCAACGGCCATTTGGCGTTACATTAGGCCTAATGTAACGGTTTTTGGGCCCTAATGCAACGAAAATTGGCGTTACATTAGGTCAAGAAAAACTAATAGACTTGTTGTTAAACAAGTCATTAGGTGGATATTTTTGAAATTTTTGAAATGATCAATATGGAATAGCTGAGGTTTAAATGAATTTGAGTTAATAATTATCAAATGGATAAAGCTTGTGTTAGCAAGATGGTATATTGCTAAAGTCAATTTATGATTGAAAAGACATATAGCAATATGTGTAATGGTAGTATAGACATATATGTCTAAGACATAATACCATTTGAGAACTACTCTCAATTAATTTGACTATGTGAAGTCAAATCAAAAACGGATCCCTTAACCAAAGGGTTAAATAGAGAGTTAATTGAATGTTCGATGAGGGGAATGAGACGTAAGCCTCTTAAAAGTTAAACACAGTGGAAAACCCAATCTAGATGACTGGAGATCCCAAGAACTAGATTCAATGGGACAACCTAACTGTTAAAAGACTTGCAGCGTCACTGTGGGGGAACCAACCCCAAGTCCATTCCTGTTAGTGACATCCCGAAAGGACAAGGATAAGCTTATGGCTTTTAATGATTCTTACGCGTCAAAAATTCGAGCGGGGTAATACGGGTTACCTTTAAGAAATCACCTATGTGAGAGAGAAATGGGGCCACTTCGAGGAGAATTGTGTGAGGCTCAATTCTTAGACCCTCTCACAAAACCAGGCAAAATGTTCAGGGCCATGAATGAACATAGCTATGAGAATTGAACTATGTTAGGACGTTACTTTTGTCAAGTATATGATCGACTACACAAAAAGCATAACGGTTCAAGGACATCGCGTCTATCGACTTGCGAATAGAGTAAATATGCTTGTAATGAGCATTCCCACACCTATCGTATGCAAGTTTTCATCTGTCGGACTCTATCACCAAACTCGTCATTAATTTCCTTCATGTGGGGGATTGTTGGAAAAATTCGTTATATGTGAAGAAAATTGTGTATTTTTCTTACATGAATCGTTTGTCGTTTGACAAAGATTATTGTGGGTTCATGTTCCACGTGTGAGAACATGAAAATGAAATATCTAGATGTCCAATTTGGTAATGGATGAGAAAGATATGATAGCTCAAAGTAAGTGGGTTAAAGTGTAACTTTTAGAAGTTAACACCACTATTGATGTCCCATAATTCCTAGATTAATTGAGGGATTAATATGGATCATTACTTTGGAATTTGGGGTTACAAATTTTGGTATTAAACTTCTTGAATAGAAAGTAATGAGTTTCATATTAATACTAAGATTAATTGGGTATTCATGGGAGAGTTAGTGGAGCTATAAGTAGAGAGACCCACAATATTGAAAATTGATTTCCTTTTCCATCAATTCTCCACCTCCCTCTTACAATTTGTGATCTTCTTCTTTTGGCCTCCTAGAGAAATATCCATGGTGATTTTGTCCAAGCATAGGGAAATTCGCCGGAAAACTTAAGTGCAAAGTTGTTCCGGTTCATCCGTTCTATCCTGGGAGACTAACGTCTATTGAAAACCTCAAGTACTCGTAGTGAGGGGGCGAATTAGTCTTAAGGAGAGTGTCTAACACGGCTCGGATTCAAGCAAATTCAAGACGACGACTTACGGTTTTTTCTTTGTTAATGTTTATGTTGTATATTGTATTTCAATTTTATTGTAATTCTTTTTCTTTTGTGCTCGATTGTTTAGATTTGTCTAACACAGATCATCCCAAATTCAGCGGTAAGTTGTATAATGTATGATTGAATAGCCTGAAAAAGATAAACAAACACGTAAACTAAGCCGAGATTTCACCGGCGAATGCCCTCCGACGTGACATTAATTATTTATATTTAGAAAGAGAAATCAATTTACAAGAGTTTAGAGTCAAAATATGTGTTACCAAAATAAAGAGAAGCATGGCTTATGTTTATAGGCATACTTGTTTTAGGCATTTCATAATATTTATGCTTTTTATGTGGTAGTTTTGATATTTTAGGATGTTGATAAATTAATTTCAATTATATAATGTCTAAGTGGAATAAATAGAAATTTTTGTAGTAAAGTTATAATATTTGAAATTTTAAATAAAAAGTTATAAAAGTTGTTGAGAAGCTTTAGTGTAAATATAAACTTAAGAAAGTTGATTGTAGGATTCGATTCTTGGAGTAGCTAGAGTGTAAATTGCTTTATATAAATCCTTCCTCCTTTCCCCAGAAGCTTCATTCTCCCAATTATTTCTTTCTTCCTCTCTACGTTCTTTCAATCTAGGGTTACCTTTCAAAATTTCCCATAAATCAACCGTTCTTTCAACCTAGGGTTACCTTCCAAAAATTCCCAAAAATTCCCTTAAATAATCGGCTAGAATTGTTCCACTAGTTGTAAGTGCTCCAATTTGAGCTTGTTAGAATTTTCGTTAGAAAATTAACGAAAGTTATAACATTTCTAACAATTCCTAACAATCCTAACTTTTCTAACAAAGTGAGGGTAAAATGGGCATTGTTATTTAAGGTTAAACCTTAAAAAGAATCTTAAAAAAGAAAAACAAAAGAATAAAACCACAAATAGAAATGCTGGAAACATAATCTGGCTGGTCAATTTGAATTTTGAAAAGAAATATTCCCCTTGTCCAAAGCTGGAGCTGCATTTAATGAACAGTGCACGCTGCAGGGTTTATCCGCGCGGACATCTTTGCAATTTCCAGAGGGCTATAAATTGAGCCCTCCAGTCACAAAAATAAGAAGGAACAACACATTTTGCACCGAACCTCTGGCGAAATATAGAGAGAAAACAGTGAGAATTCTTCAAGAATTGTCACCATTTTCTCTCCAATCTTTCCCAACTCATACTCATCCACTCACTCTCATATTAAAGCCCTAAACACTCATACACTCAAGCCAAACACTCAAGAACACAAGTAAGATTGGTAAACCCTCCTTCTCCTAACCCTAAATCTCAACCATGCATGCATTTACAAACTACAAAATGTAGTTCTTTCATCTTCTTGCTCTAGATCTAAGAAGATCACCATGGAAGACCATCTCCATGGATGATCTTCTACAAAGATCAACATTATTTTCAAGCTCTCTTACTTTCTTACAAAGAAAACTCATTTTCAAAACCCTAAAAACCATTTTCAAGCATAAAATCTCATTTTCAAAGGATAAAAATCCCCTTCCCAAGCAAATGAAATGCTTAGTCCTAATGTACCCCAAGGATGGTTTGGTATAGTTGATTCACCACTAAAATGTCTAGTGATCACTAACCAAAACCTAGGGAAATGGGGACAAGCATGGATGCAAAACCCCCCTTAAAATCATATTTTCTTTCTTGAGAAGTTGCTGTCCAGTAGCAATTTTCTCAGACCTCAGTCCATAGTCTAATTTTTTGGACACAGATGAACTTGGAATTTGGTGTTGACTACAAAACACTTTTTGTAGCCAACATCCAAAGATTTCCAGACATATTTTTACTTTATTTTTTGGGTGAGTAAAACTCCTCTTTTCAAATTTTCTTTCAGAGGCTAGTTCATCAGCTTCTGGGAATCCAGATCTCATATCTGAGGTTTCCAGAAGGTTTTGACCCCTCAAATATTCTCCAAAATGGAAAATTCCTTCGCAAAAACCTTATTTAAGGTGTCTAGAACAACTTTCATTCTCTGAGTTTATCCAGATTATGAAGTTTTAAGACCCTTGAATCCATTTCAAAATCAAAGGTCCACTGCCTTTTTCATTCTGGCAGAAATGGCTCTCAACTTCAAAAGGTCTTTTGAGTACCAAATCTCAATCCAAAAATCCCCCAAAAAATCATGGGATCAGTTTAAAGTCTTGAAAAGATATTCCAATTTTTACATTTCTGAGTTTCAACGTAATTTGGCCAAAACACACACACACACACACACACACACAAATGATTTTCAGCTTGGAAGACTCGTTTTACGAGGCATTCCGGGTGCACACTAACGTCCTTCCCGGCGTGTAACATGACCTCCGAACCTAAATCTCTGATCTCGGGCTTTTTTCAAAGTTTTGGCCCTCAAAATTAAAATGGCGTGACGACTCCGTTTTCGTTGATTTTTTCAAACAAAAATGGGAAAATTTTCGGACACACATTCATCACAGTGGCGACTCCGCTGGGGACTAAGCTTTTAAAAAAAAATGGTATTTGGTATATTGGTGGAAACCACTAAATTTCCCGTTATCGCCTCCTAACACGAGTCGGGGATAAATTGTGGTCTAACAATCCAACGTACCGGTATCACCGTTTTCAAAAAAAAGCTTTTGAGGGTCAAGCTTCCGTCCCGGCTTTGAAAATCATTTTTGTGTGTGTGTTGATTTTTGCACAGTTTTCATGTTGTTTTGGCCACCTCGGAGAAAGTCAAAATTTTGACTGTCGGAATAATGTCCCTAACTGTCGGAATTTTCGTGCTTATGTGCTCATTAAAAATTTCAAAAAAAAAAATTCAAAAAAAAAGGGTTTTCAAAAGAAAAAAAAAAAGAAGAAGAAAATTCTCAAAAAAAAAAAAAATATAAATCATGCATCATATTTTTAAGACACATAAAAAATTTTCTATTTTACTCAGAAAAAGAATATAGACTGCTTGCACACTACGCGCACGTGACCGTACACTGCACACTACGTTCTTAACCCGGGGAAATCCTTGTCGCGGTCCGTTTGGTCTTATTACGCCTCTCGGATGAGCACAGGACTACCCAAACATCCCATGGAGCCTCGTGTCGACCATGCACTTGTCCGTGACACACTTTGTCCGAGACCCGGTTGGTTTTTAGTGCAGTACGTGTCATGCCCTGTCCGTGTATAGACCTTTCCTTTCAAGCCTTTGTCGGCATACCGACTCAATATCTTTCGGGGACCCTAATCGGTCAAAGTTACGCCGGTTTTCCGCCGCAGACTGTGACCAAGATATTGACCGGCGCCTTGACTTCGGCTACGGCGGCACAAATTATACACCGACTCCCGGCATTGACACCGAGTCATCAAGGATTAATGAATATTCCATGCCTAATTACGGCTTAAGCGACGACAAGTCAAGATCAATTGTGGACGCTTATCGGTCAAATCATGCCGACTTTTCGTCGGGCCCTCGGACATGATCTTGACTTTTGACGTCGGCTTTGTCCGTAATTTACATCGAATGCTCGTTAAGACTCGATTACCCGAGACTTTTAGGATCGTTTTCTTTCGGTCGGTGGGACCCGCTTGCCCTATAGGACCCTCGCCGGGGCTGTCCACCCCGGGAGGTCGAAATACGGGTGGAATACGAGGGGCTTATAGACGTAGTGACGGGGCCCACCGATCCGGGAATCGAGTAGTTTGCGAAAAGAAGAGCAATCTTTTCCAACCGATTAGGTTAATAAAACATGTTTTAAGTAAACGTGAACAAATAAGCTGCATGTTGCATGAGCCTAAAGCCCAAACACCTACCCTCCTTCCATTTCCAGACATCTGAACATTCGTGTCCTTTCCACCGCAGCTCCGCACAAAGCTTGGTTTCGGGCACCGGGTCACCGTTTGATCAGTTGGGAAGAGTCAAGCGCATCGTCGGCTTCACCGTTTGTTCCGACTCCGGGTTTCGAGAAATGTGCATCAGGCGGTAATGATGGGGATAACGTTGCTCCGTCCTCCAAAATCCCTCGAGCAGACCCAGTATTGGATCCGGTTGGTAGAACGAGATGAGACTTCGACATGAGGCTCAAATTGATGACCTGCGGGGGTTGTTGCAAGTCATGGTTTGACTATCAGTCTCAACTCCGATGGCACTTTTACCGCAAAGAAGGAAGAGGGTTCTCCCCCTCTTCTTAATAGTCCCGGATACATCAAGATGCTACCCCAAGATTCCTATGTTTCCACCGCCGGGACTCCTGCCCGCCGACTTACAGGGCAAATGGCCCCCAAACAGCTGATCGGGGGACGAAAGAGTTCGGTATCTTGTCGGTTGTCCCCTCTCAAAGTGATGATCCCACAAATATCGGCTGAGTGATGAAAATCGGGGAGACAGTTGAAGAAATATGGTCGGCCATCAAAGCCACTGGAAGAACGCCCGGAGCAGACGGCGAGGCTGGATGGAAGAAGCCACACGCCACTTCGGGACCTTAACAATATCCCAACCGACTGGGGCTACCCCGAAGGACAAACATGTGCCCGTTCCGGGACCTCAATATCTCTCATTATCCGGCGGAGTCCAATCACTCGCTACCAGACGAGCCCGAGCGAGATCCCCGGACCGGTTCCACTCAAAGTCATTCCAAGACCGCTCAACCCGAGGTCCCAAATCCGCCACCAGTAGTAGAACACATTTGGTGGGATATTTGTGCCTGTCCCGATTGCCTTGAAAGGGACTATCAGGACTGGATACACGAGGACCATCCTCCTAAGAAAAAGAAAATTTCCTCCCGGCAAAAATTGAAGGAGGGATTCGAGGCCGGTGATAACGGTGTGGGAACGCTCGGGGAGCCATGCGGGGATTTGATTATTATGTACTCTACTCCGATCGGTCTTCCCCCAAAGCAAAAAGGGGTAAAAGAGCAGAAAAGCCTTGCCAACGACGGAATTGAGACCTTCGGATACCAGTGCTGCAACGTAAGTCCAACCCCCTCGGGGTCGACGAGGTTCGGTTTGTCCGGCTCCCGAGTATACATCGATGAAGAAAAACCGACGCCTTGATGCGCTCCCACTCAATCAACATGTTATTTGGAGATGGCAACCGCCACAAAAGGCATCGGTATAACCCGGGGGCTTCGGCAAAGACTCTACCTCGCAAGAAAAAGGCACGAAGCGACGGAGTTTAATGACTCTCTATCCCGAGACAAGGACCAAATCTATGATCCTCACCTATATGGGAGTATGATCACCTTCTGCGATGAAGATTTGCCAAGAGATGTCTCCCAACACAATGAAGCTTTGTACATCACTATTCGGCTCAACACCATGTCACTCCTGGGGTATTAGTGGACAATGGATCA
This sequence comes from Adenophora triphylla var. japonica, assembly GCA_022495995.1. Classification (NCBI taxonomy): domain Eukaryota; kingdom Viridiplantae; phylum Streptophyta; class Magnoliopsida; order Asterales; family Campanulaceae; genus Adenophora; species Adenophora triphylla. Next base: position 171,600 of record JAFEMH010000481.1, read on the forward strand.
TCGGTAAATGTCCTTCCCCTCGGCATGATGAGGGCCCTCCGCATAAATGAAAGGCGCGTGATCCCGTCTACCCGGACTGTCAAAGCCTACGACGGTTCGTCTCGTCCCATTCTGGGACGGTGACTGCGGAACTGCAGTACGAAACCCAAATGGTGCCCGCAAAGTTCCATGTAATGGATATCCCCTCGAGTTCACAGCCCTACTAGGCGCCCTTGGTTGCATCACATGAAAGCCATAGCCTCCACTCTCCACCAATGCGTCAAATTCATCAACCGGCGAGGAGACCTTGAAGTCATAAGGGGTGACGGTTTCCTCATAGGGAACGAAGCCGAAACGATAGCCAAGAACGCCCACGATCAAACACCGGGCTACATCATTCAAGAGGCAAGCCTCGCCGGCATCCTTTGGAATCCGGCGATGCCAACTATGTCGACACACTCAAGCGGCGGACTCAGAAGAAGTTCGATTCATCAAATTTAATTGCTATTTCCAACACTTGGAGGCGTATTGGAAGGAAACGCTGAACACCGCCATGATACGGGCACACAAGTCCCGGTCCTCAATCACAGATTTGTCGGCATTCTGCAAACCCATTCTTTGGCCTCGCCGAGCGAGGAGATTTTCATGATAAAAGTCGGCAAACACCGACGGACTCGGCTCGAATCTATGAACGTCGTGTGGGAAGTCCTCCTTGCCGAACTACTGCCGAGCCTTTCCGCTCAAGTATGGGACATGAGATTTTTCTAGCGGCTCACCGAGACGCAATACGTCCTTACATCTGGATTGAGCGGTCGGATTGTGATGAAACGGAAATCCCCGGGATTGAGGAAGATCCCTTACATCCACATGCTCGGCTTTCGGACGCCAAACACAATTGATTCTAGTTCGAGACAAAGAGATGATAGAAACAGCGAAGAGGGAGCACAGAGACCATGCCTTTCCCGGGTTGTGAAGCCACCGACAGCGATGCCGCTAAAGAATTGGGAAACTCTCTCGAGCCCGTCCGCGACCAAAGAGGAAATGATCACCAAGCTTGGATTGGTCCCCCCCGTCCTTTCGTGTCAACCTTTGTAAAGTCCTCAGGAGTCTCTCATTGTTGAGTTCGAGTCTCTCGAGTCGTCCGATGGCCTTACGCACGAAGACTACGAGTCCGTAGCGAACGTTGTATTCCCCTTCGTCTTCAATGAAATGATGAACCTTTCTCGAGTATCCCTTAATTGCCACTTTAACTAATGATGAATTAACTAATAATCTAAAAACAGTTAATAACGATTCACTAGATGAAGAGGCGGACACATTAAATGAACAATATATCAAAGAAATCTTTAAGCGAGGTTGTCCGAAAAGAGGAAAATCGAGCCCAAGCCGCCGAAGAAATTTTGACGAGTGTGAATCTGGAGGCTGCGGAAGAGCCTAAAGAGACGCAGATTGGTAGTTTCTTCGAAGGGACTGAAAGGGATGCCCTAATCGAGCCGCTAAAAGAATTCGTGGATGTGTTCGCATGGTCCTATAAAGATATGCCGGGCCTCGATCCTTCCATAGTTGAGCACCGAATACCGCTCGACCCGGAAGTCAAGCCGGTAAAGCGAAGCTAAGAAGAATTAAGCCCGAATGGTCCTTACAAGTGAAAGAGGAAATAGAAAAGATGCTCGGAGCGAGGTTTCATCGGGGTCATTGAATACCCAACATGGCTGTCCAACATAGTGACGGTGACCGAGGCCAACGGAAAAATCCGATCTTTGCGTAGACTTCAGTGATCCGAACAAAGCCAGCCCAAAGACGATTTCCCCTGCCAAACATCGACATTTTGGTAGATTCCACGGCCAACCATAAAGTCAAATCCTTCGTCGACGGTTTTGCCGGCTACAACCAAATCAAAATGGCAGTAAGAAGATCAACCCAAAACAGCCTTCACAACCCCTTGGGGCACATACTGCTACACGGTCATGCCATTTGGACTAAAGAATGCTGGGGCTACGTACCAAAGGCGGCTACAGCTACGTTCCATGACATGATCCACAAAGAAATTGAGGTCTATGTGGACGACATGATAATACATTCCGAGAGGATCGAGATGGCCAGCATTTTGCTGATTTGAGAAAATTCTTCGGCCGCCTCCGAGACCACAAAACATGAGGCGAATCCAGCCAAGTGCACTTTCGGTGTAAGACGAGGTAAGGTGCTAGGATATATGGTGACAGAACGGGGAATCGAAGTAGATCCCCGGAAAATCAAGGCGATAGTTGAAATGAAGCCACCCCGGACACCGACGTAGTGAAATCCTTCATGGAAAGACTGCCATACATAAGCCGCTTTGTAAATCAGTGACCTCGATCTGCGAGCCGATCTTCAAGTTGATGAAGAAAAATGCCTACACTGAATGGACCCCTTAATGTCGGCTTGCCTTCGAGCAGTTAAGGCATACCTTGTGAATCCCCGATTCTCTCGCCCACCACATCGGCAAAAGCCACTCTTGCTATATCTAAGCTGTCACGGATACGGCAATTGGGGCTATGCTAGCTCAAGAGAAGAAAGATTCCAAAGTCGAAAACGCCATCTATTTCGTAGCGTAAAGCTCCAAGGAAGCGAACTCAATTACTCCTTGCGAGAAGACTTGCGCAGGTTTGGTGCGGGTAGTGGGAAAGTTGAAACACTACATGCAGTCTCACCCGATACATCTTGTCTCAAGAATAGACCCCATCAAATATCTGTTCGACAAGCCTTCCATCTCCATGAGGTTGGCAAAATGGTCGTTCTTTTTGGCCGAATATGACATCACTTATGTTTCAAGGAAATCCGTAAAAGGACGCATAATGGCGTAACATCGGCCGATTTCCCAAGTGATGAGTCCCGAGGACTGAACCTCAATTTCCCGATGATGGAATCTTCGCTCTAGAAGGAGAAAATCGCTGGCAACTCTTCTTCGACGGGCGTCAAACAAAAGGGGAACGGGATAGGAATGCTTCGGTCGATCCTCTTGACGAACACCCCCATAGCAGTAAGGCTGAACTTCGAAGTCACCAACAACGCTGCTGAATATGAAGCTTGCATAGCCGGGTTGGAAGCCGCCCTTGAAAGAAATATCAAGGAATTGGAGGTGTATGGTGTCACGACCCGAAATCTAGGCTCTATTTTGGTCACGTGTTGGGCACGTGGAGCGGGGCCGTTGCATTTTATTGGTTGTATTTTATTGGTCGCATTTCATAATAATTTGAATTTTTATGTGTTAGTTTAATATATTAATAATTTATTTGACATTTTTGTTATGCTAATAAATTAATTGTAATTATGTAAGGTCTAAAAGGGAATAAGTAAGAATTGGGTAGTTGAGATTTTAATTATTGAAAGATAAAGAAAGGTTTATAAAGGTTGAGGCTAAAGGGTTAAAGTTGAGGGGTTATGTGTCAATAATGAAATTCAATGGATTAATTGTAATAATTGAATTCTTAAGGGGCTAAAGTGAAACCTTGGATTTATATATAATCCATTTCTTCTTCAAGATCATTCCAGGCGTGAGAGGCGTGAGAGAGAGCTCGAGAGGAAGAGAAAGAAAATAAATTCCTCCGTCCCCAAAATATTTTCCAAAAATTCTATAAAATCAACCGTTGTTCCGATTGACGATCCGACTGCGGCGGAGCGATCAGGAAGGCGAGGAGAACGTTTAGAGCCGATCAGATTCTATTTTTATTCCGGCACATTTTTGGGTAAGTTATTATGATTTCTTTCGATTAATTGTTCATACTACGAGAAATGATGATATTACGTGTTTTAAATGATATTTGATATTATGGGACCAAAATATTTGGCTTTTGGTAATTTTCGGAATTTATTTGGGTTGTGAAAATAAAAAGAGAAAAATGAATTATTTGATTGAGTAGGGTAAGGTTGGGCTTGAAATGATAAAATGTTATTGATATGTGGCTTTATTATATTATATATATGATTGTTGGAATTTTAGTCACTTTTTACGACTTTAAGAATAACAAGGAAGGTTCGGGTTGGAAGCGAATATAGTAGTGGCGGATCATTTACCTGGCTTGAAAATGTTAAGAATTTGGGTGATATTCATGGTTCTTGTAATGAGTAGTCAATTAAAATGGCCTCGGAATTAAGCAAGAATGATTATTTATAAAACTTGATATTAGGTGTTATAATGAACTCGGTCATGGTTGGACTTTTTGTTTGGGTGCTTAAACGGAAAAGGAAACGAGTCGGGTTGAATAAGAGTACTTGGATGTCATAGCCTTGAGAACTTGGTTGAAAATGAGGAAATTGTATTTGAATGGGTGTTGGGAATTCTAAAATTATTTTAGGTAAGTTGTTATGATTCCTCTTCAATGTTGAGCATACGAAGTTATAAACTGTTGAAATGTGTTATATACTATATTTGGGACTTGGTTGCTTAGGTTTCTTGGGTTGGAAATGGGATAGGAAGGAGTTGGAGTTAGGACATGGAAGAAGGTGGTAGAAGGGGTTTGATTGGTAGGGAAATTGTTGTATATAGATGGGATAACATGGTTTGAGGGTGATTATATGTTTGGAAATTGTATATAAACTTGTTTGTTTGGCTTGGAACAGCTTTGGGAGATTGAAATTGTGTTTTGGGATTTTGGATGGAGCTGGTGGAAAAACCAGTAACAATTCTGGGTAGAGGCACGACTCGTGCCCTGGAGCACGAGTCGTGACCTTCAATTGCAGTCGTGACAACGAGTCGTGAACAATGGTCCAAGTCGTTCTGAGTAGAATGGGGAGAAAAAGGCACGAGTCGTGCCAAGGGGCACGAGTCGTGCCCTGCATCAGAATTTCTGAATTTACTTTTAAAGCTTAAGAACCTATTCAACTTGAAACATATTTGAACCCTCCCTAACTATGATTAAAGTAGAGCACTTTAGCTATACATCGATGTTTTAATTGGTTGAAACGGATATTGGGAAAGGTTTTAAATATTGACTTGAAATGGGTTGAAAGACAATTGTGGAACCTGAACCAAAGTTAATAAAAACTTGGTAAATGATTATGAAACCTTTATAGGGAGTGTTTAATAGTGCGACACGGATATCTCGGGCTTATTAGAGTTACTTTGTGCCATATGTAACTAATTATACATGGTTATTGGGTTATTAAGGGCATGAAATAAATGTTGCTTGGAAAAGGGTTGGAAACCATTGTGAATTGATAACCAAAGTTTATAGAAACTTGGTACTAGACCATGGAACTTGTGTGTAAATGGTACAATATGATATTATGAAAGCGTAGAGTTACTTGTATGTCATCGTACCTCTGCGTGCTTATCTATGGATGTTTATAATTGAATTGGGGCGTGAAATAACTGTTGCACGTCATCATTGTATTATTTATGAGCATACATGCCCTACATGGATTATATTGACTCATTAGTGTTTATATACATGTTACACTAATTGAGATGTTCAAACATGAGTAATTGTACCATGTTGTATATGTTGTTAACATGAGTAATTGTACCATGTTTTATACTGTTTAACATGAGTAATTGTACCATGTTGTATATGTTGTTAACATGAGTAATTGTGCCATGTTATATACGGTTATCCCTATGTGTGGATTTAAATTCAAGTAACTGTTATGTGCTTGAATGTGATTATGATTATGTTTAATATCAGCTGATATTTCGGGGGTATAATGGAATGCGACCACTTATGAGATGTTGTAACATAAGGTGCTCGGATTTCATTATACCTGTGTCCGTTTCCACCCCATTTGTGGCCACGGTTTGGGGCTCAGTTACTATGGATATGCCTAAGCAGTTCATAGGATACTGATACCTTACATGGTTCCCTGAAAAATGGGTCTTGTAAGGCGTGAATAGGCCTAAGCCGTTCACACATATAGAGGATGGGTTCCCATGAGGATGTAAGCCCATACCCACGTATTACGACTTATTGTTCAGACGGGAAAATGTAAGATCAGGTAATGTAATGTGTTTACAGTATTCCAAATATGATGTGGAATAACTTGCTACGTGTTGCATCTTATATGGCATATTGCTGCATGCATAATAGCTTACTGAGATTCTTTCTCACCCCGTCTCCCTTTAATTTTTTTAGTTCCAGCTGAGACAGGTAGACCAGACTGGTGAGGCCGGAAGGGAGTTGGACCGTCCTCTGGGTTGTCAGAGTACGGTTAGTGTTGGGAGTTGGGAATAAGTGTGGTTATTATTAAATTGAAATATGTATAACGTTTTATAAATATTTTCCATGTAATGTTGTAAAATAAAATAGGTTATAGTTTGGTTTTCAAAAGTTATGTAACTCTTAAATTATTTAAAGGAAAAGTTTTTAAAATTTTAGGGAATGATTTGGGGACCCGCCAGCTGGGGCACGAGTTTATAGGTCCCGGGGTTGGGGAGGTCCTCACATATGGTGACTCTGCCCTCATCATCAACCAGGTCTCTAACAAATGGAAGACCGTGGATCCGGGTTTGCAGAAGTATCATGCTTACATGGAAGAACTAGTGGCTCAATTTAAAGAAATCAGCTTTCATTACCTGCCAAGAGACCGAAACAGGTTCGCGAGATGCTCTGCGGCTACACTAGCCTCTCTTGTCGAAATACCTGAAGGAAAGTCTCGTTAAACCATTCGTAGTCGGGAGAAGAGAAAACCCCGCCTATTGCTTCGAAATTGAAGCGGAAGCGGGCGATCAATGATCCACACACGCTCAGTTACCGATTGCACTGAAGGATGGCGAGGCCTCTTTCAAAAATGAAGAGGGGAATATAAAGAAGGAATCAAAGCGAAAAGTCTCTCGGCCACAGAGCGGCTCGCCTCCCATTATGTTCTTTTGGGAAACATGTTATACAAAAACGTTATCAAGGCCCCCTCCTGCGATGTATCGGCAAACAAGAGGCTACCGAACTCATGAAAAGAAATACATGGTGGTACTGCGGCCCTCACATGAATGCTCGAGCTCGATGCAAATCATGCTGAGAATGGGGTATTTTGGATCACCATGGAAGCCGACCGCATCCGGTTGTCAAAAGCTGCGACAAATGTCGCCGATACTCAAATCTTAATCACTTGCCTCCTCACGAGTTATCTTGCATGACAACCCCTTGGCCTTTCGTCACTTGGGGAATTGATGACATAGGCAAAATCACACCATCGGCGATGCGGCCACGAGTTCGTCACTGGTAGCCGTGGATTACTTCACCAAGTGGGTTGAAGCCAAGTCCTACAAAATCCTCAATTCAAGGAAAGTTGCCCTCTTCATCAAAGAAAACATCATGTGCAGATACGGGTTGCCCAAATTGCCCGAAATCATCTCGAGATAATGGATCCCACTTGAAGGGGAATGTGAAAAGCTGGCGGCGGAATTCCGAATAACCCGTCACAAGTCATCTCCTACAGCCCCAAACCAACGGAGCCGTCGAGGCAGCAAACAAGACTCTGGAAAATATCATCCGGAAAATGGCTGTTCAAGGCGAGAGATTGGCCCGAGAAGTTACACTGGCGCTGCGGGGCTACGAGACATCGGTCAGAACGGCAAAGGGAAACACCGTTTGCCCTCACATACGAAATGGAAGCCGTACTCCCAATCGAGCTAGAGATTCCCTCGCTCCGCGTACTGCTGGAAAGCCAGATCAACGAGGTCGAATGGCTACAGAGTCGCCATGACGAATTGGCCCTACTAGACGAACGCCGATTGAAGGCCATGGAACACATCTAGGCCTACCAAGGAAGAATGGCTAGAGCCTTCGACAAGAAAGTAAAGCATCGGGAGATCCGAGAAGGTGATCTCGTTCTAAAGAAAAGCCCCGATCCGTATCAACCCCTCGGCAAATGGGAGCCTGTATGGGTCGGGCCATATGTCGTCCGGAAGATCCTCTCCGGAGGAGCCATGCAACTTGCGGACCTCGACGGGAATCCCTTTGTACACCCGGTGAATGGTGACAAGGCTGCGCGAGATACTACGCGTAAAACAAAAAAAAAGAAGAAAGAAGGAAAAGTGCTAAAAGAGTAATACCCAACTAGGTTGAAAATCCGAGAAGGGCGGCCTAGGTAAAAACGAGGTTGCACCAAAAAAAAAACAACAAAAAAAAAACAAAACACCAAAGAGAAGAAAAAAAAAAGAGTGCTAAAAGAGTAATACCCAACTAGGTTAGAAACCCGAAAAGGGCGGCCTAGGTAAAAAACAGGGTTGCACCAAACAAAAAAAAAAAACAAGAAAAAAAAGTAAAAGTGCTAAAAGAGTAATACCCAACTAGGTTAGAAAACCGAAAAGGGCGGCCTAGGTAAAAAACAGGGTTGCACTAAAAAAAAAACAAAAAAAAAAAACAAAAAAAAGGGTTCACCGGGATGAACTACGAAGACCTGAGCTCCTCAAAATGAGGGAACGTAGGCGGCCGGAAACGGTTCGGTCTAAAACACAAATAAAAGCCATACTTTGGCATCAATACAATTGATCAGACCATGAAAGCGTCTCGAAAAACTCTAAAGCAATTCAAATATTCATTACGAGTTAAAAGCTCTTTGATGAGTCTAAGCCCGATTCATTCCTACAACTGGCAACCTGCTAAAAGAAAACTAAGATACATAATCAAACTAATGTGTTTGCCATGACAAGAAAAGGGATACTCGGAAACCTCAGAGTCACTCCAAGCCACTCGTACTGGCCTCTCCCCTCTTCTTCCCCCTTCGAGTCTTCTTTTTCTGAACCGGAAAAATGTCGGTACTCCTCCTACCAAGCTGCAGTATAGGAACAGGATCTATCAAACCGGCCTCTGTCAAGGCCTTAGTAGCCCTAGCGTCATCTCTCATCTCCTGTAGCCTAGGCGGTAGCATAGGAGCCCTCCTCTCCTGTCTCTTGACGTAAGCCTCATAATCGGTCACGGCGTCTCCGCTCTGTCATGAGGGTTGGCCCTCGCCTCGGCCCTCCTCCTCTCGAAGCAGTCGGGTCCTCCGCACCCATAATGGCCTCACGCCGCCTCAAAATAGCCACCTCGAGTCTCTCCCGGATGCCTCTCGTACCAATCCAGTACCAAGTGGTCGGGAACACCGGTCTCGGGCGCCCTTGAGAATGACCCGAGGAGGAAAGGCATCATACCTCTATGCTCGGGAAAGAAATGGAAACACCGAGGGATCATCCATGGAAACGAGGGAGCCACCACCCTGGTGGCTATATCATCAAAGCCCTCCAAAGGAACCTGCTCCAGCCAAAGCGTCTCGGGACTAAAGCCGGAATATAGAAGCCGGTGAGAAAGCCCCGGAAGCATGACCACGGGAGACCCATCTGAAGCACTCTGCGGAGTCTCCACCCACCAATGAGGCACCGACCATCGATATCTTCGGTCTGGCGACCCGCCATCCAACGCTCCCACGAGCCACGATCATCAAAATCTACATCAACACCCCTTCTGGCAAAAGTCCAAGGCCTGATCATATCAGAGGTTTCCCGAAGAACCCCCAAACGCTCCATCAGCCACAGGGTCAAGAGAAACGGGCTGCCCCCGTGCATATACCGCCTTCCGGTAGCTAATCTGTCAAGAGCATGAAAAGTCTCCCCCAGAATCAAAGGAACGACATCTCTGCCCAGGCGACAGTGAACGACGACATCCGGCGAGACCGATGGCAAATCCCAAAGGAATAGACCATGAACAGGGTGCCAAACATACAAAGTGCAAAGGCATCCCAATAGGCATCATCCACCAAACCTAGGCCCCTAAATCTGTCGGGAAGACCGGAAATATCGAAATGATCGGGACCGCGGATCATACCTTGCGCTTCCTCCGGGGAAAGATGAAGGAGGACGCACAATCTGTCAGCAAAAGAAGCCCCTCCGGGCAAAGGAACCGCTATCTCTTCCACCTCCGGACCTCCAAGCAAGGCCCGAAATTCTTCGACAGTCGGAACAATCTCGTTGAAGGAAAGGCAAAAGACATGCCTTCTAGTATCCCAAAATGATGAAGAAGCTCTCAAAAGCTCATAATCCGGAATCAATTCCTTGAGAGACCATAAGCACTTCACCTTGTATCTTTCTTCAAAGAAGGACCTCCTCTCATGCATGATTTCCCGGGACCAATCCTTGAACTTGTTGAAGAATGACATTTGGGACTCTTGGGACAATTTTGATAGAGCTTTTCTAAGGTTTTCCATGGTTTTCTCTCTCTTTCTCCCCGAAAATGGCTGTTAGGACTGGAGGTTGAAGAGGATATTTGAATTTGAAATAAAGCAAGACCAGGTCTGAACCAAAATTAAAGGGCAGTGTCGAGATGCGGTCCCCATCCGCGCGGATAGGATTGCTTTCCATCGAAAAATCTGCAACGAGTCAAGTTTGCTACACCAAAAGAGGAATATTCCGTCCCGGTTGCTCGAAACCTGTGCAAAAACCTCCCCAAACCAGTCCATATACCAAACACCCTTGCAAAAAAATCAAGGCTCATGCAACACTGCATTCATACTGCATTGCATTCATAAATAAAATCCTAAATTATTACATTCCAAAAAAAAAGAGTGTGCATAAAAAAAAAAACAAGCAAACATAAATAAAATCCTAAATTATTACATCCAAAAAAAAAAGAAGAAAAAAAAAAGTGCATAAAATTTGTACAAATCTAAATCTCAATCTCAAATCTCAAAAAAAAAAAAATCAATCGGAGTCTCCGGCACCCGATGTCTCCCCCGGCCCCTCTTGCGACTCGGGCCCGCCTCCTCGGGAGCCACGAAAATCTTGGGCTCGAGAATCGTCCTCGTCTCCGAGAAAGAGGCTCATCGGGACCAACCGGCACGCTCGATAGGGCAAGCCGAGATCTGCGAAAAAATTGTATCCGAAGGTGAAGGCGTCGGACTCACGGACGTACGAAGACGACCCGCCATGTTGCCAAACGTGTCCCCTGCCCGTGTGGATCCCGAGAATGACGTGATCCGAAGCGGCACCGCGCGGGGATCAAGGAGAGGAGACAAAGGAGTCTCCGAGGAAGTCTACGAGCGAATAGGGAAGCCTCCCGTCGACGGGCGCCGGCCGTGGTCGCCTCGCTCTAGCACGAGGAGCCCCGCAAGCGACCATCCTCCTGATGAATCTCTTGGCCCCGATCACTTGCTTCGTCGGCCTCTCGACGACCACCTCCGAAAGCGCACAAAAGCAAAAGCGTCAAAAAAAAAAAGAGGTGATGCTAAAGATGATGAAACAAAAGAAAGAAAAGAAGGGGAAAAGGTGAAGCCATACCTTCATGCCGGACGAGGCCGGAAAGCTCGTGGAAGTCGCTCGGGTGAGGGATCTGCACCCTCAATCGGACCCCATCCTGGATATAGGAAAAATCCGTCCGAGGGTACCGCGGGATCCCAAGCCCCTCCCTATCCAAAACCCGAGGCATCCTCGGCCTCCTCAAGACGAATGTCGCATACGGCTCAATCGCCACGAAATCCGAGAAGTGCACCGGCTCGGTAATCATCCCAGTCACGGACCGATCGCTCGGAGTGCATCATATCGGCGGGAGGCTCCACCGGTGTCCTCAAAGGCGAGTTCACGCCATGCTTTGGCGCGTCACCCTCTCTCCCGAGATAATATGCATCGCGAGTCGGACCTCTCGTAATCCTCCATTGCCACGGTCCGGATCTCGGCGCCCTTGGTGCGCCACCTCAAAGCGATCCCGGGGAAGAATATCATCCCCTCATCTGTCTCGGCCTCCGTCAAAGGAAGGCAATCCGCGTACACGAGAGTCGTACGCCCCACTGGAGCTTATCTTCTCCCGGGCATGCTTGGACCAAGGCTGCATGGCCGGATACGCCCCGACGTACTCCGCCGGTGCCGCCACATCGTGACGATGGAAAAACTCCAACGCCCATACCCGCGAAAGGTAAAAATCCAATCAATCCGGTGCAAAAGAAAAGTGCGTGCTCAAAAAAAAAGAGGGAAAGCAAAAAGAGAGCTTATACCTCCAGGGGCAAACTCAAAGCGATCAAAGAGCTCACAGCCTTCCATTTGTACCTATCAAGAGCAAAATAAAGCTCTGCCGGCCCGGCCTCTCCCCACGAGACATCTCCGGCCGTCTCCATGTCCTCCAAGGACCTCAACAAGGCAAGAGGCTGCCGTCCCCTCGGCATGTCCAAAAGCGTGCTCGAAAAAGCAAACCACAAGAAGGCCCCGGCAATCGATCGGCGCCTATCCTCTCCTCCCGACCTCATAACTCGCTATGGTCTCCACAATCTTGCCGTAGACCACGGCATACTCCATCCCCATCCCCTTTTTGGGAATAGGGAAAATCCCGAAGAGCAACGGATCGGCATCGCTGTAGCCGTCCCGCCACTCAATGCTTTGCGTCCATTAAAGGACAGGCCCGTGATCGCGGCGTAATCGGAGGGCGTAACCGTAGCCTCGCCCCGGAAGAAGTGGAAGGTGTGGGTCGCGTCCCACCGATCTTTGCGCCGAGCAAACATCAAGCCCTTGCTCTTAGGGAACTTGACCAGTCCCCTCAAGCACTCAACGAACTCCCAGAGCCCCGTCTCGACAACAATCTGTCTCGGACTCGGCAAAGCTCCTCGGCCCGCATCCGGAAGCCGGTCCCACAAGTCAATCACGGACTCCACTGATCCTCGAGTCTTCATTTTGTTCAGCTGCTCCGTCACAAAACGGTTTTCGTCCTGTAAAAAAAAAAGAGAAAATGTCAAAAAGATTGCATTTGCATTTACATTAAAAAAAAAAAAGAAATTTCGACAGCATAACAGCATACAATGAGCATAGCCCCATTTTTCTCGCATAAAAGAAAACAGTTTTCAGCAAGTCCCAATGCATTCATCAAAAAAAAAAAAAAGAAGATGCATTCCTACGGAAGTAAAAACTCCGTCCCATTTTCATAAAATAACATGCATACCATCCATCATCTCAAAAAAAAAAAAATTGCATACATGCATATCATCCATCTTACATGCAACGGGAGGAAAAATCCGTCCCACTTTTCAAAAAAAAAATCCTAAACATACATACATCTCATATCGACAAAATGCCCATTCTTTCCAAACAAAATGCATGCATTGCATCATTCATCGATATCAATATTCAATTTCAAAAAAAAAAAATCATCATCATCACAATTTTCGAATTTTCACATGCAATTTTCGGATACAAAAAAAAAAAAAAATGGCGAAAATGCCAATTCTTTCTCCAAGCAAAATGCATATTTTGGGATACCCACATAATCATTGCAACATGCATAGCATCAAAATCAAAATCCAAGGCCAAGAACATGGTCATTTTCGAAATTATCAAAAAAAAAAAATCAAATCACCCAAAAATCAATGTCAAGCAAGAAATCGACAAGAGGATCAAGAGGATTCGAAGTATACCGTTCGGAGATTCGAATCCGAAGCCCAATGTTGCCAAGCATCGGGGTAGGGCTCCTCCGCAATCGATTGCGAAAGATTGTAATGCCTCCTCATCCGGACGAGCTCCAATCGCCTCTCCGCTACCGGGCCACGTCCTTGGCCTTGAAAAGCGCCTTCCCCGTGTTCCATTGCTCAAAAAATCGAAGAAATCGGAAGATTTTTGAAGCTTCTAAGGCCAACAATGGCGGATTCGCAGTTCTCTCTCTCTCTGTTCTCGTAATTTTGAAAAAACTGAATGGGGAAGAGAAAGGGCGTTGGCCCTAATTAATACCCCTGGTTTTCAAACCCTATCCGCGCGGATAGGATTGCAAGGGTCAAAATGACCCTTTTGCCCCTTAAAATTCCAGGACTCTGCAATTCAGTCCCCAACTTGACAGAGTTAACCAAAGATAACCAAAGTCAGCCCCTTGTCAAGAAAATTACCCCCGGCAGTCAAACGTAAGACCGAGTGCCCCGAGAAAGATAACGAGATCCCGTATCTTTCATCAAAATCTTCCCCGGCAGTAAAACGTAAGTCCAATCTCCCCGAGAAAGATAACGGATCCCGTATCTTTCATCAAAATCAAACGGCAGTAAAACGTAAGACCGAGTGCCCCGAGAAAGATAACGGATCCCGTATCTTTCATCAAAAAATTACCCCGTAGAAACGTAAGACCGAGTGCCCCGAGAAAGATAACGAGATCCCGTATCTTTCATCAAAATCTTCCCGGTCAAACGTAAGACCGAGTGCCCCGAGAAAGATAACGAGATCCCGTATCTTTCATCAAAATCTTCCCCGGCAGTCAAACGTAAGATCGAGTGCCCCGAGAAAGATAACGGATCCCGTATCTTTCATCAAAATCTTCCCCGGCAGTCAAACGTAAGACCGATCTCTTCGAGAAAGATAACGAGATCTCGTATCTTTCATCAAAATCTTCCCCGGCAGTCAAACGTAAGACCGAGTGCCCCGAGAAAGATAACGAGATCCCGTATCTTTCATCAAAATCTTCCCCGGCAGTAAAACGTAAGACCGAGTGCCCCGAGAAAGATAACGAGATCCCGTATCTTTCATCAAAATCTTCCCCGGCAGTCAAACGTAAGACCGAGTGCCCCGAGAAAGATAACGGATCCCGTATCTTTCATCAAAAATTACCCCCGACAGTCAAACGTAAGACCGATTCCCCAGACGAATACGTCTGATTTTCCCCAGCAAAGGCTAACGAAATCCCCGGCAAAGTCAACGGAGTCCCAAAAGCCAACGAAATCTCGAGAAGATCTCGAACTACGAAAGGGCTTGATTCCCACTAGGGATACGTAGGTAGCCTATCATTAGGTCCAGCCCCTCGACCAAAACGGTCACCCTCTCCTTCGGCAGCAGACAAAGTCCACCGAAAGGCCATCAAGGTTCGAGGCACCTAAAACGCCATCTCCAAGGTCCGAGGCGCCTAAAAAGCCATCTCCAAGGTTCGAGGCACCTAAAACGCCATCATCAAGGTCCGAGGCACCTAAAAAGCCATCTCCAAGGTTCGAGGCACCTAAAACGCCATCTTCAAGGTTTGAGGCACCTAAGACGCTATCACTAGGAAAGCGATAAATCGCAATCATCCCCAGCAGAGACCGAAAATGGTCATCCCTATCCCCAGCAGAGCGGATACCCATCAGACCGAAAATGGTCATCCCCAGCGGAGTTTCTTTCCAGCAAACGACTGTAGAACTCGCTCATCAGGTTCGAGGCACCTAAAACGCCAGGGTCAAAGACCCGAACTACGACTGGCTTGATTCCCATTCGGGATACGTAGGTAGCCTATCGCTAGGTTCAGCCACCCGATCACTCAATCATCCCGCCAAATATGGAGCCTTACTCTTATCGACGACCCCGCTTCCTTCGAAAGCGCCGTCGCCGAGGGGCTACTGTAAGTGCTCCAATTTGAGCTTGTTAGAATTTTCGTTAGAAAATTAACGAAAGTTATAACATTTCTAACAATTCCTAACAATCCTAACTTTTCTAACAAAGTGAGGGTAAAATGGGCATTGTTATTTAAGGTTAAACCTTAAAAAGAATCTCAAAAAGAAAAACAAAAGAATAAAACCACAAATAGAAATGCTTTGGAAACATAATGCTGGTCAATTTGAATTTTGAAAAGAAATATTCCCCTTGTCCAAAGCCGGAGCCTGCATTTAATGAACAGTGCACGCTGCAGGGTTTATCCGCGCGGACATCTTTGCAATTTCCAGAGGGCTATAAATTGAGCCCTCCAGTCACAAAAATAAGAAGGAACAACACATTTTGCACCGAACCTCTGGCGAAATATAGAGAGAAAACAGTGAGAATTCTTCAAGAATTGTCACCATTTTCTCTCCAATCTTTCCCAACTCATACTCATCCACTCACTCTCATATTAAAGCCCTAAACACTCATACACTCAAGCCAAACACTCAAGAACACAAGGAAGATTGGTAAACCCTCCTTCTCCTAACCCTAAATCTCAACCATGCATGCATTTACAAACTACAAAATGTAGTTCTTTCATCTTCTTGCTCTAGATCTAAGAAGATCACCATGGAAGACCATCTCCATGGATGATATTCTACAAAGATCAACATTATTTTCAAGCTCTCTTACTTTCTTACAAAGAAAACTCATTTTCAAAATCCTAAAAACCATTTTCAAGCATAAAATCTCATTTTCAAAGGATAAAAATCCCCTTCCCAAGCAAATGAAATGCTTAGTCCTAATGTACCCCAAGGATGGTTTGGTATAGTTGATTCACCACTAAAATGTCTAGTGATCACTAACCAAAACCTAGGGAAATGGGGACAAGCATGGATGCAAAACCCCCCTTAAAATCATATTTTCTTTCTTGAGAAGTTGCTGTCCAGTAGCAATTTTCTCAGACCTCAGTCCATGGTCTAATTTTTTGGACACAGATGAACTTGGAATTTGGTGTTGACTATAAAACACTTTTTGTAGCCAACATCCAGAGATTTCCATAAATATTTTTACTTTATTTTTTGGGTGAGTAAAACTCCTCTTTTCAAATTTTCTTTCAGAGGCTAGTTCATCAGCTTCTGGGAATCCAGATCTCATATCTGAGGTTTCCAGAAGGTTTTGACCCCCCAAATCTTCTCCAAAATGGAAAATTCCTTCGCATAAACCTTATTTAAGGTGTCTAGAACAACTTTCATTCTCTGAGTTTATCCAGATTATGAAGTTTTAAGACCCTTGAATCCATTTCAAAATCAAAGGTCCACTGCCTTTTTCATTCTGGCAGAAATGGCTCTCAACTTCAAAAGGTCTTTTGAGTACCAAATCTCAATCCAAAAATCCCCCAAAAAATCATGGGATCAGTTTAAAGTCTTAAAAAGATATCCCAATTTTTACTTTTCTGAGTTTCAACGTATTTTGGCCAAAACACACACACACACACACACACAAATGATTTTCAGCTTGGAAGACTCGTTTTACGAGGCATTCCGGGTGCACACTAACGTCCTTCCCGGCGTGTAACATGACCTCCGAACCTAAATCTCTGATCTCGGGCTTTTTTCAAAGTTTTGGCCCTCAAAATTAAAATGGCGTGGCGACTCCGTTTTCGTTGATTTTTTCAAACAAAAATGGGAAAATTTTCGGACACACATTCATCACACTAGTGGAACAATTCTAGCCGATTAGAATTTTTCTTATTTTCGAAATATTTTGATAAGTTATTCTGATTTCTTTCAATAATTGTTCATTCAATGTTTAATAATGATATTATGTGATATAAATGAGTTTTGATAATTTTGAGTCATTTTATTTGACTTTTGGAAATGAAAGGAAAAAGGGGTTTGAAAATGAATATGGTGATGAAGGGTTGATAAAATATTTTGGTTCAAGGGAAAGGGTGGTAGCAGTGTGTACATGGCCTTGTGGGAACATTTGTAGTGGTTTGGAATTGGTATACTGCTGTTGAGGTAGCTTAAATGAGTAAGAATGGTTCTTTCCTTCCTTGGTTGCTGAAGTTTCAGCATCAGCATGAAATTCTGGGGAAGGGCATGACTCGTGCCCTGGAGCACGAGTCGTTCCACCCTTTAATCACTCGTGGTCACTAGTCGTGAGGATTAATGTACTCGTACTGGGGAGGGGCACGAGTCGTGCCATGGGGCACGAGTCGTGCCCAGTTTGGTTCATTGTGTATCATTTTCCAACCACTTAAACCCTAATCTACCTAATATACTTTTAATTCCTTTTTTACTATAAATCTAGTACAACATTAGTGCTTCACAATGATGTCCCAACTTGTCCAAAATGATATAGGGAAGATCTTTAAATATGATTCTGAAAATGGTTGGAAGGTGTTATGAAAACTTAACCAAAGTTGTTAAAACTTGGTAAATAATTCTCGAACCTTTATAGAAGTTACTCAATGTTATGTCATGAATATGTAGGGCTTACTTGTGTTACATTGTGCCTTTACGTGGTTGCATATTCATGGTTATTGGTTCAAATAGTGTATGAAATACATGTTGCACTATTTCCTTGGCTTGAACATGAGTAATATTACCATGTTATGTATTGATATCCAAATTGTGGATTTATTTTCAAGTATCTGAATATGGTTATATCAGCTGATGAGTAGGGGTATAATGGAATACGATCAATTATGAGAAATTGTTCTATAAGGTGATCAGATTACATTATACCTGTGACTGTCCCTTTCTGTGGCCACAGACTGGGGTAAATGGTTCTGTATCGAGCCAAAAGCCTTACAGATAGCTGCGATCTTATATGGTTCTCTGAAATATGAGTCTTATAAGATGTGAATATGCTTAAGCAGTTCACAAATGAGTGGAGGTTTACTCCCGACGTTGTACGACTTATTATTCAGACGAGAAAGGTAAACTGAGGTAACATAATGTGTTTACCGCTTTACCAATGTGTTGTGAGCAACCTAGTTATGTGTTGTATATTATATGTCATATTGTTGCATCATAATAACTTATTGAGATTTATTCTCACCCCTTCTCCCTTTACTGTTTTAGATTCCACTGAGACAGGTGGACCAGACCGGTGAGGTCGAAAAGGAGTTTGGACAGCTTACTTTTTGGGTTGTATTGGGAGTTGGGAGTAGTTGTGGACATTATTCTTTCGGGGAGATTGTATATAGTACTTTTATAAAACAATTTCAGTTGGGTTATATTGTAACTAAATATGGAGTTGGTTTTCTTTTAAAGCTGGCTTTTGTAAACCTTTAAATTCGAAGTTGTTTGTAATTAAAACATGTTATGTCTTTCCAAAGATGATTTATATATCACCTCCAAGTGAAGATGTTACTGTTAACACGAAACGACGCTGTTATAAAACAAGCATTCAATATGGCCAAACTTTGAAATTCAATAACGAAGATGAGATAAATTATTCCCAACAAACGACTCATAATTATTCAAGCAAGAAAACAATCACCTCTTATCTTTCAAGTTGGGTAGGCCTTCTTTTTATACCGAGTACAATCAATAACCTAACAGTTACTCAATATACGTATACGTGCTTACGTAAAGATGGTCTTAATTTGATTTTTGCAATCAATCTGATTGTAATTTGACCAATAATTCATTTTGATCACTAAAATTAAAGTAAGTTTATCTTTGTGAGATGCAAGGATTATGTAGATACTTGGTACACATTTGAATTCATCCCCCCTTTGCTAAAATATACTTTTGGATACTACATTAGTTTCCTAATAAATGTTATATAGATATTTTGACTTTCTTTTTTATTGAACTTCTTCTTCACTCATTCTCTCTCTTATTTTACTTTTCATATTTACAATACTTCTATCCTATTTTACTTTTTTCTTAATTATCGTGCTCAAAAAGTTGATCTGATTTGAGGTGAAACGGAGGATAATAATTTCTGTGACTAAATATCGTACATATTTTTTCAGCTTGATAATAAGGCAAAATCTCTTTAAGATTGTGTAAATTTGCATTTTGTATGTCATCATTTATACAATACATATAATTGTAATCTACATTCTTCCTTTCTTATGTTAAATCCAAATTATCCTCTGTGTTTTGTTTATAATTTAAATTTGAAAGAAATGCATGGCGATTACTCCCCGTTGACTAATAAAATTAACAGACTTTTATACCTCATTGACTACTAGACTTTAACAAAATTTTAAATGAATAATTATTTTAGGATGGAGAAAGTACAAAATACTCCAGCCATTTTAATATTAATGTTCCCTATAGGCTTTCTATAAGCTTACTTAGTTTTTTTTCCTTTTAGGGCTTAAGATTATTGTATAAATATTGTGATGCCTTATTGTATAAATATTGTGATGCCTTACTGTTACTGTTACTATTATTATTATTAGGAGATTCAATTTCCTTGTTATTATTGATCATTAGTTTTGATGATGCCAAAACGTTCAGATCATCCCAAATCTAGCGGTAGGTAGGTTGTATAATGTATGATTGAATAGCTTGAAAAAGATAAACAAACACGTAAACTAAGCCGAGATTTCACCGGCGAATGCCCTCCGGGCGTGACATTAATTATTTGTATTTAGAGTCAAATTTACAAGAGTTTAGAGTCAAAATATGTGTAACCAAAATAATGAGAAGTATGGCTTGTATTTGTAAGCATAGCATTTTAGAATCCATGTTGAATAAGAAAGCATGTGAGTGGTGGTTATAATACTAGTGAGATTATAAATATTCAGAGTCCTTATTTTAGTAGGATTAGATAATATATTCTGCACATGCACCTTGGAGGAGCGCTACTCGACAAGTGATGCTAGGTCGGCCTTACTTGATGCCGAGGAAGAGAGTAAATTGGGATAGGGAGGCCCATTTCCTTGCTTTGTTGATAACCGAGGAGGGGCTCCTCGTATTCAAAGGATGCCTTGCTCGGCCTTGTTGGATGCCTTGCTCGGCATATGAGATTATGCCTCGTCAGCATATAGTTTTGTTGTTCCTTAGTCATTATTCGGTCTGCTATATATAGGTCGAAATAGTGGGAATGACGAGTAAGCATGACGAGCAAAGGTAGGGAGAGGCCACTCCCTTTGTCGTAATTGAGACTTGTATGAATTATAGTTTGGGCCAAATCCATTGGGCCTTGCCCGACCATGATCCACGTTCGTACATCATTTTATACCGTTTAATGGCCCCCGACTTCCTAGCTCGGCTATGCCGAGGAGGAAGTGTTTCTCTACTTCGGCTTAAATGAATACAAACGGGCTCTTACAAAATATGAGGCATTTCATTATCCGCCGGTTAATTCGACAATGATGGGCGCGGATATCGAGGTCTGACATTCGTCTTGGGAACCCTCTAGAGCATTTATGGCGATGGAGGTGACAACGCCTTTATCCGGTTATTCGACCCATACACGTTTAGATTTGGGTATATAAAGCAAAACCCACTTCAGTTCTACTCTTTTATCACCCTAGCAATTGCGAGAGAACTAGAAGCTTTGAAAAATGCCATTTTGCTCTTGATTTCTTGGTCAGATCTGTTCATTCTGCTTGATTTACCCGTGTTTTCTTCATCAATCTCTCAGATTAAGGTATAATTTCTTCCTTTCATACTAATTTCTGCATTTTCACTTTGAATTTCTAGTTTTGGGGTTGTTGTTCTTGGCCTGTTCTTGAGGGCCGCCATTGTTGGTGTTTATTTGAAGCTTTTCTTGAGTTTCATTTGAAACAATTTCTTGTGCCTTCCTCATCCTTAGAGATGGCGAGGACGTGGAGAAGTAACCCAAACACCCTCTACTGCTACCATACCCAAAACCTTAGGATCTACTAAAGGATTGACGGGCCATGGTTGATGCTAAGTCTGGGAGAGATAGGAGAAATCCTGACGAGGTACCAATCTCCTAAGACCGACGTGCACTACCCAAGTCGGTTTAGGATTGACCGTGTATATGTCGATTCCCCCAATGTTGTGCTATTTCACAGTTGGTCTGAGATAATCATCCACATCAATTTGTATTACTTGAAGTCCAATCGCTTGGAGCATCCTTTGTTGGGTAAGATTCCCTCCTCATTTTAAGTTAATAGGACGGGGAGGGGTACCCTTCCTCATCCTCGCTCTTCCCTATGCCCTAGCCAAATTCTGATATCTGCTATTTATTCGTGCAGTTTTGACAGGAAGAGGAAGTGATGTTGCTCGTCCTACTGGTCCCTCAACTTCAGGGAGGATTGTAGACGCTTTTGCCGAGTGAGCCCAATCTGGAAGCCGAGGTAGATCAGGCCGAGGTAAGACTTATACCCCTAGGCCCAAACCCATAAGAGCAGGGAATCCATGATAGAGGAACTCCACTCTAGGTATGGGGTATCGAGGGAAGAGTACCGACTTAGTTACTTCACCGGTGTCCCACTCAAGACCGAGAAAGCCGTGGTTGACTTTTATTATAGGCTGAACTACGTTCATTTCTTTTATAAGCAGTTCCAATTGGGAATCCGTCTTCCCTTGGACCCCTTCATATGTGAATTCCTTGAGGATATGCACGCCGTCCCAGCTATGCTAGGTGCCAACACCGTGAGGTTCCTCACCGGCTTCATAGTTCTTTGCAGTAGCTTAGGATTTGAACCTTGTCAGTATGCCTTCCACCACTTCTTCACCGTCGGCTATAAGGAGGATACAAGGCTCGTGGTGATAAGGAGTGATCCAAATCAACCCAAACTCATTTACCCCATGTCGAACAAGGTGCCTGGGTGCAATAACCATGCCATCATAGTGGAGAACCGACAAGGCTGGGAGTTTTATTCTCCCTCGGAGTACCCCCGTGTGCCCGAGCAGGTGGAGATGGCCAAAATGGGCCCAAATCCGTGGGAGGTCCGCTCGGACCGTTGCCCATGGCTCGGGCCCGTCCAGCCCATGGCCTGTAACCCGTCCAGCCCACTTTTCATACAGGACGGGCTTGGATCAAGGAAGTCCGCACGGACCGGGCTTTGGCCCGCGTATCAGAAGATCCATTTGGTCCGTGGCCCGTTTGGCCCGTTATCAAAGAGGTCCGTACGAACCTATTTGTAAATGTCAAAAATGTCCTTCAATATATACGTTAATAAATCCGTTTAAGGGGTATTTTGGTCCAATTTACACAACGATTATTTATCAAAGAGGTTCGTGCGGACCTGTCTGTGAATTTATAATCAGTATAAATTGAAGAGGAAGTCTTACCATTTTTCTCACAAAACAAATTCAATCAATCCTATAGAATTCTCTCAAACCAAATCATCAAAATATTTTCAAGATCAAAGTTTGTGATTACATCGTAAGAGTTTAAGGTAATCTTATTATTTTAAGTATTTAATTGTTTACTCGCTAGTTAAATATTATGTTAAGTAGTTAATTTTTTTAATCTTCATAAATTTTGAAAATTCCAAATTCTTTTTTACCTTTATTCCGAAAATTACAAAAAAAATTATAATTCCTTACTTTTATTGTTAGTAAAATATTGCCAAAATTATTTAATCCTTATAATTGCTAGTTATTATGGATGATCTAGTTAATGATATCTTTGCATATTCCTCCCCCCCACCATAAAATCAAAATCAAAATGTATCAATTTCGAACCGCCACTCAATAAATAATTCCCTTTTGCACCGTAATGTACCCCATCAAAATTTAGGACGAATAGATAATTCCCTTTTGAACCGTAATGATCAAATTATGTTTGATCTAATTAATCAATCCTCGAACCCAATCAACACCCCTCCATTTTTCGGCTATACTCCGGATTTGACCCCAGATTGGATGAATGAGCTCAACACAAGCTTTACATCTAGAACCTATCATCACATAAAAGACATATATGAGGGTGGGGAGGGGGATGAGGATGACGATATACAAGTCACCCACGAAACTCGCACAATTCCAAATACACCTACTATCGATGTTTCCTCGGGTAGTGCACCTAGTGGGGAAAGGGGTAAGGGTAAGGGTAAGGGTAAGGCACAAACTAGAGTGTCCAAATATGCCCATTTATATGATTTAGTAATTATTAACGGCGAAACAAAGACCAAATGCAAGAGGTGCTCAAAATTTTTAAACCCGACGGGTGCACATGGTACCTCCCATATAAGAGGCACATGGATAAACATGATAAGGAAGCCGCTAAAGGGATAGATGGTACCGTGCAAACACAACTAAATATACCATGTGTCACTTACCCAAAAGTGGACTTCGATTTGATCATGATGTTACTAGTGAGTTGTCGATTGCCTCCTTCACTTTCAGATGATGAGAGACTCACCCGCTATTCTAGAGGCCTCAACCCGTCATACCAACCAATGAGCCGCCAAACTGTTACTAGGCATATAAATAGGCTCTTCCAAACTCGTCAACTTCAACTAGCGAGTGACCTCCAAAAATTCAAGGGTAGTGTTTGCTTGACCACCGATGCTTGGAAGGCCGCTCTAAGTTCTAGTTCTGAAACCTTTACTTATATAACCGCTCATTGGATTGATGAGGATTGAATGTTGCAAAAGAGGGTGCTTTCCTTTAGAACAATGCCCTATCCCCACACAACTTTGCAATGTACAAGTCACATTAAGGATGTGTTGAGTAAGTATGTTATCACCAACAAAATTTTAACAATATCCTTTGATAATGTGACTTACAATACCCTCACCGCCACAATGTTGATCCAAATGCTTAATCGTCCCCTAGATGGCGCTTTGTTTCATGTTAGGTGTGCATTCCACATTGTTAATCTATGTGTCCAAGACTTGATCCACTCACTAAAGCCCGTCACCAATAGCATCAACACGGCCTCCTACGTTATCAGAAATTCTGGCCCAAGGTTGAGAATTTTTGCCGATTTATGCGTCGCTTATAAAATAAAATAGAAGAAACTTCAAGTGGCCGAGGATATTAAGTGGAACTCAACATATAAAGTGTTGAAGAGAGCCGTCGAATATAGGGTAGTCCTCATGGAATACTTTTCTAGTCATCAAATGGACTACAAAATTAGTTATGATTGGACGATAGCTACCGAGCTATTAGATTTACTTAAACCTTGGTGGAGGGAAACCAAGATTTTCTCGGGAAGTTATTATCCCACTTCCCATCTTTTGTGCCGTGAAATAAATGTCCTAAGTGAAGTTATTAGGCAATTTATATCACATGCCTTGTTTGGAGGTGCCGTAATGCAAATGGAAAGTAAATTCACAAAATATTATGAACATTTTTCCGTAGTTTCCCAATTAGAGACCATAATGGACCCTAGGATTAAGTTCTCCTCATTAGGTGGCTTGTTTGATGAATTTTATGAGAACACGAGGCCCGACCTTGACCAGATGCCGTAAACACTTTGTCCAAGAGCAAACTTAGGGAAATTCACACAATCCTATATCGTTTGTTCGACCACTATTGTAGAACACTAAAGGGACCAAACACAACATCCGAAAGAAAAGGGAGTGGAGCATCAAAATTGCTAAATAAATGATGGGGTTTCATGACAAAAGGAAAAACTTCGTCCTCATCTAGTAGTGGTTCTCAAAGTGGTGTAGATGAATTACACCAATACCTTGAAAGCCCATATTATCCATTAGATGGGGAAAATTTTGAAAAATTGAATGTCCTAAAATGGTGGAAATCGCATGCTAATATTTATCCTATTCTTTCGGTGATGACACGTGATCTACTTACCCCTCCGGTGTCCACGGT
Source organism: Adenophora triphylla var. japonica (assembly GCA_022495995.1). NCBI lineage: Eukaryota > Viridiplantae > Streptophyta > Magnoliopsida > Asterales > Campanulaceae > Adenophora > Adenophora triphylla. Next base: position 196,596 of record JAFEMH010000481.1, read on the forward strand.
AGCATCAGAGACTGCTTTTAGTGCTGCAGGAAGAGTGGTGACGTCGAAGCGAACCAACTTAGACCCGCTCTTATCAAGAGATTGATTTGTCTTGCGGATTGGGATGACGCGAATTTAAGAAAATAAGGCACATTCCGAGATATTGAAGACGATGATTATGAAAGCGGCGAAGAAGACAATCTCAATGAGGAGTTTTTGCGAGAAGGATTCTAGAAGAAGAAGAATTCAACAAATTCAAAGACTTTGAAGCAATAACAATATTGAAGACCTAAGGCTTTTTGAAGACTTTGAAGATTTGAAGACCATAATTACTTTGAAGATTTGAAGACCATAATTACTTTGAAGATTTGAAGACTCATTTATTTTCAAGTTTTTGTTAAATTTGAAGAGCATAATTACTTTGAATATTTGAAGACTCATTTGAAGATTTGAATACTCATTTGAAGATTTGAAGACTTTTTATTTTAAGACTATGTAATTTTAAATTGTATCATTTGATGACAATGAAAATTTATCCCAAATAATTATGAAATAAATATTCATAGAGTTTCTATTATTAAATTGATTACATTATTACCTCATTTTCTTCAATATACTTTCATTTGTTTAGTTATTTTCTATCTTTTTTTTATATACCATTTTGTAAAAAAAATCACTACTAAACAAAGTCTGAAATATTATTTCCTAGTCAATAAAAAATTAAAATAAAATAAAAAATAAATATAGGGTAGTCCGTCCCTCTTTTCTTCTATATACTTTCATTTGTTTAGTTATTTTCTATCTTTTTTTATATACCTTTTTGTAAAAAAAAAAATCACTCCTAAACAAAGTCTAAAATATTATTTCCTAGTCAATAAAAATTAAAATAAAATAAAAAATAAAAATAGGGTAGTCCGTCTCTCTTTTCTTCTATATACTTTCATTTGTTTAGTTATTTTCTATGTTTTTTTATATACCTTTTTGTAAAAAAAATCACTACTAAACAAAGTCTAAAATATTATTTCCTAGTCAATAAATTTTTTAAAGAAAATAAAAAATAAACATAGGGTAGTCCGTCCCTCTTTTCTTCTATATACTTTCGTTTGTTTAGTTTTTTCTATCTTTTTTAATATTTAAAACAACTAATTTTCTTATGTCTAAGTGATTTTATATTTTAAAAAATATCTTATTAAATACTAAATTATTTTTTATTTTTTTCCATATTTTTTCTAATTTTTGTTTTAAAAAATAAAAATAAAAAATGGAAAACCCGTTTGGCCCGTGGATCTTCAGATCCGTGCCAAACGGGCGGGCTTTGGCATGGAAAATGGGATGGGCTGGGCCAGGTTTAGGCCCGTTTGGCCACACGGGGTGATGGGCTTGGATCCGCATCCGCCTGCGGACCGGGCCGACACGTTTGGCCATCTCCACGAGCAGGTATGGAGGCCTGAGTGGAGCGGTCAGTTGATAGAGCGCCTAAGGCAATTTGCCGAGGTGGGAACTCTGTGTTGGTCAAGTTTGGAGACCGACCAGAGGTATTATGTTCAGGCCGGGGTTATGCCTGGCCCCTTAGACGGGCTAGTGCCCATGGCCTCAGTGGTTAGGGGAAATAGATATCCTGATTGGAGGGTTCATCCCGGCCTCGTCTTTCATGATGAGTGCGATATGTGCAAGCTCCACGAAAATCGGTGTTTAACCATTGATGACTTGCCCGACTGTAAATCTCTTTACTTCCCGTCTTTAGTACTTGTTAATTTTTTAGCTATTATATTGTCTTCCTCGTCCTTTGCTGATTGTTCCTCCTCGTTTTTTCAGATCTGATAGCCGAGGAAGAGAAAAGGATGTCTGAAGAAGTAATTGATCCCCAAGCCCTTACGAAGCTGAGGAGGAGAACTTCACGCTCCTGGCAAGAAACAAGAGGCACTCAGATGCCATTGATAGGCAGGCCATCCTGGCCTCCAAGAAAGCTGGGGCCTTGCCACTCAAGCCGGTGGGGGAAGCTGAAGCCTCCACCGAGGAAACTGATGAAGGGCAGGCAACCCATCCTGGGGAGGGGCAGACCTCCCATGAAACAGTTGCTCCCCAAACCGAGGAAGCACTTCCACAGACCGGTCAAACAGAGACCGAGGGAGCAAATATCGGGGGAAGGACTCCAGTCCCGAAGCGGCCAAGGAATGAAGCCGAGGGAGGGGGCTCCTCCAAAAGGCCTTGTGATGAATCTTCCCTCACCACCCTTACAGCTCGGCATATAAAGACTTATGCTGAGGCCGAGCAGTTTGTGAGTGATGATAGACAAGTCCCCATACTTAGGGGCATGGACCTGGCTGCTCGTAAAGGTCCCCATCTGATCGAGCAGTTCTTCATCGGCCTTTTGATGAGGAATATTTGGACCAATTGATTGAGTCCAAACCTTCTATGGAGCATCTGGTCAATAGGAAGGGCCTTTTGTTGAGTGAAGTGAACTTCCTCAATCTCTTTCCTTTTTCTTTCCTCGATTCTTGATACACTTGTATTTTTGCTGACCATTTTTCTTTTCTTTTCTTATCTACAGCTTGCCACGATCACTGCCTATGAGGCAATCAAGTTTAAGGCGGCCGAGGCCCATGAGGAAAAGCTTGAAAAACAAGCGGGAAAGGACAAGAACGACCTAAAGAAGGCCGTGGAGCTCCTGAAAAAGACAAAGGAGCTCAAGGAGAATACTATCAGAACGCATAGGGGTCGAGCAAAAGTCATACTTAAGCGTAAAAAGTCAACAAATTATTTGATGATAGTGGAAATGGTACTCTTTGATAAAAGAAAGAAAGAAGAGGATAATGTGAGTGGATTTTAGATATGTGATAGTCAACCAGAGAATGCAAAAGCTGCAAACTTTCTTATAGAGCTTGAGAACAGAGAGAGATCAAGGTCAGTGTACACATTTTTACATGTATGTTGAAAATTTACTAAAAAGACCTTGTACGAATGCTTAGTGATTGTTGTTTTTTCGGTTGAAGGTGTTTAGGAAGAGCGCCTTTATTGATTTGGGCATAACTTTCTTTGGTAGAGGTTGCTTTTCACTTCTCTCACCAGCATTTAACCTTCCAACCATAGATCAATGAGCTTGTGTGTCAATGTGGAAGTAGAATCTGAAGCAAATAAAACATTTTTATACTCAATTTTTTGCAAGTTCTGAATGTCTGTGTACCACTAGTGATCTAACGGTTTAGATTCTTTCATGATGTTTTCAGACATCAGTCCTAACAATTCAAGGCCATTGTATAACTAATAGTACAGGATGTGGTATAGGAAACCATGAGCTAGTGTGTCAATGTGGAAGTAGTTTGTATGTAGTATGTAAGAAAAACAAATAATAGCCAGCTTTTGATTGTAACTTACAAAAAGGAAGGATCTTGTTGCAATTTTCTCTTGATTGTAAAATTCAGAGGCCACTTTTACTGTTTTAGCCCTGGTTCAGTTGTTTGCTTTTGACATCCATGTCTGAGTGTGAGCTAGTTGAATCAGTTCCTTTGACATCAGAACTCTTATTGCCCTGATTATCCAAACTTGGCTTCTTCATTCATCATCGATATCCATTTTCTTTTTGGATTTCTTCTTCTTGAACCAACAAATGTAAATCTCGGTGACTAATTCAGTCGCTGCTCTCTGATGTGTATATCTTACTGCATACATAGACAACTGGAATTGATGAACTGAACTGAACTGAAGTGAGCTAAACTAATATTGGTTACTTGGGTTGTTTCATTGTAATGTTGTATAATTAAATCCAGAGAACTAGTCTTTCTTGAATTCATCCGAGTGTGAGTGTGTGGGTGTTAGTGTGAGTGTGTGAGTTGTTCACTGATGACAGACGATGAAATCCAATTGGAAACAAAACAGGAGAAAATATTTGATTGACTGAAAAATAAGTAATTAAATTCATTCATTCTTTCATGAACTGGAATAAAGAATTTGCTTATACAGATTATAAGCACTATACATATATCTCCGAAAGACAGCTTTACATATATCATATCCTTAAAACAAAAATCAACAGACGGAACTAGTAAGATTAAGGGAAGGAAGTTTCTTTCTCCGTTGCTTCTTCTCCAGGGGTTGCACACAAGGCGGCTGAGGTTTCAGAAAATCAATTATCTGAACTCTCCTTTTCTTCTTCTCATTTTCAATCACTTCATATCGTTCCCTCATCTTTCTTTTTGTAGCTTCCAGCTTCCTTTCTTCTTTACTATCCATATTTTCTGGGCTGTTTGAAACAGAAACTTTCTTCACCATCTTTTTCACTTTGCAACTGCAATCGTCTTCTTTCTTGCTAACATTCTTAGTCTGATTCCCGGCACAAATTATTTTGTTGGTCTTTCTATTTGGAAGCAAATCAGGCCCAACCTTCGTTTTCACTATTCCTTCATCAATAGGAGATTTCTCGAAGCCTCTGCCGGTAAATTTCTTGGGATCGATCCAAGGCCTACTCAGAATTTCATCAACAATATCTGATTGCTGTTTGGGTTTCCTATCTCTTGATGAGGTAGGCCATGAAATAGGATCTATTTTGATGCTACCAACTTCAAATGTATCAAGATAATAACACCCCGTTAAGAAATCTGATAAATTCCTCAAAGGGTAGGTTGCCAATACTCTCTGCCATTGCTAAAAACACACACTCACAGTTTCTTTCACACACACTACTCTGTTGCAGGAAATTGAGAACCAATGAACTGGAGAGAGAGAGAGAGAGAGAGAGAGAGAGAGAGAGAGAGAGAGAGAGAGTATTGCAATTGAGAAGCTGAAGAATGATTTGGCGCAGGAATGAAGTTAAAAAGAGAGAATGGGTCTGTTCTTATAGACTCAAAATTCAAACGGTAAAGAAAACCCAATTGGGATGATTTTGATACCAAATTGCTGATTGCAGATTTTGCCGGGTTTTTAATTGACGCGCTAAATTGAAATACGACCCAATTATGGAAATCAAGTACAACGGTAAGAAAATCTCAGCTTGTTAACGTTAAGATGTACAACGGTAAGAAAAGATTTGTATATGGAAATCGACTATAACGGTAAGAAAAAGATTTGTATACGGTTTCCGTTAAAACAGTCAAACCTAGGTTAAAATTCAATTTTCGCGCCTTTAGTGTTTGTTTGTTAACGTTAATATTTGAAGCGGTGGACTATGGGAATGGATTTGTTTTTCTTTTACTTTGAGGGAAGCCCAGTCCATTACTTGTGTCAGCTTCTCCCCCTCCCTAATCATTTTCATTTTCATGTTTAATTTATTTTTATTTTCTTATTCGCAGATTGACTTTTTAATTTGGTTTCCTTTAAGAATGTTGATGAATCAATTACTTGTTCAATTTTAGAAGGTGAATTTTGATTTACAGTTTTGAGTTGATTGCAAACCCAACTGGACACGCCCACCAACTGTTTGATATTTGGCACAAGTAAACTCGCCATTTGGGGCAAATCCATGAAACCTGAGGACATCATTGCTAAGATTCTCAAGGGTCTCGACTATGACTCTTACAAACAGGCCATTCACTCAATCCGAGCCTGTGACACACTCATTACCGTTGAAGCAATGCTTGAAAAGCTCATCCACCATGAATTAACCCTAAAACAAACCATCTCACCGCCCCACCTCCCCACTTCCGCACACCCTGCTCATACCCACACCAATTCCTATCGTCCCTACACCCTCACCAATTCCTCCCCCTCTGGTACAATCATATCAGGGGTCACACCAGCCAATTCTCATAACCCTAATCCAGCAACCCTTAAAGGAAAATGACAATGCTGCCGAACTGTGGGTCACGTTATTGCCCAATGCAGACAGTTCAAACGTGACTATACATCCTTAGTCTTGCCCACCCCCACCCACCTCCTCTCGCCCACCCCGCAACAATACCACCACTCCCCAAGTTCACACAACCACATCCACTATCCCTACCCCTCCAATCTCCTGGGTCGTTAATAAAGGAGCCACCCACCACCTTACCAACGACCTCTCAACCCTCACTCTCCACAACCCATATGATGGCAGCGACGATGTAATAATCGAAGATGGCTCCTCTCTCCCCATCTCCAACATAGAATTTTACTCTTTCTACTCCTTTCTCAACTCTTTGTTTCAATAATGTTTTACATGTCCCCCTCATATCCCGTAACATAGTCTCTGTCTCACAATTTTGCAAAGACAACCATGCTAACATATCATAATTTCTCACTCTTCTTTTGTTACCAAGGTCACAACGACAAATCACATCCTACTTCATGGAACTCTTGAACATGGAGTCTACGTGTGGCATCCCTCTTCCGTTCAAGCTTCTTCATGTGTCACTTCTTGAAATCCATCATGTCATCATAGATTAAGGTTTCCCTCTCCCCCTACCCTCTCTTTATTAGATAGGCAAATCTCTTTAAATATTCTGTCTAGTTCTTCCTCATGTAACTCTTGCAACATCAATAAAAGTCATAAATTGCCTTTCTTTATTTCCTCTCTCACCTCTTAAGCTCCCCTTGAAATTATATTCTCTGATGTATGGTCTTCTCCTGTTTATTCTTATGATAATTTCAAGTACTACGTTATTTTTGTTGATCACTTCACCAGATATATTTGGTTATATCCACTAAAACTCAAATCCGAAACTTTCCCTACATTCACTCACTTTAAAGCACTCGTCGAGAAATATTTCAACCATCCTATTATTAAACTCTTCTGGAACAATGGAGGTGAATACCTCAAGCTCACACCATCTCTTCTCCAAGAAGGTATCTCTCATCTCACCTCCCCTTCACATACTCCAGAACATAATGGATATGATGAACGTTGTCACATCTACGTTGTGGAAACATGCCTCACCCTCCTCTCCCATGCTCAACTTCTCCTTATTCTCTAGCCCTATGCATTCACCATTGCCACATACCTAATAAACCGTATGCCAACTCCTTCTCTCAATAACGACTCGCCTTATCTTCGTCTGTCTCACACCGGTCGGAGGGGGAGATTGCATGATTACAAGGATCAACATAATCCTCTGCCTCTAGCTCTTTGGTTAACATACATGAGATTGCATGATTACAAGGCATGCCACATAATTCCCATTTTCTGCATGTACATGTCCTTTCATTTAGATTCACTGAGTACTGACTATGAACTGTGCTAACTTGAAATTTCCCACCACCTGCAGATATTGGAATGCAATCAGCAACAAATTGTTTCCTCTTCTGAAAACCAATCAAAACACTCTTTGTTATATGCTTTAATCTCCTCCATACATGCCATATACCTACTTTCAGTAGTTGCACATGCTGCACTCCATAGCTGATCTCTGTAAATCAATCCTCTAAATCATGTTGATCTCATATTAGCTAACATATGCATTACACAAAATTTGTGTTCAGCATTAGGCAAAAAAGAAGCAATGGCATCAATCAAACCCTTTTGTTTATCAGACATTATAACATAGTCTCTGTCATCAATAATTTCCAAGTCATTCACCATTAACTGAACAAACCAAGGGTCTCCTTTGTTTCAGCCTCAACAATTGCATAACAAACTGGAAAGCAGTTATTATTTGGATCAATACCACATGCTGCTAATAACTGGACACCATATTCCCCTTTTAGAAAACAACCATCTAAACAAATGACTTTCCTACACAACTTAAAACCCTCTTTCAACCCTCTTAAACAAACATAGAATCTCTGAAATATTGGACTACCATCCATCATATTGTCCTCAACTGTCATGTACACAGAACTTCCAGGATTTCTTAACCTAAGCTCCTCTGCATAATCCCACAATTTGAAGTATTGATCTTTCACACTACCTTCAATCAATTGAAATTATTTTCTTCTTGTTCTGTATGCTTGTTGCACAGTAATGTCTGACTTGTACTTGTTCATAACAACTTTCTTAAAAGCTTTTGCAGAGATCTGTAGGTTTGATCTCCAATCATTGACATGCTCTTTTGCCAACCAAGCAGGCTTCAAATGTCCACTCTTGAACTGATTTGGATAGGTGTGGCAAGTGTTGAGAGTTTTAATCACCATATTTGTTTCTCCTTGACATGTTGAAGCAAACAAAAACCATGGACAAGGGTCCTTACATTTGGCCCTAACTCTTTGTTTCACTTGCTTCATAAAGCTGATAGGTCTATGCTCTGAAATTGCATGCTTTCTTATAACATCAACCAAGACTTTATGATCAGCAAACTCCATTCCCAGTTCAAAGACAAGTTTATCCATATCCACTTTTGGATTGAACACTCTACCCCTACCCCTATCATCATCACTTGCATAATCTTTCAAGCCATCATCAGAATCATACTCAATTTCCACATTTCTACCCTTCACACCAGCCCCATATGACCATTGAACTACTTTTCCAGTATCCCTACCCGTAGAGGTCACTTTAGATCCTCCAACTTCATCACCATTAAACTGAACTTCCATGTCATCCTCTCTAGTCTCGTACTCACTATCATGTAAAGATTCATGTTCAGAATCCTCCAACAATCTTTGTAAATCACCCACCACATCAACATCAATCATTCCCTCACATCTACCATCTAATTCCACATACAGTTCAACAAACCTCCTCTTCATAGACATAAATATTGCAATATCAGCTGCATCATTATCATTTTTAATAACCTTAGTTCTAGATTTACCATTGAATCAGCATGTAAATCCCCAATCTTTTGGTACAAAGTATAATTATATGATTGCACACCAGCCTCTTTAACAGCTAACTTAAGTCAAGCATTGACACACAATCAACCTCAAAATAGTCAAACTAAGTGACATTTCGTCCATTGTATGTACTCATACTCATACTGCCTGTACTAAAGTAGCCCCCATGATGAAGCTTTATAGAAAATTGTTCTTCAGACTTTACACACATGAAAATTGAAGAAAAGAAAAGCATAAAAAAGTGTAATGGACAATAGGTTAAGAAAGAAAGTATATTCAAACAAACATGGGACCACGGCTTCATGAAAAACAACAAAGGACTACATTTTTTAACACAAAAGGGATCACCAAAAAATGCCAACAAATTTCAATGGCAAATAAAACATCACAGAGCATATATGGGTAGTTGGTCATAAACTTTATGCAATTTTTAATAAATTTCTATAGAAAAGCACAAAGGAAAAAAAGTATAAAAACAATATGGAAATCCTATACATATCTATATACATAAAAGGACCAATTTCGTAAAAAAAAAATAAAATAAACAAGAGAAATCCTATGTCAAAACCCCCCAATTTATTTCCTCGAGCCCTAATTTTTTTTTTTTTAATTTTTCTATAAAAATTACCGTGATTTGGTGTGGATGGATAGAGGCAACCCTTCTTCTTTCGCTTACACCAAGTCATTTTGCCTTCAACAATCGATTCTTCAATGAAATCACCAATCGATTCTTCAATGAAATCGATTCTTCAATGAAATTGATTCTTCAATCAAATTCCCAAGCCGTTGTCATCAATTGATTCTCCCTCCGTCGTCAACCTTAATCGCCTTATTATCCAGTGAAGGCAAAATCACCAAAATACCCTCACTAAATGTCACGTGACTCGCACGGGGTCAGTTAACGGGGTTATTTGACGGAAAATGTCAAAAAGCCCCAATTTGATCAAAATAGTAAGTTCGGGCCCTAAATTAATAGTTTTAAGACTTCATGCCCCAATGTGGTACCGCCCCTATTCAGGCCCTAAATTGTCATTTGCCCTTAAAATTATTAAGAAGAAATACATGAGAATGTAAGGCTCCGTTTGTTTAGCGTAAAATATTTTTCGAAAAATGATTTCCTGTAAAATGTTTTCCGAAAAATAAGATAAACATGTTTTCGAGTGTTTGGTATGGAAAATGTTTTCCGAAAAATGTTCAATTGAGTTGACTACAAATTTACCCACCCCAATCACCACCACCACCCCCACTCTACTCACAACTACCACCCCCTATCCCCCCGTCGAGTAAAAAAAAATCATTTTAAATTTATTTTAAAATTTAAATGTATTTGCTTGAATAGATTGATTGCAGTAGTAATAGTTCTTATGATTTGTATTACGTTGGGCATTTTAATAACTCAAAATTTAGCAGGGTATTTGCTTTAATACAAATCATAAGAATTACCTTGGGCATTTTACTCAAAAGAAAACGTACCTTTAATAATAGCTTTAATCCAATCGCGGGGGAGTTGTGGTGATGGGGATGGGGTAGGGGTGGTTGATGTGGGGTGGGTAACGTGGGTGTGTGTGTGTATGTGAGGGTGTTACCATTTTCCGGAAAATATTTTACTTAGAAAAAATCCGTAAATCAATTCAATTTACTTAGAAAAGTGGTTTCGAAAAACATTTTCCCCATTTTCAGTTGCTAAACAAACACCGGAAAATGATGTTTTCCGGAAAACATTTTGCCCCAAACAAACAAACCGAGCCTAACACTTTCACAAATTTATTTTTATAACTTGTAACTTTAAAAGTTCAAATTGTTTCTACTACACATAAAGATGTCTAAAGAAGTAAATATATATCTTCTTCTCAATGCCAGTTGTATTGTTTCACCCATCTGTTCTCCCAAAGAAAGAAAAAATAAAATCCATCAGTTTTAACTAGCCACTGGCAATCATTTGTGCTTGAGGGCGTTTTCCAACATTTTTGAAACATGGTACGGTTGAAAACATCAAAAACCTGTTGCTTTGAATTCCACCGGAAATGACAATAGAAAAGGGTTGATAGGGAAAAATTCTCACAGAACATCCAATTGTAATCACTATAAAATGGAAGCGTATGGTTTCCAAGATCATTGTCTTTTGATTGACAGTGAATTGTGATGCTACTGTCTGGAATATCATTGATAACATGAACACGATATGGCCTAGTTAAGAAACAAGAATTTGATATGGTCAAAAGATGAAACTCAATGACAAAGATGAGAGAAATTATACCAAACAAACGATTCATAATGTTTAATCAAGCAGAGAAACATACACATGATTTTCGAGTCGACTGTTGTGAATATTGCCCTCCACTACCAAGCAAACCTACAAGAATGATTAGAGCACACAAACAAAACACAAGAAATAGAGCACAAAGAAGAACACAAGAAATTGTTAACCCAGTTCACCAATGTTTGGCTACGTCTGGGGGCACTACCAAGCCATGATCTTGCACTATAATATGTGATTTTAGGTTACAATGAGTTTAGGGGGCGGTACTATGCTTAAATATGTGCTAGGGCATCAAACCAAACCCTAGATGGACAAGAAATCCCGAAAAAATGCCTAAAAAACGGGCCCAGAAAATTCCACCCCGACACATGGCGGTCGCCCAACAGCCTATGGGCGGTCGCCCAAGGTAATTTTCCTCCGAGCCATGACATTCTGTACAGATGAGCGGTCACCCTCCTCCATATGCGCGGTCGCCCAGAAGATGAGTAACAATTTGACGACCCACTGATCAACTGGGCGGTCGCCCACCATCACCTGGGCGGTCGCCCATGCCTCCAGAAGCTCCGACGATTTTTCTCCCTTTTGCTTCGAAATCTAACCCGATTGGTTCTCTATCCCAACATCGACGGGGTTTTCGTTTTATTTATATTAGTTGGACGATTATCTAATAACCAAAAAAAATGTACGTATAGTACTTTACCAGTTTGACTTCATTCCCTTTTGTGCTAGATGTAGTTTTAGGTATGATATTTTTTGTATTAGTATATTATTAATGTAGATGATCTTTTTACCATTTTGTCATGAAAATAAGGAAAATATCCTTAAGATTTTATTGTGAAGTGGCTGGAAGTTTTATTGTGAAGGGGTGGGGTGGTTGTTTTGGAGTTTTTGAGGTTGATATTTAGTTAAAATTTCAAAAATCCTTGCAATACAATATCAAGATCATGCAAGCGCAATGCCCGTCCTAACTTTTGATACAGGAGCCAGAGCGACCGCGCTCGTGGGGTTGGCGGCCGCGCTGGACGACATGGTGACGAGCTTTGAAGACGCTGGACAAGTGCGCGACCGCGCTAGGGGAGAGGGCGACCGCGCTGACGACGATGAAGGCCAGGCATAATTTTCTGGAGTGTTGCGCGACCGCGCTGGGCCAAAGGGCGGCCGCGCTCGAGACGGGGAGATGAAGACTGATTACGTTTTAATTACGGAAAATTGTTTAATTTTGGTACTTTATTATTTTTGGTAACTCTTTTATTTGCTGCCTAGGTAGGAGTATAAATACTTAGTCTTCTTATTTTGGAAAACAACTTATTATTATTGCTTTTCAATTAAAAGAGATTTCTCTTTAATTTCCTGGTGGATTCCAGATCTGTGTTTGAGGATTCATTGCTTGTAAATTCTTGTGATTAGTGCGCTAATCACGAAACCTATTGCTTCCGTGCTGCGTCAGTTGGTATCAGAGCAGGCTTTATCCTGTCTTTTACATCATACTGAAGAATCATGGGAGATCAGGCTACCAAGGCTGATATCGAGGGGATTACTAACGCCATCGCTGCATTGACTACACAGATCGCCGCGTTGGTTGCTGCTCAACAGGGTCAGAATGGTAATCGAGACCGTAGGGATGAAAGAGACAGGGAGGAACACGTTCATCGTCTGCAGAGGGTGGAGAACCGGGAAGAAGATGGATCCAGTTCGGAGGAAGAAATCGTTGAGGATGACGGAGAACAAGGTAACAATCAAAATCGCCATGATTATAGAATCAAGGCTGAAATCCCTCATTTTTATGGAACCATGGGCATAGAGGATTTTCTAGATTGGCAGACTAGTGTCGATCGCTTCTTTGAGGTCATGGAGGTACCTGCTAATAAACAGGTGAAGATGGTAGCGATTCGCTTGAAGAGTACTGCTGCAGTATGGTGGGATAAACTAGTAGTGCAGAGGCGACGGCAGGGAAAGGAACCAGTTAGGACTTGGAGACGGATGAAGCAGTTGATATCAGGGAGGTTCTTGCCCGCCGATTATGAGCAGATTTTGTACAAGTTGTATCTCAATTGTGTACAGGGCAAAAGGACGGTTGATGAGTATACTACTGAGTTTCAGCGGTACACGGCAAGAGTGGAGATTGACGAGTCTGAGGAACAAAAGGTTGCACGATATATCAATGGCCTGAAGGCCTCAATACAGGACAAGATGGGTTTGCATCAAGTACGGAACTTGACGGATGCTTCTACTCTAGCCTTGAGAGCGGAGCTTATGGAAAAGTCGAGTGCAAGGGTCTTTAATGCTCCTTTTCGTAAATGGAGTCCGCAAGGCGGTGCTGATGAAGGGAGTAACAAGGAGAAGGGGGCGGCTAGCAGTTCAGCCGGGAACAGGTTCGGCGGGAAACAAAGCGACAGGGAACCGTGTGGCGGCAAGCAACTCGACAAGAAATAAGGCACCAAGATGTAAAACAAAGAAATCCGTATGCCAAACCAAGGGGAGATAAGTGCTTTGTTTGTCGGGGATATGGGCATAGGTCCAACGTTTGCCCCAAGAGGGCAACCGCCGCATTCCTAGGGGAGGAAGACGAAGAGCAAGTAGAGGAGGAGAATGATGAGTATGAAGGGGCCGAGTTCGCGCAGGAGGAATCCGAGGAGCATGTGGGTTGCGTTCTTCAACAGATATTGTTATCTTCCAAGGATGAGGGACAGAGGAAGAACCTTTTTCGTGCATACTGCTCCGTTGCTAACAAGGTATGCAATTTAATTGTTGATAATGGTTGCACTGAAAATTTAGTTTCGCAGAAATTAGTTGATTTCCTTGGGTTGAAAACTGAACCGCATGAGAAACCCTATGGCTTGGGTTGGGTGAATACGGGTTCCGAACTTAGAGTATCACGTACTTGTAGGGTTCCCCTCTCTATCGAGAAACACTATAAGGAGGAAGTCGTTTGTGATGTGCTGAATATGGATGTGTGTCATGTGTTACTGGGTCGCCCATGGCAACATGATCATGATATTACTTATAGGGGCAGGGATAATGTGGTGATGTTCAACTGGAACAAACACAAGATTGCTATAGCTCCTGTTTCACGGTTTGAAAAGCAGGTTGAGAAGGATAAGCCGGTGTTGATGCTTATTCATAATGAGAAGGATCTTACTGCAGCTATTGAGGAGTCGGAGTATTTTTGCCCTATAATCATTAAGGGGTTGTTGAGTTCTGTCAGTGTGGAGATTGGGTTGCCAAGGGAGATTAAAGAACTACTTGCAGATTTTCAGGAGTTAATATCCGATGACTTGCCTAATGATCTCGCCACCTATGAGGGACATTCAAGACTGCATTGATTTGATTCCGGAGCTAGCTTGCCAAACCTACCGCATTACCGCATGAGTCCCAAGGAGAATGAGATACTTCGGGAACAGATAGAAGATTTGCTACGAAAGGGGTTTATTAGAGAGAGCATGAGTCCGTGTGCAGTACCAGTTCTACTTGTGCCGAAGAAGGGTAATCAGTGGCGTATGTGTGTGGACAGCCATGCCATCAACAAAATTACCATCAAGTATCGATTTCCCATTCCCCGTTTGGAAGACATGCTTTGATGAGTTATCCGGTTCGAAGGTGTTCACAAACCGGATTTGCGCAATGGGTACCACCGCATTCGGATTAGGCCAGGAGATGAGTGGAAAACAGCCTTCAAGAGCAAGGATGGCCTTTATGAGTGGCTTGTCATGCCATTCGGACTCTCGAATGCCCCTAGCACTTTCATGAGATTGATGAATCAGGTATTCCGACCTTTTATTGGTTCTTTTGTTGTCGTTTATTTCGATGATATCCTGATTTATAGCAAAGATAGAGTTGTACATCTCGATCATCTTAGACAAGTGTTGCAAGTCCTAAAAGATAATCAGCTCTACATCAATCTTAAGAAGTGTATTTTCTGCACCAACAAGTTACTTTTTCTGGGTTTTGTGGTTGGTGAGGATGGAATTCAGGTGGATGAGGAGAAAGTGAGGGCCATAATGGATTGGCCAGCCCCGACATCGGTCACTGAGGTGCGTAGCTTTCATGGCCTAGCTACTTTCTATAGGAGGTTTGTGCGGGATTTCAGTACCATCACTGCTCCTATTACTGAGTGTTTGAAGAAGGGTAAGTTTCATTGGGGTTTTGAGCAAGAACAGAGTTTTGCTCTCATCAAGGAAAAACTTTGTACTGCACCAGTTCTTGCCCTACCCAACTTTGATAAAATATTCCAGGTGGAGTGTGATGCGAGTGGTGTAGGGATTGGAGCTGTCCTCTCACAAGAAAAACGACCGGTGGCCTTCTTTAGTGAGAAGTTGAGTGAGGCGCGTCAGAAGTGGAGTACTTATGATCGTGAATTCTATGTCGTTTTTCGGGCTCTGCGACAGGTGGGAGCACTATCTTGTTCAGCGGGAATTTATTCTATTCTCTCGATCACCTTGCCCTAAAGTTTTTGCAAATAGATGATCAACAAGATGCATGCTCGATGGGTCAGTTATCTGCAGAAGTTCCCTTTTATCATTCAGCATAAGTCCGGGGTGCAGAACAAAGTGGCCGACGCTCTGAGTAGGAGGGCTTCCTTATTGCTTACACTGTCTCAAGAAGTCGTCGGGTTTGAGTTGCTGAAGGAGCTGTATGGAGAGGATACCGATTTCAAGGAAGTATGGTTTAAGTGTGTGGGCAAGCATCCGAGTGCAGATTTTCATGTCCGTGAAGGTTTTCTGTTCAAAGGGGATCGATTGTGCATTCCTGTTTCGTCATTGCGTGAGAAGTTGATCAGGGATTTGCATGGGGGAGGCCTTAGTGGACACTTGGGGCGAGACAAGACCATCGCTAGCTTGGAGGAGCGTTATTTTTGGCCTCAACTGCGGAAGGATGCGGGTGCTATCGTCAGGCGTTGTTATGTTTGTCAGGTATCTAAAGGTCAATCTCAAAATACTGGTCTTTATTTGCCTTTGCCTATTCCTGATGACATATGGCTCGATTTATCTATGGATTTTGTGTTGGGTTTACCTCGTACTCAACGAGGTGTGGATTCTGTTTTCGTAGTAGTGGACATATTTTCCAAAATGGCTCATTTTATTGCTTGTAAGAAGACCTCGGATGCCTCTAATATTGCGAAGTTGTTCTTTAGAGAGGTTGTACGTCTTCATGGTGTTCCTAAGTCCATCACTTCGGATAGAGACACTAAGTTCTTGAGTCACTTCTGGGTTACATTATGGCGTATGTTTGGCACTGCATTGAATCGGAGTTCTACACTCACCCGCAAAACAGACGGACGTGCAGAGTTACTAACGTAACAATGGGAAATATGATCAGAAGTGTTTGTGGGGACAAGCCGAAGCGCTGGGATTTGGCATTACCGCAGATGGAATTTGCTTACAACAAAGTGCGGTCCACTCCTGGCCACGGAAATCACCATTTTCTGTGGTTTATTCTTCGACTCCAAGGCATGTGGTGGATTTGGTACCGTTACCAAGGGGTGGTGGTGTGAGCCAAGCAGCTGAAAATATGGCCAATGAAGTATGTGCTGTCAAAGAGGAGGTTCGGGCCAAATTGGAGGCAACGGGATAGAAGAATAAAGCTGCTGTGGATAAGAAGAAACGGGTCAAAGTTTTCAAGGTTGGGGATGATGTTATGGTGTTTCTTCGACGAGAGCATTTTCCTGTTGGTACGTATAAGAAATTGCAACCTCGCAAGTATGGGCCTTTCAAGGTGACTAGGAAGATCAATGACAATGCATATGTGGTGGCTCTTCCTGACAACTTGAACATCTCGAATACTTTCAACGTAGCTGACATGTATGAGTATCACGCGGATGGAGTTCTTTATCCTGAAGAGAACTCGGAGTCGAGTTCTTTGGAGGTGGAGGAGATCGATACAGAGCCGGAGCGACCGCGCTCGTGGGGTTGGCGGCCGCGCTGGACGACATGGTGACGAGCTTTGAAGACGCTGGACAAGTGCGCGACCGCGCTAGGGGAGAGGGCGACCGCGCTGACGACGATGAAGGCCAGGCATAATTTTCTGGAGTGTTGCGTGACCGCGCTGGGCCAAAGGGCGGCCGCGCTCGAGACGGGGAGATGAAGACTGATTACGTTTTAATTACGGAAAATTGTTTAATTTTGGTACTTTATTATTTTTGGGAACTCTTTTATTTGCTGCCTAGGTAGGAGTATAAATACTTAGTCTTCTTATTTTTGAAAACAACTTATTATTATTGCTTTTCAATTAAAAGAGATTTCTCTTTAATTTCCTGGTGGATTCCAGATCTGTGTTTGAGGATTCATTGCTTGTGAATTCTTGTGATTAGTGCGCTAATCACGAAACCTATTGCTTCCGTGCTGCGTCAACTTTGGTCCCTTTGGTGAAGCCAAATTGGTCGAATTCAAGACAAAATTACATCCCTATGTTAAATATTTGTTGAAAATAAATGCGGAACGAATCTTTGCA
This sequence comes from Adenophora triphylla var. japonica, assembly GCA_022495995.1. Taxonomy (NCBI): domain Eukaryota; kingdom Viridiplantae; phylum Streptophyta; class Magnoliopsida; order Asterales; family Campanulaceae; genus Adenophora; species Adenophora triphylla. The sequence continues at coordinate 213,964 of JAFEMH010000481.1, forward strand.
ACCCACACACCCACAAACAAAGTAACAAATGAGGCACAATATTTACGTGATTCGGAGAAGTCCTCCTTCGTCCTCGGGTGACAACCAAACAAAATCACTATTATCAAGGTGATTACAAAGTGTTTACAAAGTGTATCACTCACACTCGTATCACACTACAAATGTGTCTCTCTCTCAAAGTGTTTCTCACATAATTGCAATTTGCCACTATGCTAGAATGAGTCCTAGCCAAGTCTATATATAGGCACAAACCATCCATGATAAGGATGTATCCAAGAGAATAGAGAACACCAAAAGTTTCATTGGAAACTCAAACAACATCCATACATGTACCACATAGATAATGATCACATGTGATAATGTACTTGGATAAAATGTATATGAACTTGAGCCAAATCCAACAATCTCTACCTTGGCGAAAGTTCCCAACCACATTGCCGATTTTGGTTGCCACCAAACTAACTGGCTATTAATTCCTTCCGATGTTGATCAATCCCAAACAATGCTCAAACTTGTCTAGAGTAACCACCTTCGTCAACATATCAGTAGGGTTATCAGCAGTCCCAATCTTCAATAACCGAATGTCACCTTCATTAACAATTTCACGAACAAAATGAAAGTGAAAATCAATATGCTTCGTCCGGCCATGGTGTACTTGGTTATTTGATAAACAAATAGCACTTTGGCTATTACAATACACATCAATGTGTTTCTGCAAAATCCCCAAGTCATTCACCAAACCGTATATCCAAATAGATTCCTTAAAAGCTTCGATAACTGCCATATACTTTGCATCGGTGGTAGATAATGAAACTGTAGACTAAAGCATAGAACGCCAACAAACTGGTCCACCAGCCATAGTGAACACATAACCAGTAGTAGATCGTCGCATGTCCAAATCACCAGCATAGTCGGAATCAACATAACCAACCACAAGTTTATCAAGCTCAAATTTTCCACTTTCTAAAACTTGAGACCAACATCAACAATACCATGAATGTACCTCAAAATCCACTTAACAACTTGCCAATGCCCTTTTCCAGGATTGTGCATATAACGACTAACTATGCTCAAAGCCTGAGCAATATCAGGTCGGGAACAAACCATATCATATATCAAAGCACCAACAGCATTTGCATAAGGAACTTTCTCCATCTGAATTTTCTCTTCATCTTAACTAGGACACATCAACTCACTAAGCTTAAAATGAGGAGCGAGCGGCGTACGAACAGGTTTTGTTAATCTCCATCCCAAGTATCCTTTCTACTTCACCTAAGTCTTCCATATCAAATGCCTTTGACAGCTGAGCCTTCATTATCAATCTCCACCTTGCTCTTGGAAGCAATCAACATGTCATCAACATACAAGAGCAAATAAATGAAGGAACCATCTTTGAGTTTACGAAAATACACACAATGGTCAAATTGGCTTCGAGTGTAGTCATGCTCCACCATGAACTGATCAAACCTCTTATACCACTGTCGAGGAGACTGCTTAAGTCCATACAAGGACTTCTTCAATTTGCAAACCCAATTTTCCTTACCAGCAACTTGAAAACCATCTGGTTGGGTCATATAGATCTCCTCTAAATCTCCATGTAAGAAAGTTGTCTTCACATCAAGATCAAATTGGGCAACCAACGCCAACAAAATCCGGATAGATGAATGCTTAACAACTGGAGAAAATATCTTATTGTAATCTATCCCTTCCTTTTGTGCATAACCCTTTGCTACTAATCGAGCCTTGTAGCGAATATTAGGTGTGTCTTCTTTCTTTGCAAACAACCATTTGCCCCTTTATTACCCTTCGGAAGCTCCACCAAATCCCAAGTCTGATTTTTCTTCAAGGACTTTATTTTCTCGTCCATAGCCTCTTGCCATATCGAACTATCAGAACTCTGAATAGCTTCTCTATAGCTATCGGGAACACCTCCAATCATAGGAAGAGCATATGCAACCATGTCATCAAAACGAGCAGGTCTTCGAATCTCTCTTCGTGGTCTATCTCTTGCAATAGAGTACTTGCTCATTATTATGTTGATCTTCAACTTCATTGTGGCTTTGCTCCACCCGATTTGAGTTCTTGGAACTCTCCTCCACCTGTTCAACAGCTTCATATACAGGTTTATCAACAGGAATAAATGCTACCTTCTTTACCTGCTTAGGAGCACCAGTTTCTTTCTCTTCCTTCTTCAAGGATATCACTGATTCATCAAATTTCACATCTCGACTCTTAACAATCTTCTTAGTTTCAGGGCACCGCAATATGAAACCCTTGACATTGCTGCTAAAGCCCATGAACTTGGCTTTCTTTGCTCGAGGATCCAACTTAGAGTCATCAACGTGATAGTAGGCGGGACATTCAAATACGTGCAACTGGTCATAATCTGTGACTGACTCTCCAGACCATACTTCAAGAGGTATTTTCCTTCCATTTCCATCTGTAGGCAACCGATTCACCAACTGAACTGCATAGCTAAGAGCCTCTGCCCAAAATGCCTTACTCAAACCTACTTGGGACAACATGCATTAAACCTTTTGCACCAAGGTCTGGTTCATTCTTTCTGCGACTCCATTCTGTTGTGGTTTACCAGGAACAGTGAAGTGTCGAACAATACCGTCTTCTCAACAAACTTCCAAAAATGGATCATACTTGTACTCTCCACCATTATCTGATCACAGCTTCTTAATCTTTCTACCCGTCTGGCTCTCCACCATTTTCTTCCATTCAAGGAAAATTCGAAGGACCTCATACTTGTGTCTCATGGGGTACATCCAAACTCTTCTAGAGTAATCATCAATAAAGGTGATAAACCACCTTTTTCCACCCAACAAAATATTTTTCGTAGGACCCCATACATCAGAGTGAACATAATCCAAGATACCTTTGGTTCTATGAACTGCAGTATCAAACTTCACCCTTCTATGTTTACCATACACACAATGTTCACAAAAGTCGACTTTACCGAATTTTGCACCTTTTAGTGCACCCTCATTCACCAAGGTTTGGAGTGGTTGCTCTCCGGTATGACCAAGTCTCATGTGCCATAAATTGACATATCATGCACTTTCGAGCTAGCAATGGCTGCTTGTTCAACAATTGTGCTTCCTTCGAGGTAGTAAAAGTTACCTCTTCGAGTCCCTTTCATCACAACCAAGACACCTTTAGTTACCTTCAGGTGATCTCCATCCAAAGTGATACGATAGCCTTTTGCATCCAAGGCTCTAAGAGAAATCAAAATTTTCTTCAAAATCAGGGACATAACGAACTTCAGTGAGCTTACGAACAGCTCCATCGAACATCTTCAAATGCACAGAACCAATTCCTTTTGTTTGGGAAGTGTTGTTGTTCCCCATATACACAACTCCCCCATCGAACTCTTTAAAGTCCGAGAACATCTCCTTGTAAGGGCACATTATGTGTATTATTTATAGAATTCAATGTAATTCTCAAAACATATATAGAAAACAAATAATCTTGTTGCATAAAGTCTTATTCAAAGTATGAAAGTTTCAAACACGGTTTATTTTTCTGAAATCTTTGATTTAAATTGCTTCTATAAAAGATTGTAAAGTCGTTTTATATTGAGAGAAAATTGCCACAGAACGTTAGCAACAGTGCGGGACAATATCTTCTTGTGAAAATTGTGTTCAATACAAAACTAGACTTTCTTTATTTGTCTGATTTGATTTAATTTTCGCATTTTCGGTTTGAACTAATTTCCCGCCTCGTTAATTATATATTTTGGATCATTATTATTGATGCCGCAGGAAATGTGCTTATCAATCTTCCTCCACGTGGCAGGACTGATTACCTAGCTCATTGACCTGAAAATCAGAACCCACGACTAGCCGGATGTGTCTCCGGCTTAGACCCTCGGGCGTGAGAGTAAGTATTTGAAGATTGGAGAGCAAAATGTATTGAATAAAAGGTAATTCAGATAACAAAATTGCAGTTACCTTATCACCGTTGTAGTGGTAATATATTTATAGTTGATGTAGGTGGTTTAAATGGCAGGGATGCATGAGCTCCGAGATTTTAGGGACAGTTACATGTAGTGTGAACGTGTCCTAGAACGGTCCCTGATTTGTAGGGAAGTAGTTATGGCTAGAGTAATTGCACGTGCGTCTGTAACCGTTAGGTCGACGCTTGCTTTGGCAGGTCAAGGTCGACACTTGTGTTTAGGTCGACCTGACTGTCGAGTAGAATTGGATCGTACCCGAAATAGAGCTTGGATCGTAGAGTCGGACCAAGCTAGGTCGGGACCTTGAGGTCGGATAATAATCTTAGGTCGACTGATCCTGTTGCTGGGCCTTGGGCCTTATGTTGGTTGGGCCAGACTCAATAAGAATGTGAAGGCCACTGCTGCCTATGGTTGGGCTTTACTCGCTTGGACCATCTCGCTACTTTTGGTATGCTCAGTGGCCCCCAACTTTCGAGTTGACTTTGTCGACTAGGAAGTTAAGGAAATTTTTGATGAAGATTGTTGTGACTCGATGGTCGCTACTCGTTCTGAAGCTTAGTCGACTCAAAATGACGTGGCACCATCCTGGATGTAGGTGACGTACGGTCAGATCTGAGGAGCGCCATATTTTGCAATGATTATTATTTTGACGTTTGATAAACCGCCTTGGAAACTGTTTCCGCCATTAATTAGGAAAATAATTTTTGAATTTCCCCTTTTCCTTTCCTATTTCGAAAAATATAAATTCAAGAATCCTTCTCCATTTACAACTTTTACTGTCCTTGAGCTCTGTTATACTCCGGCGAAGATCACGGAACAGGAAACGATTTAAGCCAGGCTCTCGCTTTCTGCAACAGTTCTTTTTACGAGAACAAATTGAGGTATTTTTCCTACACATTCTTGCCTTTAGGGTTTAATTTTTTGCTTTGTACCTTGATTCCGCCATGGCTAGGACCTTCAGTAGCGAACCAGGAGCCTGGTATGGATATTGCACTGTTAACCGTAGGGTGTGTAAGAATGTAAACGGTGAGTTGAGAGAGATGTCTCTGGATGAATGTGCCTCCATCTTGTCAAGGTGGGGGCTGAATTTTAGGGAAATAGGTTTGCCCATTGGAGAAAGCGCTGTAGATATAGTAATTGATGACTCGAACATTGTCACTTTTCATCTCTTTCACGAATTGCTCGACCACATAGCCTTGTTTTACGTCAGGGATGTCAATAAACCTTCGTTCCTTAGGAATAGGAAGAGTTTCTCGGGGGAGTCTAGGTCGCCCTTAGCTAGGTCCACTGAAATTGTTCATAGGCCTGACTCCCCTATTTCTCCTTCTTCTTGTACAAATATGGCTTCTCAAGGTGGAGCTACTGCATCTACCTCTTCAGGTCCCAGAATTGTGGATGCGTTTGATGATTCAGCTGTGCCAGGGAAGAATGAGAGAGGTTATGTTCCCCAAAGACCACAGAGAGGGAAAAAGAATCTTCCATCTCGATATAGCATGATTTATGATTTTTGTGAGGTGAGCAAAGAGGACTATAGGGTGACCATCTATAGCAAAAAGGATTTTATGGCTCAATTTAGGTCGACCTTTACCAAGGATGCCACTAGGGTAGCTTTCTTCTATGGCCAATTTGAGGCTGGTCTTAGGTTGCCACTTGACCCTTTCATTAATGAATTTTTGGAGTGTGCCAATGCTTTACCCTTCACTGGGAGCCAACACCTGTAGGGTCTTAGTATGCTTTGCCATGGTGTGTAGGTTTTTAGGATACGAGCCCTGTATGAGGGTGTTCAAGGAGTTCTTTTGTATTAAGTATAGTGGAGAGGATCTGAGTGTCAGTACTCCTTCTAAACCCAATTCTCGCAAGCTTTTCACGAACCTTCCCAGCAAAGCAAGTGGGTGGAATTCCTATGTGGTTGTAGTAGAGAGCAGATTAGGATGGGAATTTCCATTGCCAACCGTTGATACAGAGCCCATAGATGAGGGGGACTATTGGGAGCCAGTCTGGCATTTTGACTTATACCAAAAGCTATGTCGTTTGGCCGATAAGGGGCCCATCAGTTGGGAGAGCATAGGAAGCACTAAATATAATTATATCCAAGCCGGGATGATGGCTAGGGAGGGGGAGGTGCAACCTTTGGTGCCTGTTGGTAGAGGCACGATATATCCAGACTGGGTTACCCATGCCTTGGGCAGATTTGAGGACAAGTGCCAATTTTGCCAACGGACAGCCAATTACTGCAAGGAGAATGGGGAGCACGTTGGTGGTAAGGGTTTACTCGCTTTTACTTGTTGACTCGTCAATTGCTAGCCCGCATGTGTAACTCTTTGTTTGCACGTTATATTACTTTGAATTGCCTGCACATCTCTTAGCTCGTCAATTGTTAACTCGCATATAAGATAGTTAGCTCGTACATAGTTTGCTCGTACATAGAACTTATGCTCGTATGTAGAACTTTCATATGTCGATCTAATACTTTGCTATTTTGGTTTTGTTGCAGTTTTGACCCCAGAACAAGAAGCAAATATGGGTCGCATTATCGCCGTGTCTGATAGGAAGAAAGCTAAGAAAGCCCACGGGGCGGCCAATGCTCGAGCCAATAGAGAGAGAGAAGCTGCTGTGAGGACTAACTTATTATCCAAAGACAATGCTGGGATGGTTCCCATGGAGGAAATTGAGTCGGAGGGTCCCCTGGAGAGCAACAGTCGAGCTCGGGGGGACACCAAGGGGAGAATGCATCCAACAGTCGACTAGACCAAGCTTGAGCTCCGACCCCATCCCCGATACCAATATGGCGACCTCAGTCTTTGGGGACCCGGTGGGACTAGTCCCTTGACTGTGGTGAACATAGATGATGATGAGGTGATGGATGATGATGATCTACCCTTGAACTCCAAGAAGAGAATGAGAACTGATAAGGGAAAATCTGTTCCCTCAAGCCAACTTCCTCCTCCTACTACCCAAGAGTCCCTCGAAGATCAGATGAGGAGACTGAGTGATGTGCCCCCTCTCATTGGGGTCAATAGCCTGAGTCGCCGCTACCCAGACATGATGTGGGGCCTCCCCTACCCCGGGACCTATAAATTCGTGCCCCGATGGTAGGGTCCCCAACTTACTTCATCTAAATTGAAACCATTTCAACAAACCATCTAAGTTAAGTGATGCTTTTAAGAAAATTTTCGACATGATCTTCCTAAATGGAAGATCTCAAGAACCTGCTTCCATTCATTTCCACATTGAAAAGGAAAGTTTACACCATACATACTTAACAACCACACCACATTATTTACAAACCATAGTTTGGAAATGTTAGGAAAGTTATTTACAACCTTTTCCCCAAAAGAATAACAACCAACATAACCCTCCTAGCAAAACGTACCCCGACAATCAAAAGACGATCCAACTGTGCCCCGGCCTCACCAAACCTGACCTCCTGTCTCAGTGGTATCTAAAAAAATAAAAGGAAGACGGGGTGAGAAAGAATCTCAGTAAGCTATTATGCATGCAACAAGATATCAAATAAAATGCAACACATAAGCAAGTTGTTTCACGTCATAATTTGAATACCGTAAACACATTTCATCCTCTTGGGAATACATGTATATACATCCTCTTGGGAATACATGTATTTATACATCCTCTTGGGAATACATGTATTTATACATCCTCTTGGGAATACATGTATTTATACATCCTCTTGGGAATACATGTATTTATACATCCTCTTGGGAATACATGTATTTATACATCCTCTTGGGAATACATGTATTTATACATCCTCTTGGGAATACATGTATTTATATATACATGATTGAATCAATAATAATCCATGTATGCTCACAATCAATTCCATGATGTCGTGCAACAATTAATTCAAGCACCATTTTCTCATAGAACCATTCAAAGGTAACCACATAGGGGTACAATCACAAATAAGTAGCCCTACATATTCACAATTTAACATTATACAACCTACTTTCAAGTTCCATCATGAAATACCAAGTTTTTATAACTTTGGTTCTTCAATTAACAATGACTTTAAGCCGTTTTCCAAGCAATATTTAAAGCCCTTTCCATAATCCGATTTGGCCAAGTAAAACGTGGTTGTGAAGTAATAATGTTTTACTAGATACAGGATCAAAAAGTGTTCCAATCCGAGTTGTTTAGCCTAGGTTTCCAATGTCTCAAACATGGACCAAGGCTGCAGATTGAAATAAGACAGGTGCTGAAACTGCCTTCCAAGTAACTTTGGATCAATATTTAAAGCTCTTGCTAATATCTTTTTGGCCAATTCCAAGTTCTACAATGTTGTACTAAACTTGTACTACAAGTATAGTTAAAGAGTTATTAAATTTATACTCACTAACCTAGGTTTAAAAGCTTGCAAAGGTGCTCACTCAAGGCAGTTTGAGCACGAGTCGTGCATGGCAGCACGAGTCGTGCATGGCAGCACGAGTCGTTTCCAGGCCCTGCACGACTGATTCCAAGGCCACGACTAGTGACCACGACTCCCTTTGATTGGTCACGACTCGTGCTCATGTGCACGAGTCGTGCCCCTCCCCTGAAGCCACGATTTGCAGCCATTTACAGCAAGAACAACAGCAGAACACACAGCAACACAACAGCTTCACTTCAGCTTACTGCAAGGCCATTTGCAGCAGGAATATACTTGGTTTGGGACTCTAATATACTCCCCTTTAAGTCTTATAATACATATATAACATAGATACAATGATTATCAATCCCTAACACCACCCTAGGCCATAGTTTTTACAGCAAACAACAACAACACTAGCAGCAACAACACCAGTTTTCCAACTTACTTCAGCAACTGCGAGGGCAAAGTTCAGCAGTCTAAACACATAGTTTGGACCCTAACATACTCCCTCTAGCACCCATAACATGTATACAACATGTTTAAACAGCAATTATAACAAATCCACACCAATTACTCAAGCTATGGCATGGAAATTCTCAAGTTCTAACCAAACCAATTCCCTTTCCATTTGCAAACCCCAAGCTGATGGTTTCATCATTTCACAACTTGGTAACAACATCATATTAACAATTTTAATCATGGTATGAACAATTATAACAAAATAAATAACAACTTACTTGGAAGATATGAAAATTAACTAGGAGCTTTGACCAGGTAGATGCAATCTACTCAACGCCGTGATCACTAATCCGGGCTCAAACTGAAGAACGGACCACCGAGTGAATTACTACGAATTTGTGAAGGTAGCTAGGGTTTTAGTGTTTATTTGGCTGAGGAAGAAGATGATGAAGGTGGGGAAAGAAATGGATTAAGGGAGAAGCTTCCTTAAATGGATAAGCCTCACCCAATTTACATTAAACCCCTCCAAGAATCAATCACCACAACTAAACCCCTATACTTACAATTACCTTAAAGCCCCTACTACTTTATAATCCCTTTCCTTCCAAAGTCAATTTATGATATCCTTATTAATTTAATTCTCCACATAATTCAATTTATCATTGTATAATAAAATGAATTCTTACCATTATAAACACATAAGCCATGTGATTAAGTAAATAATTAATCACAACATATACCAAGACCATGAAATGCACCAAACTAACATATAATGCATCATATAAAATGAAGTGCAACCCCCATTCCCACGTGCTCCACGTGTACCTAAACAGTGCCTATGGTTGGGGTCGTGACACATGAGCTTGGGCCAGGTCGTGGTTAGGAGGGCTATTGATGTCGATCTTCTGGCCCACTTTGCTGATAAGGGGATTACTCCTGAAGAATTCTCAGCTCGTTCCGGAATGGTGCATTGTGAGGTAAACTTTTATTTTCCCCTTCTGCTTAGTCGCTTGTTCCTTTAGCATGTCAATTTAACTTCTGAGCTAACACTTCTTGATTTCTTTTAATGCAGTCTCTTACCATGATTGAACAAGTTAAAAGCTCTTGGAGGGCCTCTATTGAGAGGGAGAGGCAGGCTCTAAAAGATTATTCCAAGAAGTCACAAGAATTGGCCGAGCTAAGAGAAAAATATAACGACCTTGACAACTCCTTTGATGCTCAGGAGTTGGTGAAGAAGAAGGCGTTGGCTGATTGTGATAAGGCTCTGGAGGATCTGAAATCTGCTGAGTCCAAGCTTGGGAAGGAGAAGGCGAAGAAGGAAGCTGAGCTTCTAGCTCATGAGAAGACGAAGATTGAGCTCGACACAGTCTCCAAGCTTCTCAAAGACAAAGATTCCTTTCTGACTGAGTTGAATGAAGAGCACAATGCTGCCCGAGCTAAGTGGAAGGAGGACCTAGAGAAGGCTGGCCAGGATGCTGTTGCGAAGTTTAAAGACGGAGATGAATATCATGACACCATTGTGGACAAGGCAAAGGGATTTTTGGATCTGGGTAAGCGCCATATGGCTCGCCGGGCTCTGATCAACCCAGACTCCGACATCTCCTTGGAGCAACTAGCTCGCTGGGCCTCTGCTCCCCAATATGACATGGCTGCTCGTGGCGGTCACTCGGTTGTGCCCTACTCTGATAATGACTTGGCCTTCATTGCCCAAGAAGACAAAGAAGATGGTAATGAGCCGTGGGAACCTCCCGTCTTAGCCCTTAGGACCATTGATGTTGCTTTACAGGAGATCGAAGATGCTGATGCTATGGAGGAAGATGAAGAACTCAAGCAGTGGGTCTACTCAGAGTCGGGTAAACCTTTGGGCCCCAGCAACAAGAAGGAGATGGAGAGGGTCGAGCTTCCGTTGATGATCAGGCCGATGATGGTCAAGATTCTTGACTTTGTTGTGAATGGTATTGTAATGAACAAGCTTCAAACAATTTTCGTTTTTTGTCTTGTAACTATTTGAATGCCTTGGCCCAGTTTTTGGGAGGCTTGGTACTTAGTAACTTTTTGTTTATATTAAGTCTTGGCCCATTTTGGGAGACTTAATTTTATTTAATCGTAGCTGACTTTTCTTCATTGTATGATGTATGCCTTTGATTTCAGCATGTGTATGTCGAGCTAGATGCAGTAGGATGAATGAGTCACCCTAAGCTTAGGGTCGACCTGACTTCGTGGTGACTTATTCAACCTTATACTTGTAAGGATGTAAGTAAACGAGATTGACTCAGGGTCGAACTTGTTTAAAAGGTCAAAGCTGACCAAGGGTCGAACTTATAAGAACGAAGTTGACCTAAGGTCGGACTTGTTAATAGAGCTCAGCTGATTAAGGATCGAGCTGATTTTAGAATAAAGCTGACTAAGAGTCGAGCTTACTTGGACGAAGTCGACTAAGAGTAGGACTTGTTAAAGGAACATAACTGATTAAGAATCAAGTTTGTTAAAACGAAGCTGACTAAGAGTCGAGCTTGTTTGAACGAAGTCGACTATGAGTCGGACTTGTTAAGGGAACAAAGCTGATTAAGAATCGAGCTTGTTAAATCGAAGCTGACTAAGAGTAGAGCTTGTTGAAGTTAGTGTACAAGGTTTGGTCGAATAGAACTGCGTTTTTTATTGAAGTAGGAACATGCTTACATCAAATGGAAAGCTAGAACTATGATAAACTGGGAACTGCCTTAACTTCGAACTGAATTAAAAGACTTGAACTAGAAGTAGTACTTGATAAGGTGAGTGGCATGCCATGGATGTTTCAACTCTTCACCATCTGGATGTGCTATCATGTAAGTCCCTTCTTTGACGATTCGAGTCACAATGTAAGGACCTTCCCAGTTAGGTGACAGCTTGTTCTGCTGGGTCCTTCTCCCTGTTGCCTCGATTTTCCTCAACACATGATCCCCTACTTGGAATGATCTTGTCTTCACCTTCTTGTCGTGATAACTTTTAGTTCACTGCTTGTAGTTGACCATCCGAAGGTAAGCTGTGTCTCGTTTCTCGTCGACTAAATCCAAGTCGATCAATTTGTTAGTGTCGTTCTGCTCCTGATCGAAGAAGGTTACTCTAGCAGTGGGAAATTGTAACTCGGTTGGTGCCATGGCCTCTGATCCATATGTGAGTGCGAATGGGGTTTCCCCCGTAGGCCCCCCGAGTGGTTGTGCGAACTGCCCAAAGAGCAAGGGGGAGTTCGTCCAACCAGTTGTTACGTCGACCAACTAAGCCTGTCTTTAGTGCAAATAGGACGAGCTTATTTGCTGCTTCAGCTTGCCCATTTCCTTGTGGATAGGCGATGGAAGATTGCCAATGCTTGATCCCTACTCGATTCATTTCTGCTTCAAAGGCTCGGGAGAATTGCAGGCCGTTGTATGATACTATAGTTCTAGGGAACCCGAATCTGCACCAGATGAAGTCGTGTATGAAGTTGATGGCATTTTCTTCTGTTATTCGAGCTAGTGGCTTAGATTCAACCCACTTGGTGAAGTAATCAATGGCGACTATCACATACTTGCAGTTTCCCCGGGCGGGAGGGAAGGGTCCGATTAGGTCGATGCCCCACATATCAAACGGCCAAGTTGCAATCACTGGGGTTTGCTGAGTCGTAGGCAGATGAGGTAGGTTGTCAAACCTTTAACATTGGTCACACTGTTGCACAAAGTCATGAGTATCTGCTCTCATGTGCGGCCAATAATATCCCAAAGTGATCAACTTGTCAGCTAGAGTCCTGGCCCCCGGGTGCCCACCACAGATTCCACTATGCACCTCATGCATTAACTGAGTGATCTCTTGAGGGTGGATGCACTTCAATAATGGCCTAGTATATGATCTTCTGAACAGCATGCCTCCTTGGATGACATATCTCGGAGCTTTCTTTTTGACAGCTCGAGCCTTCTTCTCGTCTTCGGGGAGCTCGCCACTTTCCAAGTATGCCTTCATTTCTTCGATCCAACACTTGTTATAAACCCAATTTCTCAAGGGGTCCTCCACACATTGAATCTTGACCCTTTCATAAGCTGTATTCTCGAGGTAGGAGATAGGCTCTTCATGATGCTCGTCTGTAGTGGCTAGCTTAGAGAGCAAGTCGGCCAACACATTGTCTTCTCGTCCAATCCTTTGGATTTCCCAAAACTCTAAGTCTTTTATCAGCTCCTTCACCAGGTCGTGGTACTTGACTAGAGAAGAGTTCAGCACCTCGTACTCTCCTCGGACCTGGTTGACTATCAACTGTGAGTCACAATATGCCATGATTTTAGTCGCTCCAAAGCACTTTGCGTACTCGATGGCTACAACCAATGCCTCGTACTCTGCTTGGTTGTTAGAAGCATCAAACTTGAATCTCAATGACTCCTCATATACTGTTCCAGATTCTGGCTCGATTAGGACTATCCCAGCTCCGCTAACACTTTTGGTTGCTGACCCATCCGAGTAGACTTTCCAACAATCGTCGGGTAGGTTAGTGACGACTTGGGACTCTGGCTCTTTCCCTTTGATTTTCTCTTTATGAGCTCGCACTTCACTATCTTCCTTGGTGAACGTCAGCTCGACCACGAAATCAGCTAGAGATTGAGCCTTCAATGCCTTTCGAGGTCGATACTCGATGTCGAATTCAGTGAGGGCAATTGACCAATTGAGTAAGCGACCTGAACTTTCTGGCTTATGAAGAATTTTTCTTAAGGGGGCATTCGTAAGCACCACTATAGGGTGAGCCAAGAAATAAGCTCATAGCTTCCTTGAAGCAACGACTAAAGCATATGCGACCTTTTCTGCGTTGTAGTACCTGCCCTCCACATCTGATAGGGCTTTGCTAACATAGTACACAGGCTTTTGAAGCCCTTCCTCCTCTCGAACCAACACTGTAGCAACTGCTTTGTCCCCCACTGATAGATACACGAACAAAGTTTCTCCAGTGGTCGGACTACTTAATAATGGTGGAGTAGCGAGGTAATCCTTAAGTTGTTGGAATGACGAATGACATTCGGTCATCCATTCAAAATTTTTCGTCCCCCTCAAAGCTTTGAAGAAGGGGAGAGACCTTTCTGCCGACTTGGATATGAAGCGACCAAGAGCTACTACTCTTTCGTTAAGTCGATGCATCTCTTTGACACTGGTAGGCTCTTTCATGTCGACTAGAGCCTTGATTTTCTCCGGGTTAGCTTCTATACCCCGTTGAGACACCATAAATCCAAGGAACTTGCCAGCTGCTACACAAAAAACACATTTGCTGGGGTTGAGCTTCATGTCGTTTGCTCTCAAATTGGCGAACGTTTCCTTTAGGTCGACCACGTGACGCCCGGTCTTTGTTTTAATGACCATATCGTCGACGTAGGCCTTCATGTTTCGGCCAATCTGTGAAGCAAAGACCTTGTTGACAATACGTTGATAAGTCACCCCTATATTCTTCAGTCAAAATGGCATCATCGTGTAGCAATAGATGCCTCCAGCTGCTTGGAAAGCCGTTTTCACTATGTCATCCTCATGCATCTTTATCTGATGATAGCCTGAATATGCATCTAGGAAGCTAAGGGTTGAGTGGCCAGCAATAGAATCAACTAGCTTGTCAATTCTAGGCTAGGGGTAGCTGTCTTTTGGGCAGGCAAGGTTGAGATTAGTGAAGTCGACGCACATTCTCCATTTGCCATTTGACTTCTTCACCATGACCACATTAGCTAGCCAAGTTGTATGTGTGGCCTCCTTGATTATTCCTGCACTCAAAAGCTTTTGTACCTCAATTTTTATGGCTTCTTCTTTGTCTCGACCAAAGCTTCTCAACCTTTGGGGTTTGGACTTTATGGTCGGGTTGACCTCAAGCCTGTGAACGACGACCTCTTCCTTGATTCCCCTCATGTCTTCTACTCGCCATGCAAAGACATCATTGCTCTCTTTGAGTAGCTCGATGATTTCCAGCCTTTCTTCAGCTGACAATTGTTTCCCAATATGAATCTTTTGCTCGGGGTAGGAAGGGTTGGTGATTACTGACTCTAGCTCGTCTACAGCCTCTAGCTCTGGACCATCTCTGAATTGCAGGGTCTCAATGATCATCTCTCTGACCCTCTGTCTTTCCTCGGTCCCCAGATGTGGAGCATCTTCAGCTATCATCTCATCCAGCTTATCTGCAACCTCGCTGGTGGTGGTGGTAAACTGATGCTGCAGGAAATGTGCTTATCAATCTTCCTCCACGTGGCAGGACTGATCACATAGCTCCTTGACCTGAAAATCAGAACCCACGACTAGCCGGATGTGTCTCCGGCTTAGACCCTCGGGCGTGAGAGTAAGTATTTGAAGATTGGAGAGCAAAATATATTGAATAAAAGGTAATTCAGATAACAAAATTGCAGTTACCTTATCACCATTGTAGTACCTGCCCTCCACATCTGATAGGGCTTTGCTAACATAGTACACGGGCTTTTGAAGCCCTTCCTCCTCTCGAACCAACAATGCAGCAACTGCTTTGTCCCCCACTGATAGATACACGAACAAAGTTTCTCCAGTGGGCGGACTACTTAATAATGGTGGAGTAGCGAGGTAATCCTTAAGTTGTTGGAACGACGAATGACATTCGGTCGTCCATTCAAAATTTTTTGTCCCCCTCAAAGCTTTGAAGAAGGGAGAGACCTTTCTGCCGACTTGGATATGAAGCGACCAAGAGCTGCTACTCTTCCGTTAAGTCGCTGCATCTCTTTGACACTGGTAGGCTCTTTCATGTCGACTAGAGCCTTGATTTTCTCCGGGTTAGCTTCTATACCTCGTTGAGACACCATAAATCCAAGGAACTTGCCAGCTGCTTCACCAAAAACACATTTGCTGGGGTTGAGCTTCATGTCGTTTGCTCTCAAATTGGCGAACGTTTCCTATAGGTCGACCACGTGATGCCCGGTCTTTGTTTTAATGACCATATCGTCGACGTAGGCCTCCATGTTTCGGCCAATCTGTGAAGCAAAGACCTTGTTGACCATACGTTGATAAGTCGCCCCTGCATTCTTCAGTTCAAATGGCATCATCGTGTAGCAATAGATGCCTCCAGCTGCTTGGAAAGCCGTTTTCACTATGTCATCCTCATGCATCTTTATCTGATGATAGCCTGAATAGGCATCTAGGAACCTAAGGGTTGAGTGGCCAGCAATAGAATCAACTAGCTTGTCAATTCTAGGCAAGGGGTAGCTGTCTTTTGGGCAGGCAAGGTTGAGATTAGTGAAGTCGACGCACATTCTCCATTTGCCATTTGACTTCTTCACCATGACCACATTAGCTAGCCAAGTTGTATGTGTGGCCTCCTTGATTATTCCTGCACTCAAAAGCTTTTGTACCTCAATTTTTATGGCTTCTTCTTTGTCTCGACCAAAGCTTCTCAACCTTTGGGGTTTGGGCTTTATGGTCGGGTTGACCTCAAGCCTGTGAACGACGACCTCTTCCTTGATTCCCCTCATGTCTTCTACTCGCCATGCAAAGACATCATTGCTCTCTTTGAGTAGCTCGATGATTTCCAGCCTTTCTTCAGCTGACAATTGTTTCCCAATCTTAATCTTTTGCTCGGGGTAGGAAGGGTTGGTGATTACTGACTCTAGCTCGTCTACAGCCTCCAGCTCTGGACCATCTCTGAATTGCAGGGTATCAATGATGATCTCTCTGACCCTCTGTCTTTCCTCGGTCCCCAGATGTGGAGCTTCTTCAGCTATCATCTCATCCAGCTTATCTGCAACCTCGCTGGTGGTGGTGGTGGCCCTCGAGTTATTGTCGATCTGGAGGCATAGCTTGCCTATGGAAATTTGGTCGACCATAACTGTATCTGAATCGACCATGGTGGTTTCAGAGTGACGTGTCAACTCAGTCATGATCTCGTCATGTGAGTGATAGGTCGACTCTTCCACGATGGTGATTGTAGATAGCCGAGTAGTTTTGGTGACTGATTGAGACAACTTTAAATAGCCTTCTGCAGTCTCAATCTCTAGCTCCCTCTTCTTCCTTTCTCGAAGGACATGGTCGAGGTATGCTCGAGCTGTGCCTTGAACACAGCCGACTCCAACTGGTGTTGGGAATTTAACTCGCTGATGGGGAATAGAAGCTACCATTCCAAGTGCGACCTGGCCAGGGATTCCAAGTATAGCAGCATAATCGCTATTCACATCTATGACAATAAATTTTACCTTGGAAACGACTCGGTATGGATGTTGGCCTAGGTCGACATCGAGCTCAATCTGTCCTTTGGCGTCGACCCGGTGATTGGTGAAGCCTTCCAACCTGCCATCATATCTTTCGAGCTGCTCATTTGAGAGACCCATCTCCTGGAATGTCTTATAGAACAGAATGTCTTTGCAGGCCCCCGTGTCGACTAAGAGTCTACTCGTCGTGCATCCGTCAATGAGTCCTGGGATGACGAGAACTTGCTCCCTAGCCGCCATATTAGTCGCCAGCTCGTGGGGGTAGAAGCTGATCACCTCATCCCTGACATCTCTCCTTGGAGGCACATGTGGGGCTTTGTTGAGTTGAAAGATTTTATGTTTGATGGGCCGTATTCTTTGGCTTGCTCTGTGATGACCCCCAAGTTCAATCTGGGTTGCCTTGGTCCACGATGTCCACTGGTTTGCTCGCCTCCACCGGCTTGAGGCCTTTTAACATAAGTGTCGAGCCTTCCCTGGTCGACCATCCTCTGAATGATACGCTTCAAACTCATACAATTCTCAGTAGTATGGCCTGTATCCTTATGGTAATCACAGTATTTGCTATTGTCCCTTCTGAACTTGTTGTCTGGGTTCATTGGGGCAGGTGGGGCCAACTCGACCGCGTTCATTATTTCTGTTCGACTCACCGTTAGGGGAGTGAAAGCTTCGGGCAGTTTCTCTGTCGCCTTGGTCCTGTTCTTACCATTCTTGTTGTTTCCCCCATTTTTGGCTGAGTCTTTCTTATCATCAGCGACCTCAACCTTGGGGCCTTTCCCATTCTTCTTTTCTTTCCTCTCCTCGACTAATGCCACATTATAAGCCTTCTCGAACAACTCCTGTCGAGTAGTGACTGTACGAACCGTCAGCTCGTAATCCATGTCTGCCGAGGAAATGCCATTTCGGAAACAATTGATCACCTCCCTGTCAGTGAGATCCTCCTCGATCTTATCGACCATCTCTTTAAACTTGGTGTAGTAGCTCATTGAGCTTTCATTTTTCCTTTGCACCAAGTTATTTAGGTCGGTGACAGTCATTTTCCGAGCTCCAGCAGTTGAGAAGCGATATAGGAATTTTGTTCTCATACTCATCCAGGTCGATATGCTACCGGCTGCCAAACCGTTGAACCATGTCAGAGCTGCCCCCGTGAGTGTGCTTATGAGGGCTTTGCACATAGTGTCGTCCTCATTGTAGACAAAGCACATAGTGGCTTCCAGGTGCTGCACATGGCTTTTCGCATTGGTTGCCCCTGAGTACTTCTCTAGGAGGGGCAATCTGAAACCAGCAGGAGGTCGACTGTCAATCAAATCCTTGGATAGGGTTCGAAGAGCAAAGTCAATTCGTTCGACCTTTCTAGTATCAGTTTTCTTTTCAGCCTCCCATTGTTCAAACTTTCTCTTCCATTGTAGCCACTCCCTAGCATCAGGTTTGTCTTCTCCAGCGAGGGGGAACAGCATTCGACCTTTAACCCTCGCTTCTGGGGGGAGTTACCTGCCTGCTTCTCCTATCTCTGTGAGAAGGTGCCCTTTCTGATCGAACTGGTGACTTGTTCCTATCATCTCTTAGTGGCGACCTGCACCTTTCATCCCTGGGTGGCGACCTGCGCCTATCATCTCTGGGTGGCGACCTGCGCCTTCCCTCTCTTATAGGCGACCTGCGCCCATTCCTGTCCCTATGAGACTGCGATCTTTGCGTCCTGGCAGGCGAACCACGTTGGCTTCGGTTGGCCTCTAACTGTGTCCTCAGGTCTGACTGTGCCTCTTGTTCCCTGTTCCTAGTGAGACTAGCCCTTAGGTCGTCACTCGAAACATGAATAGGTGATTGAGGTCGGACAACCATCCTTTGATCAACATTTTGTCCCACAGTTTCGTTTGGTCTAGTACTCCTAGCACGCTCCCTGTTCGAGACTTGAGAGGGAGCCACCTTCTCAGACCTTCTATCTACCTGTTCAGCCTCCTCCATTGCCAATAACTCGGCCAGAATCTGAGCTCGCTCCATAAGCATTTCTTTTCTGCTCAGTGGGTTGGATGAGGGACCTGCCCTATTTCCAGCATTTATTTGCCCAGTTGGACGCTTTGGAGGAGGTGGAACTCCTTGTCCCTCCATGGGTCGTTTTTCTCTTCTCCCATCTGGCAATCCTCTGCCATCAGCAACACTGTTAGAGCGCGTCGCTCTAGCATGATGGCGAGTTGGTGGGGGAGGAGGCAGATTTGTGTTTCCAGCGTTGGTGTTGAGATTTCCAGCGTTTTCATTGGTGTTTGTTTCCTTCTTCATGCCCGAGTGAGGCCTCAGATGCATGTCCATCCGAAGTCACCATTGTTGCAGGTTGAGAAAACTTTCGAGGTCAAGCTTATGCTCGTTTCCCGGCAATGGAACCAAACTGATGCCGCAGGAAATGTGCTTATCAATCTTTCTCCACATGGCAGGAGGACTGATCACCTAGCTCCTTGACCTGAAAATTAGAACCCACGACTAGCCGGATGTGTCTCTGGCTTAGACCCTCGGGCGTGAGAGTAAGTGTTTGAAGATTGGAGAGCAAAATGTATTGAATAAAAGGTAATTCAGATAACAAAATTGCAGTTACCTTATCACCGTTGTAGTGGTAATGTATTTATAGTTGATGTAGGTGGTTTAAATGGCAGGGCTGCATGAGCTCCGAGATTTTAGGGACAGTTACATGTAGTGTGAACGTGTCCTAGAACGGTCCCTGATTTGTAGGGAAGTAGTTATGGCTAGAGTAATTGCACGTGCGTCTGTAACCGTTAGGTTGACGCTTGCTTTGGCAGGTCGAGGTCGACACTTGTGTTTGGGTCGACCTGACTATCGAGTAGAATTGGATCGTACCCGAAATAGAGCTTGGATCGTAGAGTCGGACCAAGCTAGGTCGGGACCTTGAGGTCGGATAATAAGCTTAGGTCGACTGATCCTGTTGCTGGGCCTTGGGCCTTATGTTGGTTGGGCCAGACTTGTAAGAACATGGATTAATATAACATATAAATACTTAATAATATAATGATCAATATTATAATATATGGTATAAAGTATAGAACTCTAAATAATATGTAGAATTCCATAATATAAGTATACCATTAAATGATGGGCATAATGGTAATATCTTATATATCAATAGGTGTAGTCCCTAAATGAAGTGCCCCTTGGATTCCTATATAAAGGCCTATCCATCAAGCCTATGAATCACTAGTTATTTTTCATTCTCATTCAGTCAAAATTCTTCCTAAGTATTTGAAGAACAAAGAGATTAAAAAGGCACTCATCATTTAGAAGATCTACTCTTCCTAAATCAAAGACTATCTTCATATCTTCATCAAGAACAAGAACAAGAACAATTATGGAATCTCAAGGTATACGCTTCCGTCTTCATCTTCTTCCTCTTCTTCTCATTCTTAATCTAGTTGTGAGACGATTCATTATTTAATGGATCATTTATGTTCCAACAATTGGTATCAGAGCCTACTCATATACTAGATTGAGTTTGAAATTCTTATAAAGCCTTATGCTTTAATTCTTGTATGATTTCATTTGGTTTTGTTCTTGTTCATGATACTAATCTTGTCTAAGAGTATCATATTAATAACTTCATTCTATTTCTGATTTTTTGGTTTTACTCAAAAGGCTTTCAACCCTTAATGTAAGATTATCCCATTTTTTGAACATAGCCACCATCCTTGGATGCGTTGTGAGTTTGTTCATTTGCATAGCCACGCATTTTTTAAATGTGTTGTGAGTATGCGGATCTACTTACTTTGGTTGAAAATTGAGTCACCATTAAATTAAGAACTTTATTCAATTTCTGGAAATAATGGTAAAATCAAACTTAAGAGACATGATGGTTCAAGCAAGATTATCCCATTTGCATAGCCAACATTGTATGATGTATGGAGTGTGCAAATCTAGATCTACTTGTTTGACCATTTTAATTTAAGTGCAAGATTATCCCATTGACACAACAGAGCGTTTTATGTCGCACAATCGTGTTGGATCTACTTGTATATTCATGTCTTAGTTAAGCGTTAATTTTGCTTGACATTCATGTTTATGTTAAAATTTAATTTCTGGAAAAAGCAATAGAGTCCGATTGCATTTAGTAAATAAGTTGGTCAAAAGGCTTCATCAATTTATCAAAAGGCAATGGTCCGTACCGTGGTGACTTTTAATTGAATATATTATCAAAAGGCAATTGTGTACCGTGGTGACTTTTAATTGAATATATTATCAAAAGACAATGGTGTACCGTGGTGACTTTTAATTGAATATATTATCAAAAGGCAATGGTCCGTACCGTGGTGACTTTTAATTGAATATAATTGGTGAATTTTAAATTGCTTTACTCCATGGAATCATTGGTGACTTTTCGTTGCCCAAAATTTTGATAATTTATTAATAAATTATAATGTCTGGACACCAGTCGCGCTTCGGTGGTTCTTGGAGTTATTAAACTTTAAGAATGGACGGGTAGAACAAAAGGATATTGTCTTTTATTAATAAATTTCGCTTATTTCTTTACCTTTTAAATTTTCAGAAATTACCTTAAAGTCTTAAGTGCCCTAAAGTATGATTAATTATATGCTTAAACAAATTTATTCATTGTTTAAATAATATTGTTGCCAAAGCAATTTACGTTATTTAAATACAAATTTGTTAAAGTGATGAATGTAAATATTGATATGTGATAACATGCTTGTTTCCCAAAGGAGACCTTGTTATTGACTAAGTGTTTACATTCATGGGGTAATAATTGAACTAAACTTTTGGTCATTTTAAACGCTGTGAACCATCCCAAAGGAAGGCGGGTGTTTAAAGTGAATTGTTTACATTCTTTATTACCAGGGAACAAGTACCTTAAACTTTAGGACATTTTTTGTGCTTGATCCGTCCCAAAGGAAGGCGAGTATTTAAAGTGTATTGTTTGAGCTATTTGTTTACCCTAAGATAAATCAAATTGTGAGTCAATTCGCAATCCAAAGATTAGTCTTGATGTCATGTTGATTATCTTTTATTTTGATGGAATTCATTTTGATATAATTAATCATTCTGTAGTATCTTATATATGTTTTGTTTCATTCTTTTGTTCTCTTCATTCAGATTTGATCAGTGCTTCTTCTGTTACTACTGCCTTAAACTCAATTCCTTTGCTAACTGGGACAAACTTTAAAACTTGGAAAAACAAGATTATTATGGTCTTAGGCTGTTTGGACCTTGACCTCGCATTAAGAGAACAAGCTCCTGCCCCTCTAACTGATAAAAGCACTGCGGAAGACCGCTTGAGTTCAGAGAGGTGGAAGCGTTCTAATCGCGTCAGCCTAAGCATAATTAAGAATGCAGTCCCGGAGACATTTCTGAACAGTGTCTCCGAGGATGTTGGTGCAAAAGGTTTCCTAGATGCCCTAGAACAACGCTTTGCAAAAAGCGATAAATCGGAAACAAGTGCTACCTTGAGGAAGCTTGTTTCCATGAGGTATAAGGGCACCGGAAACCTAAGGGAATACATAATGGAAATATTTCATCTATCAACGAAATTAAAAGCACTCAAGTTGGACTTGTCGGAAGACTTGCTTGTGCATTTGGCTTTAATTTCTCTTCCTTCGCAATTTGGTCATTTTGAAACGACCTATAATTGTCAAAAGGACAAGTGGAATATTAATGAATTAATTTCACATGTCACGGAGGAAGAAGATAGGTTGAAACACACCAAACCCGAAAGTGCACATTATGCATCTACCTCTTCTCGTGGGATTAAGAGAAAAGGTAAGGAGATTGCGGTTGCATCAAAGAAGTCTAAGGGATCATCAAATGATCAAAAGGTGAAAAAGTGCTTCTTTTGCAAGGACCCCACTCACATGAAGCCCGACTGCCCTAAGTATCGCCAATGGCGAATTAAGAAAGGTATGTCATTTAGCTTTGTTTGTACTGAAGCTAACTTAGTTTCAATTCCTTCGTATACATGGTGGTTAGACTCCGGTGCAACTACTCACATAAGTTCATGTATGCAGGGTTGCCTGAACTACCGAACGCCCAATGAAGGTGAAAGATTCATCTACATGGGAGCTGGAAAGCCGGTAGAGGTGGAAGGCATAGGGACTTTTAGATTATCTCTTAGTACTGGATATTATTTGGTTTTGAATAATGTATTTATTATTCCATCTTTTAGACGGAATTTAATTTCCGTCACTACATTAGATCGGGAAGGTTATTCCTGTATCTTCGGTAATAATAAATGCAATTTGTATTTTGATTCAAAGCTTTTTGGTACTAGTTCTTTGTCTTACATTGATAATCTATATTTACTTGACACAGTCAATTCATTAAATGAGTCCCATAATAATGAAACTAACTCTCGAGGCATAAAACGAAAGTTTTCAAGTAAAAATTCTTATACCTTGTGGCATAGGCGTTTGGGTCATATCTCCAAAAGGAGAATTGACAAGCTTGTGTCCGAGGGAATATTACATAAGCTTGATACTCCGGAAAATAACTTTTGTATTGAATGCCTTAAGGGAAAATTTACGAATAGTACAAACAAAAATGAATCATTGAGAGCTACAAAAGTCTTAGAACTAATTCATACGGACATATGTGGACCGTTCCCTACCCCTTCATGGAACGGACAAACATATTTTATTACGTTCATAGATGACTTCTCTCGTTATGGATACATTTATTTACTTCATGAAAAGTCTCAATCATTGGACGTTTTCAAGTCTTTTAAAGCCGAAGTTGAAAATCAACTTGAAAAGACTATTAAGAACGTTAGATCCGATCGTGGTGGTGAATACTACGGTAGGAATGACGGTTCGGGAGAACAACGTCCGGGTCCTTTTGCTCGCTATTTGGAAGAGTGTGGGATTGTCCCTCACTACACCATGCCGGGGACACCTAGCATGAATGGTGTAGCCGAGAGACGTAATAGAACCCTTAAGGATATGGTAAGAAGTATGGTTTCTTGTACTTCTTTACCTCACTCATTATGGGGTGATGCTTTGAAAACCGCAACCTACCTACTTAATAGAGCTCCTTCAAAAGCTACTAACAAAACCCCTTATGAATTATGGACCGGAAAGAAACCGTCCCTAAATCATCTTCATGTTTGGGGTTGTCCAGCCGAGGCTAGGCCTTATAAACCTAACGAAGGAAAGTTGGACGCTAAGACAGTTAGTAGTTATTTTGTAGGGTATTCTCAAAGATCTAGGGGATATAAATTCTATGACCCTAAAACTAGAACCTTTTTAGAGACGGGAAATGCTAGGTTCTTTGAGGATGTTGAATTTAGAGGGAAAAATTTGAATAGTAATTTTGAATTTGAAGAAATGGAAGAGGAATTCATTTCTATACCTCTTCCTATAGTTCCTATCGAAAATCAAGCAGTTGTGCCTGAAATTCGACAAGAACATAATATTCAAAATGACGTTAATTCTCCTATTAATGAACAACATGAAAATGTTGATGAGGAAATTCAACACCCTCAAAATCAAGAAGAACCGGTGCCATTAAGAAGATCTAATAGAGCAAGAAGGAGTGCTATACCGGATTATTATGATGTATATCTTGCCGAGAATGAGGAACCGTTAGGTTTAGTGGGAGATGAGCCAATCACCTTCCATGAAGCCATTAGTGGTCCAAATTCTCATAAGTGGATTGATGCCATAAATGAAGAGTTGAAATCCATGAATGACAATAACGTTTGGGATCTTGTCCCATTACCTAAGAATGTGAAACCCATCGGATGTAAATGGATCTTTAAGACCAAAAGGGATTCACAAGGTAATGTGGAAAGACATAAGGCTCGTCTTGTCGCTAAAGGGTTTACTCAAAAGGAAGGCATTGATTACAAAGAAATATTTTCACCGGTATCCTTTAAAAATGCTTTTAGGATCATTATGGCTTTAGTAGCACATTTTGACCTTGAGCTTCATCAAATGGATGTAAAGACAGCTTTTCTCAATGGTGACATTGAGGAAACTATCTATATGAAGAAACCAGAAATGGTGACTGATTCGGATCAAACTAGTCAACTAGTTTGTAAACTTAAGAAATCCATTTATGGGCTCAAGCAAGCATCTCGTCAATGGTACTTAAAATTTAACCAAGTTATTCTTTCATTTGGCTTTGAAATGAATCTTGGTGAAGATTGTGTGTACCATAAGTTCAGTGGGAGTAGATTTATATTTTTGGTCTTATATGTGGATGATATTTTACTTGCTAGTAATGATAAGGACCTTCTTAAGGAAACCAAGAAATTTCTCTCAAACAAATTTGAGATGAAAGATCTTGGAGAAGCTTCTTTTGTATTAGGAATCCAAATACATCGTGATCGCTCACGAGGTATGTTAGGATTATCACAAAAGAGCTATATAGAGAAGGTATTACAAAGGTTTAGCATGGAGAATTGTAAACCACATGACACCCCGGTCTCTAAGGGAGATAAGTTCAGTCTAAATCAATGTCCTAAAAATAATCTTGAATCCAAGTATATGGAAAATATCCCTTACGCATCGGCAGTAGGAAGCCTAATGTATGCTCAAGTCTGTACTCGCCCAGATCTTGCTTTTATTGTTGGCATGCTTGGGCGATATCAAAGCAATCCGGGAAGAGAACATTGGGTCGCAGCCAAAAGAGTGATGAGATACTTACAAAATACGAAGAATTACATGCTTACATATACAAAGTCGAATCATCTTGAGATCATTGGTTTTTCCGATTCCGACTTTGCTGGATGCCAAGATAGTCGCAAATCGACATCGGGTTATGTCTTCACTTTGGCCGGTGGAGCAATTTCTTGGAGAAGTGCCAAGCAAACATTAGTTACTACTTCCACTATGGAAGCCGAATTTGTTGCTTGCTATGAGGCATCCAATCAAGCTATATGGCTGCGAAAATTCATAGAAGGGCTGCGAATTGTCAAAGGTGTTGAAAGACCGCTTAAGTTATATTGTGACAATCGGGCCGCGGTATTGTACTCTAACAACAACAAGAGTTCATCTAAATCTAAGCATATAGATATTAAGTTTCTTGTTGTGAGAGAAAGAGTACAAAATGAACAAATAGAAATAGAACTTATTGGTACAAACTCCATGTTAGCGGATCCATTTACTAAGGCGTTATCTCCTTTAGTATTTCACGAGCATGTTGCTCATATGGGTGTAATGACTTTTGATAATGCCTAAATCAGTGGGAGTTTTAAATATTTCTATTTCCTTGTGTTGTTTTCATTTAAATTGATCTCATTTGGTTAAAGTAGGACTAGTTGGAGAATATATATATGCATTCTTCATATATATTCATTAATTTTCCATGCTACATATCTATACTTTATCTATGTCATTTAGTTGGATATATATATGTGATTAATGTGGGTTTAGTTGCGAATCAATTACAACGAATGCCCCTTTAGTCCTTATACTTATATGACTAATGGACAGGATTGTTTTCGAATGACAACAAAGTGCACATAAGGGTTGTCATTTGTGTTATAAATATGATTGAAGAAATTTATTAAGTGAAGGTGTATGTTATAATAATCCAAGTGGGAGATTGTAAGAACATGGATTAATATAACATATAAATACTTAATAATATAATGATCAATATTATAATATATGGTATAAAGTATAGAACTCTAAATAATATGTAGAATGCCATAATATAAGTATACCATTAAATGATGGGCATAATGGTAATATCTTATATATCAATAGGTGTAGTCCCTAAATGAAGTGCCCCTTGGATTCCTATATAAAGGCCTATCCATCAAGCCTATGAATCACTAGTTATTTTTCATTCTCATTCAGTCAAAATTCTTCCCAAGTATTTGAAGAACAAAGAGATTAAAAAGGCACTCATCATTTAGAAGATCTACTCTTCCTAAATCAAAGTCTATCTTCATATCTTCATCAAGAACAAGAACAAGAACAATTATGGAATCTCAAGGTATACGCTTCCGTCTTCATCTTCTTCCTCTTCTTCTCATTCTTAATCTAGTTGTGAGACGATTCATTATTTAATGGATCATTTATGTTCCAACAAGACTCAATAAGAACGTGAAGGCCACTGCTGCCTGTGGTTGGGCTTTACTCACTTGGCCCATCTCGCTACTTTTTGTATGCTCAATTATAATTATCATTTCGTTAAATTCAAGAAAGTTTTATATGATTATTTTTTTCTTAACAATTTCATATATGAATTTACCCATTAAGGTCTGGGTGAAAGATCTTGCAAAAGCCTAATGGCATTTTTTTATAGTTTCGATGTCAAGATTCTTCTTGCAATGAAATAGCGAAATGCTACACGGGATATTGTTTGGGGCATCGTTTTGAAATGAAGATGAAAATGTGTTGGTTGTAGGGATAGTAGTAAACAATCATGCATGGCAAATGATTTACCAAGCTTCCAAAAAGAGGCGTGATTAGAAAATCTGGGTTTTGAAATGTTGGAGTCGAGCCGATGAGAGGACAAATTCAAGTTGCACCATGAGGAGCAACTGGAGAATTCTTGATCAGTCGTTGGCCACACAAAGGTGACTATTAAGTAACTGAACATCCCTGGGGTAACCCTATAAGTTACCTTGATCAAAATGTGAGAATGTGAAATAAGATCCAATTATCATTGTTTCCTTTTTACTCAACAATCTTGTATAACATATGTTTATTGAACGAAAAAACATACCCGAGTCTGACATATTTATAATACACAAGATCTTTTAAGTATTTTTATGTAAAATAAATGAGGTCTTACTAATTGTTTAAAACATAATATGTGCCTAAGTCACATTGTTTTGAAACAAAAATAGTACTCCCTCCGTCCCAAAATGTTTGTCTCATTTGACTTTTTTGTTGAACTTTGATCACAAATTTATTAGAGATTAATCATGTTCATGAAATTTTAAAAGTTGTTGTTGATAATATTATTAATGGTGAATCAATAGGAATTTTTAGAATTTCATGAACATAATTAAATTGTCATATATTTGTGGTCAAAATTCAGCTAAAAAGTCAAATGGAACAAACATTTTGGTTTGGGACGGAGAGAGCATTTGACTTGGGTCATGGGCAATTTGACGCAGCTTATGCGGAGGACTTGATACAAACAACTACTAGTAAAATTTAAATACATCACTTGTTGGTGGGAGAAAAGCTAGGATTAACGATTCAAACCAAACACTATCGTAAAACATTAAAAATGCACTCAAGAAATATAAAACATAAAAATGCACCGAATAAATAAATGATAATGTAGCTCTTTTAGTCATTTACTATTATATATCTTGAATCATGAAATGTAAACATGACACATTTATTTCTAATGCCGCCAGTCAATTTGTTTCACCCATGAGCTGTTATCATTAACAAAAAAATAAAATCCATCAGACTTAACGAGCCACTTGCAATCATTCGTCTTTCCCCCATCTAAAAAGCATTTTCCACCCCACGTACCGTTGTAAACATCAAAAACCCGTTGATTTGAGTGCCACCAAAAGTGACAGAAGTAAAGGGTTGTTAGGACAAAATTATCGCAGAACCTCCAATTGAAATCATAATTATATGTTAGCGTTTGGAAGCCAAGATCATCATCTTTTGACTGGCAATGAATTTTGACAGTATCATTTGGAATACCACCAATGACATGAAGCCGATATGGCGTCGTTAAGAAACAAGCATTTGATATGGTCAAAACATGAAATTTAATGACCAAAATGAGAGAAATGACTCCTAGCAAACGATTCATAATGTTTAACCAAGCAAAGAAACAGTCACCCGAGGCTTTGAAGTCGAGCAGTTTTGTCTTTATATAGAGTTGCTAGGAATCAAAAATTGTATAAATACATTTTACGAATTTGAGTTCATTCCCTTTATGTTAAATGTACTTTTGAAGATTTTTAAGATGATATTTTCTTTTGTTAGTAGAATATTAATTGTATACTCTATCCTATTTAAAATTACACAAGTTTTTACTGACAATGGGATTAAGGAAATCTATATTATATTCCCTCCGTTTTATAATAAGGTTCTTAATTTATTTATTTTTGTTTGTTTGAAGGAATTTTGACCAATAATTAAAGGTTAATCTAATTATTTTAATGAAAATCTAGAACTTATTATTGATAATATTTATAATGTTGTATCAATAATAAGTTTTAAATTTTCATTAAAATAATTAAATTAAACTTTAATTATTACTCAAAGTTTCTTCGGACAAACAATAAAAAAACTAAAAACCGGAGGAGACGGAGGTAGTAGTATATTAGAAAATATTTTATGTGTGTTGGTTATGAGATATAATTCAAAAGTAGGATAGATGGAATAAATAAATTGAAAAAGTTTCTATTTGTGGACCATGTAATTACAAATGAGACAAATGGGGTATGAACTTTACTATGACAATATATGGTTAATAATTAGTACAAATATTTTAATTTCAAGTTTTCATAATAAATATAGAGATCTGCATAAGAATTCTATAAATAAATAGTGTCGCAATCGATGAAAATATATTAATTTATAAAGTTATAACTATGTCGATAAATAGATATTTACTAATTTAAAGAGTTTTTATTCTATTAGATAAATTTTAGATTTTCGTATTAACTAAATTCATTTTGTATGTGTATAATAAGTTAAAAGGCATTGGAAGTTGATGATAATTTTGAATTTATTGTATCTATAAATTTACCCCATTTATCACCAGTAACTTGGCATATTATTTTTTGTTTTTCATTTTATCTTAAGAACAAATTCTCTCTTTTAATAGCAATAAATAGAGTAAAATTTTTACAAAGTACAAGCTAGGAAAATATGTGAACAGTATAAATTGAGATACGAACATGGGCTTGTCCGGGTCAGGCCCAAGTGGATTGGGTCATAAACATAATTCATCTCAAGTTACGACATGAGTCTCCCGTACCTATCATCTCGGTATCAACAAGGCCGACCAAAGTTTTCTAAAGCCCAGCAAGCACATATAAATGCCCAACTATAAGGGCCGAGGAGACCTCCCTCGTATGACGAGATCACCTCCATAGAGGACGAGGTGCCTCCCTCGGCCTTGACGTTATCAACGGGCTCCCCATATTACTTATTCCTTCCCCGGCTCATCATGAACCGAGAGGTCATGAATGACGAGGAGAGAAAAGTTCGCACCTCGTCATATCTCCATATGACGAGGAGACAAAATTGTTCATCTCGGCTTATCTTCATATCGGCTTATCTACTCATGAAGAGGAAAGGGATTCATGCATCTCGGCATATCACCATATGACGAGATAAGGAATTTGTGTTCCTCGGCTTTCCAGCAAGCAGCTCTTACAATCCTAGTCAAACAAGGATTCAGCAGTTACAATCTTATCAGAATTGTAACCACCTCCTACAATTCAGATCAAACAAGGACTCTCTAACATATATAATCCTCTTAGAATTATACCTTATCTCTTTACAGTCCAAGTTCAACATGGATTTTGTCAATCCATCATTATAAATACAAGTCATAATTTTCATATTCTGGTACGTTACTTTTGATATTCCGAAACTCTGTCAATTTAGTTTCTCTCACTACAAACCGTGAACTTACTCTCACGTCGGAGGGCATTCGCCGGTGAAACCCCGGCTTAGTTTATGTGTTTTGTCTTATTTTCAGGTTAAGCAATCTCCGGAGAAACCAATCGCTTGGATTTGGGCTGATTTGACGATTTTGGCATCATCAGTTTGGTTCCATTGCCGGGAATCGATTCAAACGCCCTTTGTTTGGCCTGGAAAAAGCTCGCTTGAAGCCAGATTTCTTGCCGAATAATTTCGTGATTTGAACGGAAATCACTGTTCCGTTTTGCCCTATTTTTGAAGTTTCGCCGGAATCTGCAGAAGTTTGGCCGGAATTTGGCAATTTTTGCTGTTGTTGTGTACGGAAACTTGGGCGATTTTACGTTTGCAATTGAATTCCGTTGGAGGCAAATAAAATTTGTTCCACGTTTTTCTTGACAATTGTGATTTTGGCCGGAAATCTTGATCTGTTGGAAAATTTTCCGTTTGGTAATTTGCTATTTACAATCGTTAATGCAATGGAAGACGGACGATTTGCTAGTGTTACCAACGAGGAGCAGACCCAAACGAACGAGGTCCAACCTAACACCGAGGTGCTTCCTCCTCTACCTCAGCCCGAAGGACCACCTCCCCTCGCCGTGACTCTCCATTCCATGGGACAGCCAGCTGCCGAGGGGGCAGGTGCCAACCTTCCTCGTACCACTCGTCCTCGAGGGAAACGAACGGGGAAGAAAATGACGAGGAATGCCGACGTCGGCCGAGCTGAGAGCACCCAGCCCGTCGACCGACGTACCTTGTTGCATAGTCAAATGGAGACGTTGCAACGTATGTACGAGACTCAGGCTGCCTTGTTGCAATTGGACCCGAAAAACTCCATGGCCGAGTTCATCATGCCTTCGAATGCAGGAGGTAACTCTCGTGGAAGGGAAACGGGTGAGCGACGAGATCCTCCCCGTGATCCTGTTGTACCACCTAAGCAGGCCCTCCAAGATGCTCCTCGTCCTCGCCCTCGCAATCAGGAGAACGACAAGGTGATAGACCTGAGAAGCCAATTGAATTCTAAGGAACAGGAGATAGACTCGAGAGACCTAAGAATGAGGCTCGGTTTGTCCAAACGTTTATCCCCTCCTCGTCTCGTCCTGGCACCTCATCGTCCTGACTCTCCTCGACCTCGACGAGATTCTCATAGACCCCGGCGAGACTCTCCCCGTCCTCGTCCGTTTGTAAGGCCTAGGACTCCCCAGCCATACAGAATGGTACTTGGTGGCTACGAGGCAGAATCAAGGCAAGACAAAGCACCCTCTAGACGAGGAGAAAACCGTCGAAATGACGAGGAGCACAGTAGGGTGAATGGTCACCCTAGAGATAAGTCCCACCGTAGCTCCCAACGCAGTACTCACTCTAGCACTGAAGGGGGAGTGGAAGCTAAATAGTAGCAACTCTTGAAACAAAGGATCGATGACATCGAGATGGGAAAAAAGGTTGATGGAGACTACGATGACTGGTCCACTCGTCCGTTCTCCCAGAGGATAACTGATGCACCACCTAATCCTCACTTTAAGGTCCCGAGCTTTGAAAAATATAACGGAACCACCGACGCGAAGGACCATGTGCAAAGTTTTGACAGACCATGAGCCTCCTCACCAAGGCCGATGACATGCTCTGTAAAGCTTTCACGTGCACCTTCTCCGGAACAGCCCTGACTTGGTTCCGTGAGTTGAAAAAAGGTTGCATCGATAGCTGGAGAGTCATGAGGAGAATGATCTTGGATCACTTAGCCACTGCAGGGAGAAGGCATGAGTAAATACTCTTAATAAACTTATAGTTTTTATTTTATGGAAGAATTAATGCATGTCTTCCTATATGAGTGTCGGAGGTGGTGCTGCCTTTTATGAGCTTAAGGGATTGTCTTTAGAGAACTCACTAAAAGGGTGCAGACATATGGCTAACTCACACGTCAATCTTGATAATTTATTGTCTATTTAAGAATCATCTGCGAGACTATCTATTCGTCTAATCATATTGGAAGTTGGTTCAAAGAAATAAGTATATCATTTTACCATGTTAGCCTTGATAGGTCTCCATAGGATAAAGATTAAAGTAGAGAGGCACTATCATCTATGCACAATATTTTCAAGCCTTGTAAAGATGATTTTATTTCATCTAAATATTTGAAAATGGCAGGGGATTGTCGGGGTATTTACAAAATATAATTTTTAAAGTAGAATATGTTTGTGACGGTTGGAGAAGCAGTTAACTTGTTTAAATGTGAATCTTGGTGAGTTTGTTAAAAGGATAGTTATGAGATTAATATTCTACAGCCTTGTTGGATTAATTAAGTATAGATGGGACTGTTATAAGTGTTGAAAAAATTGTGCATTAATGTGAATGAGAAATTGATTTTCTCTAGTTAAATTGGAATTTAAGGTGTGACCTTTGATAATTGGGTTAATGACAATTTAGGGCCTGAAGTATACGGACGGTACCACATTGGGGCATGAAGTCTTAAAACTATCAATTTAGGGCCCAAACTTACAATTTTGATCAATTTGGGCTTTTTGACGGAAAACGTTAAAAAAAAAAATCATTAAGTGACCATGTGCGAGGCATGTGACATTCAGTGAGGGCATTTTGGTCATTTCGCGTTCAGCCAAGACTTCATGCCCTAAATTGTCATTTTTCCTATAAAATAATAAATAAAAATATTTAGTTTTTTTTTACAAAAAATAATTAGTAAATTATCCAATTTATAAAATATTTTTTGAAACATTAATAAATTATTTTAGTAGCATTATTATATTTAAACTAAAGCTAAATATTTTATTTTTTAAGGAATATATATTTATTTCATTCATTTTAAAATAGTCATATAGAAAATAATCCCATCTTCTTCCCAAGCCGAGCGCCCCCCTTCCCCACCCACCATCTTCTTCAATAGCGCCGCCCCCATCCACACCGTCTCCTCCAACAACCCCATTCTCTTCATTCATACCACCGTCATCCACCCTTAAATCCCGCCCCTCCTCCCATCACCTCTTCTTAAACCTTCCTTCTTCTCCCTTCTTTTGTGTCTCCCTAGTCCCACACCACCACCCACCGCCACCCCTTTCCCCACACCCTCCTCTCTCTCTCTCTCTCTCTCTCTATGATTTTTGTCAATTCCACTCCCTTTCTCTTCCCCCATTCCACCCTTACCCACCCCTCTAACCCTAGAAATTCATGAAAACCCCTTTTTTCACCAAGAATTGAAACACCAGACCTTAAACCCTTTTGTTTCTAAGTGCAAATCGGAGCGTAAGAGTCGATGCGTTCCCGCTGGAAAGGTTGGATGCCTTTCTCTTCTGGCCTCCGCCTCTCCGCCGTGAAGATGGCGGGATATTTGATGAATCGGGATCGGCGGGATCTTTCTTTCCGCCCTTGAATCCTCCTTATTGTCGATTTCGCCAAAAGGGGTTGCCACCAATTGTTGAATTGTCGACAAAATCGACAAAGAGGATACTTATGGATGTTTGCTCCGATTGTTCTGACCAAAGTAGATAGAGAGGGGAGAGATTGGAGAAGACGGTGGGTTTAAGAAGTGGTGACTTTGAAGCGGAGATGTATGCCATTTCTAAGATTGAAAATGGGTGGCGATGGGATCAGTGGATCTGAGCTCTGGGGTTCATGCGGTGGTTGAAGGCGGCGGAAATTGAGGAGATGGCTTGGTGCCGGGATTAATGGGGGTGTGGAGGACGATTTGGTGGCCGGAGAAGGTGGGTTTTTTGAGGGGGTAAAAAAATATTTTTATTTTATAATTTTCTTATTCATTATATAATTATTTATTTCTATATGACTATTGTAAAATCAATGAAATAAATATATACTCCCTCCGTCCCCTAGAACATTACACGTTTACTATTGAGAACAGAAAATAAGGAATAATGTTATTAAAGTAGGTGTTGTGAGTGGGAGGAGAGAGAATGAGTGGAGAGAATAGTAAATTATAATGGTGTTGTGAGTATTAAAATAATGTAGGAGAGAGAATGAGTGGAGAGAATAGTGATTTAAGGTTTCCTTTTTAGGAAAGTGGGACTTTAAAGAGGGACGCCCAAAATAGCAAAAGGGGTAATGTTCTATGGGACGGAGGGAGTATTCCTTAAAAAATAAAATATTTAGCTTTAGTTTAAATATAATAATGCTACTAAAATAATTTATTAATGTTTCAAAAAATATTTTATAAATTAGATAATTTACTAATTATTTTTTGTAAAAAAAAATTAAATATTTTTATTTATTATTTTATAGGAAAAATGACAATTTAGGGCCTAAAGTCTTGGCTGAATGCGAAATGACTAAAATGCCCTCACTGAATGTCACATGCCTCGCACATGGTCACTTAACGGGGTTTTTTTAACGTTTTCCGTCAAAAAGCCTCAAATTGATCAAAATTGTAAGTTTGGGCCCTAAATTGATAGTTTTAAGACTTCAGGCCCCAATGTGGTACCGCCCGTATACTTCAGGCCCTAAATTGTCATTAACCCTTGATAATTAATCAAAAATTGAATTCCTTTTAAAGGCTTTTATGTTTGGGTTGTTACAATAACAAATACTCCCTCCGTCCCATAAAATCTTACTCACTTACTGTTTCGCGCGGAAAATAAGAAATAATGTTATTAAAGTAGAAGTTGTGAGTGGATAGGGAGAGAGAAAGTGGGGTAGAGGATAGTAAATGGATAATTGTTGTGAGTATGACAAGTGAGTCTCAAGAATAAAGAAGTATTAAAAAGTTTATTTTTTAGAAAGTGTGACTTTTAAGTGAAACGCCCTAAATGTCAAAGTGGGTAAGATTTTATGGGACGGAGGGAGTATGGGTTATTTCTCATAACTGCTCTTTTATTAATGTATTGATTTCTCTAATTAAGTTAGAGAATATGTAACAACAAAAATCATAATGTTGAGGTTAATTATACATGGTTAATGCCAATTAATCCTAAGTTTCCTACATGTTTTTCATATATTTGTTGTTGTCTTTTTTTTTTTTTGCTAGAAGTTGGAAGAAAAAGGAGAATAGATAGAACAAAAGAGAAGAATAGAAGAATAGAGAATAAAAAATAGAGAAGATGTTGATAGAAATTTTTTGAGTGTTGTAAACTATAGAGTATAAGAATCTTTTTTTGTCAAAATATTCTTCTTGGTCTCTTTAAATTTCTTGTTGGTGATATTGTTCAAGCATACTTTCAATTTGCCGGGAGGATTAAGTGCGAAGTTGCACCTGGTTCATTCGTTTTATAATGGGAGACTAGCGTCCATGTAAGCCTCGAGCACTGTTAGAGAGTAGGACGAATTAGTTTTAAAGAAAGTGTACACGACTCGTACACAAGTGAATCAAGATAACTTACATACGGTTTTCTTTTTTCATTTTCTATTTTGTATTGTAAATTGTATTCCAATTTTATTGTAATCCTTTTTTACAGTGATTGGATGTGATGGTTCGATGTACTGGCAAGAGGCCGGCGCCCATGGGGGTACGAGCTAAAGAAAAAGTACTTAAGTCATACGAGGAATGAGATGTTCCTTAAGATTATATTTATTAAAATACATAAGTTCTAGTAACAGAATTTATGAAAGTGCAAATAGTTCATCTTAAAGCGACGAACCTAGACACAATATGAGGACCAAAAGTGCAATATTTTTATCCTGATTTTCTAGCCATTTTGTTCGAAAACAAACTGACAAATGTTAAAAAAATGTTATGTGTCTTGTTGAGACAATAAGCAGTTAACATTCGAATAGAGTTCATCATATATATTGAGGAGTTGGTTGATCTCCCTCCATAATGCGAACCTTTGGGTTGCAAATGTTAATAAAAGGAACTATAAAAATGAATTTATAGAAAGATAAATTCTTGAAAAAAATAGATCCTGAAGAAGAGGAAGACTTTCAAGATATATAGTATAAAGAGTTAGAATTTCAAGAGATAAATTTATAAACAGAAATAATATTGAGAAATAAATTTTAAACAGACGAACTTTTGAATTTGAAAAGGGAGATTTTTGTAAAAAAGTATCTCAAAAGGTAGACTATCGAGATATAGAATCTGAAGAAATAGATTTTTAAAATGATAGATGAACATACCAAAAGTGTCGAATTGGGCCAAGCAAGTAAAGCCCAATCACAAGCAACCTTGGCCATCACATTCTCAATGAGGCTGACCCAATCAGAACAAGGCCCAAAGCCCATCTCTTGTATCAGTCGACTAAGCCCATGGTCCGATCTACCAGGTCCCGACCTAACTTAGTCTGACCTCATGATCCAAATCACAATTCGGGTACGAACCATGCTCTACTCGACAGTCAGGTCGACCATTCCACGAGTGGCGACCTCGACCTAAATCAGCAAGTGACGACCTGACACTTGCCGGCCTATTTGGTCAGTCAATGCTCACAACTGCATCCCTACAAATCAGGGACCGTTATAGACACGTGCCCATGACCAAGTAACCGCCGCTATAATCTCGGAGGACATGCCGCCTTCCCAAAAATACATTACTCTTGCCTATAAATACTTCATCACTACCAAACGGTGAAAGGTAACTGCCATTTTGTATTCTGAGTTCATTATTCAATACATTTTGAGCTATATCCAACTGTGATCTTACTCTCACGCCCGAGCGTCTTCGCCGGAGACACATCCGGCTAGTCGTGGGTTCTCGCTCAGGTCAAGGAGCCGGGTGATCGGTCCCGCCACGTGGAGGAAGATTGATAAGCACAATTCCCGCAAGATCAGCTTGGTTCCATTGCCGGAATCGTGCTTCAACTTGACCTTAAAATTTTCAACAACCTACAACAATGGTGACTTCAGACGGACACGTATCTGAGGCTTCACTTGGGCATGAAGAAGTGAACAACAACAACACTAATGCAAATGCAAATGCTGAAAACTTGAATTTGCCTCCTCCCCCACCAAACCGTCCTCATGGTAGAGCCACGCGCTCTACCAGTGTCGTTGATGGCAGGGGTTTGCCTGACACAAGGAGAGGCAAAAGGCACATGGATGTGCAAGGAGCTCCACCCCCTAAACGTCCAACTGCTCAGGTGAACGTTGGAAACAGGGCAGGTCCCTCCACCAACCCTATGAGCAAGAAGGAGATGATGTTAGAAAGGGCCCAGATTTTGGCTGACTTAATAGCTATGGAAGAGGCAGAAGCGAGCCGATGTACGCTCCGAAAGAATGGATCGTACTCAGTCTCAAATGGACAACAATGTGCTAGGAGTATGAGGCCAAATGAAGGTGTGGGACAATGGAGACAACAGATAGTTCGTAGAGCCCCCACTATCGTACATGTGCCGAGTAACGACCTAAGGGCCACCAATAGAAACAGAGAGCAGAGGCTCAATCCGATTTGAGGACTCGGCCAATCACCAACGTAAATGTGCATGTTTCTCCACTCAACGCAAAGATCGGGATCTCAAAGAGACAGGAATGGGCGCAGTCGCCTATAAGAGAGGAGAGGCGCAGTCGCCACTGGATATGACAGCGCAGTCGCCATCTGTTGCCGAGAGGCGCAGTCGCCTCAAAGAAGTAATGTGCATAGGTCCCCAGTCGAGATCGAGAGGGCCAATTCCCATAGAGACAGGAGGAGTAGGCAGTGACTCCTCCCGGGAGTGAAGGCCGAGATCGAATGCCTTTGTTCCCTCCGTGAGATGAAAGACCCGATGCAAGGGAATGGCTGTTGATGAAAAAGAAGTTCGAACAATGGGAGGAGGAGAAGAAAAAGGAGATTGGAAAGGTTGAACGAATTGACTTTACTCTTCGACCCTTCTCCAAAGAAATCAGAGATAGTCGACCTCCTCCTACCTTCAGGCTGCCTCTTCTGGAGAAATATTCAGGATCCACCAATGCAAAGAGTCACATACAACATCTGGAGGCCACTATGTGCTTTGTCGCCAATGAAGATGACAACATGTGCAAAGCTCTCCTAAGCACACTTACTGGGGCGGCTTTAACTTGGTTCAATGGTTTGGCTGCTGATAGCATCACCACTTGGACAGGCTTCAGGACAAAGTTCTTAGATCGCTTCTCGACTGCAGGAGCTCGGAAGACGACTGTCACAGACCTGAATAACTTGGTGCAGGCGAAGAATGAAAGCTCGATGAGCTACTTCACCAAGTTCAAAGAAATGGTGGATAAGATAGAGGAAGACATCACTGATAGGGAAGTCATCAACTGCTTCCGAAACGGTATTTCCTCAGCAGACATGGATTATGAGCTTACAGTTCGTACAGTGACAACTCGACAGGAGTTGTTCGAGAAGGTATACAATGTCGCTCTTGCTGAGGAGAGGAAGGAGAAAAAGAATGGTAAAAGCCCCAAGGTGGAGGTCGCTGATGATAAAAAGGACTCCAACAAGAATGGGGGGAACAATAAGAACGGAAAGAACAGAACTAGGGCAACAGAGAAGGTGCCCGAAGCTTTCACTCCCCTTACGGTGAGTCGAACTGAGATCATGAATGCTGTCGAGCTAGCACCACCTGCCCCAATGAACCCAGGCAACAAATTCGTAAGGGACAACAAAGAAATATTGTGACTACCACAAAGACACCGGTCATCTTACGCAGGATTGTTTGGGTTTGAAGCGCATTATACAAAGAATGGTCGACTGTGGAGACTCGACGCTTATGTGAAGAGACCTCAAGCCGGAGGAGGTGAGCGGCCAGCCAGTGGGCAACAAGGACCTAGACACTTAGATCGGACTCAGGGGTTATCACTGAACAAGCGAGCAACACGGCCATCAAACACAAGATATTCCAGCTCAATAAGGCCCCACATGTGCCTCCAAGGAGAGAAATCAGAGAGGAGGCAATCAGCTTCTACCCCCATGAATTGGCAACTAATATGGCGGCTAGGGAGCAAGTTCTCGTCATCCTGTGTCTCATAGACGGATGTACGACGAGCGCACTCTTAGTCGACACGGGGCCCGCAAGGATGTTTTGTTTTACAAGACTTTCAAGGAGATGGGTCTTAATGACGAGCGCTTGGAAAGATATGATGGTAGGTTGGAAGGCTTCACCAACCATCGAGTAGATGCTAAAGGCCAGATAGCGCTCGACGTCGACCTAGGCCAGCACCCCCTCAGGGTTGTCTCAAAGGTACAATTTATTGTGATTGATGTAAATAGTGACTATGCAGCCATCCTTGGAATTCCTGGACAGGTCGCTCTTGGAATGGTAGCCTCAATTCCTCATCAGCGAGTAAAGTTCCCCACACCTGCTGTAATGGGTTGCGTACAAGGCGCAGCTCGAGCATACCTGGATCATGTTCTAAGAGAAAGAAAGAAAAGGGAGTTAGAAATTGAGACTCCTGATGGCTACTTGAAGTTGTCCCAGTCAGTCACCAAGACTACTCGATTATCAACAATCACCGAGGTCGTGGAAGAGTCGACCTATCGCTCAAATGACGAGGTCATGCTTGAGTCGACACGTCACTCTAACACTACTGAGGTCGATTCAGATGTAGTTATGGTCGATCAAGTCCTCATAGGCAACCTATGCCTCCAGATCGACAATAACTCGGGGGCCACCACCAGCGAGGTTGCAGACAAGCTCGATGATATGATAGCAGAGGAAGCTCCGCATTTGGGAGCTGAAGAAAGACAAAAGGTCAGGGAAATCATAGTAGAAACTCTGCAGTTCAGAGATGGACCTGAGTTAGAAGCTGTAGATGAGCTGGAGTCAATCATCACCAACTCTTCCTACCCCGACCAAAAAATTCAAATTGGAAAGCAGTTATCAGTTGAGGAGCGAGCATAAATCATCAAGCTACTCAAAGAAAGCAAGTGTTGATGTCTTCGCATGGAGAGTAGAAGACATGAGGGGAATCAAGGAGGAGGTCGCTGTTCATCGACTCGAAGTCAACCCGACCATTAAGCCTAGGCCCCAGAAATTGAGAAGCTTTGCTCGCGACAAGGAAGAAGCTATAAAAGCTGAGGTACAAAAACTTTTGAGTGTGTATAATCAAAGAGGCCGTTCATACAACCTGGCTGGCCAACGTGGTCATGGTGAAGAAATCAAACGGCAAATGGCGGATGTGTGTCGACTTCACCACTTTGAACCTTGCATGCCCAAAAGACGCTTATCCCCTTCCAAGGATCGACAAGCCGGTGGATTCTATTGCCGGGCACTCCACCCTCGCCTCGACGCTTACTCGGGATACCACCGCATTAAGATGCACGAGGATGATATAGTCAAGACAAGCATTTCAAGCAATGGAGGCATCTACCGCTACAATATGATGCCTTTCGGATTGAAGAATGCAGGAGCCACCTATCGCCGTATGGTGAACAAAGTCTTTGCCTCACAAATTGGTCGAAATATGGAGGCTTACGTTGACGACATGGTCATTAAAACCAAGACCGGAGTCACGTAGTCGACCTAAAGGAGACATTCGCCAATTTACGAGCAAACGACATGAAGCTCAATCCTAGCAAATGTGTATTCGGAGTTGCACTGGCAAGTTCTTGGGATTTATGGTATCTCGTAGGGGCATTGAGGCTAATCCGGAGAAGATCAAGGCTCTAGTGGACATGAAGGCTCCCACCACTATTAAAGAGATGCAATGACTTAATGGAAGGGTAGCGGCTCTTGGTCGCTTCATATCAAAGTCGCCAGAAAGGTCTCTCCCCTTCTTCAAAGCATTGAGGGGACGAAAAGTTTTGAATGGACGACCGAATGTCATTCGTCGTTCCAACAATTGAAAGGATTACCTCGCTGTTCCACCCCGCTAAGTAGCCCGACCGGAGAAACTTTGTTTGTATACCTATCTGGGAGACAATTCGATCGCCGCAGATTGATTAGAGAGGATGAAGGGCTTCGTAAGCTCGTGTACTATATCGCAAAGCGTTATCGATGTGGAAAGCGTGTATTACAACGCCGAGAAAGTCGCTTATGCTCTAGTCGTAGCTTCAAGAAAGTTACGGGCTTATTTTCTCGGCTCATCCGATCGTGGTTCTTACCAACGCCCTTTAAGAAAAATACCGCACAAGCCGGAGAGTTCGGGTCGACTACTCAATTGGTCAATTGCCCTCACCGAATTTGACATTGAGTATCGACCTCGAAAGGCGTTGAAGGCTCAAGCTCTAGCCGACTTCTTGGTCGAGCTTACGTTCACCAAGGAGGATGACGAGCCGAGCTCCAAAAGAAAAGGGCAAAGGGAAAGAGCCGAGTCACAAGTCGCCATCACTCTACCCGTCGATTGTTGGAAGGTCTATTCGCACGGGTCCGCAACCAAAAATGTCGGTGGAGCTGGAATTGTCTTGGTCGAGCGTAGTACGGGACTGTTTACGAGGAATCGCTAAGGTTCAAATTTGACGCTTCCAACAACCAAGCCGAATATGAAGCCTTGATTGCGGCTATCGAGTATGCCAAGTGTTTTGGAGCGACTAAGATCATGGCCTACCGTGATTCACAATTGATAGTCAACCAGGTCGAGGCGAGTACGAAGTGCTCGGTTCTACTCTCATCAAATACCGCGACCCGGTGAAAGAGCTGATAAAGGACTTAGAATTTTGGGAGATTCAAAGGATTGGAAGAGAAGATAACGAGCTGGCTGATCTCCTTTCGAAACTTGCTACTTCGGATGAGCCACATGGCGAGCCTATCTCCTTCCTCGAAAATCCAGCTTATGAGAGGGTAAAAATTCAGTGCATAGATGATCCCTCAAGAAATTGGACTCAGGAGAAGTGTTGGATCGAGGAAATGAAAGTATACTTAGAAAGTGGCGAGCTGCCAGAGGACGAGAAGAAGGCTCGAGCAATCAAAAAGAAAGCTCCGAGATATGTCATTCAAGGAAGCGACCTGTTCAGAAGATCCTATACTAGGCCATTGCTAAAGTGCATCCATCCCCAAGAGGTCGCCCTATTGATACACGAAGTACATAGTGGAATTTGTGGTGGACACCCGGGGGCCAGGACTCTTGCTGACAAGTTAATCACATTGGGATACTACTGGCCGCACATGAGAGCCGACACTCACAACTTTGTTCAGCAATGTGATCAATGCCAAAGGTTTGCCAACCTTCCCCATATGCCTACAACAGAGCAGACTCCTGTGATCGCAGCTTGGCCATTTGACATGTGGGGCGTCGACCTGATTGGACCCTTCCCTCCCGCCCGAGGAAACTGCAAGTATGTGATAGTGGCCATAGATTACTTCACCAAATGGGTTGAGGCCAAACCACTAGCTCGCATCACAGAGGAGAATGCTATTAACTTCATACACGACTTCATTTGGTGTCGGTTTGGTTTTCCTCGAGCTATAGTGTCTGACAATGGGTTGCAATTCTCCAGAGCTTTCGAAGCAGAGATGAACAGAGTGGGAATCAAGCATTGGCAATCTTCTGTCGCCTATCCTCAAGGAAATGGGCAAGCTGAGGCAGCAAATAAGCTTGTTCTATCTTCGCTCAAGACAGGACTCGTAGGTCGACGTAACAATTGGTTGGACGAACTCCCCCTTGCTCTTTGGGCAGTTCGTACAACCACTCGGGGGCCTACGGGGGAAACCCCTTTCGCTCTCACATATGGGTCGAGGCCATGGCACCCGCCGAGCTCGCATTCCCTCACGCGAGTGACTTTCTTCAATCAGGAGCAAAATGATACCAACAGATTGATCGACCTGGATCTGATCGACGAGAAGCGAGAAACAGCCTACCTCCGAATGGTCAACTACAAGCAGCGGACTAAAAGTTATCACGATAAGAAGGTCAAGGCAAGGTCTTTCCAAGTTGGAGATTATGTATTGAGAAAGATTGAGGCAACGGGTAGAAGGACCCAGCAGAACAAGCTATCTCCTAATTGGGAAGGTCCATATGTGGTCACTCGAGTCGTCAAAGAAGGAACCTACATGATAGCTCATCCCGGAGGTGACGAGTTGAAACATCCTTGGCATGCTACTCACCTCATCAAATACTACTTCTAGTTTCAATTTCAAAGTTCAAGTTTATGTTAAAGCTAGTTTCGAATTGATGTAAAGCATGATTCCCACTTCAATGAAAAGAGCAGTTTATTCGATCAAACATAGTGTTACATTAATATCAACAAGCTCGACTCTTAGTCAGCTTCGTTCCAACAAAGCTCGATTCTTAATCAGCTTTGATTACTTAACAAGTCCGACTCTTAGTCGACTTTGTTCTAATGAGCTCGACTCTTAGTCAGTTCATCTTAGCTCGACTCTTAGTCAGCTTCACCCTATTAGGCTCGACTCTTAGTCAGCTTCGTTCTAACAAGCTCGATTCTAAATCAGCTTCGTTCACTTAACAAGTCCGATTCTTAGTCGACTTCGTTTTAATAAACTCGATCCTTGGTCAGTTTGTTAGATTTATCTCGACCCTAGGTCGGCCACAATAATAATAACAGGTTCGACTCATGGTCAATCTTGTTCAAAGGAAAAAGTTAACCAAGTCTGAGGTCGACTAAATCAACAAGATTAGGTCGCCTCTAGGCTTAAGTTGACTCATTTACCCTATCTATATCTAAGCTCGACACTTATTTCAACAAGCATACAACATTCGTGAATCAAAAGTCAGCTAAGATTGGATGTAATAAGTCTCCCAAAAGCGGGCCAAGACTTAAGAAAAATAAGCTTACAAAAATATTTTGCCTCCCAAAAAACTGGGCCAAGGCATTTGAATTATGTTAAAGCAAAAAACAAGAAATTGTTTGGAACTTGTTCATTACAAACCCAACAAAACAATTCAGGAGTCTGGCTTGACATCGGCAGCAGTCGTCAATAGCAGCTCGACCCTCTTCCTCCCACTTGTTCTTTGAGGATCCAAAGGTTTACCCGACTCCGAATAAATTTGTTCAT
Organism: Adenophora triphylla var. japonica; assembly: GCA_022495995.1. Classification (NCBI taxonomy): domain Eukaryota; kingdom Viridiplantae; phylum Streptophyta; class Magnoliopsida; order Asterales; family Campanulaceae; genus Adenophora; species Adenophora triphylla. The sequence continues at coordinate 258,330 of JAFEMH010000481.1, forward strand.
CCATTGTCTCCATAGCTTCAGCATCATCAAGCTCCGCCAAAACCACATCAAAATTTCTGTCAAGGATGGGGGGAGCCTCCCACTTTTCACAATGATCTTCTTCATCTTCCTGGGCAATAAAGGCCAAGTCGTTCTCAAGATAGGGAACAAGCGAATGACCTTGGCGAGCTGCCATGTCGTACTGGGACTCAGAAAACCAACGAGCTAATTGCTCGATGGTAACTGTAGATGAAGGATCCACCAGTGCACGACGGGCCATGTGCCTCTTCCCAACCTCGAGAAAGTCTTGGGCCTTGGCCACTATGGCATTATAAAACTCATCCCCTTCCTTGAACTTCTCCACAGCATCAGGGCCAGCCTTCTTCAGAGCCTCCTTCCACTTAGCTCGAGCTGAGTTATGCTCCTCGTTAAGCTCCTTCAAGAAAGAATCTTTATCAGCAAGAAGTTTGGTGACGGTGGCAAGCTCAACCTTAGTCCTCTCATGAGCCAGGCGCTCAGCATCCCTCTCTGAAGTCACTTCCTTAAGCTTGGACTCTGAAGCTTCGAGGTCGGACAGGGCCTTTATCTTCACCATCTCATTGGCTTCATATGTATTGTCCAGGTCGTTGTACAGCTCCTTCAGATCCGCAAGCTCTTTAGCCTTTTTGGAATAGTCCTGAAGGGCTTGTCTCTCCCTTTCAATTGAGGCCCTCCAAGAGCTTTTGGCCTGCTCAATCATGGTCAGATTCTGCATGCCAAAGAGAACAAAGAAGTGTTAGCTCGAGACTTCAGTTGGTCGAGTAAAAGAATGAACGACTAAAATAAAAAGTGAAAGAGATAGTGACAAGTTACCTCACTATGAGCCATCCCAGAGCGAGCAGAAAATTCCTCGGGGGTAATCCCCTTATCAGCAAAATGGGTTAGAAGATCGACATCTATCGCCCTCCTAACAATCACTTGGCCCAGGCTCATGTCGGGATAGCGACGGCTCAAGCTGTTAAACCCTTCCAGTGGAGGAACATCACTCAGCCTCTTCATCTTTTCATCCGAGAGACTCCTTCTTGGGAGGAATGAAGGTGGTGGAGGCAATTGGGTCGAGGACACAGACTTGCCCTTCTCAGATCGGGACCTCTTCTTCGAGCTTATAGGACGATCGTCCTCTTCTTCCATATCATCTTCATCAACGTTGACGACCAATAAAGGGCTAGCCCCCATCATCTCAGCTCCAGAGGTCTCCATATTGGCGTCTTGATTTGGGTCGGAGCTCAGACTTGCCCTTACTGACCTATGGGAATCACCACCTCCTTCATTGGCATCATTAGATTGGGTGCCGCTTTGCAAAGGGTCTCCTGCTCAACCTCTTCCATGGGGATCATTCCAGCAACATCCTTCGGAAGTAAAGTATTCCTAGCGGCGGCTTCTCTCTCCTGCTCGCCTTAGCATTGGCGGCCCATGAGCCCTCTTGGCTTTCCTCTTGTCGAAACCCCAACAATGCGCACCATATTTGCTTCTTGTTCGGGAGTTAAAGCGCACGACATCAAAAGAATCAAGTGTTAGCTCGACAATTCAAAACAGTCCTACGAGTAAATCATTGACGAGGTAATTAATACAATTCAAAGCGGTTCTATGTACGAATTGAATAACTCTACATACGAGCGAGCAATTTGATAAAGAGTCACAATTCGAAATAGTTCTATGTACGAGCTAACTAAGTTCTACATACGAGCGGGCAATGGACGACCTAAGAGTTGTATATGCGGCTAAAAACAACGCTATGTGCCAATGATAAGCTACTTATGCAAGTTAACAGTGGACGAGCTAATGAATGCAGGCCAAGTAAATCCTTACCACCAACATGCTCTCCTCGGTCTTTGCAGTAATTTTCATTCTTCTGGCAAAATTGACAATTCTCCTTCAACCTACCCAAGGAATGAGTAACCCGGTCAGGGTATACAGCCTCTCAAAACAGGAACAAGGGGTTCTACCACTCCATCCCCAGGCATCATCCCAGCTTGGATGTAGTTATACTTGGTTGTCCCTAGCACCTCCCAGCTAATGTGCCTCTTTTCGACCAACGCACACAACTTCCTATACAAGGTGCGGTGCCATGGAGGCTCCCGGTAGTTTTCCTCGTCAATAGTGTCGACTCACTCCACAGCAAGGGAACTCCCATCCCAGCCTGCTCTCAACTAAAACTACATAGGAATTCCAGCTGCTATGTTTGTTGGGAAGGTTGGTGAATAATTTTGGAGAATTGGGTTTTGAAGGAGTACTAATCCCCCAATCTGCCTTGTCGAGCTTTGGAGCAAAAAATTCTTTGAAGACTCTCATGCAAGGTTAGCTGGCCTAGAAACACGCATACCATGGCAAAGCACACTAGTACTACTGCGAGTGTTATTTGGCCCCAAGTGAAGAGGAAGAGCATCCATGCACTCCGAAACTCGTTGATGAAAGGATCTAAGGGCAACCTCAACCCCGCCTCAAGCTGTCCATAAAAAGAAGGCCACCCTAGTGGCATCGGTAGTGAAGGCTGTACGGAACTTGGCCATAAAGTCCGCCTTGCTAAGGATGGCTATCCTATAATCCACTCTACTTACTCCACAGAAATCATAAACCATGTTGTATCGGGACTCCATATTTTTCTTCCCTCGAAGAGGCCTACTGGGTATATATCCTCTCTCGTTCTTCCCCGGTACAACAGAGGAGCCAAATGCGTTCACAATTCGGGGGCCAGAGGAGGTCGAAGCAGCATTTCCTTCTTGAGTTGTCATATCTGTACAAGAAGAAGGAGAAACAGGGGAGTCAGTCCTATGATCACATTCAGTCGACCTACCTAAGGGCGACCTAAACTCCCCTGGAAAACCTATTCTATTTCTAAGGAAGGAGGGCTTTTGGACGTCCCTAACATAAAACAATGTGATATGGTCAAGTAATTCATGGAATAGATGAAAGGCGACAACATTTGAGTCGTCAATCACCACATTCTCAAGTTCTCCTACAATGGGTAGCCCTATCTCAGTGTAATTCAATCCCCAACTAGTCAAAATGGAGGCACACTCATCCAAGGACATCACTCTCCACTCACCGTTCACATTCTTACATGCCCTACGATTAATAGTACAGTAGCCATACCAAGCTCCTGGTTCACTACTAAAGGTTCTAGCCATGGCGGAATTAAGCACCAAGCAGAAATTAAAGTCCTAAAACAAAAATACAAGGGAAATACCTCAATTGATTGGAGGAAGGAAGTTCGTTCTTTGGGCCGAGAGCCGAATTTAAATCTTCTTTGAAATCCCTTGATTATCGCCGGAGAAGAAGAAGTTCTAGAGCGATAAAAGTTCTAAACGAAGAAGAATTTCTCTATTTATATTTTCCTAAATTTGGAAGGGGAAAAGAAAATCAAAATTAATTTTCCAAAATTAAAGGCTGGAGCGGTTTCCGAGAAGGAGTTCCAAGAGTCAGAATTGCAATCATTACTAAAACCGGCGCTCCTTCATCTCCAACCGTCCGTCACCAACGATCAGGATGTTGCCACGTCATCATGGTCGACCTACTAGTATCGAGCTTCGAGTAAAGCAATTTTTGGCAAAGAAATCTTCTTAACTTCCAAGTCGACGAAGTCAACTCGAAAGTTGGGGGCCACTGAACATACCAAAAGTGTCGAATTGGGCCAAGCAAGTAAAGCCCAATCACAAGCAGCCTTGGCCATCACATTCTCAATGAGGCTGACCCAATCAGAACAAGGCCCAAAGCCCATCTCTTGTATCAGTCGACTAAGCCCATGGTCCGACCTACCAGGTCCCGACCTAACTTAGTCCGACCTCATGATCCAAATCACAATTCGGGTACGAACCATGCTCTACTCGACAGTCAGGTCGACCATTCCACGAGTGGCGACCTCGACCTAAATCAGCAAGTGACGACCTGACACTTGCCGGCCTATTTGGTCAGTCAATGCTCACAACTGCATCCCTACAAATCAGGGACCGTTATAGACACGTGCCCATGACCAAGTAACCGCCGCTATAATCTCGGAGGACATGCCGCCTTCCCAAAAATACATTACTCTTGCCTATAAATACTTCATCACTACCAAACGGTGAAAGGTAACTGCCATTTTGTATTCTGAGTTCATTATTCAATACATTTTGAGCTATATCCAACTGTGATCTTACTCTCACGCCCGAGCGTCTTCGCCGGAGACACATCCGGCTAGTCGTGGGTTCTGTTTTCAGGTCAAGGAGCCAGGTGATCAGTCCTGCCACGTGGAGGAAGATTGATAAGCACAATTCCTGCAGCATCAATAGACTTTTAAATAAATTTCTTAAATGGTATAGTCAGAAGATTTAGAAAAATTCTTAAAAGATAAACTCTCGAATAAGTTGATTATTGAGAAGTAAAAGTTTGAGACTATCACAATCGGGTATGTGAAGTCAAAAGAGGATCCGTCTACCTAAGGGTATGAATAGGAGATCAATTAATTGTTAAGGGGAATGGGTTTAAAAATTCACAATTAAAGAACTTATAGTAGACACTCAACCTTGAGAATTGGACATCCCAAAACCTTGGTTCAATGAGACAACTAAATTATCATGTTCGGTCGAAACACTTGGAACTTGTTTCACACTCATTTCTAGAACAACTAAGTGTATGTATCTGCATCAAGTGGTGAGGGAAAGTTGTAAAAACTTTTAATGATTCATATACCCACTACGTGGTGGAGTAGCAGGATACTTTTTATAGGAGATCACATATATAATTGATAAGTAATAAGGTCGTTTCTAAATTGAACACTTATGAAATCAAGCACGGTCCAAGGCCGAAATGGACAAAAATGTGAGAACAAAACGTGTTATATCTATTATTGTATAAGTACAATTGTCATGTTATACATTATACAGTCAAAGCATAACGCTATCAAATGGCTAGTATATACAATAGTATTTTACTAATGAAGGTTCAAGGCCACAAACTACCTATCCTGATACAATAATGGTTAGTCAAAACTTACAGACAAGTCTGCATTCATGCATGCATTAATTTATTATTTATTTGGGGGATTGTTGGAATTTTTGTTTTGTTAAAGTGGTGTTTGACCGACTTTTTACCAAAATTCCATTATGTTCAATTCTATGCAAATGGAAATTAATTGAATAATTGTAATCTACATTTGAATTAGATTAATTTGATATATTTATTTTCTCAAAACCAATTTATGGTGAATGAGAAATTAATATTGAAAATATGCAACTTGATAATGTAATTTGAATAGTAAAATTGATATGTAAATGACATTTTTGTTTTCAAAAGACACCAAATATGTGAAATATGTGTTAGGGCAAAAGATTTAATATGTTCGGAAACATTATTTCACCTTTGAGTACTAAAATTTGATCTATTAGTCATATGTTACAGTTTGCTAGAAAGATAACAAAAAGACATGTCTATTTGTAAGATTTGACGAAAAGACATAGCTTTTCGTTAGAAAACTAACATAAACTAACAAAAAATGTCACTTTCGGTCAAAAAATAACGAAAACGTGATTTCCATTAAATATTTAGCGGATCAGATTGTGTTGAAGGATTTTCACTTGAAAATCTAGTGGAAGTGACCTTTTCTTGTATGGAATATATTCAATGTATCTATACTTATGTCTTTTTGAATAAAAGAATATAAGTCTTCAATTACTATAAATAAATCCTACTAATTTGTCATTTATCATCCAATTCACAATCTAAAAACATAATTAAGTGGAATTATGTGTATTATTTATAGATTTCAATGTAATTCTCAAAACATATATAGAAAACAGATAATCTTGTTGCATAAAGTCTTATTCAAAGTATGAAAGTTTGAAACACGGTTTATTTCGCTGAAATCTTTGATTTAAATTGCTGCTATAAAAAATTGTAAAGTCATTTTATATTGAGAGAAAATTGCCACATAACGTTAGCAACAGTGCGGAACAATATCTTCTTGTAAAAATTGTGTTCAACACAAAACTAGACTTTCTTTATTTGTCTGGTTTGATTTAATTTCCACATTTTCGATTTGAACTAATTTCCTGTCTCGTTAATTATATATTTTGGATCATTATGATATTTGTCATTTCGTTAAATTCAAGAAAGTCATTATTCATTGTTATATGATTAATTTTTTCTTAACAATTTCATATACGAATTTACCCATTAAGGTCAGGGTGAAAGATCTTGCAAAAGCCTAATGGCATTTTTTGATAGTTTCGATGTCAAGATTCTTCTTGCAATGAAATAGCGAAATATTACACGGGATATTGTTTGGGGCATCGTTTTGAAATGAAGATGAAAATGTCTTGGTTGTAGGGATAGTAGTAAACAATCATGCATAGCAAATGATTTACCAAGCTTCCAAAAGGAGGCGTGATTAGAAAAACTGGGTTTTGCAATGCCGGAGTCGAGCCGATGAGAGGACAAATTGAAGTTGCACCATGAGGAGCAACTGGAGAATCCTTGATCAGTCGTTGGCCACACAAAGGTGACGAATCGATTAAGTAACTGAACATCCCTGGGGTAACCCTATAAGTTACCTTGATCAAAATGTGAGAATGTCAGATAAGATCCAATTATCTTTGTTTCCTTTTTACTCTAATCTAGTATAACATATGTTTATTTAACGAAAAAACATAACGAGTCTGACATATTTATAATACACAAGATCTTTTAAGTATTTTATTTAAAATAAATGAGGTTTTACTAATTGTAGGGCATGTTAAAACAAAATCTAAGTCATTTTGAAACAAAAATAGTACTCCTTCCGTCCCAAAATGTTTGTCCCATTTGACTTTTTTTGTTGAACTTTGACCACAAATTTATGAGAGATTAATCATGTTCATGAAATTCTAAAAGTTGTTGTTGATAATATTATTAATGGTGAATCAATAGGAATTTTTAGAATTTCATGAACATAATTAAATTGTCATATATTTGTGATTAAAGTTCAACAAAAAAGTCAAATAGAACAAACATTTTGGGATGGAGGAAGTAGTAAATTACTCGTAAGAGAGCATTTGACTTGGGTCATGGGCAATTTGACACAGCTTATGCGGAGGACTTGCTATGAACAACTAAAATTTAAATACATCACTTGTTGGTTGGCGAAAAGCTAGGATTAACAATTCAAAACAAACACTATCGTAAAACATTAAAAATACACTCAAGAAATATAAAACATGAAAATGCACCGAATAAACAAATGATAATGTAGCTCTTTTAGTCATTTATTATATAGCTTGAATCTTGAAATGTTCGAGGCTGTCGTCTCACATAATATATAGGTCAGTACATGTAAATATGACATATTTATTTCTAATGCCGCCAGTCAATTTGTTTCACCCATGAGCTGTTATCATTAACAAAAAAATAAAATTCATCAGACTTAACGAGCCACTTGCAATCATTCGTCTTTCCCCCATCTAAAAAGCATTTTCCACCCCACGTACCATTGTAAACATCAAAAACCCGTTGATTTGAGTGCCACCAAAAGTGACAGAAGTAAAGGGTTGTTAGGAGAAAATTCTCGCAGAACCTCCAATTGAAATCATAATTATATGTTAGCGTTTGGAAGCCAAGATCAACATCTTTTGACTGGAAATGAATTTTGACAGTATCATTTGGAATACCACCAATGACATGAAGCCGATATGGTGTCGTTAAGAAACAAGCATTTGATATGGTCAAAACATGAAATTCAATGACCAAAATGAGAGAAATGACTCCTAACAAACGATTCATAATGAGATAAAAGACACCTAAGGTACCTAATGGGCCATGGCCCAATGGTATCTTGGGTGGCTTCTCGTAGGGGAGGTCACCGGTTCGATTCCCCCCAAGGAAAATCCTTATGGATTAATTTATTCTTTGGGTTTCAGGGTCCTTAGGAGCCTCCCGGGCACATCCATTTAGTTAAGGAAGCGGCATTGCTGGGCTTGCAACCTCAGTGTGGGGAGTTCAACTACCGCGTAGTAGGAGGGCTCCCTTGGGGCGCCAGGAGTATAAGGGGTGCTGTCACCCTGGCTGATTTGGGCATATCCGCGATTTACCTCCGCTAGGACACTGTGGGGCCGGTAGCTAATGGTCCGGGACTAACTCGGCGAAGCTGGGGAACCTGGGTATCAAAAAAAAAAAAAAAGACACCTAAGGCTTTGAAGTCGAGCAGTTTTGTCTTTATATAGAGTTGCTAGGAAACAAAAATTGTATAAATACATTTTAAGAATTTGAGTTCATTCCCTTTATGTTAAATGTACTTTTGAAGAATTTTTAAGATGATATTTTCTTTTGTTAGTAGAATATTAATTGTATACTCTATCCTATTTAAAATTACACATGTTTTTACTGATAATGGGATTAAGGAAATCTATATTATATTCCCTCCGTTTTATAATAAGGTTCTTAATTTTTTTTTGTTTGTTTGAAGGAACTTTGATCAATAATTAAAGGTTAATTTAATTATTTTAATGAAAATTTAGAACTTGTTATTGATAATATTTATAATGTTGTATCAATAATAAATTTTAAATTTTCATTAAAATAATTAAATTAAATTTTAATTATTACTCAAAGTTCCTTCGGACAAACAATAAAAAAACTAAAAATGGGGGACGGAGGTAGTAGTATATTAGAAAGTATTTTATTTTATGTGTGTTGGTTATGAGATATAATTCAAAAGTAGGATAGATGGAATAAATAAATTGAAAAAGTTTCTATTTGTGGACCATGTAATTACAAATGAGAAAAATGGGGTATGAACTTTACTATGACACTATCTGGTTAATAATTAGTACAAATATTTTAATTTCAAGTTTTCATAATAAATACTCCCTCCGTCCCATGATAATATGTAAAATTATCCCTTTTGGACGTCCCACAATAATTTACATTTTTCCAAAATAGAAATGGGATTCACTTCTTTCTACTCACAACCATTACCCACTTACTCTACTTTCCCTCTCCTACCCAACCATCTACACTCACAACACATCATCTTTTTCACTTTTCTCCTTAATTTCCGCACCACCCAAAAAAGTGTATATTTTTCTGGGACGGAGGGAGTATAGAGATCTGCATAGGAATCTATTTCTTACCTAGAATGATCTATGAATATATTTAATCTTTTACTATGAAAATTTATATTTAATAATTAGTACAAATTATATTTCAAGTTTTCTAAATAAAGAGATTTGCATTGTATCTAACTCTTATACAAACTGATTTGGAAATACATTAAGATTTCTATAAATTAATAGTATTGCAACCAGTGAAATTTATTAATTTTTAAAGTTATAAATATGTCGATAAATAGATATTTACTAATTTAAAGATTTTTTTATTTGATTAGACAAATTTCAGATTTTCATATAAACTGAATTCATTTTGTATGTGTATAATAAGTTGAAAGGCATTGAAAGTTGATGATAATTTTGAATTTATTGTAACTATAAAAGAAAACAAACGACTATAAATTCGTGTTTTCACTAAATTGTAATAATTATTTTTTTCAATTTCTAAGAATGGTTAATTTATAATTTCGTGGGCCATAAATTATAAGATATTTCCCGAAAAATTATTATCTTATTATTATATCGATTTTTGTAACTTTTTAACTTGCTCAAGTCAATGCCGCACAAATTTTTTATTTTAGAGAGATTATTAATTTATCGAGTATTAATTAAAATATTTTCTACTGTATTATAATCTGGCTTTTGAATTTTGATGTGAATATTTATATTGTTAGTATAGTTTGTTTAAATAGTAGAATATTAATGATACCTGAGAGGTTGATGTCATTATAAAATACTAGTGAGCAACCCGTCGAAATTTGACGGGCATAGTTAGGCTTTAGCCATTAAGCAAAATGTTATAATTTCTCTTGTGGGTCATTTTCTGATTAGGAAAGATTAGTCAAAACATCTTTAATCAAACATCAGAATATTCAAAGATTAGGCACTAAGTATAATATTATGTAAACATTTAACATGACATCTATTCTTTGTTAAACAATTCAGAGATATCAAATTTTGTGATTCCATAAATCCACTAAAAATAAAAATGATAAATAGAAATATCTTTAGCTAAAATAGCTTACATCATAGTAAAACATTGTCCCTTAAACCAAAAAAAAAAAAAGAAAAAACAATTAAGAGATCAAATAGGTCAAGAAGAAGAAAGAAGATGAGAGCGAGCAATAACGGAGGATGATTTTGCAAAAAATATAAAATAATTAACGAATAATTAACGAATTCTTTTTCAGCGACCTACTTAAAATAAACTCAAGGTTGAATATTTTTTTTAACCAAGTTATATTTTCGCAAAAAATATAAAATAATTAACGGATAATTATTTTATTTAATACGCTTATTAGGTATTGAATGTTTTAAATGGATATGTATATAGTGATTTATGATATATAAAGATTTTATCTTTTAGCAAGAATTACAATCCTAATTTATTTTAACTCTTCTCTTTTCTATCAATATCTTGATTCCTATCAACGTTAGGGTTTTTTTCATTTTTTTTTTTGAAGAACCAGGAAGGCTGGTATGGGGATTTTATTTCATTAAAAATAATAAAGCCTAATAATTAAAATCGAATAAGGTCAAGGCGGCCAATCCCAAGGCGGCCAAGCCCAAGCCCAAGCCCATCCAATACCGGCCAAGGCCGAACGCCCCATACCAGCCAAGCACTGGCCGAACCACAATTACTATGATGGACGACTCGTCCTGTGGGGCACAAGTCGTGCCTTGTAACTTTGAGAAATCCTTAACCGCGCCAGATAGGCTTGTGACATTTTCGTCCAGGTCGTGCCAAGGTGGGGACGACTCGTCCCATGTAGCACGAGTCGTGCCCTGCTCCCAAAAAAACTCCAGCTCTGCCGAATGATCCATGTGCCTCGGCCATGACCCCAATTGGCCGGCCAAACACTACCAGAATAGGCCAAAACCAGAAAACCAAGGCCAAAACCAAAATTACCAAAGCCATTGTGAATTTGTCCAATCCAAAACCAAAATATTATCTCCGTAAAGCATAGTAACCACTCTCATCAAACCTTAGAGCATCCAAACTTTTTAATATCATTCTTTATCTTCTTCACAAAACCTCTATGAAAGAGATGAAGCAACTAATATCATCCAGTTACTAAAAAACTAAAAGGTTTAGATCAAAAGTATATTTTCTTTATGGATGAGCAACGGAAAATAAAGAGATCAAGGGATATATTTGTGTAGAATTTGAAGTAAAGTAATGAGATAAAATATTGCTAAAACAGCATGGGCTTTACTGAAAAAGGAGCAAAAGACACCATTAGAAATAGTAATACTTGTCATGTATCTTCTTTTGAGTTGATGAGCATAGCAAGCCAACTTTAAGCTTGATAATGTGATTTGGCAATCCCGAGCATTTAATCGTATTAAGAAACTCAATAGAAAATACATCCTCGTGTCCTGTAATATCTCTATCCTCCTTACTGATGCTATCTGAACTCATATACTCAACCTCTTCACCGGGCAACAATGACATCACATAATCATTTATAGAATCTATTATTTCATTTGTTGGTGTCATTGGTGATAGTAGTCAACGTCCGGCTATTGGATGAGCTTTTTACACTGTGTCTTTAAATTTAGATATAATATGTACATATGTAAGTGTAACCCGAAATAAAATAATGTCATGAAAATGATAAGATATAATTTAAGTGAAAGGTACAATACTTGCTAATAAAATCCATTTGCTCACGAACAGTTAGATTGATGTGAAGTTTAGATGCATGCTTCATAGTAGAAAGCGAATATTTCCTGTATAAAAATTATGAATATTATATGAATGACAATAACGTTGATTCTAAAATATATAACAATCTATATATACATTTATGGCAATAACATTCATTCAAAACTATATAACAATCTATATATACATATAAGTACTCAAAAAAGTTCACCTCGATATTTCGATATCATTACGAATTGTAGAATCAGTATTATCGGATCATCAGCATTGTCACCTCTAATGTCAACAAAAAACTTGAGCTCATCTGCATATGACTCCCACAATATGCAACACAGTTGCAATCCCCTTTCATTATAATAAAAAAATATATGTAAATATAATACTAAAATAACCTACTTATAATAAAATTTTTAATCAAATGATAGATTAACGTACTCATTATCAACCAATGTCACATCCATTTTCCTAGCATTGCAGGCAGCCACAACCTCGAAATCTCCTAGAGGCAGTATAACCTCGCCAATAACATCTAGTAATATTTCAAGGAAAATAGCAAAACTGTGAATCTTAAGATCGCATTAAGATTTTGAATAAAAATAAGATATATTCTTACCCAAAACAAATTCCTTAGGGTAGTTACTTAAATCATTAAAGGGAGTGAATTGAAAACCATTGTCTGAGATCCGAGTAGGAATCTCAACTTCAGAAACTTTCGTCGCTAAACTTAAGATTATCTTCCATGCATGATTAATTTTCGCCTTTTGATTAATAGGATTGTTTTGCTCCACACCGAAATTAGAAATTCTCCTGATTTGTCCTTCACTAAACTTTTCCTTCTTTGTTGCCAACAAACTTGTTGGGACGGTAGCTTGAATTTTAGATCCCTAAGTAAAATAATGATAAGATATTATAATTAAAATAGAATTTTTATTTCTTGCATTAAACTGTAAGTAATGCAAATTGTAAGTTAAAGAAAAAATATAAACAAAGAAGAAATATATATCTTAAGCACTAACCTCATCATCAATCAATATCATTTCAAGGGATTGTTTTTCAAGCTTATTTTTTGCTATCCACACTTTCAAAATACGCACAGCTATACTGCGAAGCTTAGTGTTCTTTTTGATTGAATTGATTGTAATCACCAGACTGTTTGTTGCCATTGCTCTTATTGCCTCCTAAAATAGTAATCAAATTAATGTGCAGGTACAAAAAAGAGGAAAGACAGACTGAGAAAAATGTAAGAATACGTAATCTACAGCTCACAAAACCTCTATGAAAGAGATGAAGCGACTGAATAGTATGAAGGGCTTTGATCAGCTACCATAGATGAAGGCTGCCTTTGGTGTTACTTTGCCTAATAAAATCTAGCGGATATGTCATTTTTATACATGTTGTATTTATGATATTGGTAGATACAGTACTATTGCTATAATGGCAGCCTTTGGAATTAGCTGCTTTATGATATTGGTAGATGCAGTACCATAGTTTGGTTTTATTAAATCGTTGTATTTTATTAATGGACAATACTTTGGCAAAGAGTTTGTTGCACTTACATATTTATACAGTTTGAGGAGATTATAACTGTGTTTGCTAATTGTGGGGTGTCGATTGATGGAGGAGAAGCTTACTCCATTGGAGTCATTACTGTTATGAAGGCTTATTATAAGCAGAGCTTGAATTTCCTTTGTGGATTGCTTATTGTTTTGACCACTCAGGTAAAATTCTATTTCATGGGTTTCGATCTTGGTCTAAATTAATTGTTTTATTTTTGAAATAATTATAATAAAAAACTCCAACCAAACACTACCAGAATATGCCAAAACCAGAAAACCAAGGCCAAAACCAAAATTACCAAAGCCATTGTGAATTTATCCGATCCAAAACCAAAATATTATCTCCATAAAGCATAGTAACCACTCTCATCAAACCTTAGAGCATCCAAACATTTTAATATCATTCTTTATCTTCTTCACAAAATCTCTATGAAAGAGATGAAGCGACTGATGTCATCCAGTTACTAAAAAACTAAAAGGTTTAGATCAAAAGTATATTTTCTTTATGGATGAGCAACGGAAAATAAAGAGATCAAGGGGTATATTTGTGTTGAATTTGAAGTTAAGTAATGAGATAAAATATTGATAAAACAGCATGGGCTTTACTGAAAAAGAAGCAAAAGACACCATTAGAAACAGTAATACTTGTCATGTATCTTATTTTGAGTTGATGAGCATAGCAAGCATGTTCCCAAGAATATTCAGATTTTGCGGAAGCATCAGCTTCTCCTCAAGCTTTGGAATCAAAATTCAAGAGTTATGCCGAGGATGACATTAAGCATCTTGGGCAGTGTATTATCCCATTGCCAGAAACTGGGCCAGTTTCATGCAATAGTGACAATGTTGGCTGTGGTAGAGCTGATTGTTTCTGTGAGGATCCTGTCTCTGTTCAATGTGTACGACAACATGTCGGAGAAGCATGACTGAACCTTAAGAGAAGTGTTGGCCTGGAGAGATTTTTAGAATTGGGATTCAGTGATATGGGAGAGACAGTAGCAGATAAATGGAGTGATTTGGATGAAGAGTTATTTCACGATGTTGTATTTTTCAATCCTGCATCGTTGGGAAAGAATTTTTGGCACCATCTTGCGGCAGTGTTCCCTTCTCGGATCAGTTTTGAGATTGTTAGCTATTATTTCAATGTTTTCATGCTGCGAAAAAGGGCTGGTCAGAATAGATGTACTCCAACAGACATTGACAGCGATAATGATGAGTGGGAAGGGAGTGATAAATCTGAGGAAGATGATGACCCATATCAGAATGAGATTTATGTGGATGATTCCTAAAAGGGGATGACAAATGTTTCAGAAATATGGCTATTGGGTATGCATATTTTAGCTAAGTCCATTTTATAGAATAGGTTAAATTTAGGCTTGAAGACTGGCACAAGAATCATTGGATCTGAGGATTGCAGTTCAGTTTCAGACCACCTTGTCAAAACCACCTAGGCTGAACCGTTTCTGGAACTGCCTGGTGGAACTTTGTCTGAAACCGCTTCCCTGAACACCTAAGTGTAAACCCCTTTAAACCGCTTAATGCAACTGCCTTGCAGTTTCATCCTTAACCGCACTCAGGGAATTCCTCTTCTGGTGGAACCGCTTACATATCAAACCGCTTTACACCAGAACCGCCCCAATGATTGATGACTTGAAGTGAACCTCATTGACCATTGGAATCCACGTCAGCAATATCAAAAGTCAACTACCATATCATGTCACGTGACTACTTTTCAGATAAGATCTGCAAGGATCTTGAAAAGGTGATAGATGTCCTAACCACCTTGATTGCAGCTGAGGTCTGATCAGCTTTACCTGCATCAACAGTTCCAAAGGACAAAAGTGGTTGTTGTGGACCAATGGGAAAGCATCAAGGACTGTACTTGCAACAGCTGTGTCCAAAGGTTATATTCCTGATGCTTGGGTATAAATACCCCCAACCTTCATCATTTGAAGATTGCTTGAATCTTGAGAAATTGCTGTGAGTTCATCAGAAGTTGAAGCTCTGCCCAGAAATTCTAAGTCCTTTGAATCTTCATCTTCAACCTTCAAGAAATACTTTCCCAGCCCAGAAATCAAGCCTTAACACAATCAAGAATCATTGTGCTCTACATCTCAAAGATCTAAAGAGCCTTGATCTTGTTTTCACACACACACACCTCACTTATTTAATCACATAGATTAATCACTTGAGATACACTGGTTATAGTCTTAGGATTTGTTCTTCATAGAAAAGATTTTAGATCTGAGTATTACTCATTGTACTTTGTAATCTCTCATACTCAATATAAAATCTCTCTTAGAAATCAAAGACTAACCATCTTGGTAGTGGACGTAGATCGTTTATCGATTGAACCACTCCAAATATTGTATTCTTACTTTCTGCACTTATATTTCTTGTGCTTACTGATTATCTACATTTCTCTCTGTTTGATCTTTATTTAGATATCCATTATTGTGAAATAGTGTTTGGAGTTAACATTGTCAAAACTACACTTGTTTGTAAAACTGCACTTGTCAAAACCGCTTTACCTAAACCTCTTTACAAACCGCCTCTCCCAAAACCGCTTTGTAACTTTATTATTCCGCTGTGCATTTTATAACTCTACTTGCAGTTTCTTATACACTGCAAGAGGTTTTGTAAGCGTAGAGGATTAGTTTTATTTTGAGGGCGAAAATTTGTAACAGCTATTCACCCTCCCCTCTAGCTGTATTTTCACCCTTGTTGCCACCTTTGGGACCAACATGTGGTATCAGAGCTAACACTTTTTAAAACCACTGTTTTTCAAGCTTAACAGCTTGTGTGCCGATTCGATATGGCAAATTCAAATACAATGACTACTGTTAACTATTCACACATTCCAATCTTGGACGAAGACCACTTCGACATCTGGAAGTGCAGAATGCTCATTCATTTGGAAATAATTGATGAGATGCTGGTGGAGTGTGTAATCAATGGCCCGTTAATTCCAATGAAGGCCAACACTGATGCAACCACCAATATAGAAACTCCAAAGGTCAAAAATCTAAAAGATGAGTGGTCGGATGAAAAGAAGAGATTAGTTGCCTTGGACAGCAAGGCAAGGCACATCATTTCAGGAACCCTTCCAGTTTCAACTCTTCAGAAGGTGATGTACCTCAAAACCGCTAAGCAGATGTGGGACGCCATAGAGAGCTACTTCGAAGGTGATGACGAATGCAAGGAAAGCAAATTATATGCTGTTGAAAGATCCTACAACAACTTCAACAGAAAATCCAGCGAAACTTTGCGTCAAACCTACGACCGCTATGTTGAGGTAGTTAATGCTTGTAGATCTCTTGGCAAAACTTTAATCGATAAGGAAATCAATATGACTTTCCTATCTGCTTTAGGTTCTAGATGGGTAAATAAGGCTACCTCTCTAGAAGACTCCAAAGTTTTGGGTACTTGGTCATTAAGTAACTTGTACGCCAATCTTAGAGTCTATTAACTTAAATTAAATCATATTGAAGAGATTGAAGGGAAAACCAAATCACTTTCCATGTCCGTCGTGGAACATGAGAAGAAACCATCTACATCCAATCAAACCACAGATCCTTCCATATCAACCACATCACTCATTGAGATGGATGATGATGATTTTGCCATGTTTGTGAAAAGATTTCAAAAGTTTAGAAAATCCTCAAAACCTTTCACAAAATCATTTTCAAAAGGCAAACCTCCTGCAACTTTTTCTAAGGCTGGAGATACAAAGAAAAAGGGTGATCTAGTTTGCTACAACTGTAGAAAACCTGTTCACTTTGCATCTGAGTGTCCACAGCCCAAATACGAATACATGAAAAAGAAAACCTCTCCTGCGAAATTTTCTCGTCGCAAGGGAATGGTTGCTGAGGAGGAAGAGAATTCCAAGGAATTAGCAACTTGGATTGAAAGCAGTTACGAGGATGGAAGTGACGATGAAACCGAAGAGGTTAATCTGCAGCAATTGCAGACGCTTCCGATGAGTCAGATTCTGAGTCATTCGAGTTGCAAGATATGGAAGAAAAAGAGGTTTCTGCAAAACTTCCAAATTTTAAGTTGGATGAAAATATCAAACTTACTCCTAGCATTAAGATAGGAAATTGCTCGTATTCACGTCCTATTTTTTCATCTAAAAATGCTCCACCTTCAAAAACAACTCCAAAGAATATTTTGAAAAAGGTGGTGAGAGAGGTTTCTCCCATGGAACATGAAAGGATGTTCAAGGAAGCAGAAATGGTGATCCATCAATTCTCTAATCTTAAGAAAGCCTTAAGCTTAGCTCATGATGAACTTAATTTGTACAAGACGGAGAAAACTGTGATGAGGTCTGAAATTTCAAATCTTAAGGACCAAATAAAAAAGATGACTCCTCTTTCTGATCAAAACCGCATCCTTGAAACTAAGGTTGCTGCACTTCAACTCCGGAATGATGACCTGGTCACCCAACTCAACGATCGTCAAATGATTATTGATGGGTGGCCCAAGTCAAAATCCTACGCGGATCAAATCATAGACTCCCAAGTTCCCTCTGGAATTAAGGAGGGTCTAGGTTTTGGATCTGAAGAAGAGGAGAAGTGTGCAACCTCCAGTGAAAAGGATGAGGAAATTCTGGTACTAACTAAAGAAATTCCTAAGGGGAAGCATGCTAAAGGCAAGGGTAAAGGACAACAAAATTTTAATTTTGTCTACCCAAAAAGGGAAGCAATATGGGAAGAATTCTCAGATGAAGCCAAAGGATTCTGAGGATGTAGCTGAAGAGGAAATGGCTTATGGAGTTGGCCGTATCCCTGCTCCAACCGCTTCTGGTGGAACAGGTGGTGCTGGCAACTGCAAAGCTGACCGCGCATCTTCTTCGACCGCTCCTTCTGCCTTCAAAAGCAGGAATAGCGTTCCTAGAAAATACGTGGTCAAGTCAAATCCAGTTCCCTTTGTCAAGGCTGCAACCGCTCCCCCCAAACCGCATGCAACTCCTAAGAAGAGTAAGGAGTTAGTAAAACCTCATAATGCTTGTAGCTTTTATAAATGTTCTGTGTGTGATGGTTTAGGTCACAAGGCTGCAGAATGCCTTTTGCGGTTCACATCCAATGCCAGGAAGAGTAAACCTCCTTCTGTCAAACAGGTGTGGGTCGTGAAGGGTTGCTAACTTCAGGACCCAATGAATAAAGGGGGACCTCGTTCTTAATGTTTAAATTTCAGGTCCTCTGCTTCATGGCTGGTCACTCCAAAGATAATGAATGGTATCTTGACAGTGGCTGCTCAAGACATATGACTGGAGATAGATCATTACTAGAAGATGTCATTAAAGCAAGCGGTCCGTCTGTAACCTTTGGTGACAACAACAAAGGCAAGACCATTGGATATGGTGTAATAAGGAGAGGAAACCAAACCATTGAGAAGGTTTCTCTTGTTGAAGGACTCAAGCACAACCTCCTTTCAATTTCTCAATTCTGCGACAAAGGAATGCTTTGCAACTTCACGTCATCAAATTGCTTTATCAAGGATAGCATTTCCGGAGTCACCCTACTCACAGGGATTCGTAAGAGTAATATTTACATTATTGATCTAGATTTTGCATGTAGTATTACTAATCTCTGTTTTGTAGCTAAGAATGTGAGCGAAAATAGTTGGCTATGGCACAAGAGGTTGAGCCACTTGAACTTCAAGTATCTTGCAAAGATTGGTAGGGAAAACCTCGTTCGTGGTTTACCCAAAGTGGCTGACCACCATCCTGAGAAATGCAGTGCATGTCAACTTGGTAAGCAGTCCGCGTCATCTTTCACCAGCAAGACCGCTCTGTCAACATCAAGATGCTTGCAACTGCTTCACATAGATTTGTTTGGACCCGTAACCACTGCCAGCATTGGAGGAAGTAGATATACTTTAGTGGTGGTGGATGATTATTCAAGATATACGTGGGTTGAGATGATGATTTCCAAAGATGATTGCTATGAGATTCTCACCGCACTTATTAGACGGCTCCAAACTCAAAAAGAAGACAACATCGTTAGTGTTCGATCAGATAATGGAACAGAATTTAAGAACAACGGTGTTGCTCAGTATTGTGATGACCATGGGATTGATCACAATTTCTCAACTGCTGGTGTTCCACAACAAAATGGGGTTGTGGAAAGGAAGAACATGACATTGATTGAGGCTGGAAAGACAATGATATCTGAAGCAAAGCTGCCTCAGTATTTCTGGGCTGAAGCAATCAACACAGCATGCTTCACTCAGAACCGCTCCCTCATCAACAAAACCTATAACAAAACTCCCTATGAGCTTTGGCGAGGAAGAACCCCCAACATTGCATTCTTCAAGATCTTTGGCTGCAAATGCTTTATCCTCTACAACGGAAGAGAAAATAGAGGTAAATTCGGAGCCAAGGCCGACGAAGGTATTTTTGTTGGGTATGCTAAACATTCAAAAGCTTTTCGTGTTTTCAATAAAACTAGTTTAAAAATAGTTGAGTCTGTCCATGTTACATTCGATGAGCATTCTCTCCTTGAGCCACATTTGGCTCCAAATGTTGCTGATGATTTTGCTGAGCCTAATGTGTGAGGACCCCGACCCGGAACCTACACGTGTCCCGAGTTGGAGCATCCTCAAACTAACACAAATATACTAAACTTTGAAACTTTGATATAACTTTCAAACATAACTAGATTAACATAACCATTTCAAAACAACTCCACTACTCTCCACACCAGAGGAAGAGTGGACTAACTTTGAAAATACTAAATTGTTTTTGTTACAAAAGATTGTGGTTCCAACGTAGAAATTTAAGTTTATAATTACAAACTCCCTAAAGGAATTATAACAAAACATACTTTCTACGCCAACCTAACGTACCCCGACAATACCCCAAAAGCTCACTGCCAAACTCCTTTCTGCCCTTACTTGGGCGGTCCGCCTGTCTCGGGATCTAAAACATTAAAGGGAGAGGGGTGAGAATAAATCTCAGCAAGATATTATGAATGCAGCAATATGTCAAATAAATGCAACACATAACAAGTCGCACATAACACATTGGAAAAGCTGTAAACACATTCCATTACCTTGGTTTACCTTTTCCCGTCTGAACAATAGTCGTACAACATTGGGTATAATAATACTCCAATCTTAAGTGAGCTGCTTAAGCAATACTCACATCTTATAAGACCCGTTTTTCAGGGAACCAAATAAGATAGTAGCAACTCTGTAAGGCTTTTGGCTCACTACAGATGATATACCCCGACCTGTGGCCACAGGAGGGGACGGTCACAGATATAACATAATCCGATCACATTAGGTCACACTTCCATAATTGATCGTATTATGTTATACCCCCAACATCAGCTGATTAACAAATTATCAAGCACATAATAGTTACTTGAAACATAATCCATAAAAAGGGATAACAATATAGCAACATGGTAAAATATACTCATGCCCAACCAATATCATAGTGCAACATTTATTCAACACACTATTCATAATATAAACTGTTAGTGTAATCTGCAGGTGATATCGCAGATGATTTCCCAAAAGTCCAGGTGATATCGCAGATGATTTCCTGGACTGAAAATTATATAGTTGTATATTTCTTGTTTGTTATTTAATGGACTAACGTGCTAATATGGTCTGTATAGTCTATGGTTTATGGTTATATTTCAGGGTGCAATAGCATCAAAGAAGGAGCTAGACACGTGTGGAAATTGGAAGAAAAGAATTAATACATTTATGTATTAATTCGTAACTTTGGCAAACAACAACAACTCTTATGGAGACTTTGTCAAAGGTTGTTGCTGAGTTATAGAAGAAGTACAAGGATGATAAAGCAAAGGAGTACAAGGCGTGGAAGCATGGCTTGAGGATTAAACAACTCGGTTGCTACAAAATAGGAAGTGGGAGCTAGAATTGTGGAAACAAATTAACCCACTCTCCCTATACTTCCTCCACGTGCAAGACCAGCCCCAAGGCTGTTATTGAAGTAGCCTTCAAGTAATTGAAGACTATAAATAAGCTTGGAAGGTTTATTTGAAGATATGTCAATTATTTCATCACATTCACACCTTCGAAAAGCTTAGAGATAGAGTTCTTTGTTTGGTTCTTTTTAATCCTTTCTCCCTTGTAATTTCGCACTTGATTACCTTGGTGTCAAGGTGTGTGAAGGCTAGGATAGGATTCCGTTCTTTATCTCTTGTTCCATAGAGCTTAAAATAGATATAGCTATAGGGAACTTTCGGCTTTGTAACTTCATTCATAGTGATTATAAAGTCTTGCCTAAGAGGCACTCTCAAGTTATATTTATATAACTTGAGAAAAACAATTTTGGTGTTTTTATTCCGCTGCAAACTCTTTTACAAAATTGTTTTATTTTCGAAGTGTGTGTGTGTGCCATCCCAAGTGCTATCGTTGGTGCCGTTATCACCTTGGATATCACTTGTAATTCAAGCCGTGACAATTTCAATTGGTATCGAGCCTCTCACTTGACGATACTAAGTGTTTGGTCCTTTTATCATGGCTTTTGATCCTGCAAATCCAAACCAAAAACGTCTTCCTGTTTAGATGGTTCGAATTATGCATATTGGAAAATTCGCCTTCGCTCGCATATCAAATCAATTGATCTTCGAGCATGGCGATCTATAGTTCATGGGTACTCTCTTCCACTATTACCTCCTGATGAGGATGGTGATGTTCAGGTTAAACCTGAAGGTGAGTGGACTAATGAAGAGATCACCCTGACTAACTATAATGAGAAAGCTCTTAATGCTATCTTTGAGTGGGTTGACATGCATATTTTTAAACTTGTTCAAAATAGTTCCACAGCTCAAGAAGCTTGGGATATTTTACAAAGGTTTTGTGAAGGTGATTCTAGTGTGCGTGAAAACAAACTTAGAGGTCTTGCTGGCAAATTTGAAAGGTTGAGAATGGGTGAAAGTGATACCATTTCCTCTTATTTTGAAAAATTGTTTGACATTGCTAATGAGTGTCAACTTTTAGGTGAACCTTTTACAAATAAACAATTGGTTTCAAAGACTATTAGAACTCTCCCTGAGCGTTTTAATATTAAGGTTTCATCTATAGAAGAGGCTCACAATCTTTCTACTATGAACATCAATTCCTTAATGAGCATCTTAAAAAATTTTGAGTCAAACCTTCTTTGAGCAAAAGTGAAGCTTCTAAAGGCAAGAGTGATGCTTTAAAAGTTCAATCCTCTAGTGGTTCAACTAATGAGGATGACGAAATTTTTGAGGAATTAGGTGAAGATGCCAGTGTTGCCTTACTTACCAGGAAATATAACTCAATGGTGAGAAAATTTAACAAAGAAAATGTGCAGGTAAAGGCTAAAGAGCAACAAGCCAAGGTGTACAATTCAATGCCCAAGAGGACATTTCCATCTACTCGAAAGGTGGTCCCATAAGGAGAGCATCATCGGATCAATTCGAGATCGATCCAAAATACCTTGAATCAATCCAATGTCATGCTTGCTCTGGATGGGGTCATTACTCAAATGAGTGTGCTAGCACTCTAAGGAGGATGGGAAAGAACCTATGGGTTTCTCTCGGTGACAATGAGGATGAAGAGACCAATCAATCGAAGATTCGTATCAAACGGCAATGATGGTCACAAACGTGACTCGGATTACATCGGTGATACCCCGAGTGATATCCAAAATGGGATAGCACCCGAGATATCATCCAACAGTATACGAGATTTAAATTTGATAAATCTTTGTTTGTTTTGTGGGTTACGTTAACATGGATGCGGAGTTGTTCACAAGATGAGAAGGAGTTCGGCAAGGATGAACTCATTTGTGGTCTTAAGAACCTTTGCAAAGAATTGGTGGATGAATGGAAGAAAGAGAACAAGAAGGTGATCTCTCTGTCCAAAGAGGTTCAAGACCTAACTGATGGCTTGACTAGATTGGAAGTTCAACTCACAAAGAAGGATGTGGAGCTGGACAAAGTCAAGAGCAAACTTACTCTTGCCGAGACAACATTCAAGAAACTCAATACGAGTTCTACCAAGTTAGATGCAATTCTTGGGTTGTCCAAACCACTCAAGGCAGGTATGGGTTTTCAAGAGTCTTTAAATGCTATTACATCTACTTTGTCTAATACGTAAGATAAGTTAATTTTTGTTAAAGAAAGAGATCATGTTGAACCAATATCTTCGATAAGTCTTCGACAAGGTAAAAATATGTAACTACTTGTTACTCTCTTGGACATTTGAAAAATGATTGCAAAACTCTCTTAAAGAAACAGTCCAGTTCTGTGTGATACGAAGTGCTACCTAGCATGTCGGATATCACCGTCGTCGAAGAAAAATTATCAAAGTAGGAAAGTGTGGAAACCTAAGTCTAATCGATATGTGATGTTGTATGCACCGCCTTAAAAACTAATGTTGAAGGTTCATGGTATTTTGATAGTGGTTGTTCTCGTCATATGACTGGAACAAAAATATTTTTAAAGGAATATGAACCTATTCAAGGTGGTAGTGTAACATATGGTGGTGGTGGCAAGAGTAATATAGTAGGAAAAGGCGTATTAAATGTACCTGGATTTCTGCTTTGAAAAATGTTTTGCATGTTGATGGACTGTAACTAATTTAATTAGTATTAGACAACTTTGTGATGACAACCTTGAAGTAAAATTCAATAAAAACACTTGTGAAGTTTTTGATTGTACCAATAAGCTGTGTTATGACTGGTACTAGGTCAAGTAATAAGCATTATCTTGTTGAGGATAAACAAGTGTGTCATTCTCATGAGGGTTGATGATGCTACCTTATGGCATCAAAAGTTGGGTCATGTCCATTTTCGTAACATTGTGAAACTCATTAATGCTTTGAAGCTATAAGAGGTATACCTAGTCTGGACATTAGTACAAAAATCATATGTGAAGATTGTTTAAAAGGTAAACAAACACGTGCTACCCATAGTGCTACCCAACATAATGAGGAGTATTCTGGGACAACGCACTGTTTTCAATTAATGCATATGGATTTAATGGGTCCAGATTGAGGTAGACAGTTTAGGAGGTAAGAAATATACTTTTGTAATAGTTGATGATTTTTCTAGATTTACTTGGGTATATTTTTAAAAGAAAAATCGAAACTTTTGAAAAGTTTAAAGTCTTACATGCTAAAATCAAAAACATGTTTTCTCGCTCTTATCATGCGAATAAGGTCGATCATGGAACGGAGTTTGATAATTCATTGTTCTTTACTTTTTGTGAATTAAAAGGAATTAAACATGAGTTTTCTCGCTCCTAAAACACCTCAACAAAATGGGGTGGTGAAAGGAAAAATAGGACCTTACTTGAGATGGCACGTGTGATGTTGATTTCAAAAAGAATTTCAAAAGATTTTGGGCCGAGGCCATAAACACAGCTTGTCACACGGCCAATAGGGTTTTTCTAAGACACAGTACTAGAATGACACCTTATGAAATTTTGAATGGTAGGATACCAAAGGTTCATTATTTTCATACATTTGGGTGTGTGTGTTATGTTCTAAATGATCGGGATTACTTAGCTAAATTTGACTCTAAAAGTGATAAGGCTATATTTCTTGGGTATGCTCGGGACAGTCGAGCATATAGGGTTTATAACCTTAGGTTAAAAACCATTCGGGAATCAATTAATGTTGTTTTTGATGATTTAGCAAGTGTTACGGGTGATGGAGTACGGGAATCTCCATTAATATTGCTGGAAGAAGCTGGAGAATCAAAATCAAGTAAGTGATACCCAGTCTTTGGCCCAAGTGTTGCCACCGAAGGGATAGCATCTCCGGTATCACCCAAAACCAATCCGGCAATCTGAAAAGGATGAACAGATCGATGATGATGCTCATGTGCATGAAGATTTGAGAAGGGATCCACCGGCTAGGATCGAGAAGAGACCATCCTTCCTCTCAAATTATTGGAGAAGCTAGTGAAGGGGTACGAACAAGGAACAAAGGACATTTTAGTGACCGTGAAATGGCAAGGTATGTGTGTATGTCCACCACATACCACAAGGTAAAATATTCTGTTTTGTTTCTTCTTTAGAACCCAAAAATATTTACGAAGCTTTAAAAGATAATTTTTGGATACATGCCATGCAAGAGGAACTTGAACAATTTGCTCGTAATGAAGTTTGGTGTTTAGTACCACGTCCTAGTAATACAAATGTTATTGGTACTAAATGGATTTTCAAAAACAAATCAGATGAGCAAGGAAATATTGTTAGGAATAAAGCTCGTCTCGTAGCACAAGGTTACACCCAAATTGAAGGTGTTGACTTTGATGAGACCTTTGCTCCCGTTGCTAGAATAGAATCTATAAGACTCCTCTTGGCTATAGCTTGTTTTCTAAAAATTACTTTGTTTCAAATGGATGTTAAAGCCGCCTTTTAAATGGTTATTTAAAAGAAGAAGTTTTTGTTGAACAACCAAAAGGATTTGAAGATCCTCATCTACCAAACCATGTATATAGACTTGATAAAGCCTTATATGGCTTGAAACAAGCTCCACGTGCATGGTATGGTCGCTTAACCTCTTTTTTACTTGAATATGGCTTTACAAGAGGTGAAGCAGATAGGACCTTATTTATCCTAAGGCATGGAAAAGAAATAGTCATTGTTCAAATCTATGTTGATGACATAGTTTATGGCTCTACTTCTCAAACATGTTTAAAAGATTTTGTAGAAGCTATGACATCAACATTTGAAATGAGCATGATTGGAGAGTTAACATTCTTTCTAGGCTTGCAGGTGAAACAATCAAATGAAGGAATATTCATTTCACAAAGCAAGTATGCAAAGAGCCTAGTAAAAAGGTTTGGGTTTGAAGGAGCAAAAAGTTCAAAAATCCCCATGTGTTCTTCTCTCAAACTTGGTAGAGATCAAGTAGGTGAGGATGTTGATCCTACTCTTTATCGTTCAATGATAGGTAGCCTTCTCTATCTCACTTCTAGTCGTCCTGATATCATGTTCAGCGTGTGTGTTTGTGCACGTTATCAAGCCAATCCTAAAGTCTCTCACCTTAATTATGTCAAAAAGATAATTAAATATGTTTCAGGAACAAGTGAATTAGGGATTTGGTTTAGTAAGGATACTAATATCAATTTGGTTGGCTTTAGTGACTCGGATTGGGCGGGGGATATGGATGATAGGAAGAGTACTAGTGGGGGGTGTTTTTACTTGGGCAACAATTTAGTTTCATGGTATAGTCGTAAACAAAATTGTGTTTCTCTCTCCACAACTGAGTCTGAGTATGTTGCAGCTGGTAGTTGTTGTTCACAACTTATTTGGCTAAAACATATGTTAGATGACTATGGCCTAGAGAGTAATTCTTTGACTATGTACTGTGATAACCTGAGTGCTATCAACATTTCAAAAAACCCAGTTCAACATTCCCGTACCAAACACATTGACATACGTCATCATTTTCTTAGAGATATGGTAGATAAAGGCCTAATTAACATTGATCATATTGATACTAAGTATCAACTGGCTGACATCTTTACCAAGGCCTTAGACCACGAGAGATTTTTTAGTTTGAAAAGATCTCTTGGTCTTTGTAATCTCTGAGTCTGTTCGTCTGTGCTACCCCAGGTGATGTTATCACTTAGGGTAACACTTGTATATTAGTGTATTTTTTCTTTGGTTATTTATTTAAAAAAAAAATGCTTTATTATTTGTTTAATCTGGTTAGCTTAGTTCTAACTGTGGCACATGCTGACCTTTTTGTTATGGTAGGTTATTATTTAGGTTAGCACGTCTGATATCATTCCCCTTCATATGCTTAAAGTGACAAAGTCACTAATCTTTTCTTTTTGATAAATAAAAGGCAAAGGCATTTTTTCATACTTTTCTCTCGAGCTCGGGGCACGGTGTTCGTTGCAACGATGTACTCTTGCCAATGAGAATGTATGAGGTGATTTATGCTAAGTATTAGGGACATGGAGTTCGCTACTACAGTGTACCCTACTTGAAAGGCATAGATCACTTGATCTCTACACTTGAAATATAACTTGAAGCACGGAGCTCGTTACTACGATGCTTTCTTGTTTAAAGAAGTGTATTGAGACGTGTCAAACAAGCAATGTACTTAAAAAGAATATAGGCATATAATGCCTAAAGTGCATGTTGAAAAATGCTCAGCTTGTTATGCCTCAAGTGTTTGAAACTGAAAAATATTTATCAAGGGGTTTTATATCATATGTGTTATCCTACGTGTTACCATCATTGCCTTAACACATTAGTGTGTGCTATATTAGTTTTTTATTTTCTTATTTTCGAAATATTGTTGATTAATTTCTCAAAATCTGAAAGTCTTTTTAATTAAAGAGTTTACGATTTTGAAAACGCCTTTAACAAGTTTCCTTTATTTTTGGTAAACTTAATTAAGTAACTAACCCTTATTTATTTAATTTGTGCATATAATGTTTTGGGCTTAGTTACAAATTATTTAGTTTACTTATTTTTTGTTTTTTACGTTTTTACTTAAAAAAAAATTCTTTTATTTTTTTAAATGTTGCAACCGTGTTGTTTTTATTTAAAAAGAGTTGAGGTTTAAAAGGGAGTGGTTAGGGTTTAATTCGGTTTGTGTGGATAGGGATTAGTTTGAGAGAAAATAGGGTTTGATTAGATAGGTTTCTATATGTCAAATCAAATTAAAATCTTGTTCCCCATTTAATCTCTTCCTCCCTATTTTCACTCAACCTTCTCCGTTCCTCTCTCTAACCGTTACCCTCATCTCTCTAAAACCCTCCTTCCAGCGTCTTCTTCTCTCCCAAAAATCCTAGGTCAAAAATTCTTTCCAAAAATTCTCTCAAATCCCCATGGCATCTCCATCCAAAGCTAGTACCGAACCTTCCCACACGGACCAAATGGACATCTCACCTAGCATTGCTCCATCCGTGGCATCTCGCGTGGCCATGGAAACTTCCCCAATGATCACTCCAAGCTCTTTTCCACCAACAATGGTGATTGTTCCTACCTCTGGCCCCATTACCTCGTTTGATCAAGGCATTCCTAAGGTGACTCTCATCCCTACCGAGCCAAAAAGGAAGAGGAAAGCCCCAACTGCCAAGCTGTCTCCCCAAATCGCAAAAAGGAGGTCTTCCAACCGCATTAGATCAATCAGGTCCAAGGCAACTTCAAATACCTCTCTTGATCCAGCTTGAAGTCTCGTAAAGCTCTATTGATGTGTCCTCACCCCATGTGAGTGACGAGAACTTTGAAGCAAACAAGGAAAAGGAGCCTTCTGTGGACTCATTTGATGCTTGGGTAGATGGTGATGAAGAGGAGACTCTCTCGATTATCGAGAAAAAGAAGGCCAAGGGCAAAGCTGTGAGTGCTACCGGTAAGTGCTAGCAAGAAGAGGATATCATCTGAGGTAACACTTGCCCCCTCTTCTGTTCCTAAACATTCCTCTAGTGATAATTCTGGTGATGAGGTTACTCAAACTGAAGAGGATAAAGCTTTTCCAAAACCTTTTCTTACTTTGGAATATTATAAAAAGGAAAATATGGAACTTTGGTTGAATAGTCTGAGTAAGAGAATTTTAAAAGAGAAGCACATTGATGAGGGTCAGTTGGAAAAGGAAGGAGTGGTTCGGTTTTTAAAGGACAGAATTTTATTAATGCTAATAATCATGCATCGGTTTTGTTGAGAGTGTCATTCGCAATTTCTTTGCCAATTTGCATGCTCACTTGGATGATGAAGGGTCTGCTAAATATGGAAAAGTGTTTGTTAGGGGAAGAGTCTATTCTTTTACTCCAGCCCTAATTAACAAAGTTTTAGGCCTCCCTAATGTAGATGATGAGAGCATTAGGGTCAATAGAGATGAAATGGTAAAATTGCTCACTCACAACAAACTGCAGTCTTGGCCTTTGAAAGAGAAACTTCATGCTTCTAGATTATCTTCTCTCTATTCTGTACTACACAAACTGTGCATCTTCAATTGGCTTCCTACAACTAATGAACCTATTGTGACATTGGAGCATGCGAATGTGTTGTATAGATTGGGTAAAAATTTAAGGATTAACTTTGGAAGATTAGTGTTTAAACACTTAGCTTCATGGGGTAGAAAAAAGGAAGTGTGTTAGTACCCGGCCCGAAAAAAAAGCATTTTTAATGTCTGGTCCGGTTTAATTAATGAGAAACCCTAATAATCCCTCAAACCCTTCATCCGTACCTGCGCCGTCATTGTTGGCGTGGAAGGTACGCCAGATAGAAGTGCCGATCGGCCCTTTACCCGTGGTATGGCCGATCGACCCTTTTTTATAGTGCCGATCGACCCTCTAACCCTAGTGCCGATCGACCCTTCTCAAAAGTGCCGATCGTCCCTTTCAGTTTTCCCACATCACTTTCGTAACCGTTCCTCCCCAATTCCTTTCACTATATAAACCCCACTCCGCCTCACACTTTAAACACAGAATCATTCTACGGAAAACTCAAGACAAAACTTGAGATTTCCTCCATAGAAAACTTGAGACTAAACTCGAGTTTTCTAAGTCTAAATATTTTATCAAGAACGTTCTTCGAATCTTCATATATTCGATCCAAAAGCCTTGCCATCGTTAGGTAAGTCTTCTGTTTATTTTTTCTGTCTTTATTATTATTGTCTTTATTATTATGCTAGATTTATTGTTTGCATGCTTAGTATATTTTAATTACTTTATTTCTTGCTTATGTCATATATGCTAGATTTAGGGCTGTTTTAATATATTTAAATATGCTATAGCCGAGGATGATCTAAGGTTTCGCCCAAAGAAACCCAATGGATCTAGGAACTATTTCTTTCCTTCCACCTTAGTTATAATTATCCCATGATCAACAATCCCCCAAGGATGAACGTTGATTAGTGCACCTTCCGAGGGCCTAACTCAAAGGTTCTAGGGTGTGATCATTAATTAATTCTTTCTCTCCCCTCCTCCTTATGCATGATCCCGTTTCTTCTATCTATTCCTGTAAACACCGCACACAACCAACACCCCACATGCTAGAAAGACCGATTCGTCGGGCAATAGGAGTGATAGCGTTTCTTCTTCTGTTGTAACTTGACCCCCGAACCCAATTAACTGTTTAGCCTTTTTTCAAAGCTTTGGGCTATATCAAAGTGGCGTGGCGACTCTCAAAATTAAACTAATATTTTAATATGGTTTAAAAGCGAGTGTCACTAAATGAATATCCCATTTCGATTCGACATTATATAATTAATTATTTCAAACTTCCGAATGCGCGTTGCATCGGGACGGGGTATTCACAGTGGCGACTCTGCTGGGGACTGTTTTGAAATTTTTTCAAACTAAGTGGGTCAGACTTTCGTTTTCTTGTATGGTGTTGTATTTTACTTCCTTTTTCTTTTTCTCCTATTCTTAACTGCTGCATTGCATGCATGCATCTCATAAAAAAATCTTTCTCTTTTTTCCTTAAAAAAAAGAATTAGACTTTTTACCTCACACTACCACTAGAGTCCGTGTCACACTGCACAGACACCCTTTAACCCATCGGAGAAGCCAAAGTGCGGGAAGTGTGGTGATCATGTTGCCTCCCTTCCGAGTCTCACTTGGCCATCCACTCATCAGTGCGCTTCGGCTGCACGGTGGGAGCCTGAAATCTAAACCTTGTGTCACCCACTTTGCTAAGAATACACTCCTTGCGACCGGTTGGTTTGACTAGCTTTTTCATGTAGACAATTAATAAGGTCTTTATGTTGAGTCACTACGAATCAGTGATAAGTCAAGATCTATAGAGAGAAAAGAGCACAAAAAAAATTTGATTTCCTTTTAAAGGATGTGCCATGTAAGGTCGAGTGCTTGTTAAAAGATCTTGTCTTATCATAGGTCTGTAGTACTTCCCACAAATATCATCTTAAATGTCTATATGAAACGGTTAGTCGTTAGGATCCACAACTTTAGGACCTTTAGTTAGTTGCGAAAAAGGGGTATCCCTTCCAACCAAGAGTAGGTTCTATAAAATAGAGAGCTTTTTTGTAAATAAAGTGCTTAACTATCCCTCATTTCTAGGACCCTCCGAGGTCCGCTCCTCATTTCTAGAACCCTCCGAGGTCCGCTCCTCATTTCTAGGACCCTCCGAGGTCCGCTCCTCATTTCTAGGACCCTCCGAAGTCCACTCTCCATTTCTAGGACCCTCCGAGGTCCGCTCTTTACTTCTTGGACCCTTCAAGGTCCACACCCTCTACTGCGGACCGCTCTAGGATCAGTCTCTCTATCTTGGACCGTTCAAGGTCCACTCTTTGACCCTTCGTGGTGCTCTTCCTATACTATGTCCACTCTCCCAATCTTGGACCATTCAAGGTCCACTTCTCATATCTTGGACCGTTCAAGGTCCACTCCTCATATCTTGGGCCGTTCAAGGTCCGCTCCTCTTCTCTTGGACCCTTCAAGGTCCGCTCCTCTTCTCTTGGACCCTTTAAGGTTCACTCCTCTTCTCTTAGACCGTTCAAGGTCCACTCCTCATATCTTGGGCCGTTCAAGGTCCGCTCCTCTTCTCTTGGACCCTTCAAGGTTCACTCCTCTTCTCTTGGACCCTTTAAGGTTCACTCCTCTTCTCTTAGACCCTTTAAGGACCACTCCTCTTATCTTGGACCGTTCAAGGTCCGCTCCTCTTCTCTTGGACCGTTCAAGGTCCGCTCCTCTTCTCTTTGACCGTTCAAGGTCCGTTCCTCTTCTCTTGGACCCTTCAAGGTCCGCTCCTCTTCTCTTGGACCGTTCAAGGTCCGCTCCTCTTCTCTTGGACCCTTCAAGGTCCGCTCCTCTTCTCTTGGACCCTCCATGGTCCACTCCTCATATCTTGGACCGTTTAAGGTCCGCTCCTCATATCTTGGACCGTTCAAGGTCCACTCCTCATATCTTGGACCGTTCAAGGTCCGCTCCTCTTATCATGGACCGTTTAAGGTCCGCTCCTCATATCTTGGACCGTTCAAGGTCCACTCCTCTTATCTTGGACCGTTCAAGGTCCACTCCTCATATCTTGGACCGTTCAAGGTCCGCTCCTCTTCTTTTGGACCCTTCAAGGTCCGCTCCTCTTCTCTTGGACCCTTCAAGGTCCGCTCCTCATATCTTGGACCGTTCAAGGTCCACTCCTCTTCTCTTGGACCGTTCAAGGTCCGCTCCTCTTCTCTTGGACCGTTCAAGGTCCGCTCCTCTTATCATGGACCGTTTAAGGTCCGCTCCTCATATCTTGGACCGTTCAAGGTCCACTCCTCTTATCTTGGACCGTTCAAGGTCCACTCCTCATATCTTGGACCGTTCAAGGTCCGCTCCTCTTATCTTGGACCGTTCAAGGTCCACTCCTCTTCTCTTGGACCGTTCAAGGTCCGCTCCTCTTCTCTTGGACCGTTCAAGGTCCGCTCCTCTTCTCTTGGACCCTTCAAGGTCCGCTCCTCTTCTCTTGGACCGTTCAAGGTCCGCTCCTCTTCTTTTGGACCCTTCAAGGTCCGCTCCTCTTCTCTTGGACCCTTCAAGGTCCGCTCCTCATATCTTGGACCGTTCAAGGTCCACTCCTCTTATCTTGGACCGTTCAAGGTCCGCTCCTCATACCTTGGACCGTTCAAGGTCCACTCCTCATATCTTGAACCGTTCAAGGTCCGCTCCTCTTATCATGGACCGTTCAAGGTCCGCTCCTCTTATCTTGGACCCTTCAAGGTCCACTCCTCATCTCTCGGACCGTTCAAGGTCCACTCCTCATATTTTGGACCGTTCAAGGTCCGCTCCTCTTATCTTGGACCGTTCAAGGTCCACTCCTCATCTCTTGGACCCTTCAAGGTCCACTCCTCATATCTTGGACCGTTCAAGGTCCGCTCCTCTTCTCTTGGACCCTTCAAGGTCCACTCCTCATCTCTTGGACCGTTCAAGGTCCACTCCTCATATTTTGGACCGTTCAAGGTCCGCTCCTCTTATCTTGGACCGTTCAAGGTCCACTCCTCATCTCTTGGACCCTTCAAGGTCCACTCCTCATATCTTGGACCGTTCTAAGTCCACTCCCTCAATCTTGGATCATCCGAGGTCCACTCTTCATCTTTTGGACCCTTCTATGTCCACTCCCTCTACCTTGTACCGTTCAAGGTCCACTCCTCAATTTAGGACCCTTCGAGGTCCACTCTCTCTATCTAGGACCATTAAAGGTCCACCCTTCCACCTGAGACTCTTCGAGGTCCACCCCTCGTCTCTTGGACCATCCATGGTCCATTCCTCTACCTTTGACCACCCACGGTCTACATCCTTCAAGTTAGGACCCTTCAAAGTTCTACCTCTTATCTCTTGAACCATCCGCAGTTTGCGCCCTTAGCCTTAAAACCATCCATAGTTTAGATCCTTTATCTCTAGCACCCTTCAGCCAAAGACCCACCTAGATCAAACCTCTCTCGACCCATATAGATCAAACCACCATCTAGGGCCTACCTAAGCCAACTTACCAAGTCCGATTAGCTCGTCTAGATCACCCTCACTTATATTTGACCAAGGATCGAGTCATCTTCCTCTCCTTTTTCACCAAACGGACTCTTTTACATTCATCCTCTCTCTTTCTAAACTTAACCCTGGTTGTATCATCAATCGGGGCCCTCGAACTACGGTGACCTGAGACTCATACCTTAAATGGTAAGGGTTACGTAGGCAACTTCAGCCCGGTCAAACTCAAAATTGTGGAGGTCAAATATTTTCTCAAGGATGCCTTAAGATTAATTATGAATCTAATTCAACTCATGGGTTTGACTCCGCCATATGTTCTTACAGAATTCCACATCATGTCTCTGGAGAAAAGCATTGAAGCCCTCAAAGAAGTCTCAAACATGAGGATGGGAGTGATCAACCTCCTCAAAGACATGCATGAAATTGAGCAGCACCATTTGTCTTACATTC
Source organism: Adenophora triphylla var. japonica (assembly GCA_022495995.1). Lineage (NCBI taxonomy): Eukaryota > Viridiplantae > Streptophyta > Magnoliopsida > Asterales > Campanulaceae > Adenophora > Adenophora triphylla. The sequence goes on from JAFEMH010000481.1 coordinate 292,479, forward strand.
AGGAATACTTGAGAAGAGTTCCTCCTCCTATTCAATTCCGGGGTCCCTATCATCCACATGCTTATGGTTCCCCTTATGGTCCTACACATCAGAATTTCTCATTCAGGATGCTTGCTGTGGCCACCAACCAACTAAAGACATCAATACCCGAGAAGAAGATCAACAAGGAACATTTTGATGACTTAGGAATGCCTGTGGGTGAGTTCTTCGACATTTTGGTGGGAAAGAATTTGATCAAGCCGCTCGAGAACTACAAGCCTATTAACCCAAAGGAAGACTTAGATACATCCAAGTTTTGCAGATACCACAAGTACGCTGGGCATACCACTGACAAATGTGTGCAACTGAAACGCTCAATTCAAAGATTGATCAACCAAGGGAAGACCCAAGGCCTCATTAATGAAGAAACCCTCGTACTTCAAGGAAGGATTTAGATTCATTCAGTCTTGTAGGTTCTAGTGTGTCTTTCTTAATTCCACTTTGGGCATTGGTATGTAATGTCCACTTTAGATTAGTTACTTCAATAATAAAAAAGGTCTTTCTTTCTTTTCTCTCTAGACTTGAGACATAATCTCGCATTACTTTCAAGAAGATTGTTTTATTTATAATTATCACTTGGTTGCTAATCTCACTGATAAACTCACCGGCTAATAAAGTAAACAATGAATGAATGCTTTGATTGGAGTAAACAACTCACCGTTCCTTCTTCATATACACCATCCCTATACACCCTTCTCTCATACACTCTTCCCATACTCCACCATATACTTTCCATACACTATCTCCAAACCCTCTCCTCGTACACACCCTCTATGCTCCCTCGAGCATACACTTCCCCAAATACACTCTCCCCCACTTGACCTCCTTTCCATATGGTCAAGACAAGCACAAAGACCGTTGTTGCTCATCATCAGAAAATAGCTGCTCACGCCACTGCAATTTAAAGAAAATGCAAGGAGTTGTTCCTATCCTTCACAAGTGCTGCATGAATATCAACTTGGGGCTCACCAACCCCCCAATCTCGCGTCTCCTCTGATTTTCCATTTGATCGATAAACTTTCATTGAATATGCTCACATATCTTTCTCATGGTCTGAATATATTTTGCCTTGCTTAAAAAATCAGTTAAATGAGTTTGCATTTATTTTAAATACTCTTTTGAGAATGCTATCCAGTAGCGATTGAAGCTTAAACCTCTCACCATAGGAAGCCATAACCTTATCCTCACTAAATAATACCCTTTCATTTCAAGATCGACAAGTTTTGAAACCCTAAAGAAGAAGCTCATACTAGGGGCTCCCCTGATTCACAAAGGAAGTAATCACCTCCAAGCTCAAGAAAGGCGGAATGCAAAAGAAACTCATACAAGGGGCTCCCTCGAAGGGACCACCTCCAAGCCCAAGAGGGAAAAGGTAAAACCATCCTAAGGCATACGCTAGGGGCTATCGCGAGCAAACAAATCCGAAGACTTTGCTCGAGAAGAGGGTATCAAAAAAAAAAACACACCTCCCTCCGAAGTGAACCTCCCATCTCAAAGGTTGTAAAAATGAGACATCGAGTGAAGGTCCTATCGTGATCAAGTTACCTGCTGGAATCACAACAAACTCACGAGAAGAAGCAACAAAGATTCCCTCTTGGACAAATCCCGTAAACCAATTCCAAATCCATCCTCTCACTTTTAGAGGAACCCATCACCACCCTTGACCTTGTCAAAATCAAAGTTAACCTCACTCTTAGAGGTTCCGAAAAAGCAACAACAAGAAAATCCCTTCACCTTAGAAATCCCAAACACTCAGCAAAAGGCCCAGCCGACCTCTCACTTTAAGAGGTCATGATCGATCGCAATCCAAAGCCCAGCTACAACCGCTACCGGATGGCATTCTCAAAAGATTATTTAAAAGAAATGCATATTCAGATTTTTGAGTCACTTGTTATCCTACGTGAGCATATTACATATTCTCTCAAAAGTTTGGGAACTCGTCCTATTCTTGAAATTCGTTCATTCGACTCCTCAAACACCGCCCGCAAAAGTCTCACCGAGGCTTCGCATCCGTGCATCTAAGCGGCACTCCGGTAAAAGCAAGGAGACACGCGCCAGGGACTACTCCCCTCGGCTTGCGAGAACAAAGGAACAAAGAATCTTCACTTGAAGGAATGAAAAAATCTTCCACCCCAATCTTTTTTCTATTTTTCATGAAGGAGATCAATGCAACGGCAGCCCGCACCACAATTACCACCGAACAGAGCAGCAAGCAACAACGGAACATCCTTCTCCTTCTAAAGACAAGCCAGATTTCACCTTCAAATCAAAACATTCATTTGTTTACCTATATAATTGGAATTTGATAAACCAATCAGTGAGGTCCATTCACGAGCAATCAAGATATAATTCTGAATAAAATAATTCTTCAAATGTCTCGACAAGTCTTCTTTTTCTACATCATAGGAAAATAGAGCCAAACACTCGTCTTTACGTCTCAGGGGCTTCCATACACTTTTCCACACCTTGTGATGCTTATACTCTCCCCAAAAGAGTCAAACCCAAAAGCGAAAGTGTCATACACGAACTCGGGATCCATTCCCACCTTTCGAAAAATGCGCCCGCATATATACATTTCCGAGTCTTGTCCAAGACACGATTGACCATTGTTCGAAACGAGGGGTCGCCCCCGTGGCCGCAAGATGACTCTGTCTGCAAATAGGGATGCATTGAATCTCTCCAAGCTGGGGCTTTTGTTAAGCTGTCCTCTCAGGTTTGCTCTGCATCATCAACTGGGGCTTCGCCATTCCCTTCAAATTTGCTTTGCATCATCAACTGGGGCTTCGCCATTCCCTTCAAATTTGCTTTGCATCATCAACTGGGGCTTCGCCATTCATCATCAACTGGGACTTCGCCAAGGTCACTTCATCAAACATTGAGGCTCCCCTCAACAAAAATGGGTCGACTATGTGCTCTAACAAAAATCAGAGCTCCAATGAAGTCATATCTAGCATGAAGGGCATCCCTTGTCATCAAGATCAGCATGTGGCAAACTCTTTGAGTTAGTTAGAAACATGATTAATCATAAGGCCTCTTTATCAAATAAACATGCTTTCAAAATAATGTCCTCCTTGGTACCTTGTTTACAAAAATCACTCTTTGGTCTCCACAAATTTTCAAACTCTTCAAATCTATCAAAGACGTATCTCTGTGACTCTCAAGATGACTCGGCCCTTATCTCTGGACATCAAACTTACCTAATCCCACCTTCTATCATCGACACTTACTCGGCCTCGCCTAGTTTAAACCATAACCTTTCTGCTCAAACTGCCTTGTTTAGACTTACCGCAAATGTAAAACCCTAGCTCCAAGCCTAGGTAACAAATACCTTTCTAAACCCTAGCTCCAAGCCTAGGTGATAAATACCTTTCTAAACCCTAGCCTCAAGCCTAGGTGACAAATACCTTTCTAAACCCTAGCCTCAAACCTAGGTGACAAAAAGCCTCTCTAAACCCTAGCCTTAAGCCTAGGTGACAAATACCCTTCTAAACCCTAGCCTCAAGCCTAGGTGACAAATACCTTTCTAAACCCTAGCCTCAAGCCTAGGTGACAAAAACCCTTCTAAACCCTAGCCTCATGTCTAGGTGACAAATATCTCTCTAAAACCCTAGCCTTAAGCCTAGGAGACAAGACTCCTCTCTAAGCCTTAGCAATGATCATCCCAATCTTTTAATCGCTTGATTCTTCGGCTCGGGAAGCCATAATAACCCCAATCAATTCACACAACTATTCTTCATCAGTAAACAGTAGCCTAAGTCCTTTGGCAGCTACAGTTTCCCGCATCTCAAAGGGTCCGTCCCGCATTTCAGAGGTCTATCCTCCATTTCAAGGGTCCGTCCCGCATCTTCAAAGGGTCCGTCCCGCATCTTCAAAGAGGTCCGTCCTCCGTTTCAAGGGTCCGTCCCGCATCTCAAAGGGTCCGTCCCGCATCTTCAAAGGGTCCGTCCCGCATTTCAGAGGTCTATCCTCCGTTTCAAGGGTCTGTCTCGCACCTTCAAAGGGTTCGTCCCGTACTTTCAAAGGGTCCGTCCCGCATCTTCAAAGGGTCCGTCCCGCACCTTCAAAAGGGTCCGTCCCGCATTTCAGAGGTCTATCCTCCATTTCAAGGGTCCGTCCCGCATCTTCAAAGGGTCCGTCCCGTACTTTCAAAGGGTCCGTCATGTATCTCAGAGGGTCCGTCCTCCGTTTCAAGGGTCCGTCCCGCATCTTCAAATGGTCCGTCCCGTACCTTCAAAGGGTCCGTCCCGTACTTTCAAAGGGTCCGTCCCGTACTATCAAAGGGTCCGTCCCGTACTTTCAAAGGGTCCGTCCCGCATCTTCAAAGGGTCCGTCCCGCAGAAGTCAAACTCTCACAAATCTAGGGGTGACTCCCACAAAAGTCAAATATTTGGCTTTTGATTCCTGCTACGCTTTTTCCCACATTGCCCCATACACTTTCTCTCGCACGCGAATCTAGACTAAACTTGGTTTATTTGCACAACACACGGAGAAATCAAGACTACACTTGATTTGTTCCATCACACACAATTTTCAAGGGGAAAATCAAGACTATACTTGAATTTCCTTTCCACACATTATCTCACAACATATCTTCACACGGAGAAATCAAGACTACACTTGATTTGTTCCATCACACACAATTTTCAAGGGAAAATCAAGACTATACTTGAATTTCCTTTCCACACATTATCTCACAACATATCTTCACACGGAGAAATCAAGACTACACTTGATTTGTTCCATCACACACAATTTTCAAGGGGAAAATCAAGACTATACTTGAATTTCCTTTCCACACATTATCTCACAACATATCTTCACACGGAGAAATCAAGACTACACTTGATTTGTTCCATCACACACAATTTTCAAGGGGAAAATCAAGACTATACTTGAATTTCCTTTCCACACACAACATATTTTCCCACGGAGAAGGCAAGACTATATTTGATTCTCCTTTCCGTACATCTCTCAATATTATTCGAATCGCCCTTAGATTTGATCCCCAAAGCCTTGCCACAAATCGCATCTTTGGCTTGAGACGCTGCACGTCCGCCACTCTCGGGTACTAAACGCCCACGTTTTCGAACTACGACTTGGCTTGATTCCTCTTGGGATACGTAGGTAGCCCGACGTGGGTCCAGCCACTTGACCTACCTGGTCATCCTTTTGCGACTCAGCTCAAGTCCAAAAACCTCACATCCACAAGGTCACTTTCCTTACCTCCTGAAATCCCTTTTTTCAGGACGGATCCTATTCTTTTATCGTCGACCCCACTTGTCTTACAAGAAGCGTCGCCGAGGGGCTACTGTTAGTACCCGGCCCGAAAAAAAAGCATTTTTAATGTCTGGCCCGGTTTAATTAATGAGAAACCCTAATAATCCCTCAAACCCTTCATCCGTACCTGCGCCGTCATTGTTGGCGTGGAAGGTACGCCAGATCGAAGTGCCGATCGGCCCTTTACCCGTGGTATGGCCGATCGACCCTTTTTTATAGTGCCGATCGACCCTCTAACCCTAGTGCCGATCGACCCTTCTCAAAAGTGCCGATCGACCCTTTCAGTTTTCCCACATCACTTTCGTAACCGTTCCTCCCCAATTCCTTTCACTATATAAACCCCACTCCGCCTCACACTTTAAACACAGAATCATTCTACGGAAAACTCAAGACAAAACTTGAGATTTCCTCCATAGAAAACTTGAGACTAAACTCGAGTTTTCTAAGTCTAAATATTTTATCAAGAACGTTCTTCGAATCTTCATAGATTCGATCCAAAAGCCTTGCCATCATTAGGTAAGTCTTCTGTTTATTTTTTCTGTCTTTATTATTATTGTATTTATTATTATGCTAGATTTATTGTTTGCATGCTTAGTATATTTTAATTACTTTATTTCTTGCTTATGTCATATATGCTAGATTTAGGGCTGTTTTAATATATTTAAATATGCTATAGCCGAGGATGATCTAAGGTTTCGCCCAAAGAAACCCAATGGATCTAGGAACTATTTCTTTCCTTCCACCTTAGTTATAATTATCCCATGATCAACAATCCCCCAAGGATGAACGTTGATTAGTGCACCTTCCGAGGGCCTAACTCAAAGGTTCTAGGGTGTGATCATTAATTAATTCTTTCTCTCCCCTCCTCCTTATGCATGATCCCGTTTCTTCTATCTATTCCTGTAAACACCGCACACAACCAACACCCCACATGCTAGAAAGACCGATTCGTCGGGCAATAGGAGTGATAGCGTTTCTTCTTCTGTTGTAACTTGACCCCCGAACCCAATTAACTGTTTAGCCTTTTTTCAAAGCTTTGTGCTATATCAAAGTGGCGTGGCGACTCTCAAAATTAAACTAATATTTTAATATGGTTTAAAAGCGAGTGTCACTAAATGAATATCCCATTTAGATTCGACATTATATAATTAATTATTTCAAACTTCCGAATGCGCGTTGCATCGGGACGGGGTATTCACAAAGTGAACATTAGCTTTTTCCCCTATCCTTCTCTAATCTTCAAAGTTTTGGTATTTCAATCCTTGCCCATTGAAGCCTCTGATGTTTTCACCACTGAACCTGAGTATTATACCATTGATCAACAACTGAAAAAGGGTAAAAGGTATACAAAAGATCTTCCTTGGAACAAATCTGATGAAACAACCCCTCAAGCTTCCTCCTGCAAGCTATCCCACGTGATACCCCAAGTGCTTCCCCAGGTGTTGCCCCTCATACTTTTGCAGGAACTGATGCTGCAAGTATTCTGAACAACATGATAAATCTTTTGAGCAACTCTGGACCATCAATCCCAAAGACTACAGTTCTCAACTTCCTGCACAAACAGTCAAGTACAATAGGAGAACTTGCTGAGGGATGGGCTAAGCTTAAGCAGGTAACAAATGCTTTTATTGATGAAATTTCTTCCCAAACAGGGGGAGGATCTGCTGCTGCTGCTGGAACTTCTGATGCTGGCCCAAGTGATGGTGGAAGTGATAGGGAAGGAGATCAGGAGGAAGAAGAGGAGTTTGAAGAAGAAGAAAGCTGAACCTGAAGGTTGACAAACCTGAAGGTTGATGTTGCCACTATCATATGGGTGACTGTTTTTGTGGTGGTCCTACAAACAATGTTTTGATTTTGGTGATGGTGGTGATTCTTTAAACAATTTACTTTTATTTTGTTTATTTTTGCTAAAACACTTTAGTTGGTTTGTTAATAACTTAATCTGCTAGGTTGTTTTTTTTGCTAGTTTTTGGATGATATTTGCTACAATGGTTATGGTTTTTAATGGTTACTTAGTTTATTTCGAAAACTTTTTAAAGTTTGAAATAAATTAGTTTATTATGATAAATCATTGTTTAGGATTAGCTCCTTGATTAAGGGGGAGTTAATTTTTTTTTTTTTGTGGAGATATTATTCTGTGTTCTATGCTCTGTACATTTGTATATAGACTAATCCTACAGGACAGCATCACATTGAGTTTGGAAAGAAATATCCAACTAAGGGGGAGATTGTTAGTGTAATCTGCAGGTGATATCGCAGATGATTTCCCAAAAGTCCAGGTGATATCGCAGATGATTTCCTGGACTGAAAATTATATAGTTGTATATTTCTTGTTTGTTATTTAATGGACTAACGTGCTAATATGGTCTGTATAGTCTATGGTTTATGGTTATATTTCAGGGTGCAATAGCATCAAAGAAGGAGCTAGACACGTGTGGAAATTGGAAGAAAAGAATTAATACATTTTATGTATTAATTCGTAACTTTGGCAAACAACAACAACTCTTATGGAGACTTTGTCAAAGGTTGTTGCTGAGTTATAGAAGAAGTACAAGGATGATAAAGCAAAGGAGTACAAGGCGTGGAAGCATGGCTTGAGGATTAAACAACTCGGTTGCTACAAAATAGGAAGTGGGAGCTAGAATTGTAGAAACAAATTAACCCACTCTCCCTATACTTCCTCCACGTGCAAGACCAGCCCCAAGGCTGTTATTGAAGTAGCCTTCAAGTAATTGAAGACTATAAATAATCTTGGAAGGTTTATTTGAAGATATGTCAATTATTTCATCACATTCACACCTTCGAAAAGCTTAGAGATAGAGTTCTTTGTTTGGTTCTTTTTAATCCTTTCTCCCTTGTAATTTCGCACTTGATTACCTTGGTGTCAAGGTGTGTGAAGGCTAGGATAGGATTCCGTTCTTTATCTCTTGTTCCATAGAGCTTAAAATAGATATAGCTATAGGGAACTTTCGGCTTTGTAACTTCATTCATAGTGATTATAAAGTCTTGCCTAAGAGGCACTCTCAAGTTATATTTATATAACTTGAGAAAAACAATTTTGGTGTTTTTATTCCGCTGCAAACTCTTTTACAAAATTGTTTTATTTTCGAAGTGTGTGTGTGTGCCATCCCAAGTGCTATCGTTGGTGCTGTTATCACCTTGGATATCACTTGTGATTCAAGCCGTGACAATTTCATAAACAATGTATAAGAACTCAAGTAAGGCAAGGAAGTATCATCAATCCATCCTACAAGGTCATTATACAATAATACAAGGTCTCTATGAAGGTTCAAGCTCAATTTACCAAATGGGAGTCACAATTTATAAGTGACCAAACAAGATTGCTAAACTAATTCTGGTTCAGATTTAAAGTTAAGTTTCTGGGGTCTTGGGCGACCGCCCATACCACTTGGGCGACCGCCCAAGTGGATTTTCAAATGGCACCCAAGTTCCTGCCAAGGTGGGCGACCGCACAACACCCCTTGGGCGACCGCCCAAGAGGTTTTCTAAAGCAATCCTAGTTTCTGGCAGCATGGACGGCCGCTCATGCCCCCTTGGGCGACCGCCCAAGTGCCCTTCCAGCAATTCCCAGATTTCCAACTCTTCTTTACCTATTTTCTTTTCCTTTTAACCTTTCCTATTTCCATGAACACCAAAAACATTTCCTAGCTTACCAATTTCATCATAAAGCATGTAAACCCAAAATAAAGTAACCCTAGATTATTTATCACTACATCTTCCACCCATTTCATTTCCTCTAAATCATCTTCCATGAACATTTACTTCATTCTACTTCATTTACTAATTATTCAACTCCTATAAGGTTCCCAAAGCATGAAACAACCATCCATACAACAAGATCAACATTTAAGAGTTTATGAACATTTATAAGAAGAGAAATCATAACAACTCACCTTAGCTAATACAAGATGAAATGAAGCTTTTCTAGGCTTGATCAACTCCTTTAGATGTACCACTCACAAAAGGACACTTGGATTTAAAAATGGACAAGAAATGAACTTGGTAGGAGTTTGAGAAGTGGTGGATTTCACAATGCTCTTTCCATGGAGAATGGTAAGAGTGAAATGAGATGGATGAGGGAGGTGAATAGGGGAAGTATGGGAAGAGGAAGGAGAAAAGTATGGGAGGTATGGGGGTCATTGTCCTAGGAGAGAAGAGGGGAGGGTTTTAAGGGATATGGTTCCCCTCCCTAATTATTAATCCAAGGCTTTCAACCAATATAAATGAAAGCCCCTTTTATTTCCCATTATTTATTTTACCCAATTTAACCTCCTCTTACTCCTTATCCATTTTCTATTTTTATATTTTCCTTTAGGACATTATTTTACTTTCCTATCATTTTATCCTAATATAAGGAATCAAGTATATAAAAATGAACACATAATACTAACAATAATGTTAAAAGCATATAATATTATACTTAAATTGTGCCTAGGGTTAGGGTCGTTACACTCACTCCCCCTTAAAGAAAATTCGTCCCGAATTTTTTAAAAAAAAACTTACTTGGATTTTCAAACAACCAGGGGTATTTTGCTCTCATCTCCGACTCTAGCTCCCACGTTGCTTCCTCAACGGTATGATTCTTCCAAAGGACCTTCACTATAGGGATACTCTTAGTTCTCAACTCCTTAACTTGGAATTCTAAGACTCTTAACGGTTCTTCAACATAAGACATGTCCGCTTGAACATCATCGGGGGGAGAACTCAGAATATGGGAAGGATCATGGTAATACTTCCTCAACATAGAAACATGGAAAACATCATGGAGTAAAGAAAAAGAGGGAGGTAACGCCAACCGGTAAGCCAAATCCCCAATCTTCTCTAGAATTTCAAACGGACCAACGAACCTCGGAGCCAATTTACCCTTATTACCAAACCTTTTGATTCCCGTCCTCGGAGAGACCTTCAAGAACACAAAATCACCAACCTGAAAAGATAAATCCCGTCTTCTATTGTCGGCATAGCTTTTCTGTCTACTCTGAGCCATCTTCAATCTATCCCGAATCACCTTGATCTTCTCCGTTGAATCTCTAACCAAATCCGGGCCCCAAAGTCTCGCTTCACCAACCTCGTCCCAACACATCGGAGATCGACACTTCCTACCATACAATGCTTCATACGGAGCCATCTCAATACTAGACTGATAACTGTTGTTGTAGGCAAACTCCACTAAAGGTAGATGATCCTCCCATGACAATTGGAAATCCATCACACAAGCCCGTAACATATCCTCAAGTATCTGAATAGTTCTCTCAGACTGACCGTCGGTTTGAGGATGAAACGCCGTACTGAAACACAATTTAGAACCCAAGGCTTCATGCAATGCTCTCCAAAATCTAGAAGTAAACCTCAGATCTCTGTCGGAAACAATACTAACCGGAACCCCGTGAAGTCTCACAATCTCCTTCATATATAACTGAGCTAACCCCTCTAACGAAAACTTGGTTGATACCGAAAGAAAATGAGCCGACTTCGTCAACCGATCCACAATAACCCAAATAGCATCCATCTTCTTCGCGGTAAGAGGCAAACCCGAAACAAAATCCATCGAGATCCCTTCCCACTTCCATTCCGGAATATCCAATGGTTGAAGTAGTCCCGCCGGTCTCTGATGTTCAGCCTTAATCTGTTGACAAGTCAAACACTTAGATACATAATCCGCAATTTCCCTCTTCATACCATTCCACCAATACCCACGTTTCAAGTCTTGATACATTTTCGTACTACCCGGATGAATCGCAAACTTGGACTTATGGCCATCCTCTAAGACACGCCTCTTGATTTCCAGTGAAGAAGGAATGCAAATTCTCCCTTGAAAGGTTAAAATCCCATCCCTATTCAACGCAAATTCCCCGGATTTCCCATCTTGCACTTGATCTAAAATTTTCCTCAACTCCGGATCCCCTTGTTGAGCTTCCTTCAAATCTCCATACAATGTAGGAACGGCTCGAACATTCGCAATGATTACCTCACTCTTCAATTCTCGGGAACTCAAAGCTGTCACATAAGCCTTTCGGCTAATCGCATCCGCCACTACATTGGCCTTCCCCGGATGATAAGAAATTACACAATCAAAATCCTTCAAGAACTCAAGCCATCTCCTTTGTCGGTTGTTCAACTCCTTTTGGGTAAATAAGTACTTCAAACTCTTATGATCGGTGAATATCTCAAATTTCGCCCCTTAAAGGTAATGCTTCCATTTATGTAACGCAAACACGATCGCCGCCAATTCCATATCATGAGTAGGGTAATTCTGTTCCGTCGGTGATAACTTTCTAGAGGCATATGCAATAACTTTCCCATTTTGCATTAGAACACATCCCAAACCCGCCTTCGAGACATCACTATAGATCACAAAATTCTCACAACCATCCGGAAGGGTAAGAACAGGAGCCGTCGTCAACCTCTTCTTCAACTCATTAAAACTTTCTTCACATTTAGAATCCCATACGAATGATACATCTTTCCGAGTCAACCTAGTCAATGAAGTCGCAATCCGAGAAAAACCCTCTATAAACCTTCGGTAATACCCCGCCAAACCAAGGAAACTACGAACCTCAGTCACAATCAAAGGTTGCTTCCAATTAACCACGGCTTCAATTTTCGAAGGATCCACGGAAATCCCCGAACTCGACACAACATGCCCCAAGAAAGAAACCTGCTCAAGCCAAAACTCACACTTGCTTAACTTGGCGTACAACTGCTTCTCACGGAGAACTGACAAGACAATCCTCAAATGATTTTCATGCTCTACCCGGGACTTAGAATAAACAAGGATATCATCAATGAATACCACCACAAAGCTATCAAGATAAGGCTTAAAAACACGGTTCATCATATCCATGAACACGGCTGGAGCATTAGTCAACCCAAAAGGCATCACAACAAACTCATAGTGACCATATCTAGTTCGGAAAGCTGTTTTGGCAATATCATCCGGCCTAATCTTCAACTGATGGTATCCGCTTCAAGTTTTGAGTAGATAACGGAACCTTGGAGTTGATCAAATAAATCATCTATATGCGGAAGAGGATACTTATTCTTTATGGTGGCTTGGTTCAACAAACGATAATCTATACATAATCGTAAGGTACCATCCTTCTTCCTAACAAATAGAACCGGTGCTCCCCACGGAAACACACTAGGGTGAATAAAACCCCGGTCTAGCAATTCTTGCAATTGGACCTTCAACTCTTTTAACTCGGCCGGAGCCATTCTATAGGGTGCTTTAGAGATAGGGGTGGTACCGGGCACTAAGCCAATACAAAACTCTACCTCACGATCCGGAGGCATAGAGTACTCACTAGAAAACACGTCACTAAACTCATTCACAACCGGGACATGAGCTAACTCGGGGGACTTCTTATTGGAATCTACCACATAAGCCAAGTAACCCGCACACCCCTTAGATAGCATCTTTCTAGCTTTTAAGGCGGAAATAACATGTAAACCGAACATAGATTTATCCGCATCAAATATAAAAGTAGGCACATCAGGCATAGCAAATGAGACGCGTTTTCTACGACAGTCTACCAAAGCATGACACTGACTCAACCAATCCATCCCAAGGATCACATCAAAATCACGGATTGGTAACTCGACCAAATCCACTGGCAATACATGCCCACATATAGTCATATCACAACCATGGTATATCAAAGAAGATGCAAGGCACTCTCCCATAGGAGTAGAGACCTCCAACACATAAGGCATAGATTCAGGCAAAATATGCAATGAGAATGCAAAATGAGATGCCACAAATGAATGGGAAGACCCGGGATCTATAAGAATGCGGGCCTTAACTCCTGAGACAGGGACTATACCTCTAATGACGGCATTGGGATCGACCTCTCCTCGACCCAAAGCAAACACTCGACCTTGCACTCTATCTTTGGGTTTTCCATCGACATCTCTCTTCACACCACTACCTTGTCCCCCTTGACCACTACCCGAAGCTTGCTTATTCTGCCACCTTGGACAATTCCTCCGGAAATGGCCTGTCGCCCCACACTCTAAACATCGGACTTGCTTGCTCCAACACTTGTCCTCCGAATGCCCTTGCTTCTTGCAATATCCACACGGTGACTCAGACTGACCTGGAGTCGAACGATTTACTGGCGCCGTTACGCTTCCTCCTCGATTTGCTCCCGAAGTGAATGTCCTTGGCTGCCCTCTGTTCTGTCCCAAACCTTGACCTTGGAATCTATTTCTGTTCCCACCTTCATTTTTTCCACGATGCTCCTCTATATCATTCTCAATCCGATACGCCATATTCACAGCCGCTTGGAAGTTGGCGAAGTCATGAGTCAAAAGCTGCTTCCGAAACTCCACCCTTAAGCCTTTCACGAACCTGTAGATATGCCTCTCTTCATCCGGTACCAAATGGGGACAATATCGGGCTAACTCCGTAAACTTCGCTGAATACTGTGCTATAGACATTGCCCCTTGCTCCAATTTCAGAAACTCAACCTCCTTCTTATCTCTAGTCACCATCGGAACGAAGTGATCCCGGAACTTACGTGTGAAATTCTCCCAAGTCTGCGGTGTCAAATCCCGATCCCAACCATCCTTCACTACCTGCCACCAGTGCTCCGCGGGTCCTTCCAACTTGAAAACGGCACATCTCACCTTTTCTGCATCCGAACTCTCCATAGCCAAGAAAATCTTGTTCATCGCTTCAAGCCATCTCTCCGCCTTTACCGGATCCGGATCTCCGTTAAAGCTAGGAGGAGACATCTTCATGAACTTCTCTAGACCATGGTGCCCTTGCCTACCTTCAGGTTGTTGTTGTCCCCTACCTTGATTCTGATTTGCCATATTCTGAAGAAACACTCGGAACATATCCATCATCTCGGCATTCGGATTACCAACATTTCCCAAAGCCCGATCCTGATCTCCATCATTACCCGCCATTAGTACAAACTCCTACATTAAACACTCGGTGTCAGTTATCACACACTCTCACTCAGCTAGACTCTACCCGAGAACTCTAACCGAGCTCTGATACCAACTGTGAGGACCCCGACCCGGAACCTACACGTGTCCCGAGTTGGAGCATCCTCAAACTAACGCAAATATACTAAACTTTGAAACTTTGATATAACTTTCAAACATAACTAGATTAACATAACCATTTCAAAACAACTCCACTACTCTCCACACCGGAGGAAGAGTGGACTAACTTTGAAAATACTAAATTGTTTTTGTTACAAAAGATTGTGGTTCCAACGTAGAAATTTAAGTTTATAATTACAAACTCCCTAAAGGAATTATAACAAAATATACTTTCTACGCCAACCTAACGTACCCCGACAATACCCCAAAAGCTCACTGCCAAACTCCTTTCCGCCCTTACTTGGCCGGTCTGCCTGTCTCGGGATCTAAAACATTAAAGGGAGAGGGGTGAGAATAAATCTCAGCAAGCTATTATGAATGCAGCAATATGCCAAATAAATGCAACACATAACAAGTCGCACATAACACATTGGAAAAGCTGTAAACACATTCCATTACCTTGGTTTACCTTTTCCCGTCTGAACAATAGTCGTACAACATTGGGTATAATAATACTCCAATCTTAAGTGAGCTGCTTAAGCAATACTCACATCTTATAAGACCCATTTTTCAGGGAACCAAATAAGATAGTAGCAACTCTGTAAGGCTTTTGGCTCACTACGATGCTATACCCCGACCTCGCGGCCACAGGGAGGGGACGGTCACAGATATAACATAATCTGATCACATTAGGTCACACTTCCATAATTGATCGTATTATGTTATACCCCCAACATCAGCTGATTAACAAATTATCAAGCACATAATAGTTACTTGAAACATAATCCACAAAAAGGGATAACAATATAGCAACATGGTAAAATATACTCATGCCCAACCAATATCATAGTGCAACATTTATTCAACACACTATTCATAATATAAACAATGTATAAGAACTCAAGTAAGGCAAGGAAGTATCATCAATCCATCCTACAAGGTCATTATACAATAATACAAGGTCTCTATGAAGGTTCAAGCTCAATTTACCAAATGGGAGTCACAATTAATAAGTGACCAAACAAGATTGCTAAACTAATTCTGGTTCAGATTTAAAGTTAAGTTTCTGGGGTCTTGGGCGACCGCCCATACCACTTGGGCGACCGCCCAAGTAGATTTTCAAATGGCACCCAAGTTCCTGCCAAGGTGGGCGACCGCACAACACCCCTTGGGCGACCGCCCAAGAGGTTTTCTAAAGCAATCCTAGTTTCTGGCAGCATGGGCGGCCGCTCATGCCCCCTTGGGCGACCGCCCAAGTGCCCTTCCAGCAATTCCCAGATTTCCAACTCTTCTTCACCTATTTTCTTTTCCTTTTAACCTTGCCTATTTCCATGAACACCAAAAACAATTCCTAGCTTACCAATTTCATCATAAAGCATGTAAACCCAAAATAAAGTAACCCTAGATTATTTATCACTACATCTTCCACCCATTTCATTTCCTCTAAATCATCTTCCATGAACATTTACTTCATTCTACTTCATTTACTAATTATTCAACTCCTATAAGGTTCCCAAAGCATGAAACAACCATCCATACAACAAGATCAACATTTAAGAGTTTATGAACATTTATAAGAAGAGAAATCATAACAACTCACCTTAGCTAATACAAGATGAAATGAAGCTTTTCTAGGCTTGATCAACTCCTTTAGATGTACCACTCACAAAAGGACACTTGGATTTAAAAATGGACAAGAAATGAACTTGGTAGGAGTTTGAGAAGTGGTGGATTTCACAATGCTCTTTCCATGGAGAATGGTAAGAGTGAAATGAGATGGATGAGGGAGGTGAATAGGGGAAGTATGGGAAGAGGAAGGAGAAAAGTATGGGAGGTATGGGGGTCATTGTCCTAGGAGAGAAGAGGGGAGGGTTTTAAGGGATATGGTTCCCCTCCCTAATTATTAATCCAAGGCTTTCAACCAATATAAATGAAAGCCCCTTTTATTTCTCATTATTTATTTTACCCAATTTAACCTCCTCTTACTCCTTATCCATTTTCTATTTTTATATTTTCCTTTAGGACATTATTTTACTTTCCTATCATTTTATCCTAATATAAGGAATCAAGTATATAAAAATGAACACATAATACTAACAATAATGTTAAAATCATATAATATTATACTTAAATTGTGCCTAGGGTTAGGGTCGTTACATAATGAAACAGGTGAATCCTCTAGAACCGCACCTGAACCTCAACCGCAAAATCCAGCACCCTCAACTGAAATTCCCTCAAACTGCACTTTTGAAACCGCACCTGAAATTCCCATTCCAGATGCAACTCCAAGGGAAGAGAATGTTGAGAATTCCCCCATTCAGCTTATTGAACCTCTTCGTCAACTTACCTTCCATGACTTCGCTGAAGGATCTAACGATGTTCCAATTGAAGATCTTCAGCAAAACCTCAGTCCAACCAGACTTACCCCCGGAGGTTCGTGAAGTCAGCAGTCACCCTCTCTCTAATGTGATTGGTGATCTATTTTCCGGTGTTCAAACAAGGAGATCGAACTATGATGAGCATACTTCCTTATTATCTCAAGTTGAACCCAAGAAGATTGATGAAGCACTCCAAGATTCCAGTTGGGTCGTTGCTATGCAAGAAGAACTCAACCAGTTTGAAAGATGCAAGGTCTGAACTTTGGTGCCTAGACCTCAGGATCAAGGAGTGATAGGAACTAAGTGGGTGTTTAGGAATAAGATGGACGAGAATGGAAGCATCACTAGGAATAAAGCAAGGTTAGTTGCACAAGGATATAGGCAAGAAGAAGGAATCGATTTCGACGAAACCTTTGCTCCAGTTTCAAGATTGGAAGCTATTAGGATCTTCTTAGCCTACGCCTCTTTCAAGCATTTCAAGTTATATCAAATGGATGTGAAGAGTGCCTTCCTCAACGGTGAACTGCAAGAGACCGTGTATGTTGCCCAACCGCCTGGATTTGAAGACTCCAAATTTCCCAATCATGTCTACAAACTCCAGAAAGCTTTGTATGGACTTAAGCAAGCTCCAAGAGCATGGTATGAGACTCTTTCTAAATTTTTACTAGAAAAAGGTTTTAAACGCGGTAAAATCGATACAACTCTTTTTATTGCCAAATATAATGAGCATACTTTACTTGTTCAAATATATGTCGATGATATTATTTTTGGTTCTATTAATGAGTTACTTTGTAAGCGTTTTGAGAAGCTAATGAAAAGCAAGTTTGAGATGAGCATGATGGGAGAATTAACTTTTTTCCTCGGGCTTCAAATCAAGCAATGCGAAGAAGGTATTTTCCTCAGCCAAGCCAAATATACCAAGGAGCTAATAAAGAAGTTTGGATTAGAAAATGCTAAAGCATATGATACTCCAATGGCCACCGACAATAAGCTAGATAAGGATCTAAAAGGTAAGAAGGTTGATTAAACCTTTTATCGAGGTATGATCGGCTCATTACTTTATTTAACTGCCTGTAGGCCCGATATCATGTTTAGTGTCTGTGTATGTGCTCGCTACCAAGCAGATCCTAGAGAAGCACATCTAATTGAAGTCAAGCGTATAATCCGCTATTTATCTGGAACCACTAACCTTGGACTTTGGTATTCCAAAGATTCGAACTTCGATCTTGTAGGTTATTCAGATGCAGATTATGCAGCTTGTACTATTGACAGGAAAAGCACTAGTGGTACTTGTCATTTCCTCGGGAATAGACTAGTTGCTTGGGCCAGCCAGCAAGCAAGCTTCGGCCAGTGTCAACCACGAGAGCCGAGTATATTGCTGGTAGTTGTTCTTTGTCAAATCCTTTGGATGAAGCGGCTGGTGGACTATGGAATCCATGAAGGAAATTGCCCTATCATGTGTGACAACACTTCAACTATTTCGGGCCTCCAACAACCCTGTCATGCATTCCAAGACCAAGCATATAGATATCAAGTATCATTTCCTCAAAGACCATGTGGAGAAGAGGAATATCCATTTAGAGTACGTGGGGACAGACAACCAGATTGCTGATATCCTCACCAAGGCTCTTGACTCCAAGAGATTTTCTTTTCTCAGAGGAGAAATGGGTATGCTTGAACTTAAATAAATTCCATACTTTTTATTTGCTAACTTGTTTGTTGAGTTTAGATTGAAACTCTTATTGAGGATTAAGACCGCTTCTGTTGAAACCGCCTGTACCAAAACCGCAAGCTGTCCAACCGCCTCCATCCAACCATAGTTCCAAACCGCTTGATGCAGTCAGACCGCTTGGATCAAAACCGCGTTTCAACAAGAGTAAATTCTGTTTATTTATGTCTTATCCTTATTACCTTAAAAAAATAAAACTGTTCAAATTCTTTTATTTATGTTTTAGTCCTTATCTTGACATAAGGGTATTTTTGCAAATATTTTCCCTCGTTTATTTCAAAATTAACAGCATTTAATGCTAGGGGACATGAGCATTAAAAACCCTCATGTCAGCCGTCATTGAGAGAAGTGCAGGAGGTGAAAGGGTGCAACAGTTGGTATTTTCAGTCATCTCATTCTGAACCAACTGCCTACCCCTTCACCTATATATACCAAGGTTGGTGAAATTCTAAAACTTTCTTCTGCCAATCTCTGCAAACCGTACCTTCTTCTTCACCAACTTCACTTTTTCTCTCTCTAAAACCTTGATAAACTCCATTTTCAAAAGCTTTTAACTGAAATGGCAACAACTTCAAAAAGGCAAATGGCCTCAACTGTTGCTAGGGCACCCAAGAAACCTATCTTGGAAATGGTAACAATTTCTAACCTTAATTCTTTCTATTTTCTTCAGAATCTGCCATGGTTGAACTTAAAAACCTTTCGTATGCCCTATTCATAATTTTTGATGATTTTGATAGTGTTTCTTAACCATTTTGATTGATAATTGTTGGGTTTTGTTCGCATTACTACATGGATTCTATATATGTTACTTGTTTTATGATCAATCCATGTTTAGAGCACTAATTTTGTGATTTTCAGTTCATAAACTTCGAAAACCCATTTATATGTTCTTAGTGATTATGAATGATTCCGGGTAAAGGTTGAAATTTTAATGATATATTATTGTTCCCCTTCCCAATGTGATCATTTTGACATACTATTTGTTGATTTTGGTTAAGTTTTGTAAATCTCTGTTCTTGGTGTTCATGAACTGTTCTTCGTGTTCATCGTGAAACTCATGTGTTTTTCATGAAAATTCATATGTTTTGGTTGCCTTGATTCTGATTAATGTTTTTCAACACTTAGAAAATTTTTCAACTTTTTCAAAATTTTGGATTTCATTTAGGTTTGAAACCGCTTGTATGTCAACCGCTTAAGCTTTTCAGTTTCAAACCGCTTCTCTCTTTTCTAAGCTAAACCGCATGCTAGTTAAATTCCTTCCTTCATCCCATTTGAGACATTCCTAAGTATATAGGCTGGAAACCAAGAACTTCCTCTCTAAGCACCGCTTGCAGTGTGGGATAAACTTGGATTACAATGCCACGTACTTAAGAAATTCAGTTCTCAATATCCTCATTATCTTTGAGTATTCATAGTTCACTTGGGGTTTGGAAATCTTCAAACCGCACCATTGCCAAACCGCTTAGTGCTCAAACCGCTTGTGACTTTGAATACAAATATGGATCTAACTCTTTAAGTTTTACTTTGTAGGATCCATCTACTTTCCTTCCAGGTTGGGAAGTTAATGAGGTTGAGCTCAAAACAGGTGCTTTAGGAAGGGAGTTGCTGAGAAAGCTGAGAGTTTCAGGCATCCTACCGCTTTTCACCAAGAAGCAGAATTATATAGTGCCATCCTTTGTAGATCAATTCTTTGCAACCGCTAAGAAAGATTTCAGGATTCTGGAGCAAGGTTAAAAAGTTCCATGCCTAACCGTTGTTGTTGAAGGCCTAAAGCTCTCCATCGACTACGTTGACATCAGAAGGCTTTTCAAGTTTGGTGTTGGAGGAGCTCCTTTAGAGGTGAATCAAGTTATTCAAGACAATGCTGCCTTCCAAACCGCCAAGGTAGACACCATGTCTAGGAGATACAAGAAGATCGTAAGAAAGGGTTTTGGTGAGCTGATGAGCCACATTGGCATCTTGTTGGGAGAACATTTTGTGGAAAGACAGGAAATCACAACAACTTTACATCCCAACAATGGATGTATTGTTCTGCTATTTTTATGGAGATCAAGCTACACTGGCCAAAGATCCTTTACTTAGAAATCAAAGACAGTGTTGAGACTTATCAGTCCAAAGTCAAGGGAGAAGATCAGAGGTGGAGACCATTTTGCAGGGTTCTAACCGCTCTGTTGATGGATTTTGATCATCTAGATGAGATTGTCAGCAAAAATAAAGAGCTGATGGTGGACTGCTCTTTTGATTCCCTAGGATTGCTTGCATGCCACTCCTTCAGGTATGCTAATGGAGATGCATTATACAAATCTTTGTATGATGCAGATACTTATCCTTTGAAGGAGCCATATGAGCTTAGAGACCCCACAATCGCTCCTCAAGCTAAAGGAGCTAAGCGGTCCAGGAAGCCCCAAGCAAGACCAGAACCGCCACCCAAGAAGTCAAAGACCGCTCCAGTAACCAAACCGCCTAAAGCTGATGATGGAGCTGGTCCTAGTAAAAAGAAGAAGAAGGAAAAAGAGTCTGAATCCTTGAATTTGGTGGATGAAGATGAAGAAGAGGAAGAGGATCCAAGTATTCCTAACTTGGTTTCCAAGGCAAGAAAAGCCAAGGATCAGATGGCTGGGTTGACTGTGGAAGAACAGATGAAGGTTCTTCAGGATCAGATTAACAGATTGGCCAAGGAGCAAGCTGAGAAGTATCACGCCAAGGGAAAATCAACTGCTGAAGATGGAACCGCCTCACCCCAGGAACCGCCTCCTCAGAACCAACCGCCCCCAACCTCTCAAACCTCTCCTATCCAATCACCTGTTCAATCACCTATTCACTCCCCAGTTCAATCCCCCAACAAATCCCCTTCCAAATCCCCTTCCAAATCTCCTTCCAAATCCAAATCCAAAACTCCTTCCCCCATTAAAACCGCACCAATTCAGGGGGAGAAACCTAAGAGAAGGAAGATGATGGGCAGAAAGAAAACCCCCAGACCAACCAAACCTGTCCAACCCTCTCCTTCACCACCTAAAAATTCCCTCCCTCCAACTCCTCAAAATTCTCCTCCACAATCACCTCCTCAAAACTCACCTTCACCTTCCCCCAGAAAATCCCTTTCCCCATTATCCTCTCAATCCCCATATGACTCACCCCAACATTCCCATTCCATACACTCACAACATTCCAACCAAACCCCTACTCATTCTGCCTTTCAACCATGGCAATCCAAACCCTCTGCAGGACATGCCACATCCAAGTCAGTCAGAGATGATCCTACCCCTACCAATTCCCCTATACCTGACCGCTCCAAATCAAACTCTCCTGCCAAATCCTTAACCCCTCACAACTCACCCATCAGACAAAACTCTCCTTCTCCTAACATCCCTCCCCAAAACCAAACCGCACCTGAAACCAACCAATTCCAACCACCTCCTACCTTCACAACCGCTTCAACCTCAACCGCTCCTCCCACTGAATACTCCCAAATTCTCCAAACCCTAAACCTAATCCAAGGCCAACTTGTTATCAACCAAGGCCATATCATTTCCCTTACCGCATCCAATACTTCCCTCCTTGAATCCAACCGCTCTCTCCAAGCCAAGGTGGATGCTCACTCCCTTGAGATGGCAACTATTAAATCATCTTTGCTTGATGCCATTAAGGGGGAGAAATCTACAACAATTCCAACCGCCCCATCCTCCTCAACCGCTCCTGATAGCCAAACCGCTTCTCTAATAAAAACCGCAGTTGAAGAAGGAATGGTCAAAGCCCTAAGTGACAAGGCATCAGTTGCTGACTTAGACAAGTTTTTGGATGACCTTAGAGAAAAGATCTGCAACTCTTTGGAAAAGGACCTTGGGGAGCTGGGCAAGAAATTCCTTAGTTTCCTTGACTCCAGACCGCAGCAGGCTCAAATTGTCTAAACCGCTTTGGACTCTCTGCGTGAAGAAGTCTTGGAACAGATTGATGTATTCAAGGTGGATTCCAAGGTAAACTTAGATTGTGTTGGAGATGCTTCCATGGCCAAGCTGAAGGAAATCCAAGAAGAATTCACTGAGCGCCTAGACAACTTGAAGACTGGATTCAACTCCAAAGTTGAAGCTGAAATGCATAATCTTAAATCCTCTCTGAAAGTTACTATTGACCTTGAGCCAGTGGAACAAGATATCCAAGTCCAAACCGCGGCTGTACAGGAGGAAATTCATACCATCTTCAACTCTCTATACTCTTCCCTCCATGTGCAGCTGGACATTATCAAAGAAAATATGGTGGAAAACACCAAAGCGGTTGGAGCTACAAATTCTACTTCTGCCCATTCTGTGAATGCCCTAAAGAAGCTTGAAGCTACCCTCAACAGAACCGCAGAAGAAGTAAGAAGACTAAGGAAAGCTTTTGAGCCAAACCAATCTAGAGCTGGGACCAGTGGAGCTGAGCATGAAGTAAACAAGCCGCCCCAGCACTAAACCGCTTATCCTTATTGTTTTTGAACCGCTTGTGTAAGTTGGACCTCACTCTCATTGTATTTTCTCTTGTCCAACTTACTTTATTATTTTTTTTTGTTTTTGTAACCTTGTAATTTTCTTTCATTCCTGTTTTGTAATCACTTGGGAATTAATGGAAATTGCATCATGGTTCCAAAACCTTGTTCATATCAAACTACTTGTTTGTAGAACAATGAAATCGCTTATGGTCTAAACCTCATTCAAATAATTTTCAACTTAAAAATCACTCTTTTGAATTGATGTTTAAACATTCAGTTTAAACCACACTTTAAACTTAAACTCACATTTCTTAAGTGCACTGAATGCTTCTCTATACTTTCCATATTGTAAGTTTTTAATCCTTCAATAGTATAGAAATCTATAGCTTAAGCTAAGTGTGTGCATTGACTTGGGACATGACTTACCATATTTATTCTTATGGACATGTTTTTACCAAGTACAATGTTTGCTTTTGCTGTAGTAGGTAATGACATCAATCAAATAGGGGGAGATTGTTGGGTATGCATATTTTAACCCTCCTATTTTGTATTAGATTTGATTGATACCATAACCTCCTGTCTATTTTAAGGACTTTAGGACCCTATGTAATGAAGCTTAGACTTCAATTTTTTAGCTAAGTCCATTTTATAGAATAGGTTAAATTTAGGCTTGAAGACTGGCACAAGAATCATTGGATATGAGGATTGCAGTTCAGTTTCAGACCACCTTGTCAAAACCGCCTAGGCTGAACCGCTTCTGGAACCGCCTGGTGGAACTTTGTCTGAAACCGCTTCCCTGAACACCTAAGTGCAAACCCCTTTGAACCGCTTAATGCAACCGCTTGCAGGTTTCATCCTCAACCGCACTCGTGGAATTCCTCTTCTGGTGGAACCGCTTACATATCAAACCGCTTTACACCAGAACCGCCCCAATGATTGATGACTTGAAGTGAACCTCATTGACCGTTGGAATCCACGTCAGCAATATCAAAAGTCAACTACCATATCTTGTCACGTGACTACTTTTCGACAAGATCCGCAAGGATCTTGAAAAGGTGATGATGTCCTAACCACCTTGATTGCAATGAGGTCCGATCGCCTTTACCCGCATCAACAGCCCAAAGGACAAAAGTGGTTGCTGTGGACCAATGGGAAAGCATCAAGGACTGTACTTGCAACAGCTGTGTCCAACGGCTATACTCCTGATGCTTGGGTATAAATACCCCCAACCTTCATCATTTGAAGATTGCTTGAATCTTGAGAAATTGTTGTGAGTTCATCAGAAGTTGAAGCTCTGCCCAGAAATTCTAAGTCCTTTGAATCTTCATCTTCAACATTCAAGAAATACTTTCCCAAAATTTCTGTAAATCAAGCCTTAACACAATCAAGAATCATTGTGCTCTACATCTCAAAGATCTAAAGAGCCTTGATCTTGTTTTCACACACACACCTCACTTGTATAATCACATAGATTAATCACTTGAGATACACTGGTTATAGTCTTAGGATTTGTTTTTCATAGAAAACATTTTAGATCTGAGTATTACTCATTGTACTTTGTAATCTCTCATACTCAATATAAAATCTCTCTTAGAAATCCAAGACTAACCATCTTGGTAGTGGACGTAGATCGTTTATCGATTGAACCACTTCAAATATTGTGTTCTTACTTTCTGCACTTATATTTCTTGTGCTTACTGATTATCTACATTTCTCTCTGTTTGATCTTTATTTAGATATCCATTATTGTGAAATAGTGTTTGGAGTTAACATTGTCAAAACTACACTTGTTTGTAAAACTGCACTTGTCAAAACCGCTTTACCTAAACCGCTTTACAAACCGCCTCTCCCAAAACCGCTTTGTAACTTTATTATTCCGCTGTGCATTTTATAACTCTACTTGCAGTTTCTTATACACTGCAAGAGGTTTTGTAAGCGTAGAGGATTAGTTTTATTTCGAGGGCAAAAATTTGTAACAGCTATTCACCCCCCTCTAGCTGTATTTTCACCCTTGTTGCCACCTTTGGGACCAACAATGGCCAATGAATTTGCTTAACAATTCTAGTTCCAACTCTCCATCTCAGTGTTCAGATAAAACCATAGGAGGTGAAATGGGAGCTTATGATTTCCAAGAGGACTCTAATACGACCTTTGATGTAGTTTCTGTGCCACAAGTTAGTCAAGAGAAGGTTGAAGATGGCAAACATGGGGGCCATGGCGAATTTATTACTGAGCGTTGTGATGATAAAGTGTGGGATACCGAGTATTCGACATTTCCAAGAACTAAAGCCGATTTCTTGCCTACTTACAGTATGATTGAAGAAGTTTTTGGAGTTGAAGACTGGGAACAGGCAATGGGATGATGATGGCAACAGTTTAAGTTATGTTTGCCGATACTTACTTTTTACCATTCAATAGAAATATGAGCTCTTTGGGCGACTTCATTTAGGTTCCTTTTTAGTTTTTTTACTGGAACAAAGTTCAGTTTTCTCTAGTACATAATTTTGGGAAGGCAACAGGATTTACCATCTTGTTTTGGCTGCCTCCTTGTGTACCATTTTCACCATATAATTGGAAATTTCAGAAAATTTGGAGATTTTGATTTCCATCCAACATATAGCTGGAACATGATTTGTGGATAAGTAAAAAATATAAGTAAATGTCAAATCGGGAGATGGATCCTGTGCAAAGGAGAAGTATGGTCAGCGAATTTTTTATCTAAACAGAATACATCCAAGTCTAGCAACATCTTCATATTCCAAAAAGACTATGTACACGTTATGGACGTTGTCGACCTACTTACGGATATCTCTATCTTGCTGCCGAAACTTTTGATTGATTGACCACTTGAATGGTCATCCTATTTTCTTCCTCCAAACCATCCTTTTTTAAATTGATCTTCTTCTAATATAATCTTCCTTTCTGATTAAAAAAAAAAAGAATTACACCTAACAGTGTTAAATAATTGTCAATGATTATATTGGTTTTCAATATTCAATTTATGGTTTCAGGCTGAGTCAGAATCATTGAGACCATCAACTTCTCAGACCAGACAAAATGAGGAGGTATAGTTCCAATCATTAAAATCATGCATGTTCGATTAATATACCAATTAAGTTCCACTTTTTCCATTATGACATTAAATAATTCATATCAGGTAAAGGAATTGCAAGATGCATGGATTAATGTTGATAAGAAGGGAATCGACATTCAAGGTATTGAAAAACATGATCCTATATGATATTCAAATTTATTCCATAGAAGTTTTTATAAGAACAACCATGCAAGCTTTGGGAAGGATTTAATGTAAATATATGCAGTTTCTAGGGTTTTCTAGGTTAAAGAATATATTAAAAGATGATTGAATCCTTACCTTGGTGTTGAATCTACCAAGCAAGGAAGAAGAGTTCTTCTTCTTCTTCCTCCCTAGGCTCGACTGGTTCCTTTCTTCCTCTCGGAAATCTCTCTCTGCCGAAATCTCCTCTCTCTATGCCGCCTCTCTCTCTAAATCTCTTGCTGGGGTTGCAAAATAATGAGGCATTTGCAAAATAAGTTTATTACATGATTTATATAGGAAATAATTGATAAATGGGAAAATTACATAATGTCATGTAATAATAGTGACATCAACTATTGAAAAATCTTTGATTTCAAAATTCAAAAGTTGATTGAGATTAAATCGAGATAATTTACTGTATAAATATTTACCTTCTAAATATTTACCTTATAAACATTAACCTTTTATTAAATAAAAAATCAATTTATTAAATGAAAAATCTTTGATTTCAAAATTCAAAAGTTGATTGAGCTTAAATCGGGATAATTTACTGTATAAATATTTACCTTATAAATATTTACTTTATAAACATTAACCTTTTATTAAATGAAAAGTCAATTTATTAAATGAAAAATCTTTGATTTCAAAATTCAAATGTTGATTGAGCTTAAATCGGAATAATTTACTGTATAAATATTTACCTTATAAATATTTACCTTATAAACACTAACCTTTTATTAAATGAAAAATCAATTTATTAAATGAAAAATCTTTAAAAAGAATATAAGTTTAATTAATAATTAATTTCATTTAAATAAACGAAAACAATATGTTAGGTTTATGTACAACAATAAAAAAATTCAACGATAATTTTGAAATAAAACATTTAGCTAGGCCGGATGAAATTATATAATCAAAAATATATTAAGACTGATAGGGTTAGTCACGTAATGTAGAATTTTTTTTTTCTTTATGAAAATTTGTAGGGATAATTTATAAGGATACTTGGTAATCAATTTAAATTTGAATTGACATCTTTAAAATGTAATAATGTGTTTAAATTAGGATAATTTTGAAATTCAAAACATTTAACTATATTTAAATTAGGATAAACATTGAAGATTTGCATGAGTAATTTTATGGCATGTAGAAAATTTGCCTTATTAAAAAACTTTTTAAATTTTAAGATTAGATCAGTTTATGATACCCGAATTTAACTTGCCATAGAAATGTTGCTCAAAATTTTAAAAAATCATTTCCTGTAATTTTAATACTCCACTAACTGAATTTCATGGACTTCTTTCAAAAAAAAAAAAAAAAAAACAACTGCATTTCATGGACTTAGTCAAACAATTGAAAATGTAAACGTTTTTTTTTTAAGGAAATATAACTCATTTGATAAATATGTAAGATTTGAATTAAATCTAATCTAATTTGATAATATTAATAATTGAATTCTAATTTCAAATTATTTTACAATACTTTCCTTAGTTTATACACGATATTTTTGTCATGCCAATTTGTTTCCATTTACTCTATTATTTTTTATAAAGAAAACATACTATATATATACTTGAGTTATATAAGGATTTTAAAAAATAATATAAGGAAAATGTATGAAAATAATTAAATGAGTAAACCATACTATATATATACTTGATTTATTGTCGAAATTTAAGACTAATTAATCTTTTTAAAGGACTAAATGAATCTTATTAATTGCCGAAATTTAAGGCTAATTATTTAAAACATATTGGATTTATTTTAATGTATAAGTTTAATTAATAATTAATTTCATTTAAATAAACGAAAATAATATGTTAGGTTTATATACAACAATAAAAAAGTGAGACGATAATTTTGATATAAAACATTTAAATAAACTTATTTGTGAATTATTTCATTTAAATAAACTTATTGGATTTATTTTAATGGATAAGTTTAATTAATAATTAATTTCATTTAAATAAACGGAAACAATATGTTAGGTTTATATACAACAATAAAAAAGTGAGACGATAATTTTGATATAAAACATTTAAATAAACTTATTGGATTTATTTCATTTAAATAAACTTATTGGGGAATTTAATTTTCAAAGGACTAAAACACAAATGAATTAAAAGGACTAAAACACAAATAATTGTTATTTATAGACCAAAAAGCTGATTTATTGGCGAAAATAGATGAAATTTAAGGATTAAAATGCAAAATATCAATGAATAAGAAATTGACACGTGACGAGTTGTGGAGCTTGAAATTTTTTCTGCTTTAATATTATATATGGATGGATGGATACCTATTCACTTTATTCATTTATTTTTTAGTGAATTAATCAATATATTGTTTCAATTACCCTTTTAAAACATATCATATTTTTTACGATGAATTAATTTTCTTAACGCTCCGTTTGTTTCACCATAAAATATTTTTTGAAAAATAACTTGTTTTACGATGTTTGACAAATGCAAATAAAATAAGTCAACGAAAAATATTTTCGGGTCAACGGGAAAATCTCTTTTTTTACGCCGTAAAACGACTTACCGACCTCCACGTCAGTAGAACATTTTCCTTGGCTTTTGGGTTCTCTCCCGTTTCTCTCTCCAGCGCCATTCTCGTTTCTCCAGCGCCATTCTCGTTTCTCCTTTCTCCGGCGCACACGATTCTTTTCCTTCCGCTTCTCCTCGTCGTCGATTCACGCCGCTGTTCTCTCTCGTCTCTCCAGGTACGCCAACTTCTTTCCCTTCTTCTCCTTTCTCTTCCCCTTTTTCGTTGATTCTTCTCATTTCTTTCTCAGATCTGTGCGATTTTCGTATTTGATTTCTCAGATTTGTGCGATTTTCGTATTTGATTTTGGGTTCCATTTGATTTCGGCATCTGGGTTTTTAGGTTAGATCGGCTGAAATGAAATTTGAACGGAATAAAATGTGATGGGTTCAGCCCACTCCTTCAACATCAATTTATGGGCCCCACAAAGCCCTCTATGCAGACCAAGTCAAAGTCTATTAAACTAGGTATAAACCTAAGTCTGACTTGGGTCAAAGATTCTTTTACCCAGCGGTCCATGAGGTCTTTACCCAACAGTCCAAAGGAAAGATGCTTGCTTTTATCCAACATGCCAAAGGAAGGATGCTTGTTTTTATCCAGCATGCAAAAGGCTTCTACTTGGAGCAGTGTGCCCATTTTGACCAAGGATACCCATTCAAACGGCTGAGAGAAAGATGCCTACAGGGCCCTCTCTCATTTATAAATAAAGGGGACAGCCAAAGAAGAAGGCTCAGGTTCTACACTCTCTCTCCTTCAAATTACCCATGCCTTCCTTTCCAGTTTATCTCCATACACATGAGCTTATTCTCACGCCGGAGGGTTTGCGCGGGGTCAACCCCCGCGCCCCTAACGGTGTCTGTTTTGCAGATAGTCCGTCCGTTCGTCCAGGATCCAACACCGCATTCCCGAAGACTGATTGGGTACCCCCGGTTCTGCCCATTTTTTGCGTCATCAGTTTGGTTCCATTGCCGGGAATCGAAATCATGGCGGACGACGGACTTGACAATGGAAAAATTCATGTGCCAAATTAAAACCAGACTAAGCTGGAGGAAATGGGATCTAATTCTCACTTTGTGAGACATGGCAAAATCTCATCAGATATAGATCTGAAAGCGGAAGAACCCAATTCATTAACAGTGTTCTCGGCGGTTCCAGAAAGCCCATCAAAATCGAGCCCCTCTTTCAAGAATTTAGTCTTATTATAGGAGTAAAAAATACAGATTTCAGATTACTCCTCTCCTCTCTCACTCACCTTTCTTCAACTCTCATCTCTCTCCCCAAATCCATGGAAGAAGTCTGGAAAGATATCAAACTTTCCTCTCTCCACACCCCTTCCGGCCTCCGTTGCGTCCCTCTCCAAGACTTCCTCGCCTGACCCTTTTCAAAAGACCCACAATCCGTATTCCCCACGGATCCTCAGCACAACCATCTCCGCCTCACCAATCGACGGACACTAGAAGGTCGTCGACAAAGGCATCAATATCTAAATGAAGGTCGTCGTCAATGGTGGCATTTCGGGGCTCCGGATCTTCAATTACAGTACTTGTATACATTGACCGACCCGTCAGCTGTTAAGGGTTTATTCGATTTGTTTTACTCGAAATGGGTTCTGATTCGGGTCGAGTAGCTCGCTCCGCCTCTCCTGTTCTTGGCCAATGCTTGCATAGTTCTGTTCCTTATCCAGAGTTTGGACAGGCTAATTCTGTCTATGATGTGATGATGATTCTTTGTTGCAAGACATCGGCAACAACGTCCTCTTTTCCTAAGGATCAGATCGTCGTCGTCGAAGAAGAAGAAACCAAGGGCTTGGACCTCAATCAAATAACAAATTTGTGGTCACCTCAATTTCTCTCTCTAAACTCTCTGATTTGGAGTGTAAGGCTGAAAGCCCCCAGATTCACCTCTCATGGTCGTTGCACGTTTTCTGATCGACGACGACGGACCTTTCTTTGACTTGGAGAAACCGACAACGACGAAGATGTTGACTCCGATGAATCGGACGTTTGAGGAAATCTACGGATCCCAATGTGTCTGTTTCTCCCTCCGACGAACTGTTTTCAAAGGCCGGCTTGTTCCAATGGAGCATTCGACGACCGATTTGAACGGTTTGGAAAATAATTCTAAGTTTCATTTTCCTGTGTCGTTGGTGGAATCGGCCACGAAGATACGAGTCTTGATGTTGAAATTGAAGAAATCGAAATCAGATGTTTCAGAAAATCCCCCATTGCTTTAAATTTCTCTTAGCTTCATAAGTCAATACCTCTCAAATGGGTGAATTCAAGCAAAATCACGTGCACGCATTTGGTAGCTGGGATTGAAACGACGACCAACCAGGGCAAACTCGACATTTGCAAAGCTATGACGACGAGCTTCAACGGAGATAAGAATTATCCCCAGGACAATTTTACTTTTCTAGTAGGTAATTGAAAACTGGGTGGAAAAAGTACCTTGTGATGATGATAAAGAGTAGTACATGGATGATAAATAAAGTGAGCCTTTTAAAGTTTCAAGGCCACTCAATCTGACTCCAACAAAGGCAATTAAAAATTGCACCTTCATCATTTTCAATGATCTTTATTTTCTACTCACAAAATTAGTGTTGGGGCCACTGTCAAATCAAATGCTAACTTTTAACTTTTGCAAAATGAA
Source organism: Adenophora triphylla var. japonica (assembly GCA_022495995.1). Taxonomy (NCBI): domain Eukaryota; kingdom Viridiplantae; phylum Streptophyta; class Magnoliopsida; order Asterales; family Campanulaceae; genus Adenophora; species Adenophora triphylla. The sequence goes on from JAFEMH010000481.1 coordinate 323,915, forward strand.
TGACCTACAACAACTTAGTGGAAGATTCGCTCTCCGATTTGAAACCTGAATATAAGCCGGGCATCCTACCCGCATACTCGGATCGAACCTCGACATTGGTCAGGTCGTCACGAACTACATTCACTTTGATCAAGTATAATGATCGACGAGGGACGTCACTCGTCAACTTAGGATTTGGGTCGTCTTTACAGAACGAGCCCATCCAAGTATGACATGGCACCTTGCTCGTCACTCGTCAACTTAGGATTTGGGTCGTCCACAGAACGAGCCCATCCAAGTATGACAACACGTGACCGACGAAGGTCGTCACTCGTCAACTTAGGAGTTGGGTCGTCCACAGAACGAGCCCATCCAAGTATGACAACACGTGACCGACGAAGGTCGTCACTCGTCAACTTAGGAGTTGGGTCGTCCACAGAACGAGCCCATCCAAGTATGACAACACTTGACCGACAAAGGTCGTCACTCGTCAACTTAGGAGTTGGGTCGTCCACAGAACGAGCCCATCCAAGTATGACAACACGTGACCGACAAAGGTCGTCACTCGTCAACTTAGGAGTTGGGTCGTCCACGGAACGAGCCCATCCAAGTATGATAACACGTGACCGACGAAGGTCGTCACTCGTCAACTTAGGATTTGGGTCGTCCACAGAACGAGCCCATCCAAGTATGACAACACTTGACCGACAAAGGTCGTCACTCGTCAACTTAGGAGTTGGGTCGTCCACAGAACGAGCCCATCCAAGTATGACAACACGTGACCGACGAAGGTCGTCACTCGTCAACTTAGGAGTTGGGTCGTCCACAGAACGAGCCCATCCAAGTATGACAACACTTGACCGACAAAGGTCGTCACTCGTCAACTTAGGAGTTGGGTCGTCCACAGAACGAGCCCATCCAAGTATGACAACACTTGACCGACAAAGGTCGTCACTCGTCAACTTAGGAGTTGGGTCGTCCACAGAACGAGCCCATCCAAGTATGACAACACTTGACCGACAAAGGTCGTCACTCGTCAACTTAGGAGTTGGGTCGTCCCACGTAACGAGCCCATCCAAGTATGACAACACTTGACCGACAAAGGTCGTCACTCGTCAACTTAGGAGTTGGGTCGTCCACAGAACGAGCCCATCCAAGTATGACAACACACGACCGACAAAGGTCGTCACTCGTCAACTTAGGAGTTGGGTCGTCCACAGAACGAGCCCATCCAAGTATGACAACACTTGACCGACAAAGGTCGTCACTCGTCAACTTAGGAGTTGGGTCGTCCACAGAACGAGCCCATCCAAGTATGACAACACATGACCGACAAAGGTCGTCACTCGTCAACTTAGGAGTTGGGTCGTCCACAGAACGAGCCCATCCAAGTATGGCAACACATGACCGACAAAGGTCGTCACTCGTCAACTTAGGAGTTGGGTCGTCTATACAGGACGAGCCCATCCAAGTATGACATAACAGGACCAGCTCAAGCTCGTCGCATTGCAGCTCATCATTTAGCCGCTCGTCACATAACTTTCTGCCCGTCAAGACGAACTAGAAAGTTGGGGGCCTCTGAACGGAATAAAATGTGATGGGTTCAGCCCACTCCTTCAACATCAATTTATGGGCCCCACAGCCCTCTATGCAGACCAAGTCAAAGTCTATTAAACTAGGTATAAACCTAAGTCTGACTTGGGTCAAAGATTCTTTTTACCCAATGTCCATGAGGTCTTTACCCAACAAACCCAAAGGAAAGATGCTTGCTTTTATCCAACATGCCAAAGGAAGGATGCTTGTTTTTATCCGGATGCAAAAGGCTTCTACTTGGAGCAAGCAGCCCATTTTGACCAAGGATACCCATTCAAACGGCTGAGAGAAAGATGCCTACAGGGCCCTCTCTCATTTATAAATAAAGGGGACAGCCAAAGAAGAAGGCTCAGGTTCTACACTCTCTCTCCTTCAAATTACCCATGCCTTCCTTTCCAGTTTATCTCCATACACATGAGCTTATTCTCACGCCGGAGGGTTTGCGCGGGGTCAACCCCCGCGCCCCTAACGGTGTCTGTTTTGCAGATAGTCCGTCCGTTCGTCCAGGATCCAACACCGCATTCCCGAAGACTGATTGGGTACCCCCGGTTCTGCCCATTTTTTGCGTCATCAAAATTTATGTTAATTTTTTGAACTGCTTGTTTTGATTAGCAATTTTCAAGTGTATATGTTATGGAATCATGTTTATGGCGGGAATGGAGTTGGAAAATGGTATATATTAGCTCTTTCTTTTGTTCTTGATTGGAAATTTATGTTAAATTTTTGAACTGCTTGTTTTCATATCAGCATATTGTTTTGATCCCTTAAATTTGATTCCTCTGCACTATTGTTTTGATCCCTTAAATAGTTAGGTTATATTCAGTTAAGGCTTAAGCTTGGTATCAGAGGGCTCAACAATTTATCAAACTTAAGTAGAATAACATTTCTAATTTACTAGTTAAATTCTATAAGCTCTTTGTTTTTTTTTTGCTGTTGTTGGCAGGGAGTATCATTTACTTCATTTACTTAAGTTTGTCATCATGATATGAAAGAAAGTTTAACTGCCTTCCTGAAAGAAGCGTAAAAAACTCATTAAAATTGTATATATCATTCTTTCGACTTAACAAGTTAGCAGTATATTTTTTCAATGCGAGTTAAATGCAATTCCTGGTTTGGTTTCCAGTGGGGGTTTATATGGGCAAGTTAAGGGTTGTGCCAAAGAAGTTTTAAATGCCTTCTCTAAAAGCAGCATAAAGGACTCATTAAAATTGTAATATATTACTCTTTCAGTTTTTCTAGTTAATAATATACCAAGGTCTGTTGAATGCAACGCCTGGTTTCGGTTTCAGTGTGGGTATTAGAAGGCAAGCTAAGTGATAAGTTCTCATTTAGTTTTGATCCCTTAAATTTGATTTATATGAGACAGTTATGGAAGTCGAAAGAGGTTGAATCTTCACATCATTGGATGGGATGATAATATGAAGATGATAACATGTTCACCGGAAAATTACGATGAGGAAATATTGGTACTATTCTTTTCCTTTTAGTAATTTTAAGAATTACTCCCTCCGTCCCAAAATGAATGTACATGCTAAATAATGGTTGGTCTGCATCTCAAAGATTTGATATGGTTCTATGATTGTATGTTTAAAGTTGGAACCAAGTTTTCTGCATCATTTCCATATTTGCTGATCTTTATTGTTCTCAGTATGGTAACATGATAAAGAAAGTGATGTTACATATTCTTCTTATACTGTGTTCTCCAAGCTAAGACCACCCTTTCATTAAGTTAGCTACAGCTGCTACACCCTATTGTCATCTGGATCCAACATGTAGTATGTTGATCAGAGTTTCTTCTCTGTCTTTGTCTCCAGTTCCAGTAGGTAGAGTGCATTCATTACCACTTGAGAACATAGTCAATGTAGCCAGTGCTAAGGCCTGTTGAAGCTGTTAAGTATGAATCTTTCATCATGCTTTATTGGTTTAGGTGAAGCATTTATAAAGCTTTGTGAAAGATTATTTCAAGTCAAGCGCTTGAACAAATCCAATTGAAATATTTCGTGATATCAGAATTCTGTTAGTGAAATTCATAAATAGAACCCGATAAGTGCAAATAGCATTGGCATTCTAATAGCTTTACAATTGATATACTGTGTGTTGAAATTGACATTCAGTTCTTTACAATTGCCCAACATTGAATCTGTACAAAAATTGCAATGACTTTCGAGTCGTTCTTGCTCATTGGATCCGCTTCAAGAATATGTCTCGGCCATTGGACCTAAAGTACACCAAAAGACAAAATAGAGCCATTAGCAAGTATATATATATAATATACAGAGAGCATGGCCGTGAGGCAACTTAACCCCCCCCCCCCCAGCTTCTGAAGAACTTACATTCTAATATTCCTAAGCTTATAACTAAACAAAAAAGAACTACTTCAATCCCAAAGTAGAGTCAACACTTTTACCAGTCTTTTCTTTGTTCTCAATATCATGTACTAGTTCAACTTTAAATGAAACCAAGGTTCTAAAAAGCGCTAGGCGGATGCTAGGCGGCGGAGCCGGGCCTAGCGCCTAGGCGGGGACTAGTCGGGATTAGTCGGGACCTAGGCGGGGTTTAGAACTAGGCGTTGGAGAGGGGCCTAGCGCCTAGGCGGGGCCTAGGCGCCCTTAGGCGGGGTCTTTTAGAACACTGAATGAAACATAGAGAAGCGGAAGTACCAAATGAAAAAAAAAGTTATATCTGCATAGTCTATTAATACATTATACCCCTTTATCTGAAACGTATGACTATTGGCACATTACAGTGACTATCCAATCTAGTGTCCACAGTCAGTATTCTTAAATAAATGTTTATGGTTTAATTCAATTTCACCCTAAATGAGTATCCTTATCAGCTGGGACTTTTGATCAAAGATGTTATAGTTCACACCACAGAAGTATGGATGGGTAGTACATTTACTTTAGTAGAAAAACAGTATTCACTAGCTTCAATACAGTGTAGAGACATATGTACATGGTAAAAAGATCTGAAGTAGTGAAATTTTTTGTTTTTCCTGCAAATTACATTCTTTTAACCTTGGCCTACATGACTAGCTTGCTTATACTTTTGCTATGACCATAGTTATTTAAGGCTCAAGGCGCACCAAGGCGCAAGAGGTGAGCCCGGAGCCTAGGCGCAAGGCGCAAGGCGGGCGCGCGCCCGAGTGACGAAGCCCAAAAAATTGGCTAAAAATACTAAAATATACATTATAAGTCAAAAAAGAAACAAACATAAAAGAAATAAGCATAAATAGATGTTCAAATAAGAATAAATAGATTTTCATCAAGCATAAATAGAAGTTCAATTGTAAAGAGAAGTTCAAAAATAAGGAATCCAAGTATAAATCATATAAAAAGCATAAATAGATGTTTTAAATCACTTCATCATTCCCAATCGTCATCTTCAAACACATCATCTTCTTCAACATATGTCTTGTCCACTTCCGCTTCTTCAAATTCCTCCTCGTCCTCTGAAGCTTCATCTTCCTCATCTATTAGGTGAAGACTATTCTGATTAGCACGAGATGAACTTGGACCCGAGCTCCCTTTCCTCTCATGGTTCTCGCTGTGGGAGTAGAACTTGAAACTACTCCTGCTCTTGCATTCGATCTTGTAAAATGACTTGGTTCTCCCACTCCGGCAGCTCTAGCAACTGTAGACCAAGTCAAGGAATCATCATCATCGAAGACTCGATCTTGATCATCATCATCATCCTCCGCAATTCCAGTTAACCACTCATTGCACTTCATCAATATCATCCAATAGGATGGGATCAATGGTGTCTCGTACATTATATCTCCGCTTTAGCGCCCGGTTGTACTTCACGAACACCAAATCATTCAAGCGGGATTGAGACAATCTATTGCGCTTCTTGTTATGAAGCTACAAAATATTTACGAATTGTTATCAATATTTCCTTCTAAAACCATTTGACTAATGTATTACTAGAACTTAGAACATGGAAATCATAAAATAAAAGGCACGTACATGTTCAAAGAAACTCAGGTTCGCTCACATCCAGACGAGCTACATGTTAGATCGAGGATCTTAATGGCGAACTTTTTGTAGATTGGGAGTTCAAGTACCAAAAGCAGCCCACCATTCCGCTGTTATGGTTAAATGTAGACATTAAATTAGTTTTTGTAAACAATCACCAAGTAAAGTTGATTATATCATCCTTCTCGATATTCTCATTCTTGTAAAAGAATTCTGGATTCAAAAAGTATCCAGCTGCATGTAAAGGTTGATGTAACTGAACACTCCACCGTTCATCTATTATTTCAAAAATGTCCTTGTACTTGGATTCATCATTATTAAAAGACTTGGCAATCGCTTCCTTAGCTCTGTCCATAGCCTCGTAAATGTATCCCATAGCAGGCTTTCTCTCACCATCTACGATCCGAAGGACTTTAATGAGTGGACCAGTCACCTTAAAGGCATAAAAAATATTAAATTAGTTAACAATCACCAAGTAAAGTAAAATATATTATGCAAATACAACTTAATTAGTAACCTTGAGGGCATAGAAGATATGTCTCCAAAAAGCCGGACTAAGAATAGTCTCCTTAGCTTGTTTACCGCCCGACTCTTTTGCCCATTTACTTTTGTTCCATTCTTCTGAAACGAACATTGTCCGCAAGTGGGCTTTCAAGGAATGAAGCCTCGAGAATGTGATCGTTGCGGTAGCAAATCGTGTTGTTGCTGGCCTAAGTAACTCTTTGTTAGTGAACTTCCTCATCATGTTCACTACACCAGGCCGACCATAAATGAAAGAATTTAATTTCATGGCTTGATGGAGAGTTTTCTTTAAAAGCGGCTTGTTAAAAATATCTTCAAGCATCAAATCCAAGCAATGTGCTGCACAAGGTGTCCAATAGAGATTGGGATACTTTGCCATCAATAAAGTACCAGCTAGCTTGTTGTTCGAAGCACTATCTGTGACAACTTGCACAACATTTTCTTTGCCAACCATCTCCACCTTCTTACAAAGAAGCTCATACATTTTTTCTCCTGTTTTTGCATAATCTGAACCATCAACTGACTCAATGAATACGCTACCTTTAGGAGAATTCACCAAAAAATTAATTAAAGTTCTCTCTTTTATCCTTCCATCCATCACACATAATAGAACAACCGGTCTTTAACCACTCTTGTTTGTGTTCCTCCACCATTTCATTAACGGTTTCAACTTCTTTTTTTAGCAACGGAACCCTCACCTCATGAAAAGTAGGTGGTTTCATGCCTGGGCCACACTGTCCAATAGCTTCAATCATAGCGTTGAAGCTCTTATAATTGACAGCGTTGAAAGCTACTCCAGCATCATACATCCATCTTGCAATGTATGTACATGCTCTATCCCTCAATTGCTTCTTTGCCGCACGATCTACATCATCTTGCTTCCCTTTTTTTTTTTGTGCAGCCACTTCCGGATCCTGAGAAAAGTAAAGATCTATAGGACCTTTCCTCTTATTCTGAGCAGGTGGTGGCATCTCTGGAATAGGGGCAGATTGAGAAGCGTGTTGATTGCGGTTAATTGTTACTTCAACATCATCATCAAGAAACTCTCCTTCCAAGCATACTTGATCCCTTTCAGAATTTTTCTCAACTTGAGCTTCCGCTTTACTGTTTGCTTTCTGAAGCATATATTGCTTCAGCTCTTCTCTAGCCTCCGAGGGACACTTTTGACAAATACTAGCATTTCGATAGCCTTCTACCAAATGTTGTTTTACCCTATATATCCCTCCATTCAACTTCTTTTGGCAAAAAATACAAACAAGTTGATTTTTATCTTTGCCCGTAGGATCAACAATCGTACAATATTTCCATCCCGGATCTCTTGAAGCCATTAGTACTTAGTTAATCCTAATAAAAAAAAAAAAAGGAACGGAAAGCTTTCAATCCATATTAAAGTTACGTAAACAAACAATACAATCATATAATGCCTAACATAAACACAAGTAGCATTCATACAGACTAGGAATAAAACAGTTAAATTATTCCTACAAGAATAACTCTAGCCGACCCGGGCATGTTTGAAAAAATCATGTTTGAAAACTCGACTTTTTTTTTTCAATTCTTATCACTCTTATTCACACACACATCAGTTATAGTACATAACAAAAAAAAAAACCCAACTCTTTGAAAACATAAAAAAAAAAAAACCATCAACCTGTTTGAAATAGCAGGTGTATTTCTCATCACTTATTCATACACGATCAGTTATACATACCCAAAAAAAAAAAGTCAACATGATCAAAGCTTTACATTAAAAAAAAAAATCACACTGTTTGAAAAAAAAAAAAAAAAAACACCGTTTGAAAAAAATTTGAAAAGCGTTAAAGGCAAAAACACACCTGTTGGATTCGAGATGTTTGGTCTCGGCGGGGGCTCGTCGGAGGTTGCTGGAGGTCGCCGGAGTCTCGCCTGAGGTCGCCGATGGTCGCCGGATAATCGTCGGAGGTCGCCGATGGTCACCGAGTAGTTTGAACTTTGAATAGTTCCAAGGTACTTATTTATACATCCCGTTTAGGCCAATCGACTTCGCAATCGACGTCAATTGACGGTCAATTTCTTTCTGGAGCCTAGGCAATTGACGCAATTGACGTTCAATTTCATTCCGGAGCCTAGGCAATTGACGCAATTGACGATTCAATTTCCTTCTCTCTCGCACGGGCGCATATTGCGAGCCTCGCCTAGGCCCACCAAGGCGCAAATAAGCGCTCGCCTCAAGAATGCGCCGCCCTGTATCGTCAAGTCCCAAAACTCGCGCCACTAGTGAGCCTTGCGCTAGGCGCGCGCCTAGGCGCGCTTTTGATAACTATGGCTATGACATGTGAGGATGGGGATGCAACATTTGATCTATTAGCCGGACAGATTGGGGAGGTTGCAAGCGCTATCAAGAAGCTTTCTAATGATAAAGTGAACATACAAGATCTTTACAAAGAGGTTATGAAAATTGAAGGCTTTGATGAAGATTTTTGGGTAGTGTGTTTGGCCACTTGAATGCCGATAACAAACTTGGCCGAGGGATTCATGGTCAAGAGCGAAAGCCTTCGAAGGAAGTGGGTTGAAAAATTTATGACCAATGAGTGGCAAGGATAATAGTGTGTATGTGTGTAAAACTTGTTATTACTATTTTGATATAATGTATTAAAAACTTGTTATTACTAGCAATTTTTGTTGTACTCTCTTGCTAGTAATAACAATTTTTGTAGTACTCTCTTGCTAATTTTTTGGTCCCCTAGTTCCCACTGTTGCAAAGACTTGTAGGCATTTCATGTGGAGCAAGACAGGTTTAATGTTAAACAGGTTTAATTGCTTCAGCAAATGTCTTTGTTGCTTCTCCAGGCGGGCATTTATGCCATTGTGTCTGTGTTTGTGTGTGTGTTAGTATTTTGTAATAACAGGTTTAATTGCTTCAGCAAATGTAATATTATACTACATCTCTGATTTCTTATATTTTGTAATAACAGGTTTAATAACAAGACTTGTAGGCATTTTGTTTTTTAGTAAGAAAATGCTACTTAAAATTTTGTTTACTTCTTTAGATATTTTGCAAAAAAAAATCAAAATGTATGCATGCTGACAATTGATTCATCAATGCACCACAAAAAAAAAAAAAAAAGCTTTTCGGAAAACATTTTACGGTGAAACAAACAAGTTTATGTCATTTTCCGACAATTGATTCATCAATTTGCCAAACGCCGGAAAATGTTTTCCGAAAAACATTTTACGGTGAAACAAACAAGTTTGTCATTTTCCGAAAAACGTTTTATTTTTTGAAAAATATTTTACGGAAAACATTTTACGGTGAAACAAACGGAGCCTAAAGCTCACAAACTTTTCTAATTGTACTTCCTTTGTGATGTAACTTTCAATTCTTCTTTATTTTATTTCTTTTCTGTTTCTATGCCTTCCCTTAATAAACTTACCCAATTAATCACCAATAACTTGGCATACTATTTTTTGTTTTTCATTTTATCTTAGATTAGACTAAGACTATGGCCATCAGCAACCCTTCTCAACCCAACCCAATCCAACAATTAAATATTATTTCTCTCTCTTTCACCTATTCAATTTACATCTACAACCCAATTTTTTTCTTTTTATCCTCCATTAACAAGCCAAAAACTTATAAAAAACGCATTTTTTGTTAACTTAACAAAAAACGTGTTTTACCGTTAACCCAATCTCTCTCTCTCTATACGCTCTCTCTCTCTATACGCAAAGTCCATTGCCGTCGCCAACGACCATCTCAATCCAAGCTCTCCCCACCGGCGACTACACCTCCCTCAATCGCCAACAAATCAATCGCCTCATCCCGAATCCTCCTTCTCAAATCAACCATCACCGTTACCCCTCTCTGTACCAAATCCGGCGACAACCTCGCTCCCCCACAATCGCCCATCACCGTCCTCTCCGGCTCTAAATCAACCAGCGACCTCAACCCACCTTCGAGCCTCCTCCAGTTCTTCTCCATACCCAAAATCATCCCCAACCGATCTAACCTTCATCCCAATCAAACGGCGACTTCAACCCCTTACTCACTCCGAACCTAAGCCTGTTGATTGCTACCGATTCGCCAACAATCGTCAATCAACCTTGCTCCCTGTTCTAATTCTAAACCGACGACGAAGTCCAGTTGGTAATTTTTGATGTGCCCGTTCCAGTTCAAACTAATGCCAGTTTTTGTTTTTTTGAGTGCCAGTTCATGTATAATCAAGTGCCCGTTGGTGTAAAATTGAGTGCCCGTTAGTGTATAATCAAGTGCCCGTTAGTGTATAATCAAGTGCCAGTCCATGTATTTTGGAGTGCCAGTTAGTGTATAATAGAGTGCCAGTAAGTGTGTAACTGAGTGTCAATGTATTTTTTGAATGCCAGCGTGAATGCTCTTGTAATTTTGAATGCCAGTCCATTTTTTTTTAATGCCAGTTCATGTTTTTTTGAATATCAATAAAAATAATTATCAGTGTTTTTTAGTGCCAGTATATGCATTTTTGAGTGCCAGTAAATGTGTTTACAAATGCCAGTCCATGTATTTTTGAATGCCAGTGCTTGTATTTTTGAGAGCCAGCATAAATATTAGTGTAACAAAGTGCCAGTGTTAGTGTAACAGAGTGCCAGTGTGAAGAGTGCCAGTTCATGTATTTAAAAGTGCCCGTGTAAAAAGTGTCAGTTTCGGTTTAACAAAGTGCCGGTACCGGTTTACACGACACTTTGTTAAAGCTGGCTCTTGGCACTTTTTTGCACTTTGTTACATATGTACCGGCATTTTGTCACACCGGCGCTTGTTAAACAGCACCGGCATAAACGGGGAACCATTAATTACGAAAATGCCACCGTTTATTTTGAACATGGTTGCCAGTAATTACAAAATTGCCACCGTTTATTTTGAAAACACGTTTTTTCTTATCTTAAGAAAAAACTAGTTTTTTATAAGACCAACTCCCATTAGCAACCCAACCCAACCTAACTCATAATATCTCTTTAAATTATCTTTTATTTTATTTACCATATATTATCAATACTCAATTTATATTATTTTTTTTAATCTTGTAATACAACAACAACAACAAAGCCTTAGTCCCAAAATAATTTGGGGTCGGCTAACATGAATCCTCATATGTTATCGTGAAAAAAAATAAATAAAAAAATTAAATTAAATTAAATTTAAAAAAAATAAATAAATAAATAAATAAATAATAATAATAATAATAAATAAAAATAAAAAATCAAAAAATAAAAAATCAACCCCCACATGGATTTTTGCCCTCCACTCCGGCCTCTTCAACACCATACTTTCATCCACTCCAAGTAAATTCATATCATTTTCAATTACTCTAATCCAAGTTTGTTTGGGTCTTCCCCTACCCCTCGCCATTTTATCATTTCTCCACTGTTCCGGCCTCCTAACCGGTGCATCACTCGGTCTCCTTCTCACATGTCCAAACCACCGTAGACGATTTTCCCTCATTTTATCCTCAATGGGCGCAACTCCTACTTTACCTCTGATCACCTCATTCCCCAACCGATCCTTTCTTGTATGACCGCACATCCATCGAAGCATACGCATCTCCGCCACATTCATCTTATGCACGTGACACTGTTTCACGGCCCAACATTCGGTGCCGTAAAGCAATGCCGGCCTAATTGCCGTGCGGTAGAATTTTCCCTTTAATCTATTGGGCATGCCGCGATCACATAGAAACCCGGTAGTACTCTTCCACTTCAACCAACCCGCTTTAATCCTATGAGCCACATCTCCATCTAATTCTCCATCCTTTTGGATAATGGATCCAAGATAGCGAAAACTTCGAAGCTTGGATAATATTTCCATCAAATGTGACCGCCCCGCCTCCCTACTTCCAACTCGCTAAACTTACACTCCAAATATTCGCCTTGCTTCGCTAATCGAAAACCTCGAGATTCCAAAGTGTGTCTCCACAACTCCAATTTACTTTCAACACCCTCTCTTGTCTCATCAATTAGCACAATATCATCGGCGAACAACATACACTTTGGTATATCATCTTGGGTGACCTCGTCAATTCGTCCATTATCAAAGCAAAAGAAAGGGCTAAGTGCGGAACCTTGATGCACTCCAATCTTTATAGGGAACTCTTCGCCTTTTCCAACACTAGTCTCGTACACAAGTACTAACTCCATTATACATGTCCTTGATAATATCAATATATTTCTTTGAAACACCCTTCTTTGCTAATGCCCACCAAAGTACCTCTCTTGGCACTTTATCATATGCCTTCTCCAAATCAATGAAAACCATATGCAAATCTTTCTTTTGATCCCGATATTTCTCCATGGTTTGTCTCATAAGATATATTGCCTCCATAGTCGATCTTCCTGGCATAAACCCAAATTGGTTATCCGAAATATCCACAATTTTTCTCAGCCTTTGTGCAATCACTCTTTCCCAAAGTTTCATAGTATGGCTCATTAGTTTGATTCCCCGATAGTTGGCACAATCTTGGACATCACCTTTATTCTTATACAAAGGGATCAGAGTACTCTTCCGCCACTCCAATGGCATTGTGTTAACTCTCCATATCTTGTTAAATAGCGTTGTTAACCAATCTACTCCCCTCTCCCCGAAACATCTCCAAACCTCAATTGGTATACCATCCGGTCCAACGGCTTTCTTCAATCTCATCTTTTTCATTGCCATTTCCACTTCACTCTTTCGAATTCTCCGCATAAAATCTCGATTAACCATACTCGAAGAGATATTTAAATCTCCAACATCCTGCTCTTGACCGCCATTGAACAAGTTATCAAAGTACGAACTCCATCTATCTTTTATCTCTTTATCCCCGACTAAAACTCTTTGGTCTACATCCTTCACACATTTAACCGTCCCAATATCTCGTGTCCTCTTATCCCTCATACGAGCGAGTCTGTAGATGTCCTTTTCCCCTTCTTTTGTATCCAACTTATCATAAAGTTTCTGATTCACCTTTGCTCTTGCGTCTCTTACTGCTTTCTTAGCATCTCTTCTAGCTTCCTTATACTTCTCATAGTTCTCGTCGCTCCTACATTTCCCCAATAATTTGTAGCATTCTCGCTTGCCCTTTATTGCTTGTTTTACTTCCTCGTTCCACCATGATGTGTCCTTACTTGGTGGCCCATTTCCTCTAGATTCTCCAAGGACTTCTTTCGCCACCTCCTTTATGGTATGTACCATCTTAGTCCAAGTCGAATCTATATCCATATCCTCCATATTATCCGCCCAAATACCGGTATCGACCATCTTAGCTACAAATTTCGGTTGATTTTCCCCTTGAAGTCTCCACCACTTGATTCTAGGGTCTACCTGTGATTTTCTCTTCCTCGAAATTCTCTTACTTCGAAAATCAAGTACCACCAGTCTATGTTGAGTTGCTGTGCTCTCACCCGGAACAACCTTGCAATCTGTATAACTCTTTCTACAAGTATTTCTTACTAAGAAGAAGTCAATCTGACTCGCATTACCTCCACTCATATAGGACACCAAGTGAGATTCTCTCTTCTTTAATCTTGTAATAAATCAATAAAAATATATTTAACTATTAAATTTATAATAATTGCAAAAAAAAATCACTTAATAAAAATTATCAAACAAAATTAAAATTCAACTTGAAATTAAACTTAAAATATTACAAATACATGACAAAAATAAAATTACAATACATGAAATAAAATAAAAATTACATAATTAATCATTTTCGCCGAATTTTTGCCAAATGTGCTCAATAAAATCATCTCTAAGCATTGTATGAGCTTCTCTATTACGAAGTTGTTCCCTGTTAGTCATATATATGGCTAAGCTAGCAACCCGTTGAGTAGAGTATTGAAAATGTTGATCAACATCTTCTTCCATTTCTTCTTCCACTTCTTCTTCCATTTCTTCTACCACAGCGAGAAGTCCCAATGTGAAGACAAGCTCAACAACTTCTACAAGGTCGACGATCACCAGCAAGATGCAAACTCAACCAAACTTCTCCTTCAGGTCGAATTACCTCCAGACTTGTCCCTATTAGGTTGATCATTCTTAGCACATTAGCACAACCCGAAGGACCTACTTTCGTTTTGTGAGATAATTCTCCACGCCCGCTGTTGTTTTGTGAGATAATTCTCCATGCCTACTTTCGTTTTGAGGGATAATTCTTCATGTCTCCCTCGATACGCACGCGGGATCGCCCGCCATCCCTCAATCCATTTTATCACAACCGCCTATTTCGTCCAAAGCCCACACCTTCGACATAGCCTTCATCATAAGCCCGTCTCCTCCAACAAAACTTAACAGAAGCCCATTCCCTTCCTCATTTTCAACCCCGGCCTTCAACATAAGCCCGAACTCTTCAACGAAAATTAACGGAAGCCCATTCCCTTCCTCATTTTCAACCCCTACCTTCAGCAAAAACCGTCCTCAGCAACCTAGTGAGTCTATGGTATTGAACAAGCGATAAAGTACGTCCTCAACAACCTAGAAAGTCTGCGGTAATGAAGTGAGCCATCAGCAAAGAAGACCATCCCCAGCAGCTTCCGAACTACGTCCAGGCTTGATTCCCATCCGGGATACGTAGGTAGCCAACCATAGGCCCAGCCACTTGACCGACACGGTCACACTTTTCCCCGGCAGTCATCGTAAGACCAAATTTTTTAATTTTTTTCCCCAGCCAAGCGACAAAGTATTTCCAACCAAGCAAGTCTGCGGTGATGAAGTGCGCCCTTAGGTATAGACGCCTTCAAACAGTCTCCCCCAAGTTTAGACGCCTTCAAATAGTCTCCCCCAAGTTTAGACGCCTCCAAATAGTCTCCCTCAGGTATAAACTTCAACTTAGGTTCATACTCCTGAAGTTTCAACTTAGGTTCATACTCCTGAACTAAGTCCCAATTTAGGTTCATACTCCTGAACTAAACCTCAACTTAGGTTCATACTCCTGAACTAAGTCCAATTTAGGTTCATACTCCTGAACAAAACCTCAACTTAGGTTCATACTCCTGAACTAAGTCTCAACTTAGGTTCATACTCCTGAACTAAGTCCCAATTTAGGTTCATACTCCTGAACTAAACCTCAACTTAGGTTCATACTCCTGAACTAAGTCCAATTTAGGTTCATACTCATGAACAAAACCTCAATTTAGGATCATACTCCTGAACAAAACCTCAACTAAGGTTCATACTCCTGAACAAAACCTCAACTAAGGATCTTACTCCTGAACTAAGTCTCAATTTAGGTATAGACGCCTCCGTAAAGTCGAGTCTGTACAACACCCCCGCTAAGTTGAGTCTGTCTTCGGCAACGCCTCCGCTAGGTCGAGTCTGTCTTCGGCAATGCTTCCGCTAGGTCGAATACGTCTTCGGCAATGCTTCCACTAGGTCGAATACGTCTTCGGCAACGCTTCCACTAGGTCGAATACGTCTTCGGCAACGCTTCACCTAGGTCGAATACGTCTTCGGCAACGCTTCACCTAGGTCGAATACGTCTTCGGCAACGCTTCCTCTAGGTCAAATATGTCTTTGACAACGCTTCCGCTAGGTCGAATACGTCTTCGACAATGCTTCCGCTAGGTCGAGTACATCTTCGGCAACACTTCCGCTATGTCAAATACGTCTTCGGCAACGCTTCCGCTAGGTCGAATATGTCTTCGGCAACGCTTTCGCTAAAATCGAATATGTCTTCGACAACGCTTCCGCTAGGTCGAATATGTCTTCGACAACGCTTCCGTTAAGTCGAATATGTCTTCGGCAACGCTTTCGCTAAGTCGAGTCAGTCCTCGGCAACGCTTTCTAGGTCGAGTTCGTCTTTGGCAACGCTTCCGCTAGGTCGAATACGTCTTCGGCAATGCTTCCGCCAGGTCGAATACGTCTTCGGCAATGCTTCCGCCAAGTCGAATACGTCTACGGCAACACTTCCGCTAGGTCGAATACGTCTTCGGTAACACTTTTGCTAGGTCAAGTCCGTCTTCAGCAACGCTTCCGCTAGGTCGAATACGTCTTCGGCAACGCTTCCACTAGGTCGAATACGTCTTCAGCAATGCTTCCGCTAGGTCGAATACGTCTTCGGAAATGCTTCTGCTAGGTCAAATACGTCTCCGGCAATGCTCCCTCTAGGTTGAGTCCGTCTCCGACAACGCCTTCGTTAGTCGAGTCTACCTTCGACAACGAAAATGTGGTAGGCGGTCCATTCGTTTGACCGCTCCTTTCCCCCGGAAGACCTGAACTACGACCGACTTGATTCCCACAAGGGATACGTAGGAATCCTTTCATTAAGGGTCCAGCCATTCGACCGCCTTGGTCACCTCCTCGCCCATCTCGGCAACGTTTTCTAGATTGGGATCCTCACTTTGTCGATGACCCCACTTCCCCTGGAAGTACCGTCGTCGAGGGGCTACTGTAAGTACCCCAATCTGGGTCGTTAATGTTTGGTCAGCGTAAATTAATGATTTATAATCATTTAGGGGAATTTTGGACATTATTTTGACAATTTGAATGAGGAAGAACCTCTTAGGAATAAAAAAAATGGACAATTACCTCGCTGGAAGTCTGTCATTTCCAAGAAAAAAGAATATTAACCATTTAGAAACAGCCAAAACTGCCAAAAACTGCTTTCTGCAAAAAACAGGCACGCTGCTGGGGTCATTCGCGCGGACAAGATTGTACCTACAATCTTGTCCACGCGGATAAGATTGCCGCTGCTCCAGACAACTTATAAACTCAGCCTTTCTCCTTCAGTTTTAACAAGAAAAAAACACTTTCCCTACTATTACTCTGTCGAAATCCCTCCTCAAAACAACCTTAAACACTCCCACAACTCCAATTCAACACCAAATCCAACCTCAAATCCACTGCCAAACTACTCCTAAGCCTTTGAATCCTTCAAACCCCAAACACTAACCCAAGAATCATTGGTAAACCCTCACACCCTCACACCCCCTACTCCAAACTCTTTTGTTCATGTATGAATTTCATTTCTCCATGATGTGATTCTACTTGCTTTTTGTTCATCCCCCTTCCCCTTTGTCCTAGGATCTAAGAGGATCTCCATGGAACTCATTTCCATGGATGATTCTCTACAATGATCCACACTTTAAATTATGTACTTCCCTTGTCCCTTTACATTAACTAGTCTTTACTTGTTACTTGATCTCTTGACCTAAAATGTGGTCATCTTGGAGTTCATATCCATAGATCACATTAAATGGTCCACATCTTTATTTTCATGCATCTTTACATACTAGTCCCTACTTGCTTGCTTGACCTAGAAGATGGTCATTTTGGAGTCAATCTCCATAGGTGATTGTGAGTACCCCGATCCGAACCCATGATTTGGATCCACTTTAATTAAAATTTGGGCTTCTATAATTGCTAAAAGGCAATATTTAGTCCAAAAACCCCATCAGCCCATCAGTCCATTGGGCCTGCCAAGCTTTCGGCCCAACATGGCCAAAAGGAGTACGCTGTCGTCCGACATAGAAGTCACTAAGGCGGTTTAACTGCCCTTGTCGTGCGACATAAGACTCCCCATCAGCCTGCCTATAAATACAAGGCATGGCTGATCATTTTGGAGGACTGGAGAGTGAATATTGGGGAGGATACCAGAAATATAGGGGAAACTCTGTCCAAATAGAGTCTCCATCTCTCTCTCTCATACACACACTCACCTCCCTCCTCACACACACACACACACTTCAAGGCCAAGACCTAAAAAAGCTTCCTTTGTCGGTGTGTAGAAGGGGTAGACACCATACTATTGGTGATCTCACCTTGTGGACTACAATAGGTAGACCTTAAACCCTTCTCCCTCTTTAAATAAAGTCTTTAATGCATTTATAATACATTGCATGCATACTTGCCTTAATATTAAGTAGAAATTGGGATTTTTGCATGATAAAGGTGGTGGAGAAGTGAATCTTCAATATTCACTTCTCCCCACCTCAGATCTGGACATTTGGTCATCTTAGGATCAATAAAGGTTCAACCTTTACGCATTTGCATCGAGTTAGGAGGAGATGGCTACTTCAAAGTGGCCAAATATGTGATTCATCACATTTGGTCACTAAAGCCATGTGATCCTCCCATAATACTCTTATATTATTGTTATATTACTGTTTACAGTAGTTAAATATGCTTGGTTTGCCTTGGGGAACAAAGGGGAAACAAACAGACTGAAGGGCACAGAAATGGCCTATCTATGTCGGGCGACACAGGACTCCATGGAGATCCTGTGTCATACGACATAGAGATCCCAGAAGGCTGTAAAGCCATTCTTGGACTTCAGATCTGTCCAGTTTATTCCCTTTGCCACTCAGAGCTTTCCTAAGCATTCTCGTGGCTCATAAGCCACTATTTGAGTGCCTACGATCTGTTTGGGTGCGATTTATTGGGGGCGGATCGTCATATGACATGGATAACTTCGGATGTTTCATGTCACATGACATCCGTATCATTCAAAGTCTATCGTGACTTTGCTCACTCCCGACAATCCCAAACTGATTTTAGACCTTCAAATAGTGTCTTGAATAAGTTAAATAAAATTTCATTCCAGTTCCAGAAACAGCTTGGTCATTGTAAAAGACAATCTGACCAAGAGGTATCATGTCGTGCGACACCCTCTTCCTAGGAGGTCCTGTGTCGGACGACATCCAAGCTCTCTGGGCAGATTGTCTTACCTTCTGCCTTGTTTTGATAATCATAATATGTAAAAAGGGTGTGGCCCCCTGTCATGGCTCACAAGTTGTACTCAGCTTTCATATTATCAATAAAAATGTCAAATTTGCATATTTTGCACATCGACACATATCGCACACACAATTTGAATGTCCAAAATTGTCCAATGTTGATTGAAAGTCTCGAAAGAGGCGTGTTGGGTGAACTCTCTAGTTCTTCCCAAACACGTAACCAGACTCCCGGACTCAAAATCTCTCAAAATAGGTTTTTCAATGTTTTCCTCTAAAAACGGCGTGGCGACTCCCAAAACCGAAGTTTTCAAAACTCATCGTATCATTTTCAACACATAAAAAAACTCTTTCAAAAAAGGGAGAAAATGATATTTTGATATCAAACTTTCTTCGGGCGAGCGTTCATTCAGTGGCGACTCCGCTGGGGACATTGAAAAACTTTTTGTTCTAAAAAATGAAGACGATACTCGGTATATAGGTGGAAACCACTAACCTTCCTGTATCGCTCCCTAACCCGGGGCTTGGGATAAATGGTGGTCTAACAATCCCACGTACCAGTATCATTCTTCTATTTTCCGAAAAAAGAGAAAAGCTTTTCTTAAGAGAGTCTAACTTTCTTCAAATCAACTTGGACAATTTCGACATTCACCTTGTGTGTACATTTGTGTCATTTTGTGTGCTCAAATGCACCTTGCCATGCTTTGGTATGTGACACTATTGGAAGCCGGGGCTTCCCCTTTTGCAATTTGCCCTTCCCGTTGATCAGAACAGGGCAGGATGACGCTGGACTACAGCTACTGGTAAATTCTGACATTTGGGGCAGTCCCCTTTTGTCATTCTTTGACTCATTCTCTTGTTTTTTCCTTTGCATATTGCATAAAAAAAAAAAGAAAAAAATCTTTTACAAAAAAAAAAAAAAAGCAAAAAAATATTTTCCTAGAAAATACCTTCACACTACTCGCACTCTACCCGCACATAGAGTTAGAACCCGGGAGTGTACGGACGGCATCGCGGAAAGTGACATGTTTCGCTGACGTTTGAGCGCCTAAAGTCCTCCTAGCCAGTGAGTCAGCCAACACTTGTCCGTGACACACTTTCTACCGTGACCGGTTGGTTTTTGGCCAATACCTTTCAAAACATTTTAAACTCGGTTTTCAAAATTTTCTGATAAAGTCCGAGTCATACACCGTCTCCAAAAATCTTGGCATACTTTCCCTCTTCGTGTCGGAATCACGACATAATTCAAACGTAAGTACACGTTAAGATCTCTACATGTCTCGACGTAGGTACATATCGATTTCTCGACTTGGCTTCATAAGAAGTCATGACGCGTCTTCGACATGTGTCAACACGGGACCATGTCGAATTCTTAACGCATACTAACGAGAGTTATGCCGAAATTTCGCCACCAAGTGACGAGAGGCCATGCCAGATTTCCAACTCGAAAAGAGGAGAGGTCATGCCCAATTCCTCAAGGGTTTTACCTCCAAATTGCGGTCTCGTACGTTCAAACGCACGTTCAACCCTCTCTCCTCCCGAGTTTAGACGTTGACTTGGACTTGGTTTTGAAAACCTCGAGTTTGACTTGTTTTGGCTCGTATGCCCATAGGTTCGTTCTCCCTTTCGGTTGGTGGGTTCCACGTGCCCTATAGGACCTCTGCCGGGATTGTCCGTCCCGGAGGTGCAATACAGGTGGAATACAGGGGGTCTATAGACGTAGTGATGGAACCCACTGATCCAGGAATAGCGTAGAATGCGAAAAAGAAGGTTTCCCCCTTTTCCAACCATTCCTAGGATCAATAAAAATCATTAAAAAAAAAAACAGAAAATATATAAAAATATAAAAAAAAACAAAAGAGCATATGCATGAGTCCGTCCTAAGCCTATCCTCTCCCCTACCTAAAACCGCTCTCTCCCCCTTATAGCGAGCAAGCATTGGGTCAGAGTTCCGGGTGGTCGGTTAACCAGTTTCTCTCCGGTCAGGGATTCATTTCTAGCAATCTCAGAGATGGCAGATTCGCAAGCGTCAGCGGGTTTGGGTCCGAATGTGGGTGTTGATCCAGCTCAGAATCAGAATGACAGTGAGGGTACAGGAAATCCGATGATTAGGAAGGAAAAATTAGCCCAAGCTTTGAAAAATGCCCATGAGGTTCACAAAGAGCAGCTGGCCCTGCTCATCAGTGTTCTCCGCCATCATGGAGTTCAGGTAACAGTTGAGGCAAATGGTCCTCTGGTCATGGTCGAAGATGAGACTCCAGAAATAGTGATCTCAATCCCTCCGTCACATAACCAATACCCTCCATCGCCCTCAGCTTCTCAGAATGGATCGGGATTCATTACACCTGTTCCTCAAGTTCAGCAGTATTTGCAAATTTATGCTCCAGCTTCACATAATCAGTTTGAGCCATGCGACTATGTTCTGAAGCCTCTATACCTGCCTGAATGCAATCATGAGGGGCTAAAAGAAAACCGGATGCCTCAAGTTTTCGGTTGCCATCTACCGGGCTTAGGAATTCACCCGTCAGCATCACCACCGCTGCGTTTGTGGTTCCCTCTGCTGATAAGAGCCTTGTTGCGAGTTCCAGTAACTTGAATGTTCCTGTTGACCACCATGTGGCGATATTGATGGAGCAAGTGAAACAAATGCAAGAGAAGCTTGACCTCATGATGAGTACCAGTACTTTCTCGACCCAAGATGTCAAATCAGGCAAAGAAATGATTCTGCCGCGCAAAATCCAAGTGCCCGAAGTGAGGGAATCCGATAAGGCAACCTGCCCTGGAGCACACTTGTCCAATGCCAGTTCCAAGTTTGAGAAATGCCCGAAGACACAATCAGCCAGTACTACCCCTTTCACTCAAAACAACCAACGCAACGCTAAATCCTCCCAAGCAGAGCCCAATATCCCTCAAAGTCCTCCCAGGTTCACTTCCTTCCAGCAATATGCTCAGTCGTCAAAGTTCGTCCCCGTGACTTTTCCGACCCGTTTCTTTGGACAACTTGTACTTGCTCCAGCTGCCCCATGGCCTCAAGTCCCTCCACTTCCACCAGTATCATGGGCACGTAACTAATCACTGCCTCGGTCTGGGATCCTGAAGTCAACAGAAAATGGAAAGCTCAAGTGTTCTCGGGCAATCCGACCAAAGAAAGAGTAGCTAGGCTAGGGGTTACCTATCCTTGAGCGAGATCAAGAAATAAAATAGTCTTTCAGTCAACCTTCGTAGGTTCTAGTACTTTTCTCTTTCAACCAAGTCCTCCTCGGACATTTGTAGTTGATCTTAAATCTTCTATAAAAGAGTCTTTTTCTTTTCTTGTTAGACTTAAGACATGATTTGCACACCTACATTACATTTAATGAAATGGTTTTGTTTTATATGATCACTTGCATTGCTCAACAAATAATCTCTCGAAATAATTAACGTTCCGATTAATCGGTGTGAGAAAGTCAACCAATGCTCTCCCTATACATTTTCCTTACCTCATAAAAGCCTTCATCAAGCCATACGCCTCCCCAAATCATGTCCTCACCATCACCTTGACCAAGTCAACGACGACGGCAACGTCAAGGGACAACGAAAGGCCATCCAACTTCGAAAGATTGACCCCATGTCGACAACAACCTGGGAGCTTGCCTTCGACCTCAAGGATATCAAGGAAATTCAAGCAGGGGCTTGCCTTGGCCCTCATGTGCTTAAAAAAAAATGATATAGTGCAAAAGGAATAATACCCAGCTAGGCTAAAAACCTTGTAAAGGGTTGTCTAGGCAGAAAACAGGGTTGCACATAAAAAAAGGAAAAAAAAATAATAAAAAATAAAAAATAAAAAATAAAAAATAAAAAAAATATAGTAATACCCAGCTAGGCTGAAAACCCTGAAAGGGACGGTCTAGGCAAAAAACAGGGTTGCACATAAAAAACTGAGGCCAAGGACCCAACACCGCCAATCAGAAGCTTGATAGGTGGGGCAAAGTCAAAGCTCTAAGAACAGATGTTGTCAATGACGACGAAGCGGTCAAAGCAAAGCCTTTAGGCGTATGCCAATTATTTCTCCCCCAGTAAAAGACTAAAATCAGGAAGCAATTGAAGCAGCCGTCCAAAAATGACTTGGTCAAAGAATCATCCCGAGGCCCTTGCCTCAGCATTCAACCTTTTCATCCGAACCTTTCCACTAAAGGAACCACAAATCCCACTTCCCAAAGCCAAACACAGTTCAGTCGAGCCCGAACTACGGCGACTTAAGCTCCTCATCATGGAGGGGAACGTAGGCAACCAGGAATGGTCCGGTCATAAGCATATTCAAATCCCAGAAAAACCCGGTCTCACCAAAGACCTCCCTATACACAAACTTTTCTAACCAACCTTGATCCGCGACATTGGTTGATTTTCTCCTCATGATTGATAAGAATGTTTTTTCATATCGAGATTATTGTTTGAATAACCCGAACATCAATAAAGGGTTTTAAGCAATCTTGTGATCATTGTAAATAAAACAAGTTTTCAGATGTCTTGACAAGTCTTCCTCTTCTACATCTTAGGAAAAATAGTGCCAAACACTGATTTTCTGTCAGCAGGGGCTTCCATACACTGTTACGAACCTTTCTACGCTTATACTCTCTCAAAAGAGTCAAACCCAAAGCGAGTTTTCGTGCCTACATCAAATAAGGCCATCAGAAAATAACACAAAATCGGGATTTGTTCCCCCTTTTCGAAAAATATGCCCCTGCAATGTATAAATTCTCTTCGTACACATCTTCTTAAGGTCGATTGAGTGACTAAAGGAAATAAGAAAGTAAGTACGAAAGGATAGGTTTTCCCTCTCCTGCTACAATTCGCATTAGGGCTGCCTTGAAACTCTTCGAGGTTGGGGCTTTGCCAAGCCGTCTCTTTAGACTGGGGCTTCTTTAGTCATCTTTGGGGTCCGCATCGGGTTCCTCACCATGTCGCAAGGTGGATTCAATCTTGGTCAGATTAACCTCAGGATCACTTTTGCAGTACCAATCATATCGGGATTCTTGCTAGGTATGTCTCTGCCAGCAAAATGGGAACTATGTCTCTCTCTCCCTGTTCGGGTCGAATATCAGCCAATGTGGTGCCTCGAGAACCCCGCATCTATCTAACGACTCCCAGCAGTAAACCAGAGCACACCCCGTCGTACTCACAAAAGCAGTACAGGGAAATCATAATCAGCATAAAAATATCCATGGCCATAGACGAGTCAAACAGCTCCGGATGCGATACAGCCAATCGGGCTATCTGGGCCAGGTCAACAAAGGACAGGTCAAGAATCAGATCAGTCACCTGCCCGGGGTGAAATCCCAAGAAATCGGCCAACTGCTCAGCCAAAGGTCGCGGATCTCGGGGAAAGACTGCATCTCTAAGCTCAGCTCCCCCAATCAGTGCCCGGAACTCCTCAATAGTGGGTGTAAGATCATTATACGAGAGGGTAAAGACATGCCTCTCGCAATCCCAGTACCTGGATGCAGCCCGGAGAAGGTTCCAATCAACCGCCCACTCCTTTAATGCCCAGATGCACCTCAACCCATATCGTTGGTCGATGATCCTTCTATTGTTGCTGCGATGAGATCGGAATGAAATTGACGCTCTTTGGTCTTAGATCTGTCGTCATAATGTTCCATTTTGGGCCAAAGATCAAATCTTGGGGCTAATTTCGAGGTGGAAGGCAGGTTTAGAGCCTACTGTAACTGCTGGAATGAGTGGTTTACGAGTCTGCCTTTTATAAAGTGCTGGGGCTTGCTGACCAAGAAACCTGTCTCCCAGACTCTCTTTGTCGTGCGACATGAAGGCTCCATGAAGTCCTGTGTCGGACGACATGGAGAGGTCCATCAGGATCACCAGCAGCTGCAACTGCAGCACCCCCAAGCAACCCAATGCTTGCTCAAGAAACCACCCAAACCTGTCCAAAACACCATAGAATCATACCTAAACACTCCCCCTCGCTCATCAAGCCCACGGGAGAGGATTCGGCACATCCAACACACCCGCAGACGCGTAAATGTCGCCCAAAGCATACAAAAAACCAAAAGACACCCAATCATGCCAAAAGCTACCATTTTGTGCCTTTCTTGGGACGAACTCGTGCATAAGAGCTCACAAATACATAAATAAACAAACATTGTATTTGTCAAAGTACAAAAACAATAAAATACTTGTTTATACAATCAAAAGAACAAAAAGAGCATGCATTTCTCCTCTCTCCCTAAAAAGAGTCAAAGCATGGCAAAAGGGGACCGTCGTGATCACTCCGACTCGGAGTCGTCGCCGGAATCGTCCTCCTCACCCTCCTCAGAGCTGTCGTCATCCTGGACGCTGCCCACCTCCTCCTCGAAGCCGCTCTTCTACTGGCCATCATCGCCACCCTCCGGCACCTCATGGATCTCGCCGTCAGAATCATCATCCTCGTACTGGGCCCAAGGCTGGGGCTCGGCAAAGTACCCATGCCACTCAGGCATGGTAGTGAAAGGGGGCTGGTGGGGATCATCCTCGCCATCATCACCCTCAGGCTGGGGCTGCGAACTAGACCCGCCCGCCTGTGAGCCAGAAGGAGCCAAAGCTGGCCTAGGCCTCTTCTTCGGAGGCACGACGTCCCCAAGCTGGGAGCCGCACCTTCCCTTCCAGTGCTCCGCGCTCCTCTGAAACTGGCGCAGCATCTTCACAGCACCGGTGAGCGCCTTCGCCACCGTCCTGAACGTCTTGGCTGGAACCTGTTCAACGAAAACAGAAAAGGCAGTCAGAAGAAATCAACGCATACAGTAAAGCAGTTAAGAGCTTGAACGAATCAGAAAAGAAAGGATTGCTCACAGAAGTAGTCCCGCGAGGCAGCCGCAGATGCGGGTGAGTCTCAGACATGTAAAAAGAGGAGCGGCGAATACTACCCCCAGCCTCATACTCAAAAAAGCGGGGAGGCGCCGGTATCTGCATCCCCGCTGCCCTCCCGGGCCCATCACCTGAGGAGTCACCAACCGGGTGAAGACGAACTGGGCGTAGTCCCCATCATCGGAAAACTCAGCATCATCAATACCGGTCCGCAGCCGCTCCAAGTCAGGCAGGGCCCGAATATGCCATATCACCGCCGGAGGATCATGAGGGACGCGAGAGACAGCGCCATGACCATGCTGCCTGCAGACTCTCTCCCCCAAATACAGGGCATCTCCCTCCAGTCCAACCAACAGCCTCCTCGTCCTGGTCACCAGGGCAGCAGCACCAATCAAATCCTCGCCATACCGACCATGCCAGGGGAAACGTCTCAACCCGACAGGGGTACCCCTAAGAGCAATCATGATGTCATGGTAGCAAGCCGTCTTATAGGGCTTAACCCAGTCTACCTTCCGGCTCTCCCTCGCCCCAATGGTCTAACGGCGAATAGCAGGAAACAGGTCTGCCGCAATCCTCTCAGGCACAGTCCAGGCGTAACAGCCGAACACCTCATAAGCCCACACCTGAAATCAAAAGACAGAAAGATTTTAGTGTGCAGCAACAGTAAAAGTATAATGACAGAAAAGTCAAATGCAGCGGTCAAGTTGCGAAAAGCAAAGAACATACCTCCAGCACAGTCTGATAAAAATCCAGAGAGGTCACGTTGCCTCTGCTCACCTCATCCAGGCCCCTGTACACCTGGGCCAAACCAGCCTCTCCCCAAGAAAAAGTGGACACCTGGCTCCAATCACGAAGAGGTTCCAGCAAAAGGGTCAATGCCGTCGTAGAGGCATTGCAAAACAGCAGTGTCGAAAACCCGCCTGCACAAAGGCCCTAGCCAACCGCCAAGAATAAGAGCAAAGCATCCTCGACAAAAAGACGGCACTGATGAGTCAATGCAGAGTGCAAGTCAGCCAGAGGAACCCCATTGCCCTTCAGGCGAAGGGTCAATCCAGTCAAAGCTCTGATAGCATCTGTGCTCAGCACACCAGGGTCCTCAGAGAAGATGGGCCTATCTGTGAACTGCAGACCAATAATAGCAGTGAAGTCGTAAGGGGTGATGGTCGACTCCCCCCAGGACAAATGGAAAGTGTGGGTAGAGTCCCACCAGAACTGTCTGAAGGCCTGCACCAGGCCGTGTCTCCAAAATCTCCAACAGCTATGAAGAATGGTCCAAGACCAGCAGCAAAGACCAGTCCCTTAGGACTGTCCGGCAAATCAGAAGAGCCCGGAAGAAGACCCCAAATGGTCGCAATAGCCTCAGGGGACCCCTTGGTCCGCAAAGTCTGCAGGTAAGCACATCACAGGTATGAAAAACCATACTCATCACAATATGTGCATTCGATATGTGCATTCATTCATGTGCATCACCAAATTCTTTCAAAAAGAAGAAAAACAAAAACAGAAAAATCTTTCAAAATAATACACTTCATGCCAAGCATGCAATTCCTATTTGGGTGCGATTTCCCCCAATTTCAATCTCAAACCCTAGAAATCAAATTTCAAAAAAAGGGTTAATCCTTCAAAAATACTTACCCCCTTCGGCTCCGTGGTGGAAGTATGAAAGTCGAGGCCCGGGTAGAGGCCATTCCCCTCCGGAAATCTCTTCCGCTTGTTCCGATCCACAAGCTTTCGTCTCTCGGACAATACTTGTTGCACATTCCTTCTCGATTCGGCTCGCGGAGGCATTGTCAAATCCTTGATTTAAATCAAATTTAAGGGAAGAAATTTTGAAAATTCTTCTCCCTTTCTCTCTCTGTTCTCGGCAGCAATGGGTGTGGATTTAGGTCTGTCTTACGACTTGTGGTTTTAATTAAAACTGCCTGGGAACCTTCCCATGTCGGACGACATCCATGCTCCAGAAGGGTGATTTTCCCCTTTTGCCCCTGATTCAATCCTGTCAGCCTATCTTGGCTGCCCATCATCAAAATCCATCATTCTTTTGGGTTCAAATACCCACCCCTCTTGGTCAAAATGGCCCAGAATGGCCTTAAACTACCCGGTCCGGAAAACCGTACAGTTTCCAACACAGCAAATAGCCCGGAATGGCTCTAAACTACCCGATCCAGAAAGACCGCACAGATTTCCCACTCAGTACAAATATTCGGGATGACTCCCCATCGAAACAGTCAAATTAGCGGGTGACTCCCAAAGAAAAAAGTCAAATTCGCGGGTGACTCCCAAAGGAAAAAGTCAAATTCGCGGGTGACTCCCAAAGAAAAAGTCACATCTTCGGGGTGACTCCCCATCAAAACAGTCAAATTCGCGGGTGACTCCCAAAGGAAAAAGTCAAATTCGCGGGTGACTCCCAAAGAAAAAGTCACATCTTCGGGGTGACTCCCCATCAAAACAGTCAAATTCGCGGGTGACTCCCAAAGGAAAAAAGTCAAATTCGCGGGTGACTCCCAAAGAAAAAGTCACATCTTCGGGGTGACTCCCCATCAAAACAGTCAAATTAGCGGGTGACTCCCAAAGAAAAACAGTCAACTTCGCGGGTGACTCCCAAAGAAAAAGTCACATCTTCGGGGTGACTCCCCACCAAAAACAGTCAACTTCGCGGGTGACTCCCAAAGAAAAAGTCAAATCATCGGGATGACTCCCCACCAAAAACAGTCAAGTTCGCAGGGTGACTTCCCAAAGGAAAAATAGTCATATTTCGCGGGTGACTCCCAAAGAAAAAAGTCACATTTTTCGGGGTGACTCCCCTCGGAACAGTCAATCTCGGGTACAAAACCCGTAGCCTCTCATTGGCACCCCATCTTCGACGAACTACGATTCGGCTTGATTCCCCCACGGGATACGTAGGAATCCTCTTCATAAGAGGTCCAGCCACTTGACCATCTTGGTCACCTCTGTCCCCGCCGTTCGTGTCCGGCTCGGGATTCTCATTGTGTCGACGACCCCACTTCCCGTGGAAGTGACGTCGCCGAGGGGCTCTGTGAGTACCCCGATCCGAACCCATGATTTGGATCCACTTTAATTAAAATTTGGGCTTCTATAATTGCTAAAAGGCAATATTTAGTCCAAAAACCCCAGCAGCCCATCAGTCCATTGGGCCTGCCAAGCTTTCGGCCCAACATGGCCAAAAGGAGTACGCTGTCGTCCGACATAGAAGTCACTAAGGCGGTTTAACTACCCTTGTCGTGCGACATAAGACTCCCCATCAGCCTGCCTATAAATACAAGGCATGGCTGATCATTTTGGAGGACTGGAGAGTGAATATTGGGGAGGATACCAGAAATATAGGGGAAACTCTGTCCAAATAGAGTCTCCCTCTCTCTCTCTCATACACACACTCACCTCCCTCCTCACACACACACACACACTTCAAGGCCAAGACCTAAAAAAGCTTCCTTTGTCGGTGTGTAGAAGGGGTAGACACCATACTATTGGTGATCTCACCTTGTGGACTACAATAGGTAGACCCTAAACCCTTCTCCCTCTTTAAATAAAGTCTTTAATACATTTATAATACATTGCATGCATACTTGCCTTAATATTATGTAGAAATTGGGATTTTTGCATGATAAAGGTGGTGGAGAAGTGAATCTTCAATATTCACTTCTCCCCACCTCAGATCTGGACATTTGGTCATCTTAGGATCAATAAAGGTTCAACCTTTACGCATTTGCATCGAGTTAAGAGGAGATGGCTACTTCAAAGTGGCCAAAAATATGTGATTCATCACATTTGGTCACTAAAGCCATGTGATCCTCCCATAATACTCCTATATTATTGTTATATTATCACATGAGTTAAATATGCTTGGTTTGCCTTGGGGAACAAAGGGGAAACAAACAGATCAAGGGCACAGAAATGGCCTATCTATGTCGGGCGACACAGACTCCATGGAGATCCCGTGTCATACGACATAGGGATCCCGAAGGTCAGAAGCCATTCTTGGACTTCAGATCTGTCCCGCTTTATTCCCTTTGCCACTCGAGCTTTCCTAAGCATTCTCGTGGCTCATAAGCCACTATTTTAGTGCCTACGATCTGTTTGGAGTACGATTTATTGGGGCGGATCGTCATATGACATGGATAACTTCGGATGTTCCATGTCACATGACATCCGTATCATTCAAAGTCTATCGTGACTTTGCTCACTCCCGACAATCCCAAATTGATTTTAGACCTTCAAATAGTGTCTTGAATGAGTTAAATAAAATGTCATTCCGAGCCTGAAAGCTTGGTCATTGTAAAAGACAATCTGACCAAGAGGTATCATGTCGTGCGACACCCTCTTCCTAGGAGGTCCTGTGTCGGACGACATCCAAGCTCTCTGGGCAGATTGTCTTACCTTCTGCCTTGTTTTGATAATCATAATATGTAAAAAGGGTGTGGCCCCCTGTCATGGCTCACAAGTTGTACTCAGCTTTCATATTATCAATAAAAATGTCAAATTTGCATATTTTGCACATCGACACATATTGCACACACACTTTGAATGTCCAAAATTGTTCAATGTTGATTGAAAGTCTCGAAAGAGGCGTGTTGGGTGAACTCTCTAGTTCTTCCCAAACACGTAACCAGACTCCCGGACTCAAAATCTCTCAAAATAGGTTTTTCAATGTTTTCCTCTAAAAACGGCGTGGCGACTCCCAAAACTGAAGTTTTCAAAACTCATCGTATCATTTTCAACACATAAAAAAACTCTTTCAAAAAAGGGAGAAAATGATATTTTGATATCAAACTTTCTTCGGGCGAGCGTTCATTCAGTGATCACTTCTAAATGGTCCATATTTTTACTTCCATGTCCCTTTATGTTAACAAGTTCTTACTTGTTATTTGACCTAGAATATGGTCATCTTGGAGCCAATCTCCATAGATGGTCATTTCAAATGGTCCATAATCTTTACTTTCTTGTAAATGTCCCTATCATAGTCTAAGATGTTCACCTTGGAACCATTTCCTTGGATGAACATCCTTAAGACTTACACAAATTAGGTCACACAAGATGTATGAGATACACTTGAGTATAGATCTCAAGGATGGTCCTTCTTGTGACCACCTTAGAGATCTTCCTCTAAAAGTTGATACATATTGACCTATTTCTTGTGTTGACAAATTTACTTTCATGCCAAATTTCCCTTTTCCCCTAGCAAATGAAATGTTTTCAAAGTCCTAACGTACCCCCGGGATGGCTTAGTCAAGTGGATTCATCAATTATGACCACTAACTGTAAGTACCCAAATCTGGCTCATGCCTTCCGGTTAAATTTCCCGGCAATTTCGGTAAGTTTCCCGGTAATTCCCCGGACCTTCCTAGTGTTCCGGAAATGTCCTGGAACAGTCCCAAATTAAAATTAGGGCTGAAGGGAGCCTTCCTAATTAAGAAAACACGTTTTTCTTAATTAGGAAGAAAGTTCTAGAATAATGCCACCTTGCATGGTTCTAGAATGCTGAGTCATTGTGGATAAGCCCGCACGGCTGCATTAGCCCAAGGTCTCTGGCCGCACGGCTTCATTAGCCTTATCCAGACTGCCTATAAATAGAGCCCTCCTCTACCCATTTCAACAACAACAACAATACACACAATCCATAGCAATACACTCAGTCACTCCCAATACGTGAAGAATATTGGTGAAGGCTCAAGAAGGTGAAGAAGAAGGCCAAGAAGCTCCCTCCTTCCTCCTTGAAGATCCAAGACCAATCTCTCCTCCTAGCTCCGACCAAAGAAGCAAAGGAAGCAATTGGTAACCTCGCACGCCCTAACCTTGCTTTTAATTGATATACTTGCTCATTGCATTCATATATCTTGCTTGGGACTTGGCATTCATAGTTAAAGATCACATCTTTATCACCCCCTTTCCCTTTTGCATGCATTAAGACCTCATTCATCATAAAAATGTAGTCTTTTTTCATAAAGGTGCATCCTTTGCACCTAAACTTCCATTTTCAAATAAAAATGTCATTTTTATGCATCATTTGCATATAAAAATCCAATCTTTTCAATAAAAATGCATCCTTTGCATTCAAAACCCCTTGTTCAAGCATCATTTGCTTTAAAGACCATGTCTTTACCATAAACTAGCATCATATGCTTTTCAAAATGCAATCTTTATGCATCATTTGCATAATGAATGCCAATTTCTTCAACAAAAATGCATCATTTGCATAAAAATCAAATCTTTATGCATCATTTGCAATAAAGATTATTTCTTTAAACTAAGTGCATCATTTGCAACCCAAAAATGTCATCTTTTCATTAAAGTGTCATTTTTCATCATGCATTTCCCCCTTTCCCCCAACCTTGGAACGAACCGGTGTAAAAGATCCTATCTTTACATCGTTCCTTCCATTAAAGGTTCCATATTTCTTTAGAAAGGGACACCTTGAACCCTATATCTCCGATTATCGCTTAAGAAAGAGTATGAAGCCTCTATACGAGCTCGACCGTCTTAAAGCGTAGGATTGATGGGCTAAGGACCCTCCTTTTCTAAAGAACCGCATCTTTGACCAAAAGAGAGTCATTCTCTCGATCACGCAAGTCCCGAGGGTCCCGAGGTTTAAAATGCGATGATCACAAATCATAAGATGAGGACGGGATCATAATCCCAAATACATAAAATTCCAAGGAATCCCGAGCGACAACCAATAAATGGTTTGTACGTCCGGAAGACAACTTGGGACATTTCCCCCCTTATTTTCAAACACATGCACACAAGAAAGCACGCAAGCAAGCATGATTACTGAAATCTTGGGAGACTTGCTCCGGCAAGGCACTTTGGGTGAACGCCAAACGTTCTTCCCAAGGGGTAACTTAACCTCCGAACCCAAGTAAAAACATTTTTTTCAAAGTTTTGAGGTAATCAAAATGGCGTGGCGACTCCGTTTTTCAAATAACTCGGATGTCTTCAAACTCGCGTGAATCCAACACAAAATTTGGGCACCACATTCACAGTTTGGCGACTCCGCTGGGGAAACCCAAAGGAGAAAAGCTTTTATTTTCAAAACAAAAAAAAAAAAAATCGATACTCGGTATATAGGTGGAAACCACTTACCCTTCCTGTACACTCCCTGACGTGGGAGTTGGGATAACCGGTGGTTTAACAATCCACGTACCAGTATCCCTTTTCGAAAAACAATTTTGAAAAAAAAAACAAAAGAAAGCTTTTCCCTTTGAGCGGGTTAGACTCCCATCGCCGATTTCATTAATCATGCTTGCTTTCTTTACCATGCATTGCATCATTTGCATCTTGGAATCTGTGCATACTTTGAACGGGAAACAACCCGAAAAAAAAAAATAGCAAAAGGAGTGGAACCTGGAAAATTGATCCATGCAGTCGTACGGCTCAATCCTCCTTGGATTCTGACCGGGCGACCTCAGTGGCAATTCCACCAGAAAAAATCATGGTTAATCTGGCAGTCCTAGCATCTTGGGGCTACTCAGCTCCATGACTGACTGGGGCTCCCAGAAAATTTACGTGCTTATGTGTTGCATTCTCCCCGTCCCGAAAATCATTCCTTTAAAACACATTTCTGAAAATCTCTGTTTTAACTCAAAAATGAACATTTTTAGGAGACCGCACACTACGCGCACCTGATATATCCTGTACACTTTTGCACGCACGTCCTTCAAACCCGAGGGTGGTTCCAGCTGCAGTCACGGACAGCCTTACGATGCTCCCGGGCGCGCACGGAATCATCCCAACCTCCCCATGGCAGCCAGTGTCGACCAATGCACAGTCCGTGTCACACGTTTCAAAAAACCGTGACTTTTGGTTGGTTTTTGGTCTAGTCCGTGTCATATAGCCCGGTTGCATACCCTCGTAAAGGTCAAGCCTTAGTTCATAACGGAAGAAGAACTCTGCCAAAATTTCGACAAGGAAAAATTGGCGAGATCTCGACTCTGACATTGACTATTGACCTTGACCTGCACGGAATGCGTAAGAGTCAAGACCGAGTCTTTGCCAACAAGATCTTTCGCTCAAGCGAAGCTCTGTCAAAATTCCGACAAGGAAAAATTGGCAAGATCTTGACCCGGCATTGACTTCGATTCTAACTCACGCCCGGCGTATGCAACGAAGTTCAATGTGACACTGTGTCATCCGGCTTTTGCCGCCCGACCCATGCCTATTATCTTCTCGGACATTACCGAAAGTCAAAACGTCATTCGCTCAAGCGAAATTCTGCCAAAATTCTATCAAGGCAGAAAGACGAGACTTTCTCGGTATTGCCTTGACTATAATCCGCATCGCTCGTGCGTTAAAAGTTCCTATGACCCGCTAGACCCGTTAGGAACGTTCTTTACTCTCGGTCGGTGGGATCCGCATGCCCTATAGGACCCTCGCCCGGGGCTGTCCACCCTGGGAGGTCGAAATACAGGTGGAATACGAGGGGCTTATAGACGTAGTGAAGGAACCCACTGATCCAGGATCTAGAGTAGTTGTAAAAAAGAAGGGCAAACCCCCTTTTCCAACCAAATAGAAATAAATAAAAGACATTGTTTTAAGTAAATTTGAACAATTAATGTAATCATAATTGCATTTTCCTATCTCTGATATCCCTAATCGAGACCTCCTCAGTCCGGTTTCCGATTTTCTATCCCGACCTTTCATGGTCAAACCCTAATCGAGACCTCCTCGGTTCGATTTCTGATTTCTCTCTCTCGACCTTTCATGGTCAAACCCTAATCGAGACCTCCTCGGTCCGGTTTCCGATTTTCTATCCCGACCTTTCATGGTCAAACCCTAATCGAGACCTCCTCGGTCCGATTTCTGATTTCTCTCTCTCGACCTTTCATGGTCAAACCCTAATCGAGACCTCCTCGGTCCGATTTCCGATTTTCTATTCCGGCCTTTCATGGTCAAACCCCTAATCGAGACCTCCTCGGTCCGATTTCCGATTTTCCTATCTCGACCTTTCATGGTCAAATCCTAATCGAGACCTCCTCGGTCCGATTTCCGATTTTCCTATCTAAACCTTTCATGGTCAAATCCTAATCGAAACCTCCTCGGTCCGATTTCCGATTTTCTATCTGGACCTTTCACGATCAAATCTCTAATTGAGACCTCCTCGGTCCGATCTCCGATTTTCTATTCCGACCTTTCATGGTCAAATCCCTAATCGAGATCTCCTCGGTCCGATTTCTGATTTTCTATTCCGACCTTTCATGGTCAAACCCTAATCGAGACCTCCTCGGTCCGATTTCCGATTTTCTATTCCGGTCTTTCATGGTCATATTCCTAATTGAGACCTCCTCGGACCGATTTTCGATTTCCCATCTCGACCTTTCATGGTCAAATCCTTAATCGAGACCTCCTCGGTCCGATCTCCAAATTTCAATCTTGACCTTTCAAGGTCTCATCTTTTCCGATCAATTAGGATTAGGAAAAAATGTGTTTCGAGCAAAAGTTAAATGATAAGTGCATGTTACTTGAGCCTTCAGCCTAAACATTTACCTTCGAGTCTAAACCTTATCTATCCCCGAGTCTAAACCCTGCCTATCCCTTTCCCGCAGCAAGAAGGAGGTGGACAAGAATACTGGGTCAGCAGTTTTTTCAGAAAACCTTAGGTTCAGACAGTTCATCAGCTCAGTCAGAATGGCAGATTTGACAGAAAACAGTGAGGGTGCAGGAAGTCAGATGGTTAGGAAGGAAGAGTTAGTCCTGGCCTTGGAAAGTGCCCATAAGGTTCATAAGGAACAGCAAGCCATGCTTATCGATGCGCTCCGTCGTCATGGGGTTCAGATAGTGGTCGAGTCCAACTGTTCCCTGGTTATGGTAGAAGATGAGACTCCAGAAGTAGCCATCTCAGCTCCCTCAGCCTATAACCAATACCTTCCTCCATCAACATATGATCCCTTGCCAAGGACCACTTCTCCTCAGTCCTTTCCAACATCCCAGCTCATCAGGGCCCCATCGCCCTCAGTTCCTCAGAACGGATTGGGCTTCACCCCACCTATCCCTCAGTTTCAGCAGTACTTGCCAGTTTATGCTCCGGCTTCACATAATCAGTTTGAGCCATGTGGCTACGTTCTGAGACCTCTATACCCGCCTGAATGCAATCATGAGTTGCCAAAAGAAAATTCGGATGATTCAAGTTTTCAGCTATCACCTACCGGACTTAATGAATTCAGCCGTCAGTTTCACCAGTTTGCTACTATGGCTCCCTCTGCTGATACAAGTCCTGTTGCGAGAGTCCCCGTTGACCCCCATGTGGCAATACTGATGGAGCAAGTGAAACAAATGCAAGAGAAGCTTGACCTCATGATGAGTATCAATACTCCCTTGACCCAAGATGTCGAACCAGGCAAGGAAATGACTCCACCAAGCATAACCCAATGCCATCAGTACCAAGCAGCAACCGTACTCGGCAAAGACCGCTTCCTCACAAAGGAAAGGGTGTCGTAGCTTCCTTCAGCCAAATCCAACAAGGAACCAATCTGGACAATGGAAATCCAAGCACGGAGAACAAAGAATGTCTCCCGAAAACCCCGCTCCCTTCATTTTGACAATGCGGAGATGCCTTTAAGCAAGATGCTGGAAAAGCGATGAAATAAAAGCTGATAAAGCCATTGGAAAATTGGAAGCCCAGGAACCACAATGCTCAGTTGGATGAGTCTAAGCATTGTCTTTTCCATCAATACCCTGGACACGACACTGATGATTGCACCTATTTGTGGTATGAGATCCAGAAGTTGATTGAAGATGGGAAGCTCGAGAACCTCCATGGGCCAAAAACAGAAAGTTATGGTAAGAGGTCAATTCAGGAAGTGCAAGGTCATAAACGTCGGCATGATGATTTTGGGATGCCCATGAGCAAAGTTTTCGGCGATTTGGTGAAACGAGGCCTTCTCACACCTCTCGAGAATTATAAGCCGAGAAACCCAAGTAGAGTTGACAGGACCAAGTTCTGCGAGTACCACAAGCATTTTGGTCATGTGACAGACAAGTGTGTGGATCTGAAGAAAGAAATTCAGTGGCTGATCTACGAAGGAAAGCTCAAGCTCCCTGGCAGTCCAACCAGCGAAGAGTAGCTAGACTAGGGTTTACCTATCCTTAAAAAAAAAAAAAGAGAAAAAAGAAAAATAGTCTCTCAGTCAACCTTCGTAGGTTCTAGTACTTTTATCTTTCAATCAAGTCCTCCTCGGACATTGTAATTAGTCTTCAATTTCTATAAAAGAGTCTTCTTCTTTTCTCGCTAGACTTAAGACATTATTTGCACACCTACATTACATTTAATGAAATGGTTTTATTTTATATGATCACTTGCATTGCTCAACAAGTAATCTCTCGAAATAATTCACGTTCTGATTAATCGGTGTGAGAAAGTCAACCAATGCTCTCCCTATACACCTTCCTTACCCCACAAAAGGCCTCCATCAAGCCATACACTTTCCTTACTTCACAAAAAGGCCTTCATTAAACCATACATTTTCCCAATCATGCCCCCACCTTCATCTTGACCAAGTCAACGACGGCGGCATCATCAAGGGACAGCAAAAGGCCACTCAGCTTCAAAAGATTGACCCCGTGTCGGCAACAACCTCAAGGGTATCAAGAATGTTCAAGCAGGGGCTCGCCTTGGTCCTCGGGTGCTTTAGAAAATAAAAAAAATGTGTAGTGCAAAAAGAGTAATACCCAGCCTAGGCCGAAAATCCCGTAAAAGGGCAAGCCTAGGCAAAAAACGGGGTTGCACATATAAAAGAAAGAAAAAAAATCTTAGTGCAAAAAGAGTAATGCCCAGCTAGGCTGAAAATCCCAAAAAAAGGGCAGTCTAGGCAAAAAACAGGGTTGCACATTAAAAAAAAAAATGAGGCCAAGGACCCAACACCGCCAATCAAAAGCTTGACGGAGGAGCAAAATTAAAGCTCGAAGAACGGATGTTGTCAATAACATTGGAGTGGTCAAAGCAAAGGCAGAAACATTCCATAAGCCTTTAGACGTATGCGAAGCCTTTCTCTTTCTCCTCCAATGAAAGACGAAAATCAGGAAGCAATTGAAGCAGCCGTCCAAGAATGACTTGGTCAAAGAATCATCCCGAGGCCCACGCCTCATCATCCAGTCCTCTCATCCAAGCCTTTCCACTAAAGGAACCACAAATCACATTTCCCAAAGCCAAACACAGTCCGGCCAAGGCCGAACTACGGCGACCTGAGCTCCTCACAATGAGGGGAACGTAGGCAACCAGAAATGGTCCGGTCATAAGCTTATTCAAATCCCAGAGAATTCGGTCTCATCAAATGACCTCTCCCATAGACACAGTCAGACCCTAGAAAACCCGGTCTCATCAATGACCTCCCTATACACAAACCTTTCTTTCACACCAGCCAACCTTGATCCGTGACACTGGTTGACTTTCTCCTCATGATTAATCAGAATGTTTGTTCATATCGAGATTAGTGGGTGAATAACCCGAACATCAATAAAGGGTTTTAAGCAATCTTGTGATCATTGTAAATAAAACAAGTTTTCAGATGTCTTGACAAGTCTTCCTTTTCTACATCTTAGGAAAAATAGTGCTAAACACTGATTTTCTGTCAGCAGGGGCTTCCATACACTTTTACAAACCCTTCTACGCTTATACTCTCTCAAAAGAGTCAAACCCAGAGCGAGTTCCGTGCCTACGTCGAAATAAGGCCATCAAAATAACACAAAATCGGGATCTATTCCCATCTTTCGAAAAATATGCCCCTGCATGTATAAATTTCTAAGAATCTTTTCTTTCACATCTTCTTAAGGTTGACTGATTGACTAAAAAAAAAAAAAAGGGATAGGTTTTTCCTTTTCTGCTACAATTCGCATTAGGGCTGCCTTGAAACTCTTCAAGGTTGGGACTTTGTCCAAGCATTCCTTTAAACTGGGGCTTCTTTAGTCATTTTCGGGGTTCGCATCGGGTTCTTAACTAGGTCCCTAGATGAATTCAGTTTTGTTCAGATCAACCTCAGGATCACTTCCGCAGTACCAATCATATTGGGATTTTCGCTAGGTCATCAGATTGGGGCTTCATTAAGTCACTTCTTCAAAACCTAAGACCTCGCCTGCTCAGTTCATCCAACCGGAGCTTTGCCAGTGAAAGGATCTTTCATGGGGCTTTGCAGAGTTCTTCCTCGACCGGGCTCGATAAGTTGTATCCATCCCTAGAAGAGAGGTTTGGTCACTATGACATCCGCTTTAGTCTTTGGTTATAAAAGCCTCGTCGCATCGCCTTCAAGCGCCGCAGTCCGAGAAAGGAACATTCATCGAGACCCGAGTTTTAAACCCAGCCTCAGCCCAAGAGGGAATCCTAGTCCACGTTGACAACAACAGCAGTTCAGTCCGCACCCAAGGGATACAACCCCACCTGCTTGAAACCCGTCTTAAACACATTCCATATGTACATCCAGACCCAGCCTCTACCATGTTTCCAAGAAAAAATCACCCCTAGGCTCGAGTAACGTGCCAATTGCTAATGATAACATTTTCTCCCAAAAGCTCCTTCGTTACTTCCGTTATAACAAGATAACGCCAGCGGCGACAGCTTCCTAATTGTCAAAAATCCAACTTTGGCTACCTCTATCACGTATTGAAAAGTATGCTCAAGTTTTCCAGCTTATAGCCGCCTCTATCTACTCGATAGTGACGTAAGCTTCACTTCCTCAGTGACAACCTCCATTAATTGTCAAAACCTCAAGAATCCTAGACATCGTTCCTAACTGTCTAGATGAAGTTTGAACTACGATCAAGGCTTGATTCCTCCGGGATACGTAGGTAGCCTTTCATAAAAAGGTCCAGCCATCCGACCACATTGGTCACCTTTTTCTTTCCCCATTCCTCAATGGTGCGTAAGCTTTTCATAAAAGTCCAACTAACCGACCACTTTGGTCACCCCCTTTCGTCGATTAGCTAATTCGGCGTGCTGAGGTCCCCTTTTGGTCATATAGAGCCTAGGAGGCATTTTCCAATTGAATCAAACTAAAAGTGTTTGATTTCTCTCGATCCCTCTCGAATCTCCCTCTCAATGTTCGCTCTCTCTCTTCTCACCGCTGCCTCCCTCTCAATTTCAAGTCCAATTGAGTTTCAAAATGACGACCGTGCGAATTTTAATGAATCGTCACAATGGGCCTATTATGTCGTGCGACATACTAAGCCTCTGTGGCTTGTTTTTACAATTTTGCCCCTGAAGGCTCAATTTTACGATTATATCCCTCATAGGTTTGTTTTACCCCTTGTGCCCCTGGCATTTCCAATCATTTTAGATCAAATTTTCCCTCCAGTGCCCCCGAGGTTTATTTTACAAATTTACCCCTGTGGCTCATTTTATTTGACTTTGGCATTTCTAATTCTATTTTACAAAAAATTATGAGGGTACGCCCCGTTTCCTTATAAAATTATCGGGTACGTCCCACTTTCTTTACAAAAATCATCGAGTCCTTCCTACTTCTTTACAAAATCCATTCTCTCTCGCGATCTCCGTCATTCCAAGGTGGAAGAATGACATTTCGCTCTCTCTTTCGATCTCCGTTATTCCAAGTTGAAGGAATAACATTTCGATCTCTCTCGCGATCTCCGTCATTCCAAGGTGGAAGAATGACATTTCGCTCTTTTTTTCGATCTCCGTTATTCCAAGTTGAAGGAATAACATTTCGATCTCTCTCGCGATCTCCGTCATTCCAAGGTGGAAGAATGACATTTCGCTCTCTCTTTCAATCTCCGTCATTCCAAGGTGGAAGAATGACATTTCGATCTCTCTCGCGATCTCCATCATTCCAAGGTGGAAGAATGACATTTCGCTTTCTCTTTCGATCTCCGTCATTCCAAGGTGGAAGAATGACATTTCGATCTCTCTCGCGATCTCCGTCATTCCAAGGTGGAAGAATGACATTTCGCTCTCTCTTTCGATCTCCGTCATTCCAAGGTGGAAGAATGACATTTCGATCTCTCTCGCGATCTCCGTCATTCCAAGGTGGAAGAATGACATTTCGCTCTCTCTTTCGATCTCCGTCATTCCAAGGTGGAAGAATGACATTTCGATCTCTCTCGCGATCTCCGTTATTCCAAGTTGAAGGAATAACATTTCGATCTCTCTCGCGATCTCCGTCATTCCAAGGTGGAAGAATGACATTTCGCTCTCTCTTTCGATCTCCGTCATTCCAAGGTGGAAGAATGACATTTCGATCTCTCTCGCGATCTCCGTCATTCCAAGGTGGAAGAATGACATTTCCCTCTCTCTTTCGATCTCCGTCATTCCAAGGTGGAAGAATGACATTTCGATTTCTCTCGCGATCTCCGTCATTCCAAGGTGGAAGAATGACATTTCGCTCTCTCTTCGATCTCCGTCATTCCAAGGTGGAAGAATGACATTTCGATCTCTCTCGCGATCTCCGTTATTCCAAGTTGAAGGAATAACATTTCGATCTCTCTCGCGATCTCCGTCATTCCAAGGTGGAAGAATGACATTTCGCTCTCTCTCGCGATCTCCGTTATTCCAAGTTGAAGGAATAACATTTCGATCTCTCTCGCGATCTCCGTCATTCCAAGATGGAAGAATGACATTTCGCTCTCTCTTTCGATCTCCGTTATTCCAAGTTGAAGGAATAACATTTCGATCTCTCTCGCGATCTCCGTCATTCCAAGGTGGAAGAATGACATTTCGCTCTTTCTTTCGATCTCCGTTATTCCAAGTTGAAGGAATGACATTTCGATCTCTCTCGCGATCTCCGTCGTTCCAAGGTGGAAGAATGACATTTCGCTCTCTCTTTCGATCTCCGTCATTCCAAGGTGGAAGAATGACATTTCGATTTCTCTCGCGATCTCCGTCATTCCAAGGTGGAAGAACGACATTTCGCTCTCTCTTTCGATCTCCGTCATTCCAAGGTGGAAGAATGACATTTCGATCTCTCTCGCGATCTCCGTTATTTCAAGTTGAAGGAATAACATTTTGATCTCTCTCGCGATCTCCGTCATTCCAAGATGGAAGAATGACATTTCGCTCTCTCTTTCGATCTCCGTTATTCCAAGTTGAAGGAATAACATTTCGATCTCTCTCGCGATCTCCGTCATTCCAAGGTGGAAGAATGACATTTCGCTCTTTCTTTCGATCTCCGTTATTCCAAATTGAAGGAATAACTTTTCAATCTCTCTCGCGATCTCCGTCATTCCAAGGTGGAAGAATGACATTTCGCTCTCTCTTTCGATCTCCGTCATTCCAAGGTGGAAGAATGACATTTCGATCTCTCTCGCGATCTCCGTCATTCCAAGGTGGAAGAATGACATTTCGCTCTCTCTTTCGATCTCCGTCATTCCAAGGTGGAAGAATGACATTTCGATCTCTCTCGCGATCTCCGTCATTCCAAGGTGGAAGAATGACATTTCGCTCTCTCTTTCGATCTCCGTCATTCCAAGGTGGAAGAATGACATTTCGATCTATCTCGCGATCTCCGTTATTCCAAGTTGAAGGAATAACATTTCGCTCTCTCTCTCGCGATCTCCGTCATTCCAAGGTGGAAGAATGACATTTCGCTCTCTCTTTCGATCTCCGTCATTCCAAGGTGGAAGAATGACATTTCGATCTCTCTCGCGATCTCCGTCATTCCAAGATGGAAGAATGACATTTCGCTCTATCTTTCGATCTCCGTCATTCCCAGGTGGAAGAATGACATTTCGATCTCTCTCGCGATCTCCGTTATTCCAAGTTGAAGGAATAACATTTCGCTCTCTCTCTTTCGATCTCCATCATTCCATGGTGAATGACATTTCGCTCTCTCTTTCGATCTCCGTTATTCCAAGTTGGAAGAATAACATTTCGATTCAGTCAAAGCTTGAACTACGATCAAGGCTTGATTCCTCCGGGATACGTAGGTAGCCTTTTATAAAAGGTCCAGCCATTCGACCACTTTGGTCACCCCGTTTCTTTGTCACCCTCGTTGATAAAGCAAATTTCCTCATAGAAGTTCGTATATCCGACCACCTTGGTCACTCCTAGCATATCCCCAAATAGGATCAATTGCTTGACCTCCTAGGTCATTTTCTCTTCTTTTCCCTAGCAAGAGACCTCGTTTCTCTTCTTCCTCCCCAGGCCGGATCCAAAGTTCCGAACTACGGCCCGGCTTGATTCCTCCGGATACGTAGGTAGCCTTCCGTAGGTTCACCACTCGACCACCTTGGTCACCCAATCCGTCTCGGCATTCGCCAGATCGGATCCTTTTCTATCGACAACCCCACTCGCCTTGCAAGTGACGTTGCCGAGGGGCTTCTGTAAGTACCCAAATCTGGCTCATGCCTTCCGGTTAAATTTCCCGGCAATTTCGGTAAGTTTCCCGGTAATTCCCCGGACCTTCCTAGTGTTCCGGAAATGTCCTGGAACAGTCCCAAATTAAAATTAGGGCTGAAGGGAGCCTTCCTAATTAAGAAAACACGTTTTTCTTAATTAGGAAGAAAGTTCTAGAATAATGCCACCTTGCATGGTTCTAGAATGCTGAGTCATTGTGGATAAGCCCGCACGGCTGCATTAGCCCAAGGTCTCTGGCCGCACGGCTTCATTAGCCTTATCCAGACTGCCTATAAATAGAGCCCTCCTCTACCCATTTCAACAACAACAACAACAACAATACACACAATCCATAGCAATACACTCAGTCACTCCCAAGACGTGAAGAATATTGGTGAAGGCTCAAGAAGGTGAAGAAGAAGGCCAAGAAGCTCCCTCCTTCCTCCTTGAAGATCCAAGACCAATCTCTCCTCCTAGCTCCGACCAAAGAAGCAAAGGAAGCAATTGGTAACCTCGCACGCCCTAACCTTGCTTTTAATTGATATACTTGCTCATTGCATTCATATATCTTGCTTGGGACATGGCATTCATAGTTAAAGATCACATCTTTATCACCCCCTTTCCCTTTTGCATGCATTAAGACCTCATTCATCATAAAAATGTAGTCTTTTTTCATAAAGGTGCATCCTTTGCACCTAAAACTTCCATTTTCAAATAAAAATGTCATTTTTATGCATCATTTGCATATAAAAATCCAATCTTTTCAATAAAAATGCATCCTTTGCATTCAAAACCCCTTGTTCAAGCATCATTTGCTTTAAAGACCATGTCTTTACTATAAACTAGCATCATATGCTTTTCAAAATGCAATCTTTATGCATCATTTGCATAATGAATGCCAATTTCTTCAACAAAAATGCATCATTTGCATAAAAATCAAATCTTTATGCATCATTTGCAATAAAGATTATTTCTTTAAACTAAGTGCATCATTTGCAACCCAAAATGTCATCTTTTCATTAAAGTGTCATTTTTCATCATGCATTTCCCCCTTTCCCCCAACCTTGGAACGGACCGGTGTAAAAGATCCTATCTTTACATC
This sequence comes from Adenophora triphylla var. japonica, assembly GCA_022495995.1. Lineage (NCBI taxonomy): Eukaryota > Viridiplantae > Streptophyta > Magnoliopsida > Asterales > Campanulaceae > Adenophora > Adenophora triphylla. Next base: position 367,869 of record JAFEMH010000481.1, read on the forward strand.
GTTCCTTCCATTAAAGGTTCCATATTTCTTTAGAAAGGGACACCTTGAACCCTATATCTCCGATTATCGCTTAAGAAAGAGTATGAAGCCTCTATACGAGCTCGACCGTCTTAAAGCATAGGATTGATGGGCTAAGGACCCTCCTTTTCTAAAGAACCTCATCTTTGACCAAAAGAGAGTCATTCTCTCGATCACGCAAGTCCCGAGGGTCCCGAGGTTTAAAATGCGATGATCACAAATCATAAGATGAGGACGGGATCATAATCCCAAATACATAAAATTCCAAGGAATCCCGAGCGACAACCAATAAATGGTTTGTACGTCCGGAAGACAACTTGGGACATTTCCCCCCTTATTTTCAAACACATGCACACAAGAAAGCACGCAAGCAAGCATGATTACTGAAATCTTGGGAGACTTGCTCCGGCAAGGCACTTTGGGTGAACGCCAAACGTTCTTCCCAAGGGGTAACTTAACCTCCGAACCCAAGTAAAAACCTTTTTTTCAAAGTTTTGAGGTAATCAAAATGGCGTGGCGACTCTGTTTTTCAAATAACTCGGATGTCTTCAAACTCGCGTGAATCCAACACAAAATTTGGGCACCACATTCACACTAACCAAAGTCTAGGGAAAGAGAGGACAAAACATGGATGCCAAAAATCCATTCAATTCCTTCATTTTCTGCTTTCAGTTACAATTCCAATTAAGTCCTGTAAATCCAGTTAACTTTCTGGAAATTACAGTGGCTAAACTGGAAACTGTAAAAAATATTGACACTGCAGCCCCATCCGCGCGAATGAGATTGCACTACACACACAAAAGGTTTCAAGTGAGGAAGATTCGTCATACGAGGCATTCCGGCTGAACACAAACATTCTTCCCGGAGTGTAACGTGACCTCCGAACTCACTTTCTCTCATTTTGGGCATTTTTCAAAGTTTTGGCCCCTTAAACTAAAAACGGCGTGGCGACTCCGAAATGATTTTTCAAACATTTTCGCCAAAAAGTGGGAAAAATACGGCATCATCACAGTAACTTCAGAAATAATGGTTATAAACATACTACCATAAGACAATTGATATCAAATGATACTATCACAATCGGGTTTGTGAAGTCAAAAGCGGATCCGTCTACCTAAGGGTATGAATAGAAGATCAATTAATTGTTAAGGGGAATGGGTTTAAAAATCCACAATAAAAGAACTCAAAGTGGACACTCAACCTTGAGAATTGGACATCCCAAAATCTTGGTTCAATGAGATGACTAAGTTATCATGTTCAGTCGAAACACTTGAAACTTGTTTCACACTCATTTCTAGAAAATCCAAGTGTATGTATCTGCAACAAGTGGTGATGGTAAGTTGTAAATTTTTTAATGATTCCTATACCTACGTGGTGTAGTAGCAAGATACTTTTTATTGGAGATCACCTATATAAGTGAGAAGTAATAAGGCCGCTTCTAAATTGAACACTTATGAAATCAAGCACGGTTCAGGGTCGAAATGGACAAAAATGTGAGAACAAAACGTGTTAGAGCTATTATTGTGTAAGTACAATTGTCTTGGTATACACTATAAATTCAACAGTTCAAATCATAACGCTACCAAATGGCTAGTATATATCCAATAGTATTTTACTAATAAAGGTTCAATGCCACAAACTACATATCCTGATGCAATAATAATTAGCCGAAACTTCCATACGAGTATGCATTCATGCATGTATTAATTTGTCATTTATGTGGGGGATTGTTGGAACTTTTGTTTTGTTAAAGTGGTGTTTGACCGACTTTCGACCGAAATTCCATTATGTTCCATTCTATGCAAATGGAAATTAATTGCATACTTGTAATATACATTTGAAGTAGATTAACTTGATATATTTATTTTCTCAAAATCAATTTAGGGTGAATGAGAAATTAATATAGAAAATGTGCAACTTGATACGTAATTTGAAAAGTAAAGTTGATATGGAAAGGACATTTTTGGTTTTAAAAGACACCAAATATGTGTTAGGTCAAAAGATTTAATATGTTTGGAAACATATTTTCACTTTTGAGTCCTAAAATTTGATCCATTAGTTATCTATTACAATTTGTTAGAAAGATAACAAAAAGACATGTCTATTTGTAAGATTTGACAAAAAGACATAGCTTTTCGTTAGAAAACTAACATAAACTGTCATTTTCCATCGTAAAGTTAATCGAATCAAGCTACTTTTCGTCATAAAGTTTACAAAAATGTCACTTTCTGTCAAAAAAAATAAAGAAAACATGATTTCCGTTAAATATTTAGTGGATCAAATTGTGTTGACGGATTTTCACTTGAAAATCTAGTGGAAGTGACCTTTCCTCGTATGTAACAGATTCAATGTAACTATAATTATTTCTTTTGGCTTAAAAGATATTATAATTCTTCAATTACTATAAATAGAATCTACTTGTTTGTCATTTATCATCCAATTCACAATCTATAAACATAATTAAGTGGAATTATGTGCATTATTCATAGAATTCAATGAAATTTTCAAAACATCTAATAGAAAACAGACCATCTTGTTGAATAAAGTCTTTTCAAAGTCTCGAAAGTTTCAAACACAGTTTAGTTTCGTGGATTCTTTGATTTTAAGTGATTATATCAAAGATTGTAAATTCGTTTTATCTCTAGAGAAAATTGCCGTTGCATCAAGTTATCACCGGTGCGGGACAATATTTTCTTGTGAAAATTGTGTTCAACACAAGACTAGACTTCATTTATTTGTACGGTTTGATTTAATTTCCGCATTTTCGGTTTGAACTAATTTTCTGCCTCGTTAATTATATATTTTGTATCATTACGATATTTTTCATTTCGTTAATTTCAAGAAAGTCATTATTCATTGTTATATGATTAATTTTTTATTAACAATTTCATATACGAATTTACCCATTAAGGTCTGGGTGAAAGATCTTGCAAAAGCCTAATGGCATTTTTTTATAGTTTCGATGTCAAGATTCTTCTTGCAATGAAATAGCGAAATGCTACACGGGATATTGTTTGGGGCAGGCCCGTCTCAATAATTATAGGGGCCCTGTGCTAAATATGAAAATTGGGGCCCTTAATATTTTAAAATTTTATACAATGGAATGATTGCAATAATGTTGAAATAATAAACAAACAATTCATTAAATTAAAAAATATTAAAAGAAAAACAAACTTTTTAATTAAAATTGAAAAAATAGAATGAAAGTTAACTAAAAAAGAATGGAAGAAAAGTCCAAAAAATAAAATGAGAAAAAAGCCTAAGAATAATAAGAAATGTCCAAAAAATGGAAAAATAATAGAAAGAAATAGTAAAGTAGTGTTCTCTCCAAGGTTCAAACTTGGAACAAGCAGATAAGCAACCATCACCTTCACCACAAGACCATTTGCATTTCTATGCAGATAAGCAACCATCACCTTCACCACAAGACCATTTGCATTTCTATGAAACATTTTGGAGTCTAATATATATGTATAAAAAAGTTAAATTTGGAGCCCTTAATTTTTTTGGGCCCTGTGCAATTGGGCCTCTTGCACATGGCCAAAATCGGGCCTGGTTTGGGGCATCGATTTGAAATGAAGATGAAAATGTGTTGGTTGTAGGGATAGTAGTAAACAATCATGCATGGCAAATGATTTACCAAGCTTCCAAAAAGAGGCGTGATTAGAAAATCTGGGTTTTGAAATGTTGGAGTCGAGAGCCGATGAGAGGACAAATTGAAGTTTCACCATGAAGAGCAACTGGAGAATCCTTGATCAATCGTTGGCCACACAAAGGTGACGAATCGATTAAGTAACTGAACATCCCTGGGGTAACCCTATAAGTTACCTTGATCAAAATGTGAGAATGTGAAATAAGTTCCAATTATCATTGTTTTCTTTTTACTCAACAATCTTGTATAACATATGTTTATTTAACCAAAAAACATAACCGAGTCTGACATATTTATAATACACAAGATCTTTTAAGTATTTTATTTAAAATAAATGAGGTTTTACTAATTGTAGGGCATGTTAAAACAAAATATAAAACATAAAAATGCACTGAATAGACAAATGATAATGTAGCTCTTTTAGTCATTTATTATATAGCTTGAATCATGAAATGTTCAAGGCTGTCGTTTCACATAATATATACTAGATCAGGAGGACATGTAAACATGACACATTTATTTCTAATGCCGCCAGTCAATTTGTTTCACCCATGAGCTGTTATCGTTAACAAAAAAATAAAATCCATCAGACTTAACGAGCCACTTGCAATCATTCGGCTTTCCTACACCTAAAAAGCATTTTCCACCCCAAGTACTATTGAAAACATCAAAAACCCGTTGATTTGAGTGCCACCAAAAGTGACAGAAGTAAAGGGTTGTTAGGGCAAAATTCTCGCAGAAGCTCCAATTGAAATCATAATTATATGTTAGCGTTTGGAAGCCAAAATCATCATCTTTTGACTGGCAATGAATTTTGACAGTATCATTTGGAATACCACCAATGACATGAAGCCGATATGGCGTCGTTAAGAAACAAGCATTTGATATGGTCAAAACATGAAATTCAATGACCAAAATGAGAGAAATGACTCCTAGCAAACGATTCATAATGTTTAACTAAGCAAAGAAACAGACACCTAAGGCTTTGAAGTCGAGCAGTTTTGTCTTTATATAGAGTTGCTAGGAATCAAAAATTGTATAAATACATTTTACGAATTTGAGTTCATTCCCTTTATGTTAAATGTACTTTTGAAGATTTTTAAGATGATATTTTCTTTTGTTAGTAGAATATTAATTGTATACTCTATCCTATTTAAAATTACACATGTTTTTACTGACAATGGGATTAAGGAAATCTATATTATATTCCCTCCGTTTTATAATAAGGTTCTTAATTTATTTTTTTTGTTTGTTTGAAGGAACTTTGACCAATAATTAAAGGTTAATCTAATTATTCTAATGAAAATCTAGAACTTGTTATTGATAATATTTATAATGTTGTATCAATAATAAGTTTTAGATTTTCATTAAAATAATTAAATTAAACTTTAATTATTACTCAAAGTTCCTTTGGACAAGCAATAAAAAAACTAAAAACCGGAGGAGACGGAGGTAGTAGTATATTAGAAAGTATTTTATGTGTGTTGGTTATGAGATATAATTCAAAAGTAGGATAGATGGAATAAATAAATTGAAAAAGTTTCTATTTGTGGACCATGTAATTACAAATGAGACAAATGGGGTATGAACTTTACTATGACAATATCTGGTTAATAATTAGTACAAATAGTTTAATTTCAAGTTTTCATAATAAATATAGAGATCTGCATAAGAATTCTATAAATTAATAGTGTCGCAATCGATGAAAATATATTAATTTATAAAGTTATGACTATGTCGATAAATAGATATTTACTAATTTAAAGAGTTTTTATTCGATTAGATAAATTTTAGATTTTCGTATTAACTAAATTCATTTTGTATGTGTATAATAAGTTAAAAGACATTGGAAGTTGATGAAAATTTTGAATTTATTGTAACTATAAATTTACCCCATTTATCACCAGTAACTTGGCATACTATTTTTTGTTTTTCATTTTATCTTAAGAACAAATTCTCTCTTTTAATAGCAATAAATAGAGTAAAATTTTTACAAAGTACAAGCTAGGAAAATATGTGAACAGTATAAATCGAGATACGAACATGGGCTTGTCCGGGTCAGGCCCAAGTGGATTGGGTCATAAACATAATTCATCTCAAGTTATGACATGAGTCTCCCGTACCTATCATCTCGGCATCAACAAGGCCGACCAAAGTTTTCTAAAGCCCAGCAAGCACATATATATGCCCCAACTATAAGGGCCGAGGAGACCTCCCTCGTATGACGAGATCACCTCCATAGAGGACGAGGTGCCTCCCTCGGCCTTGACGTTATCAACGGGCTCCCCATATTACTTATTCCTTCCCCGGCTCATCATGGACCGAGAGGTCATGAATGACGAGGAGAGAAAAGTTCGCACCTCGTCATATCTCCATATGACGAGGAGACAATTGTTCATCTCGGCTTATCTTCATATCGGCTTATCTACTCATGAAGAGGAAAGGGATTCATGCATCTCGGCATATCACCATATGACGAGATAAGGAATTTGTGCTCCTCGGCTTTCCAGCAAGCAGCTCTTACAATCCTAGTCAAACAAGGATTCAGCAGTTACAATCTTATCAGAATTGTAATCACCTCCTACAATATTCAGATCAAACAAGGACTCTCTAACATATATAATCCTCTTAGAATTATACCTTATCTCTTTACAGTCCAAGTTCAACATGGATTTTGTCAAGCCATCATTATAAATACAAGTAATAATTTTCATATTCTGGTACGTTACTTTTGATATTCCGAAACTCTGTCAATTTAGTTTCTCTCACTACAAATCGTGAACTTACTCTCACATCGGAGGGCCTTCGCCGGTGAAACCCCGGCTTAGTTTACGTGTTTTGTCTTATTTTCAGGTTAAGCAATCTCCGGAGCAACCAATCGCTTGGATTTGGGCTGATTTGACGATTTTGGCATCATCAGTTTGGTTCCATTGTCGGGAATCGATTCAAACGCCCTTTGTTTGGCCTGGAAAAAGCTCGCTTGAAGCCAGATTTCTTGCCGAATAATTTCGTGATTTGAACGGAAATCACTGTTCTGTTTTGCCCTGTTTTTGAAGTTTCGCCGGAATCTGCAGAAGTTTGGCCGGAATTTGGCAATTTTTGCTGTTGTTGTGTACGGAAACTTGGCCGATTTTACGTTTGCAATTGAATTCCGTTGGAGGCAAATAAAATTTGTTCCACGTTTTTCTTGACAATTGTGATTTTGGCCGAAAATCTTGATCTGTTAGAAAATTTTCCGTTTGGTAATTTGCTGTTTACAATCGTTAAAGTTGCAATGGAAGACGGACGATTTGCTAGTGTTACCAACGAGGAGCAGACCCAAACGAATGAGGTCCAACCTAACACCGAGGTGCTTCCTCCTCCACCTCAGCCCGAAGGACCACCTCCCCTCGCCGTGACTCTCCATTCCATGGGACAGCCAGATGCCGAGGGGGCAGGTGCCAACCTTCCTCGTACCACTCATCCTCGAGGGAAACGAACGGGGAAGAAAATGACGAGGAACGCCGACGTCGGCTGAGCTGAGAGCACCCAGCCCGTCGACCGACGTACCTTGTTGCATAATCAAATGGAGACGTTGCAACGTATGTAGGAGACTCAGGCTGCCTTGTTGCAATTGGACCCGGAAAACTCCATGGCCGAGTTCATCATGCCTTCGAATGCAGGAGGTAACTCTCGTGGAAGGGAAACGGGTGAGCGACGAGATCCTCCCCGTGATCCTGCTGTACCACCTAAGCAGGCCCTCCAAGATGCTCCTCGTCCTCGCCCTCACAATCAGGAGAACGACAAGGTGATAGACCTGAGAAGCCAATTGAATTCTAAGGAACAGGAGGTAGACTCGAGAGACCTAAGAACGAGGCTCGGTTTGTCCAAACGTTTATCCCCTCCTTGTCTCGTCCTGGCATCTCATCGTCCTGACTCTCCTCGACCTCGACGAGATTTTCATAGACCCCGGCGAGACTCTCCCCGTCCTGGTCCGTTTGCAAGGCCGAGGACTCCCCAGCCATACAGAATGGTACTTGGTGGCTACGAGGCAGAATCAAGGCAAGACAAAGAACCCTCTAGACGAGGAGAAAACCGTCGAAATGACGAGGAGCACAGTAGGGTGAATGGTCACCCTAGAGATAAGTCTCACCGTAGCTGCCAACGCAGTACTCACTCTAGCACTGAAGGGGGAGTGGAAGCTAAATAGTAGCAACTCTTGAAACAAAGGATCGATGACATCGAGATGGGAAAAAAGGTTGATGGAGACTACGATGACTGGTCCACTCGTCCGTTCTCCCAGAGGATAACTGATGCACCACCTAATCCTCACTTTAAGGTCCCGAGCTTTGAAAAATATAACCGAACCACCGACGCGAAGGACCATGTGCAAAGTTTTGAACAGACCATGAACCTCCTCACCATGGCCGATGACATGCTCTATAAAGCTTTCACGTGCACCTTCTCCGGAACAGCCCTGACTTGATTCCGTGAGTTGAAAAAAGGTTGCATCGATAGCTGGAGAGGCATGAGGAGAATGTTCTTGGACCACTTAGCCACTGCAGGGAGAAGGCATGAGTAAATACTCTTAATAAACTTATAGTTTTTATTTTATGGAAGAATTAATGCATGTCTTCCTATATGAGTGTCGGAGGTGGTGCTGCCTTTTATGAGCTTAAGGGATTGTCTTTAGAGAACTTGTTGGGTATGCATGTTTTAACCCTCCTATTTTGTATTAGATTTGATTGATACCATAACCTCCTATCTATTTTAAGGACTTTAGGACCCTATGTAATGAAGCTTAGACTTCAATTTTTTAGCTAAGTCCATTTTATAGAATAGGTTAATCTTAGGCTTGAAGACTGGCACAAGACTCATTGGATGTAAAGTTGCAGTTCCAGCAGTGCATAAAACCGCACCTTAGAACCGCACATGCAACCGCATGTATGATTCCTTGAATCTGCTCAATGAACTACCTCAGTGCAAACCGCTTGTTGAACCGCATTATTGCAGTTCATCTACAACCGCATTCTTGCAACCCCCTGGTGTAGCTAACCGCTCATTCCTAACCGCGTCTCACCAACCGCATCCAATGATTGGTTACTTGAAGTGAACCACTTTTTATCCGTTGAAATCCACGTCAGCAATATCAAAAGTTAACCACCAAATCTTGTCACGTGATTCAATGTCAGAGAAGATCTGCAAGGATCTTGAAAAGGTGACAGGTGTCCTAACCTCATTGCTTGCAGCTGGAGCCTGATCAGCTTTATCTGCAGCAGCTGTACCAAAGGACAAAAGTGGTTCTTTGTGGACCAATAGGATTGCATCAAGTACTCGTCCTTACAACAACCGTATCCAACGGCTAGTTTCTTGATACTTGGGTATAAATACCCCCAATCTTCACCATTTGAAGATTGCTTGAAAAATTGAGAAGTCTGTGTTCATAGAAGCCGAAGCTCGCCCGTAAATTATTCAACCCTTTGAATCTTCATCTTCAAACTTCAAGAAATATTCCCAGATATCAAGCCTTAACACTTTCAAGAATCATTGAGCTCTATATCTCATGCATTTAAAGAGCCTTGATCTTGTTCTCACACACACACCTCACTTGTTTAATCACATAGATTATACATTTGAGATACACTGGTTATAGTTTTGGATTTGTTCTTCATAGCAAAGATTTTATTGTACTTTGTAATCTCGCAATACTTAATATAAAATCTCTCTTAGAAATCCAAGACTAACCATCTTGGTAGTGGACGTAGATCGTTTATCGATTGAACCACTCCAAATAGCGTGTTCTTACTTACTGCATTTATATTTCCTGTGCTTGCTAATTATTTATCTTTGTCTCTGTTTGATCTTTATTTAGCTATCCATTATTGTGAAATAGTGTTTGGAGTTAACATAGTCAAAATACACGTGTTTTAAAACTGCTCTCAACAAAACCGTACCACCAAAACCGCATTTTACAAACCGCCTCTCAAAACCGCTTTACACTCTATTATTCCGCTGTGCATTTTACACTGTCACTTGCAGTCTATTATCAACTGCAAGAGGATTTTGTAAGCAAGAGGTTTAGTTTTTAAAAGAGGGCGAAAAATTTTAAACAGCTATTCACCCCCCCTCTAGCTGTATTTTCACTCTTGTTGCCACCTTTGGGACCAACAAGTGGTATCAAAGCTAACACATTTTTAAAACCACTGTTTTTCAAGCTTAACAGCTTGTGTGCCGATTCGATATGGCAACCTCAAAGACAATGACTACTGTTAACTATTCACACATTCCAATGTTGGACGAAGACCACTTTGACATCTGGAAGTGCCGAATGCTTATTCATTTGGAAGCCATAGATGAAATGCTGGTGGAGTGCGTGATCAATGGCCCTCTAATTCCAATGAAGGCTAACACTGATGCAACCACCAATGCTGAAACTCCAGAGGTCAAAAAGCCAAAAGATGAGTGGTCGGATGAAGAGAAGAGATTAGTTGCCTTGGACAGCAAGGCGAGGTTCATCATTTCTGGAACCCTCCCCGTATCAACTCTACGTAAAGTGATGTACCTCAAAACCGCAGCGTATGTGGGATGCCATAGAGAGCTACCTCGAAGGTGACGAAGAGTGCAAGGAAAACAAATTATACACCGTTGAACGATCCTACAACAACTTCAACGTAAAACCCAACGAAACCTTGCGTCAAACCTACGATCGCTATGTTGAGGTAGTTAATGCTTGTAGATCTCTTGGTAAAACTTTAACCGATAAGGAAATCAATATGACTTTCCTATCTCGCTTTAGGTTCTAGATGGGTAAATAAGGCTACCTCTCTAGAAGACTCCAAAGTATTGGGTACTTGGTCATTAAGTAACTTGTATGCCAATCTTAGAGTCTATGAACTTAAATTAAATCATATTGAAGAGATAGAAGGGAAAACCAAATCGCTTTCTATGTCTCGTAGTGGAACATGAAGAGAAACCATCCACATCCAATCAAACCACCGATCCTTCCATATCAACCTCATCACTCATCGAGATGGATGATGATGATTTTGCCATGTTTGTGAAAAGATTCCAAAAATTTAGAAAATCCTCAAAACCTTTCACAAAATCATTTTCAAAAGGCAAACCTCCCGCAACATTTTCTAGGGTTGCAGATACAAAGAAGAAGAGTGACTTGGTATGCTACAACCGTAGGAAACCCGGCCACTTTGCATCCGAATGTCCACACCTAAATATGAATATATGAAAAAGAAAACTTTTCCTTCGAAATTTTCTCATCGTAAGGGAATGGTTGCCGAGGAGGAAGAGAATTCCAAGGAATTAGCAACTTGGATTGAAAGCAGATTCGAGGATGGAAGTGACGGTGAAACCGAAGAGGTTAACCTCTCGCTTAGTTGCAGATGCTTCGATGACTCGTATTCAATCATTTGAGTTGCATGATATGGAGGAAAAGGAGGTTTTTGCAAAACTTCCAAATTATAAATTGGATGATGATATTAAACTTACTCCTAGCGTTAAGATAGAAAATTGTTCGTATTCACGTCCCATTTTCTCATCTAAAAATGCTCCACCTTCAAAAGCTATTCCAAAGAAAATTTTGAAAAAGGTGGTGGAAGAGGTTTCTCCCATGGAACATGAAAAGATGTTCAAGGAAGCCGAAATGGTGATCCATCAATTCTCAAATCTTAAGAAAGCCTTAAGCTTAGCTCATGATGAACTTAATCTGTACAAGACGGAGAAAACCGTAATGAGGTCTCGAAATTTCTAATCTTAAGGACCAAATCAAACAGATGACTCCTCTTGCCGATCAAAACCGCATCCTTGAAACTAAGGTTGCCGCACTTCAACTCGGGAATGATGACTTGGTAACCCAAATCGACGATCGCCAAAAGATTATTGATTCGTGGCTCAAGTCTCAATCCACCAAGGATAAAATCTTGGACTTCCAAGTTCCTCCCGGAACTAAGGATGGTCTAGGGTTTGGATGCGAGGAAGAGGAGAAGTGTGCATCCTCGAGTGAAAAAGGATGAGGAATTTCCGAAGCCCGACTAAAGAAATTCCCAAGGAGAAGCATGCTAAGGGAAAGGGTAAAGCAAGACAAGTAAATTATGTCTACCCTAAAGGAAAGCAATATGGGAAGAATTACGTGTTAAAACCTAAGAATTCTGTGGAAGCACCCGAAGAGGAAATGGCTTATGGAATTGGTAGAATCCCTGCTCCAACCACTTCGGTGGAAAAGGCGGTTACTGCTAACTCCCGAGTCCGACCGCGTTTCTTCTTCAACCGCTCCTCCCGCCTTCAAAAGCAAGAATAGCGTTCCTGTGAAATACGTGGTCAAACCAAAGCCTGTTCCCTTTGTATCACTGGAATGTTAGCCGGAACCGCACCTCCCAAACCGCTTTCTTGTCCCAAACCGCATGCAACTCCTAAGAAGAGTAAGGAGTTAGTAAAACCTCATGAAGCTTGTAGCTATTATAAATGTTCTCGTGTGTGATGGTTTAGGTCACAAGGCCGCAGAATGCCTTTTGCGGTTCACATCCAATGTCAGAAGAGTAAACCTCCTTCCGTACAAGCGAGTGTGGGTCGTAAGGGTTGCTAACTTCAGGACCCCAAGGAATAAAGGGGGACCTCGTTCTTAATGTTTACATTTCAGGTCCTCTCGCTTCATGGCCGGTCACTCCAGGGATAATGAATGGTATCTTGATAGTGGCCGCTCAAGACATATGACCGAGATAGATCATTACTTGAAGATGTCGTTGAAGCAAGTGGTCCGTCCGTAACCTTTGGTGACAACAACAAAGGCAAGACCATTGGATATGGTGTTATAAGGAGAGGAAACCTAACTATTGAGAAGGTTTCTCTTGTCGATGGACTCAAGCACAACCTCCTTTCAATTTCTCAATTTTGCGACAAAGGAATGCTTTGCAACTTCACGTCATCAAACCGCTTTATCAAAGATAGCATTTCCGGCGTCACCCTACTCACGGGGATTCGTAAGAGTAATATTTACATTATTGATCTAAATTACGCATGTAGTATTACTAATCTCTCGTTTTGTAGCTAAGAATGTGAGCGAAAATAGTTGGCTATGGCACAAGAGATTGAGTCACTTGAACTTCAAGTATCTTGCAAAGATTGGTAGGGAAAACCTCGTTCGCGGTTTACCTAAAGTGGCTGACCACCATCCAGAGAAATGCAAGGCATGCCGGCTTGGTAAGCGGTCCGCGTCGTCTTTCACCAAGAAGACCGCTCCTTCAACTTCAAGATGCTTACAACTGCTTCACATTGATTTGTTTGGACCCGTAACCACCCGAAGATTGGAGGAAATAGATATACCTTAGTGGTGGTGGATGATTACTCAAGATATACGTGGGTTGAGATGATGATTTCCAAAGATGATTGTTATGAGATTCTCACCGCACTATTTAGACGGCTCCAAACTCAAAAAGAAGACGACATCGTTAGTGTTCGATCGAGATAATGGAACAGAATTCAAGAACAACGGTGTTGCTCGACATTGTGATGACCATGGGATTGATCACAATTTTTCCATTACCGGTGTTCCACAACAAAATGGGGTTGTGGAAAGGAAGAATAGGACGTTGATTGAGGCTGGAAAGACAATGATATCTGAAGCGAAGCTACCTCAGTATTTTTGGACTGAAGCAATCAATACCGCATGCTTCACTCAGAACCGCTCCCTCATCAACAAAACCTATAATAAGACTCCCTATGAGCTTTGGCGAGGAAGAACCTCCAACATTGCATTCTTCAAGATCTTTGGCTGCAAATGTTTTGTCCTCTACAACGGAAGAGAAAATAGAGGTAAATTCGGAGCCAAGGCCGACGAAGGTATTTTTGTTGGGTATGCTAAACATTCTAAAGCTTTTCGTGTTTTCAATAAAACTAGTTTAAAAATAGTTGAGTCTGTCCATGTTACTTTTGATGAGCATTCTCTCCTTGAGCCACATTTGGCTCCAAATGTTGCTGATGATTTTGTTGAGCATAATGAACCAGGTGAACCATCCCAAACCGCACCTGAACCTCAACCGCAAAATCCAGCACCCTCAACTGAAATTCCCTCAAACCTGTGAATGTGTGCCCAAATTTTGTTTTTGTTGGATTCACGCGAGTTTGAAGACATCCGATTTAATATGAAAAACGGAGTCGCCACGCCATTTTGATTACCTCAAAACTTTGAAAAAAAGATTTTATGGGTTCGGAGGTTAAGTTACCCCTTGGGAAGAACGTTTGGCGTTCACCCAAGGTGCCTTGCCGGAGCAAGTCTCCCATGATTTCATTAATCGTGCTTGCTTGCGTGCTTTCTTGTGTGCATGTGTTTGAAAATAAGGAGGGAATGTCCCAAGTTGTCTTCCGGACGTACAAACCATTTATTGGTTGTCGCTCGGGATTCCTTGGAATTTATGTATTTGGGATTATGATCCCGCCCTCATCTTGTGACTTGTGATCATCGCATTTTAACCTCGGGACCCTCGGGACTTGCGTGATCGAGAGAATGACTCTCTTTATGGTCAAAGATGAGGTTCTTTAGAAAAGGAAGGTCCTTAGCCCATCAATCCTACGCTTTAAGACGGTCGAGCTCGTATGGATGCTTCATACTCTTTCTTAAGCGATAATTGGAGATATAGGGTTCAAGGTTGTCCCTTTCTAAAGAAATATGGAACCTTTAATGGAAGGAACGATGTAAAGATAGGATCTTTTACACCGGTCTGTTCCTAGGTTGCTAATGGGGGAAATGCATGATTAAAAAAATGACACTTTAGTGAAAAGATGGCATTTTAAAGTGTAAAGAATGTCTTTTGGTTGCAAGAGATGCCTTTTGTGCAAAGAAAGGATTTTTATGTAAAGAATGCATTTTTATGTTGGAAAATAGTATTTAATGCATAAATGATGTATGAAAATGGAAAAGAATGATTCTTTAATGCAAAGTATGCATTTTGAGTGTGAAAATGAGTTTTTGAATGCAAAAGATGCATCTTTAATGTGAAAAGGGGGTTTTTTGAGTGCAAAGGATGCACCATTAAAGCAAAGATGTCATTTTGGTGAAAAAGATATCCTTTTAATGCAAACGATGCTGCTCCGTATGCAAATGTTTTAGTTGAAATGCAGATTGATGCATTAGAAAAGGCAAACATCGTTACAAATTTGAAAAGATGAGAAATCTCGCAACTGGCTACTTATGTCGCGTGACATAGGCTGCCTATGTCGCGTGACATAACAAGCCATTTTGCAGAAGCCTAAACAGCTGAGATTTGCAGAGGTAACAAGGCACCAAAATGGTCAAGTTACTTCACAAACAAATCTCAGAGAGCGTGTTTATCAATAATGAACACTTCAAGAGGGTGTGGACATGAGGGATCCACACTCATCTTGAGTGTTCATGCAAAACCAAGTCAAACCGGAGCTTTTACATGAAATGTGATGAAATCAAATGTGGATCTATGAAATATGAAGCTAAAGCATGTAACTTTAATCAGAATGTCACATTATCAACGCATGTAGCATGTAGATCTTATGTATAATGAAGATAGGAAGGGGAAAAGGGTAGAAAATCGTTACCCTTGAAGACCACGACTCCCTATATCAAGTTAGATATAGGGGCCTTCGAAACAAAGAACCTCCGGGACTGAGTTCAATCCTTGGCTCTGTGGGAATCCTTGGTTCTTGGTGTGTGTGAAAAGTGTGTGTGTGGGAAGTGTGTGTGGGATTGATTTAGGAGGATTAGTGTGGTTTGGGAGGTATGTGAGGAGAGAGGAGGCTTCTGGGCGTATTCCCTATAGAGGGGGACTGAGGGGTGGAAGAGGTGTGTCTAAAATGAGAGGTGAAGGCCTCTATTTATAGGTCGCATGGGCTTGTTATGTCGCACGACATGATAAGCCATAACCGTTTTCCTTCTAGAAACATGCAAGGTGGCATGGTTCTAGAACTCTCTCTGAGCCGGTTATGTCGCACGACATAAGTAGCCACATGCGATTCCTTCTAGAAACATGCAAGGTGGCGGGTTTCTAGAAGGTTTCATGGCCTATTATGTCGCACGACATAAGTAGCCACATCTGGATCCTTCTAGAAACATGCAAGGTGGCGTCTTCTAGAAGGGAATTCCTCATGAAATAAAAACGTGTTTCTTTGGCTCCAAGCGCCTCTTATCCCCTTAAGTGATTTGAAACAGTTCCGAATTATTCCGAACTCTAAGAAAGTTCGGGAATTACCGGAAAACTTGCCGAATTGCCGGAAACTTAACCTAAGGCATGAGCCAGATTTGGGTACTTACAGAAGCCCCTCGGCAACGTCACTTGCAGGGCGAGTGGGGTTGTCGATAGAAAAGGATCCAATCTGGCGAATGCCGAGACGGATTGGGTGACCAAGTTGGTCGAGTGGCTGGACCTTTTATAAAAGGCTACCTACGTATCCCGAGTGGGGAATCAAGCCATAATCGTAGTTCGGAATCCACTGGGGAAAGGGGGGCGTCATATGTGACAAGTTGGCTGAACCTACAGGAGGCTACCTACGTATCCCGGAGGAATCAAGCCAGGTCGTAGTTCGAGCATCACTAGATAGGTTAAGAACGATGTCTAGGATCCTTGAGATTTTGACAATTAATGGAGGTTGTCACCTGACATTATTTCATTCTAACGGAAGCTAAAGCTTAGGGTACTATCTCTTTTATGACGGAGATAGAGGAAGCTAAAGCTTGGAAAAACTTGCTTGGAAAAACTTGAGCGTACTTCTCAATCTCTTTCGAATTAAAGATATGGGTATCTTAAGTTTGAAAAACTTGAGTATACTTCTCAATCTCTTTCGAATCAGAGATATGGGTACCTTAAGTTTGGAAAACTTGAGTATACTTCTCAATCTCTTTCGAATCAGAGATATGGGTATCTGAAGTTTGAAAAACTTGAGTATACGTCTCAATCTCTTTCGAATCAGAGATATGGGTACCTTAAGTTTGAAAAACTTGAGTATACGTCTCAATCTCTTTCGAATCCGAGATATGGGTAGCTAAAGTTTGAAAAACTTGAGTATACGTCTCAATCTCTTTCGAATCAGAGATATGGGTAGCTAAAGTTTGAAAAACTTGAGTATACGTCTCAATCTCTTTCGAATCAGAGATATGGGTATCTGAAGTTTGAAAAACTTGAGTATACGTCTCAATCTCTTTCGAATCAGAGATATGGGTAGCTAAAGATAGAAAAACTTGAGCATACGTCTCAATCTCTTTCGAATCAGAGATATGGGTAGCTAAAGATAGAAAAACTTGAGCATACGTCTCAATCTCTTTCGAATCAGAGATATGGGTAGCTAAAGCTAGATGACATTATTTCTTTATGACGGAAATAACAGAGACTAAAGAAGTAAGAAGGACTCGATGATTTTTGTAAAGAGAGTAGGACGTATCCTGATAATTTTTTTGTAAAAGAAGTGAATTAAAAATGCCAAAGGCAAATAAAATGAGCCACAGGGGGTAAATTTGTAAAATAAGCCTCGGGGAGCCTTTGGAGGAAAATTTGATCGAAAAATGATTGGAAAATGCCAAGGGCACAAGGGGTAAAACAGGCCTATGAGGGATAAAATCGTAAAATTGAGCCTTCGGGGCAAAATTGTAAAAACAAGCCACGAGGCTTAGTATGTCGCACGACATAAGAGGCCGAGTGAACAGATTTCTTTAAAATTCGCACGGTCGCCATTTGAAATTTAATTAGACTTGAAATTGAGAGGGAGCGACGGTGAGAAGAGAGAGAGCGAACATCGAGAGAGGGAGATTCGAGGAAATCGAGAGAAATCCAAACACTTCTTAGTCCGATTCAATTGAAGAATGCCTCCTAGGCTCTATCCCACCAAAAGGGCTTCTCAACATGCCAACTTAGCAAATCAACGGAAAGGGGTGCAAAGGAATCAAAGGCCATTTCTTCCGCAAGCTCGAAAGGGGAGAGTTCTACCCACGGCTCGATGAGCATACCTCGGATGTCGGGAAGAAGAATGAGGTAAGAAACCTAGGGTTTCTTGAATTTTTTTTTTTTTTTTTTTTTTTAATTTGGGCGAAATTGATTCGAGCTGAATGCCTTGGTGTGCTATGAATTAAATCATAAAGCGGCATGAAATCATAGATTGATCTGAGAAATGTGAAGCTAAATGCATGCTATACATTGCTAAATTTTGACCTATTTTCATGATTTCAAGGAATAGCACGAAATATTCATACTTTTGCCATGTTTTCTTGCAGAAATTACGCACCCGTGGCTCTCCGGAGGCGATTGGCGAGGCTATGGCGAGCTTGCTTAGGGTAGCCGGGAGCATATAAACTCGCCTAAGGGCATGATTTATCTTTGTTGGGCTAGGGCGATTCTTCGAGATGGCGAAGGCCATTGGAGACACTCGGAAGGAGTGTGGATTTGGTGAGGGCTTTCAGAGAATATTGGTGGGAGACCACACATTCGTTTCACTTCTCTTGGGGTGAGACGACGGTCACTCCGCTGGATTTTGCGATCATCACAGGACTGCCCTTTAGAGATGAGCCGCTATACCTAGAGGAGCTGCACGGAGGCGAGCCCGATTGTTGATGCGATTTTATGGGCTTACTTGGTTTCGTTCCCCATAACAAGAAGGGGAATGGATATGAGTTAGGCGAGCTGCATGGCTTGATTGAGGGCGAGCGGGGACTACATTGTGGTAGATGATCCCGTTGAGAGCCGGGCGAGAGCCGAGAGATTAGCGAGGGCTTTCTTATGGGTGGGCTTTTCCGACATCTTTGTTCCATTAACGGCGCATCTCTGCCTTGGTTTCACTATTGGAGCTTTTGAGAGCACAGGATACCGTGGGAATCTATCTGGGGCGAGGCGCTTGGGCGAGATGTATTTGGCTCTAGATGACGTCGGTCGAGGGGAAGGCAAAGTATTTTACTTCTTTGTCATCGGCTTTCGAGGTATTCTCTCACCTTGATCTCTTTTCTTTTGCGCATTTCATTATATCCCTTGTTTTCCACTGTTTTGACTTCTTCTTCTCCTTTTCGAGGCTTGGGCCTTCGAGTACTTTAGGCTGTTATGAGTGGCGGATACTGAGGATGAGTTTCCTGCCACCACTTTTCTGCTCTTCGTCGGTGGACAAAGAATGCTAGAAAGCAGACCCGGACACCGGAGGTTCGAGGTGCGGGATCACGGCCTCGTATCATGATACGTTGACATGCACGAGAGGGATTCCACGAGAGGCTGAGCTTGTTCCCCTGGGCGCCGTTACGATGACACATGGATTTGGATCATGCTGCGCACTTGACAGAGTGTCGCAAGCTGCTAGTGGGCTTGTGCAGGAGACGCCTTGTATCTAGGAGAGAGTGTATAGACGGCATGGGCCGAATAGGCACGCTCGGATCCCTGATGATCCTCCGGCTAGGATGTGGCTGCCTCGCCGGTTGGCGAATGTAGATGCTACGATTGTAGGCATGGCGGCACATCTCTACACACGGGAGGGACTATACTTTGTACGTGGCTAGACATCTTGATCCCACGAGACCCGGGGTTGGTTATGGTGCTCAAGTGCGGGGACCCTCGGCCCGGCTACGTAGCTAGACCTCCTTTGCCCCAGACTTTCATTGATTATCGGGGTGGCGGTCGCATGAGGCGAGCCCGTATTGATATGTCACGAGACTCATCCTCATCGGTGCTCCCGCGAGGTTCTAGATCTGTAAGTATTGCTCCTTACGTCTCTTTGGATTGCTTGCATCTCTTTTTGTTATCAAGAAGCTGTATTTTGACACTTATTATATGCAGCTTGTAGCAGTATCGGCTCGAGCTTACGGGCACTTGACCGGGGCTTATACCGGCGTGGGCATGATTGGCAAGCTCCGAAAGGAATGAGCTTTTGGAAGAATCGGTGCCGATCACGGGGTTCAATCGATATCTCTCCACACAGTCGGCGAGAAGGAAGAAGAGCCGTTACGATGACGCGGGCACTAGCGAGGGCACCCGGCGGGGTATGAGTGGACCGAGGCCTCGGACAAAGAGGCCAAATGTGCCTCTTCACGGACCCGTTGAGATAGACGATGATGATGAGGATGAGGAGGGGAGACGGCTGGGCCCACGGACTACGAGCTTGACTCTCTTGTTATCACCGAGCTCGATGACTATTACCGCACGGAGACCATAGCCTATGAGGCACCTTCGGATGACCACGATGATGAGCCGAGAGGAGGTGAGGATGATGACGAGGATGGAGATGGGGGAGAGGATGATGGAGAGGGCGATGGAGAGGATTCAGAGTAGCCCCCTTCCCCCTTAGGCATTTATGACTTTTTTTGGTTATTGTACCCCTTTTGGGGAAGACACATGTTATTTTTGCTTATGCACATTTCTTAGACTTGGTCTATTTTGGTTTGAATGTACATTGCTAGCATTTTTCTCTTTTGCACACATTTATGAAATGATGTACGATAAATGGCTAGAACTGGGTGACTTGAATGAATTTTTGGCTTGAATATGAATGTATGGGTGTTCATGGGGTAAATGAACCCTTCCCTATGCATTTGAGAGGTGTAGGATTGGTATTTGCGGCTTCGATATGTCGGGGAGTGCCACAGGGAAAACGGGAAGGATGCGATGTCTGTACGATGTGGCTAGTTATGTCGCGCGACACGGCTTCTTATGTCGCGCGACTTAATAAGCTGAACTATGCTTTTCATTGCCTTTGGGCTGGAATGGAAGCTGCGATCACGAGGTTGGAATTGGGGGATCAAAGAGATCACCTACAGCCTCCTTGGGACAATGGCAAAGAGATATTCGGTCCCTTCCTATAAGGATGGAAACGGGGGTGACCTAGGAGGTCAAACAACCAATCCTTCATAGGAATGTTCCAAATCAAAAGGGGTGACCAATATGGTCATAAAATTGGACTTTTATGAAAAGCTTACGCACCATTGGAGAATGGAGAAGGGAAAAGGTGACCAATGTGGTCGGATGGCTGAACCTTTATGAAAGGCTACCTACGTATCCCGGAGGAATCAAGCCTTGATCGTAGTTCAAGCTTTACCTAGGCAGTTAGGAACGATGTCTAGGATTTTCGACGTTTTGACAATTAGGAAGCTGTCGCTGGTGTTATCTCGTTATAACGGAAGTAACGAAGGCGCTTTTGGGAGAAAACGTTATCATTAGCAATTGGCACGTTACTTGAGCCTAGGGATGATTTTTCTCTTGGAAACATGGTAGGGACTGGGTGCGGATGTACATATGGAATGTATTTGGGAATTGTTCAAGACGGGTTTCAAACGGGTGGGGTTGTATCCCTTGGGCGCGGGTGACTGTTGTTGTTCTTTGAGATATTGTCAACGTGGTGGAATTCCCTCTTGGTGAGGCCCAGGTTTAAACCTCGAGTCTCGATGAATGTTCCTTTCTCACACTCTGGCATTTGAAGCTGATGCTAACAGGCTTTTACAACCAAAGGAGATGTTGAAGTGACCAAACTTCTCTTCTAGGGATGGATGTGACTTATCGGAGCCCGGTGCGAGGAAAAACTTTACGCAAAGCCCCATGTCTTACTAAAGCAAGGAAAGATCCTTTCATTTGGCAAAGCCCCGTTTGAATGGGCGAGTAGGCGAAGTGACTTGGCGAAGCCCGGTCACAGTGACCTAGCAAAATCCCGATATGATTGATACATGCGAAAGTGATCCTGAGGTTGATCGACCAAAATCGAATTTATCTAGGGACCTAGTGAAGAACGATGCGAACCCCAAAAATGGCTAAAGAAGCCCCGGTTTAAAGGAACGCTTTGACAAAGTCCCAACCTTGGAGAGTTTCGAGGCGGCCACTAATGCGAATTGTAGCGAGAAGAGGGAAAACCTATCCTTTTTCTTTTTTCTTTTTTATTTTATTTAGTCAATCGAGTCAACCTTAAGAAGATGTGGACGAAGAGAATTTCGAAATTTATACATGCGAGGGCATATTTTTTCGAAAAGTGGGAATAGATCCCGATTTTTGTGTTATTTTGACGGCCTTATTCAATGTAGGCGCAAAAACTCGCTTTGGGTTTGACTCTTTTGAGAGAGTATAAGCGTAGAAGGGTTTGTAAAAGTGTATGGAAGCCCTGGCGACGGAAAATCGAGTGTTTAGCACTATTTTTCCTAAGATGTAGAAAGAGAAGACTTGTCAAGACATCTGAAAACTTGTTTTATTTACAATGATCACAAGATTGCTTAAAACCCTTTATTGATGTTCGGGTTATTCAACCACTAATCTCAATATGAAAAAACATTCTTATTAGTTATGAGGAGAAAGTCAACCAATGCCGCGGATCAAGATTGGCTGGTGTGAAAGAAAGGTTTGTGTATAGGGAGGTCATTGATGAGGCCGGGTTTTACGGGTTTTGAGCGTGTCTATGGGAGAGAGGTCATTGATGAGACCGAATTTTACGGAATTTGAATATGCTTATGACCGGACCATTCTTTGGTTGCCTACGTTCCCCCTCATTGTGAGGAGCTCGGAGTCGCCGTAGTTCGGCCTTGGCCGGACTTGTTTTGGGAAATGGGATTTGTGGTTCCTTTGGTGAAAAGGCTAGGATGAGATGATGAGGCGTGGGCCTCGGGATGATTCCTTGACCAAGTCATTCTTGGACGGGCGCACGATTGCTTCCTCTTTTATTGGGGGAGAAAGGATTTGCACGTGCCTAAATGCTTGTCTTTGCTTCGACCGTCCCATTGTTATCGACAACTTTTATTTTACGAGCTTTGGTCTTGCCTGTCCGTCAAGCTTTTGATTGGTGACGCTGGGTCCTTGGCCTCATTTTCTTTTATTTTTATGTGCAACCCTGTTTTTTGCCTAGACTGCCTTTTGGGATTTTCAGTCTAGCTGGGTATTACTCTTTTGCACTAAGATTTTTCCTTTTCTTTTTTTTTTATATGTGTGCAACCCTGTTTTTTGCCTAGACTGCCCTTTTTTTGGGATATTCAGCCTAGCTGGGTATTACTCTTTTTGCACTACATTTTTTTTTCTTTTTTATTTTATTTTCTGAAGCATATGAGGACCAAGGCGAACCCCTGCTTGAACATTCTTGATACCCTTGAGGTCTAAGCCAAGCTCCTAGGTTGTTGCCGACACGGGGTCAATCTTTTGAAGCTGAGTGGCCTTTTGCTGTCCCTTGATGATGCCGCCGTCGTTGACTTGGTCAAGGTGATGGGGAGGACATGGTTTTGGGAAAGTGTATGGCTTTGATGAAGGCCTTTTGCGGGGTGAGGAAAGTGTATGGCTTGATGACATTAGTTGACTTTCTTACACTGATTAATCAAAATGTTAATTATTTCGAGAGATTATTTGCTGAGCAATGCAAGTGATCATATAAAATAAAACCATTTCATTAAATGTAATGTAGGTGTGCAAATAATGTCTTAAGTCTAGCAAGAAAAGAAGAAGACTTTTTATAGAAAATTGAAGATTCAATACAATGTCCGTAGAGGACTTAATTGAAAAGAGAAAGTACTAGAACCTACGAAGGTTGGTGAGAGACTATTTTTCTTTTTCTCTCTTTTTTTTTTTTTTTTTTTTTTTTTTTTTTTTTTTTAAGGATAGGTAAACCCTAGTCTAGCTACTCTTCTTGGTTGGGTGCCCGGGGAGCTTGAGCTTTTCTTTGTAGATCGGCCCTTGGCTGAATTTCTTTCTTCAGATCCACACACTTGTCTGTCACATGACCATAATGCTTGTGGTACTCACAGAACTTGGCCCTGTCAACTCTACTTGGGTTTCTTGGCTTATAATTCTCGAGAGGTGTGAGAAGGCCTCGTTTCACCAAATCGTTGAAAACTTTGCTCATGGGCATCCCAACATCATCAGTGGACGTTTCGACTTTGCTCTTCTTGAATTGACCTCCTACCATAACTTTGTTTTTGGCCCATGGAGGTTCTCAAACTTCCCATCTTCTATCAACTTCTGGATCTCATGCCTCAAATAGGTGCAATCATCAGTGTTGTTCCCATGGTATTGATGGAAAAGACAGTGCTTGGACTCATCCAACCGAATACTGGGGTTCCTGGGCTTCCAATTCTCCAGTGGCTTTATCAGCTTTTCTTTCATTAGCTCTTCCAGAATCTTGCTTAAAGGCCTCTCTGTATTGTCGAAAGTGAAAGGAGCGAGGTTTTGGGAAACCTTGTTGTTCTCAAGACTTTGATCTTCAGCGTCCAATTGGTTCCTTTGTTGGATTTGGTGAAGGAAGCTACGACACCCTTTCCTTTGTGAGGGGTGGTCTTTGAGCAGTGTACGGTTCTTTGCTTAGTGCTGGTGGCATTGGGTTATACTTGGTGGAATCATTTCCTTGCTTGGCTCGACATCTTGGGTCAAGGGAGTATTGATACTCATCATGAGGTCAAGCTTCTCTTGCATACATTGTACTTGTTCCATCAATATTGCCACATGGGGGTCAATGGGACTCTCGGGTTACCAAACCGCAGCCTTGAGGACTTGTATCGGCAAGCGACGGCTGAATTCATTAAGTCCGGCAAGTGACAATGAAAACTTGGCAACTCATGATCGCACTCGAGGTGGGTATAGGGGCTTGAACATAGCCACATATCTCAAGCGATTATGTGAGGTTGGAGCATAAAGCGGCGGTATTCTTTGAAACGAGGAGGGATAAGTGGGGTGAGATCCAATCCGTTACGAAGGCGAGGGCAATGGGGCCACGATGAGTGGGATGTTGGAAAGGGCGAGGAGAAGTGGTCCTTGGAAAGGGATCATATGTGGATGGAGGAAGGTATTGGTTATAGGTGGGGAGGCGAGATGGCTACTTCGGGAGTCTCATCTTCTACCATAACCAGGGAACCATTGGGCTCGACCACTATCTGAACCCCATGACGACGGAGCGCATTGATAAGCATGGCTTGTTGGGTCTCATGAACCTTCTGGGCATTTTCCAAAGCCAGGACTAACTCTTCCTTCCTAATCATCTGATTTCACTACAAGAAAACAGGGCAACTGAAACGAAATTTTGCAACCGAATTGAAATCAGTTTCAGAACATGGCAACTGAAACAGAATTTTGCAACCGAATTGAAATCAGTTTCAGAGTAAAAAGTTCTCATTGAAAATTGACGTACACAATTAATATTGCAACTCATATTGCAACGGAAAACCATTTTGTCGCTTCATGTTTCGGGATTGCAACGGTTTTTGAAACAGATGAACTTCTGTTTCAATTTTCTGTTTCAATTTCAGTTGCAATTTGCAACTGAATTGAAATCAGTTTCAGAGTAAAAAGTGCTCATTGAAAATTGACGTGCACAATTAATTTTGCAACTCATATTGCAATGGAAAACCATTTTGTCGCTTCATGTTTCGGGATAGCAACGGTTTTTGAAACAGATGAATTTATGTTTCAATTTTTTGTTTCAATTTCAGTTGCATTTTGCAACTGAATTGAAATCAGTTTCAAAGTAAAAAATGCTCATTGAAAATTGAAGTGAACAATTAATTTTGCAACTCATATTGCAATGGAAAACCATTTTGTCGCTTCATGTTTCGGGATTGCAACGGTTTTTGAAACAGATGAACTTTTGTTTCAATTTTCTGTTTCAATTACAGTTGCATTTTGCAACTGAATTGAAATCTGTTTCAGAGTAAAAAGTGCTCATTGAAAATTGACGTGCACAATTAATTTTGCAACTCATATTGCAATGGAAAATCATTTTGTTGCTTCATGTTTCGGGGAAAAAAGTTGGAGGGAAGAATGCCGCTTAGTTTTGCAATGATTTTTGAAACAGATGAACTTCTTTTTCAATTTTCTGTTTCAATTTCAGTTGCATTTTGCAACCGAATTGAAATCAGTTTCAGAGTAAAAAGTGCTCATTGAAAATTGACGTGCACAATTAATTTTGCAACTCATATTGCAATGAAAACCCATATTTTCGCTTCATGATTTGGGGGAAAAGTTGGAGGGGAGAATGCCGCTTAATTTTGGATAAATAAAACTATTTGAGATGTTAGTTAGTATTGATTTTTTTTACAAAAAATTTATATAAAAAAAGTTAAATTTTAAAGAAATGAATGTATATAATAGAAAATAGAAGAACGGACAATAGCATCTACTTAATTTTTTTTTTTAAATAAATAAAACTATTTTAAATGTTGGTTAATAGTGATTTTTTTTTACAAAAAGTTATATAAAAAAAAAGTTAAGAATTTTTAAAGAAATGAATGTATATAATAGAAAAAAGAGGGACGGACAATAGCATTTACTTTTTTAATTTTTTTTTTTTGATAAATAAAACTATTTGAGATGTTAGTTAGTAGTGATTTTTTTTTTACAAAAAGTTATATAAAAAAGTTAAGAATTCACTACTACATTTTCAAACAAATGTAACACATCAAATGCATCAGAGTCGAGCTTATCAAGCCGAGCTCGGTCTCGAGCTCTAATCGTTTGCGAAAATTTTTATTCGAGCTTTTAACGAGCCGATCCCGATCCGAGCTTAAACGAGTCGATCCCGATCAAAGCTAACCGAACAAACGAGCCGAGCTCGAGCCGGCTCGAAAAAAATTCGAGCCTGATAATCGGGTCGAGCTCGAGCTCGAGTTAGACTCGAGCTCGAGCTTTTACGAGCTGAGGCCGAACCGAGCCCAAGCCTGTTTGGTTCGCGTAACAGCCCTACTAATGCAACGTCTTCAATAACACCCTTGCATTAAGTTACTTGGCGTTGCATTATATCATTCTAATGCAATTGTTATACTACTACCACTACTACCACCACCACCACTACAACCACCACCACTACTTCTACCACCACTACTATCACTGCCACCACTACTACCACTACCACCACTACCACCACTACCACCACCACCACCACCACCACCACCTCACCACTACCACCACCACCACTGCTTCTACCACCACTACAACTACTACCACCACTACTACCACTACCACCACTACTACCACCACCACTACTACTACCACCACTACTACCACCACCACTACCACCATTGCCACCACTACTACTACTACCACTACCACTACTACCACCACTACTACCACCACTATCACCACTACTACATCTACCACCACTACTATAACTACCACCACCACTGTCACCACCACTACTACCACCACTACCACCACCACCACCACTGCTACCACCACTACCACCACTACTACTATCACTACTACCACTATCGCTACTACCACTACCGCTACCACCACTATACCTAAACCATAACTGTTTTTAACTATGTTAAAAACTGTTAAAAAATTAATTTTTTTATTAAAAAAGTTACCTGTTTTTTTTAAAAAAATGTTAAAAAGTTAACTTTTTTATTCAAAAACTGTTAGAAAATTATTTTTTTCGTAACTGTTTTTAATTTTGTTAAAAATTTCTTTTAAAAACCCAATTTGAAAAAAAAAATAAGTTTTATTTCTTTCAAAATTCATAACTTTTTTAAATAACTTTTTGCAATAAATTTCAGTACTAACCAACATCTAAAATAGTTTTTTTTATAAACAAAATTGAAAAAAAATAAAAAAAATGTTAATATATAGTATATAACTTAGTAGAAACTGTTAAGGGTGGGTTTGACATTGCTTCTGATTATATGAAAGTGATTCTTAATAAGTGATTTCAGTAAAAGTGATTATTCAAAACTCAATACTGTGTTTGGCTTACAATTTTGAAAAGTGATTTTATGTCAAAAGTGATTTTCAAATATGTTTGGCTGCCACACTATATAAGTGATTATAAAATTAATAATGACTAAAATACCCTTACACATTTAAACTCATAAGAATCCTCCTCAATTAAAAAAAGACAACATATTGATTTGAAAACTAAAGATAAAACGAAACTTGGATTTTCAATGGAATAAAGATGTGTTTAATATGCTCGACTAGAGTTGTATTCTCTTTCTTGCTCATGCTTAAGCCAAGCTACTCGTGTCTCAGAATCACAGAGTGCAATGAACTTTGGAGTTGGTTTTCCTGTTTTACTTGTATCTGCATTTTCCTTTACCGTTGCTTGTTGTGTACCGGGCGAACTAAACTCGTGATTGTCCATCTCACTATATACAGAACAACAAATCAGATTTTGTTCTACATGTCAGACTTAAACCAGATGAATAGTAAACACAAAATAATGAACCAGCTCC
This sequence comes from Adenophora triphylla var. japonica, assembly GCA_022495995.1. Classification (NCBI taxonomy): domain Eukaryota; kingdom Viridiplantae; phylum Streptophyta; class Magnoliopsida; order Asterales; family Campanulaceae; genus Adenophora; species Adenophora triphylla. The sequence continues at coordinate 395,639 of JAFEMH010000481.1, forward strand.
CATTTGACAATCACCAATACACCCAGAAAAGCATTCACATAAAAGTTCAAATTAAAGGTGATGCAACAGGCTTTATAATCAAATGATAGCAAAAAATGTTCCTAGATATTGTTCCATTCTACATGGACAATAATCATTCAAGTAGTGAAAATATTGTTAATGAAAAACAAGAAAAAGCATGCAAGTATATGTCTGCTACTATGGTTATTTGGCTTATTGTTCCTCAATTGCTTTTGCTAACGCTTTTTAACATCAAGATAGTAGCTCCCACTTTCATGTGCAGTCTAAACCAGGTATGTGCTAGTGACATCCTACACTATCCCATTCCTCCTATAACTTCATCAAGGTAAAATTTTGGCAAGGGCTGCATTGGTATAAACAAATTTTTATGCAGGATGGATTATGACAATATCTACTTCTGGTAAAAGACAACCAAAATGAGACCTATGGTTGAGAGAAGAGTGGTAATTGGTGAATGAGAAACCAAATATGGACCGAGACTATCTGAATAATGCTGAATAATTAGAATTTCATACATTCTTTTTTATAGCATTGTCTGTTATCAAGAATGTCATACTCATAACAAAGCTTTCAAGAAACAAAGTTCAATAGTTTAGCTCAAACCAAAGCAATACATAACTTAATGAAAGTTTTGTGACATTTTGGATCCCATATAGAATCACACTTAACTACAACAAGAAATTACTAACAACAATGACTGCCCCCTCCCACCCCAAGAAATGATCATCTGTTGCGGCAAAGCAACACCTATATCATGTACTATCTCCATCTCCGTCCAAAAATAAATAAAATAATGTTCTTTTAAAAAAATTGTTATTTTGAGACGGAGAAAGTTCAATACTATTATCCAAAATTAAACATATAAAACTGAGTACTGACTATATGTAGACTAGTTATAATTCTGATCATAACCAGGTTTGCTAAAGTTCTTAGATGTTAGTTGGTAAAGCAGAATGTGCAGCTTAAGAAATGTGAGATTTTATAAATGAAACTTGAAGACTCTAATGAAATTTCCTAACTGGTTACGCATGGCCTGGATTGGCACTTGATCTATGTCCTTCCGTCCCAAAATAAAATGAGTATCCAAAAAAAAAATCACTATTGATCAAGAGAATTTTTTTAATAAATTGAAATTTATTTCTAACACAATCCCTCGCACCACAGCCCAAATGTTAAACAAACTTATGATTCCAAGGCACTGAACCATGTCTTGACTTGCCTACTATGCTGAATTTTTATGAACTATGCCAATAGTATAGTGAACTCTAGGATAGATAATTTTAGTGCTGCCTATGAACAACTATTAATCAACAATGGTATATAAGTTGGTGAGAGAAACCCCAAGCTCATATAGAAGAACTTATATGCATGCACTTGGGTGAGGCAAATACACAAACACATGGAGTGCATAAATCAAAAGGTTCCACAAACATCAAATTGTGATCTGTCAACCATGACATATGATTAGAAAATCAAGCAAAAAGTAAATTACAGAGGATTATTGAATAGAAAAATGAAGAAGACATACGTACCTGAAGATTGTATAGCCAACAATGGAGTATTTTGTTTATTGGAGATGAAGGCTTTTGACAGTAGTAGAGTAGACAATATATAACTGGCAAAAAAAATCGAAGATGTTGAGAAGATAAAGGGTAAATAAAGGATTTGAATTTTGATGGAAGATCATTCATAAGTGATTCTAGGAAAAGCTGGTAGGGAGCAGCTTCTTCGGATCGCATCTTTCCGCGTCCTAAGGCCATAGAACGCAGCCGCAATATTTCCTCCAAACACAATTTTGCGGTGAACTCTTTGGAGGACGCGCGTTTAGGCCGGAAAAAAGCATTCCCAAACGGACCCTAAATAGTTAACTATTTTTTCAAAAAACTGTTAAAAAGTTATTTCCAAAAATAATTGGCTCCAAAAATATAGTTAATCCCTAAAAATTAGCTCCAAATAGACTGATGGAGTTAGAAATTTTGAATCAAAATTTCCTTTGATTATTTTTTAGTTCCCCTTTTTTTTACCTCCACAAAATAAATGAAAATTTGAAATCTCTTTTCCATTCCCGGGTACTCTCATCTCCCCGACTACCCCTTCCCCCCAAATCTGCTCTGAATAAACACACACACACACAGAGAGAAAAATTACATAATACCTAAACCGATTCTCCGACGCCATTACATACCAATACGCATCCACTCTCAAGCGCCTTCTTTCTCTCTCCTCCGAGTCTCCTTCCCTCCTCTCTCTAGCCGACGCTCTCAACCTCACCCTCACCCAGGTATTAATTTCTTGATTTTTACTTAATTCGAATAATTTCTTTGAATTAGGGTTTAATTCGACGGAGTTGACTTCGTAGGTTGATTTTCTCTGGCCTTGACAGGTTAATTTCTCCCCAATCCGTCTCAATTCCAGAATCTTCTCGATTCGGAAGCTCAAGGAGCGCCGGAATCATATCCTTCCTCGTCGACGACGACTCTTGATTTCGATGCGGATGTCAGTACGGAGGATAAAGATTTCATTCTCAGTCAGGATTTCTTTTGGTAAACTTTTTGATAATCCAATTTTTGAGTTTAAATCCTCTTTATTCCTCAACTATTGGATATTTTCGTTACTTGATGTTGTTAAATATATTTTTTTTTGATTATTCGTCTGTATCAATTACCGACTAATTAAGACTGTTAATTGACTAATTTAAGAATTAAACCTTTTAATTCATCAGGATGTTGTCTGGAGAGTTTAAATTTGGTCGAGGAATGGTTTAAATCTGATGATTTTTTTTAATGTGTTACAGCACTCCGGACTATATTACCCCTGAGGCGCCGCCTATGCCTAGCAGTTTTACTTTTAATAAGGTGATTTCTTTTATTTCGACGATTCACAGATGATGTCTGTTTCATTGATTTGTTTACATTGATTTGTTTCAATCTTTCTTTAAGCAGGATGAGTACACACCTTGCCCTAAGTCTCCTGAGAAAGTGAAAACTGTTAAAAGCAAAAGGCAAAGACAAGGTTGGAAACCTAATGCTTGAATATTCACTGTCAATATAGTATTGACTGGAAAAATCACTATTTTTTGGGGGCTGCAGATTGTTACCCTGGAACCCGTTAAGTATGTCGTTACTCCAAGAAAGTGCACTAATAATGATTTGAGAATCTGCATGAAAGAAATAGAGATATCCCAGGACTGATAATATACCAAATACTGGGTAAGTACAAGCATAGATAACTGTGTGCTTGTCAAACTGTTTGTTAAGTTTCTGTATATTTCATCAAAGCAAGGGATCTATCAACAGGGATAATTATGGTAGGCGCAATTCATTACCAGCGGTAAAACTTGATCCAGAACCATTTGTAGTATCCAAAATACATGGAGATTTTACGCCAGAAAATTGAACATTCATTCAAGTATATATTATGCCTTTCAACAGGTGCCATGGTACTTGCAGACCGTGGATTATGCCTTTCAACAGGTGCCATGGTACTTGAAACAGAACAATCAGTTGCAATTAGAAACAGAAATAAATCAGTTGCAAATTTTAGAAACAGAAATAATATATTTGAAACAGAACAATCAGTTGCAATTAGAAACAGAAATAAACCAGTTGCAAATTTTAGAAACAGAAATAACATATTTGAAACAGAACAATCAGTTGCAATTAGAAACAAAAATAAATCAGTTGCAAATTTTAGAAACAGAAATAACATATTTGAAACAGAAAAATCAGTTGCAATTAGAAACAGAAATAAATCAGTTGCAAATTTTAGAAACAGAAATAAATCAGTTGTTGTTTGCAACGGATGAAAAAATTGTTCTAGGAAACACATTGCAACAAAATTTGCAACTACCTTTTCCGTTGCAAGGATTTTGCAACCCAAACAATAAGTCAAAGCGGTCGCATAAATAGCGACGAGGCTTCCTGCGACTGCCTTTGCAACGGAAATTTTCGGTTGCAAACATCAATTTGCAACCGATTTTCCTGAATTGCAACCGAAAAATCCGTTTCAGTTGCCCGATTTTCTTGTAGTGTTTCCTGCACCTTCACTGTTTTCTGTCAAATCCGCCATTCTGACTGAGCTGATGAACTGTCTGAACCTAAGGTTTTTCTGCACTGAAAAGCCGTTGACCCAGTATTCTCGCTCACTTCTTTATTGCTGCGGGAAAGGGATGGGCAAGGTTTAGACTCGGGGATAGGTAAGGTTTAGACCCGAAGGTAAGTGTTTAGGCTGAAGGCTCAAGTAACATGCACATTATCGCTTTAACTTTTGCTCGAAACACATTTTCTCCTAATCCTAATTGATCGGAAAAGATGAGACCTTGAAAGGTCAAGATTGAAAATTAGAGATCGGACCGAGGAGGTCTCGATTGAGGATTTGACCGCGAAAGGTCGAGAGATGGAAAAATTGGAAATCAGACCGAGGAGGTCTCGATTAGGAATTTGACCATGAAAGGTCGAGGTAGGAAAATCGGAGATCGGACCGAGGAGGTCTCGATTAGGGATTTGACCATGAAAGGTCGGGATGGGAAAATCGGAGATCGGACCGAGGAGGTCTCGATTAGGGATTTGACCATGAAAGGTCGAGATAGAAAATCGGAAATCGGACCGAGGAGGTCTCGATTAGAGATTTGACCATGAAAGGTCGAGATAGGAAAATGCAATTATGATTACATTAATTGTTCAAGTTTACTTAAAACAATGTCTTTTATTAATATCTATTTGGTTGGAAAAGGGAATTTGCCCTTCTTTTTCACAACTACTCTAGATCCTGGATCAGTGGGTTCCGTCACTACGTCTATAAGACCCTCGTATTCCACCTGTATTTCGACCTCCCAGGGTGGACAACCCCGGGCGAGGGTCCTATAGGGCACGCGGATCCCACCGACCGAGAGTAAAGAACGCTCCTAATGGGTCTAGCGGGTCATAGGAACTTTCAATGCACGAGCGATGCGGATTATAGTCAAGGCAATACCGGGAAAGTCTCGTCTTTCTGCCTTGATAGGATTTTGGCAGAATTTCGCTTGAGCGAATGACGTTTTGACTTTTGGTAATGTCCGAGAATATAATAGGCATGGGTCGGGCGGTAAAAGCCGGATGACGCAGTGTCACATTGAGCTTCGTTGCATTCGCAGTGCGTGAGTCAGAATCGAAGTCAATGCCGGGTCAAGATCTTGCCAATTTTTCCTTGTCGGAATTTTAGCAGAGCTTCGCTTGAGCGAAAGATCTTTTGATTTGTTGGCAAAGACTCGGTCTTGACTCTTACGCATTCCGTGCAGGTCAAGGTCAATAGTCAATGTCGGAGTTGAGATCTCGCCAATTTTTCCTTGTCGGAATTTTGGCAGAGTTCTTCTTCCGTTATGAACTAAGGCTTGACCTTTACGAGGGTATGCAACTGGGCTATATTACACGGACTAGACCAAAAACCAACCAAGAAGTCACGGTTTTTTGAAACGTGTGACACGGACTGTGCATTGGTCGACACTGGCTGCCATGGGGAGGTTGGGATGATTCCGTGCGCGCCCGGGAGCATCGTAAGGGCTGTCCGTGACAGTGGAACCACCCTCGGGTTTGAAGGACGTGCGTGCAAAAGTGTACGGGATATATCGGTGCGCGTAGTGTGCGGTCTCCTAAAAATGTTCCTTTTTGAGTTAAAACAGATTTTCATAAATGTGTTTTAAAGGAATGATTTTCGGGACGGGGAAAATGCAACACATAAGCACGTAAATTTTAAGGAGCCCGATCAGTCATGGAGCCGAGTAGCCCCAAGGCTGCTAGGACTGCCCGGATTAACCATGATTTTTCCTGGTGGAATTGCCACCGAGGTCGCCCAGTCAGAATTCAAGGAGGATTGAGCCGTACGACTGCATGGATCAATTTTCCAGGTTCCACTCCTTTTGCTATTTTTCGGGTTGTTTCTCGTTCAAAGTATGCACAGATTCCAAGATGCAAATGATGCAATGCATGGTAAAGAAAGCAAGCATGATTAATGAAATCGGCGATGGGAGTCTAACCCGCTCAAAGGGAAAAGCTTTCTTTATATTTTTTTTCGAAAAAAGTGATACTGGTACGTGGATTGTTAAACCACCGGTTATCCCAACTCCCACGTCAGGGAGTGTACAGGAAGGGTAAGTGGTTTCCACCTATATACCGAGTATCAATTTTTTTTGTTTTGAAAATAAAAGCTTTTCTCCTTTGGGATTTCCCCAGCGGAGTCGCCAAACTGTGAATGTGTGCCCAAATTTTGTTTTTGTTGGATTCACGCGAGTTTGAAGACATCCGATTTAATATGAAAAACGGAGTCGCCACGCCATTTTGATTACCTCAAAACTTTGAAAAAAAGGTTTTATGGGTTCGGAGGTTAAGTTACCCCTTGGGAAGAACGTTTGGCGTTCACCCAAGGTGCCTTGCCGGAGCAAGTCTCCCATGATTTCATTAATCGTGCTTGCTTGCGTGCTTTCTTGTGTGCATGTGTTTGAAAATAAGGAGGGAATGTCCCAAGTTGTCTTCCGGACGTACAAACCATTTATTGGTTGTCGCTCGGGATTCCTTGGAATTTATGTATTTGGGATTATGATCCCGCCCTCATCTTGTGACTTGTGATCATCGCATTTTAACCTCGGGACCCTCGGGACTTGCGTGATCGAGAGAATGACTCTCTTTATGGTCAAAGATGAGGTTCTTTAGAAAAGGAAGGTCCTTAGCCCATCAATCCTACGCTTTAAGACGGTCGAGCTCGTATGGATGCTTCATACTCTTTCTTAAGCGATAATTGGAGATATAGGGTTCAAGGTTGTCCCTTTCTAAAGAAATATGGAACCTTTAATGGAAGGAATGATGTAAAGATAGGATCTTTTACACCGGTCTGTTCCTAGGTTGCTAATGGGGGAAAGGGGGAAATGCATGATTAAAAAAATGACACTTTAGTGAAAAGATGGCATTTTAAAGTGTAAAGAATGTCTTTTGGTTGCAAGAGATGCCTTTTGTGCAAAGAAAGGATTTTTATGTAAAGAATGCATTTTTATGTTGGAAAATAGTATTTAATGCATAAATGATGTATGAAAATGGAAAAGAATGATTCTTTAATGCAAAGTATGCATTTTGAGTGTGAAAATGAGTTTTTGAATGCAAAAGATGCATCTTTAATGTGAAAAGGGGGTTTTTTGAGTGCAAAGGATGCACCATTAAAGCAAAGATGTCATTTTGGTGAAAAAGATATCCTTTTAATGCAAACGATGCTGCTCCGTATGCAAATGTTTTAGTTGAAATGCAGATTGATGCATTAGAAAAGGCAAACATCAGATTACAGCTGAAAAAGATGAGAAATCTGCAAACTGGCTACTTATGTCGCGTGACATAGGCTGCCTATGTCGCGTGACATAACAAGCCATTTTGCAGAAGCCTAAACAGCTGAGATTTGCAGAGGTAACAAGGCACCAAAATGGTCAAGTTACTTCACAAACAAATCTCAGAGAGCGTGTTTATCAATAATGAACACTTCAAGAGGGTGTGGACATGAGGGATCCACACTCATCTTGAGTGTTCATGCAAAACCAAGTCAAACCGGAGCTTTTACATGAAATGTGATGAAATCAAATGTGGATCTATGAAATATGAAGCTAAAGCATGTAACTTTAATCAGAATGTCGCATTATCAACGCATGTAGCATGTAGATCTTATGTATAATGAAGATAGGAAGGGGAAAAGGGTAGAAAATCGTTACCCTTGAAGACCACGACTCCCTATATCAAGTTAGATATAGGGGCCTTCGAAACAGCAACCTCCGGGGACTGAATTCAATCCTTGGCTCCGTGGGAATCCTTGGTTCTTGGTGTGTGTGAAAAGTGTGTGTGTGGGAAGTGTGTGTGTGGGATTGATTTGGGAGGATTATTATGGTTTGGAAGGTATGTGAGGAGAGAGGAGGCTTCTGGGCGTATTCCCTATAGAGGGGGACTGAGGGGTGAAAGAGGTGTGTCTAAAATGAGAGGTGAAGGCCTCTATTTATAGGTTGCCTGCATGGGCTTGTTATGTCGCACGACATGATAAGCCATAACCGTTTTCCTTCTAGAAACATGCAAGGTGGCATGGTTCTAGAACTCTCTCTGGCTGGTTATGTCGCACGACATAAGTAGCCACATGCAGTACCTTCTAGAAACATGCAAGGTGGCAGGTTTCTAGAAGGTTTCATGGCCTATTATGTCGCACGACATAAGTAGCCACATCTGGATCCTTCTAGAAACATGCAAGGTGGCAGTCTTCTAGAAGGGAATTCCTCATGAAATAAAAACGTGTTTCTTTGGCTAAAAGCAGTCTCTTATCCCCTTAAGTGATTTGAAACAGTTCCGGAATTATTCCGGAACTCTAAGAAAGTTCGGGGAATTACCGGAAAACTTGCCGGAATTGCCGGGAAACTTAACCGGAAGGCATGAGCCAGATTTGGATACTTACAAAACCGCAATTTTGAAACCGCACCTGAAAAACCCTCTCCAGATGCAACTGCAAGGGAAGATGAAGTTGAGAATTCCCCTATCCAGCTTATAGAACCTCTTCGTCAACTTACCTTCCATGACTTCACTGAAGGATCTAACGATGTTCCAATTGAAGATCTTCAGCAAACCTCAGTCCAACCTGACTTACCCCCGGAGGTTCGTGAAGTCGGCGATCGCCACCCTCACTAATGTGATTGGTGATCTGTTTTCCGGTGTTCAAACAAGGAGATCAAATTATGATGAGCATACTTCTCTTTTATCTCAAGTTGAACCCAAGAAGATTGATGAAGCACTCCAAGATTCCAGTTGGGTTGTTGCTATGCAAGAAGAACTCAACCAGTTCGAAAGATGCAAGGTCTGGACTTTGGTGCCTAGACCGCAGGATCAAGGAGTGATAGGAACTAAGTGGGTATTTAGGAATAAGATGGATGAGAATGGAAGCATCACTAGGAATAAAGCAAGGTTGGTTGCACAAGGATATAGGCAAGAAGAAGGAATTGATTATGATGAAACATTTGCTCCAGTTGCAAGATTGGAAGCTATTAGGATCTTCTTAGCCTACGCCTCTTTCAAGCGTTTCAAGTTATATCAAATGGACGTAAAGAGTGCTTTCCTCAACGGTGAACGCAAGAGACCGTGTATGTTGCTCAACCTCCTGGATTTGAAGACTCCAAATTTCCCAATCATGTCTACAAACTCCGATAAGCTTTGTATGGACTTAAGCAAGCTCCAAGGGCATGGTATGAGACTCTTTCTAAATTTTTACTAGAAAAAGGATTTAAACGTGGTAAAATTGATACAACTCTTTTTATTGCCAAATATAATGAGCATACTTTACTTGTTCAAATATATGTCGATGATATTATTTTTGGTTCTACTAATGAGTTGCTTTGTAAGCGTTTCGAGAAGCTAATGAAAAGCAAGTTTGAGATGAGCATGATGGGAGAATTAACTTTCTTCCTCGGGCTTCAAATCAAGCAATGCGAAGAAGGTATTTTCATCAGCCAAGCCAAGTACACCAAGGAGCTAATAAAGAAGTTTGGATTAGAAAATGCTAAAGCATATGATACTCCTATGGCCACCGACAATAAGCTAGATAAAGATCTCAAAGGTAAGAAAGTTGATCAGACTTTATATCGAGGTATGATCGGCTCATTACTTTACTTAACTGCTAGTAGGCCCGATATTATGTTCAGTGTCTGTGTATGTGCTCGCTATCAAGCAGATCCTAGAGAAGCACATCTTATTGCAGTCAAGCGTATAATCCGCTATTTATCTGGAACCACTAACCTTGGACTTTGGTATTCCAAAGATTCGAACTTCGATCTTGTAGGTTATTCAGATGCAGATTATGCAGCCTGCACTATTGACAGGAAAAGCACTAGTGGTACTTGTCATTTCCTCGGAAATAGACTAGTTGCTTGGGCCAGCAAGAAGCAAGCTTCAGTTTCAGTGTCAACCACAGAGGCTGAGTATATTCTTCTTTGGTAGTTGTTCTTTGTCAAATCCTTTGGATGAAGCAGCAATTGGTAGACTATGGAATCCATGAAGGGAATTGCCCCATCATGTGTGACAACACTTCAACTATTTCAGTCTCCAACAACCCTGTCATGCATTCCAAGACCAAGCATATTGATATCAAGTATCATTTCCTCAAAGACCATGTAGAGAAGAGGAATATCCATTTAGAGTACGTGGGGACAGACAACCAGATTGCTGATATCCTCACAAAGGCTCTTGACTCCAAGAGGTTTTCCTTCCTTAGAGGAGAAATGGGTATGCTTGAACTTAAATAAATTCCATACTGTTATTTGCTAACTTGGGTGTTGAGTATAGTTTCAAGACCATGTTGAAACCGCGTGCATCAAACCGCAAAATTGCCCAACCGCACCTGCAGCCAACCGCGTCATTCAAAACCGCATGCTGCAGCCTAACCGCTTGGATCTCAACCGCGTTTTCAACTTGGAGTATTTTCTATCTTTACTTACTTATGTTTATTTAAAAAAAAAAAAAAAAAAAAAAAAAAAATACTGTCCAAATTCTTTTATTTATTTTTCAGTCCTTATTTTTCTTTAAGGGTTTATTTGCAAATGTTTTCCCACGAAAATTTAAATTTTGAGAGCATTCAATGCAAAGGGAACATTAGCATTAAATGGCCTTCATGTCAGCCGTCATTGGTTGATGTGAGAAGCTGAAAGGGTGATATATTTGCAATGATTCACTGAGTTGGTGAACCAATGTGTCCTTTCAACTGCCAAACCCTAATCCTTTTCTATATATAGAAGACACAATACACCTTTTCAAACTTTTACTGTCTTCTCTCTCTGTCATCGTACTATCTGTCAGAGTTCACCAAACTCATTCTTCAAAAACTTCATAAACTTTGAGTTTTTCTTCTTCAATGGCTCCCAAACAACCCATTGATGACATGGTATGACTTCTTGAACTCAAACTCTCTTTAATCTTCTGCAAATCATACATGATATTGAACTGTTTCTACCATTGATGAACACCATGAAGCTTCGAACACCCTTAACTGACTTTTGTTCATATTTGCTTCAAATCTTGATCATTTTGCTTGATATTTGTTAGGTTTTGTTCGGAATCATGCATAGATTAAGTTTCTAAACTTTGTTTTATGATCAATCAACATCTTGAACACTGATTTTGAAGTTTAAAGTTTCTTAGGTTCGAAACCCATTTTTTGATTTTTCCATTTTCTGGGTGATTTTGAGCAAAGTAGATGTTTTTATTGTTATATTATTAATCTACTGCTCAATGTGATCACTTTGACATGTTATTTGTTCATTTTGGTTAACATTTTTCAAAATCCTTGTTCTTGGTGTTCTTCGTGTTCTTCATGCATTCATATGACTGTTCATCTTCATTTTCAGATTTTCCTTATGTTTTGGATTGACCTAAGTTTCAAATCTTGTTTTCCATACTTAGAAAATTTCTGAAAATTTTAATTGTTGATTTGCATGCTTGAACCGCATGCCTTATAACCGCATGACATATGTTTTGAAACCGCACTTATTGTTGCTGATTTCATGTTTCAAAACCGCATATTATTTTGTCTCAAAACCGCATGCTGAAAACCGCATATACATTTTCAAAACCGCATGCTAGAAATTTACTTAAGTTTTACTAAGTATATAGGCTGGACACCATAAAATTCCTCTCTAAGCACCGCTTGCAGTGTGGGATAATTTTGGATTACAATGCCACGTACTAAGTATATACTTTTGTATTTTTCTTATTTATTTCCTACTGTGTTCACAGTTTCTTGTGGTTGGAAATTTTCATTTCCAAAACCGCACTATTGCCAACCGCATCTGTGCACCAACCGCATGGGAACTGTGATTTTTCTTAAAAATTCTAACTTGTATGTTTTCTTTGTAGAATATCAAGTATTTCCTACCAGGTTGGGAAATAAATGAACCTGAGATGCGGTCTGATGCTCTGGGAAGGGAGATGATGAGAAAGATGCAAGTTTCTGGAATCCTTCCCCTATTCAACAAGAAGCGTAAATATACCATTTATGTCTTCATTGACCGGTTCTATGAAACCGCCGAGAAGGGAGAAACCGAGCTTCTTGATGGATCCACGATTCCAAGTTTGGTGGGAATTGTTGAAGGACTCGAGTCTCCATAGACTATTTGGACATCGAAACACCTTCGGTTTTCATGTATCCGGTGCCCCCTGTTGAAGTTTCTCAAGAGGTTCAAGATGCTACCTGTTCAACTCTAACAGAAGGCCGCCCTCTCTCTCTAGACTTTACAAAACTACGCCAAGGAAAGATTTTGGTGAAATCATGAGCCATCTGTGCTATCTCGTAGGGAAGTCTGTGTGTGGCAAAACCAGGAAACCACAACAACTTCACCTCTTCTCAATGGCATGCTGCTGTGCCGTCTACAACGAGATGAAGCTCCATTGGCCCAAAATTCTGATGAGAGAACTAGCCAGCAGCATTGATTCGTATCAACAAAAGGTCAAGAATGAGAAGATCGAGATGGAGACCTTTTGGAAGAATGCTAACCGCAATATTTGCAAACTTTCAAAGCATTTAGAGGAGCTTAGGATTGCCAACCCCGAATCGTGTTGATTGGGGTGATGAAGAATCCTTTGGCCTAAAAGCTATGCACTCCTTCGTAAGATCCTTTGGCAATATTGATTATAAAGCCATTTATGATGCCGATACTTCTCAAAATAAGGAGATGTTTGTAGATATGAATCCAAGAATCGCTTCAACCGCGCTTGGGAAGGCTATGAAGAAAGCCTCAAGGAAAAGAAAAGTCCTTCCAAACCGCTCCCTAAATCAGCCTCAACCGCGCCCACTAAACCGCATGGATCAACTGATGCAGGCCCAAGCCAGAAAAAGCAAAGGAAAGAGAAAAAGAAAGAAAAGATGACCCTCATTGATGAGGATGAAGAAGAGGAAGAAGATAACTCTATTCCTCCACTGGTGGCCAGGGCTAAGAAGGCCAAGCAGACTCAGATTGATCTGGCCCAAATGACTGATGAGGAGCTGACAATCTTTTACAAAGCTGAGTTTGAGAGATTGGAAAGAGAAAGGGCTGAGAGGGAAGCTAACAAAGGAAAGTCCAAGGATCCAATTCCCCAACCGCCTCCTTCAAAACCGCCCCAAACCCAAACACTTATTCCAACACCACCTCACTCTCCAAACCGCTCCCATCATTCCTCACCAGCCAAAACCCTATCACCTAAACCGCTCTCTCCTCCTCAACCGCAAAGAGCTGCAACCGCTCAGGGGGAGAAACCGAAAAGGGTTAAGCAGATTGCTCAGAAAAAGACCCCAACCAAAGGCCCCAAGCGGTTTCTTCAACGAGTTCGCAATCAGCCTTCACCTTCTCCATCTTCATCTAACTCTTCTTCCCATTCCACTTCCCATACACCATCCAAATCCCCTTCTAAATCTCATTCTTCCTCCTATCAATCCGAATCACCAACTCCCTCACCTCAACATTCCAACCAATCAAATTCCCCTCAACCTTCAAACCGCGTTCACTCAAATCCTTATTCTCATCATACCCCAGCCATCTCCATTTCAAACCTTAACCGCGAGAAAACACCATCCCCAAACCGCGTAAATATTCCTCCTCCTCCTGAAAATTCCCCACCTCAAAAATCCCCTACTCCTGACCGCCTTCCTACTCCGCCTCCTCAAACCTCACCATCCAAACAAAGAACCCCTCCTGTTTCTGTCCATACCGCCCATACAAGTTCCTCCTCTGATTCTAACCCCATAACTTCTGGGATTCCAACCACCAACATTCCACCCTCAACCGCACCTATCTCAACCGCACCCATTCCTTCCATCCCAATTCCAACCGCTTCCATTCCTTTAACCCAAACTCAACCTATTCCTCCTCCAACCACTTCACCCTTTACTGTCCCAGCCAGCCGTCTTTTCACAACACTCCTAAACCCCTTATCCCAAACCGCACCTCCAACCCAATCTCAACCGCCTCCCTCAATTACCCAAATTCCATCCATCCCAAACGCTCCCTCTGACTACCTTCAAATTCTTTCCACCCTTCAACTGATTCAATCACAGTTGATTGTAAACCAAGGCCACATGCTAAAACTGACTGAATCCAACATGGCCTTAACCGCATCCAATGCCAACCTGGAAGCCTCCAACCGCTCTCTACATGCCAAGGTTGATGCTCAAACCGCTGAAACGGCCGTCATGAAATCCCAATTGATTGATGCCATTAAGGGGGAGAGAGTGTCCACAGAAGCTGTCAAAACCGCAGCTACTGAATGCTTCCAAGCCTTTAAAGAAGATCTAGCTACTGGAGTGCTCAAAGCCATGGGTGATGCGGTTTCAAAGACTCAACTCCAAGAGATGCTCTCCAAGCTATCTGATGAGTTTGTTTCTTCAACCAATCTTTGCTCTGGTGTCTTTCATGAAAACTCTTGAAGATTCCCATCCTCAACCGCAGCAAGCATCCACCTCAGCCACCCCTATCCAAACCGCGTTGGATGACCTGCAGCTCAAAATCTTCAGTGAACTGGACTCCCTCAAAGAAAGAATCAATGTTGATCTCAACATAGTGGGAGACAGTATTAAGGAGCAGGTAAAGAATTTTGATGATGACATTTCCTTCGTGTTTGAGAACCTCAAAGCGAGGCTTCAACCTTAAAATTGACAACTCTATCAAAGAATTGAAGTCAAATCTGGATGTAATCATGTTGACCTAGAACCTTTGAGAGATGCTCTATCTACTCAAACGGTGGCCATCCAGAATGAGATCTTCACCTTCTACAATTCTTTGAAGGCCTGCATTGAAGGATTCACTACTCAGATCAAGGAAAGTGTTGATGGAAACACTAGATCTGTTGATCTTTGTTGGAACCATTCTGCTGCGATTACGTAACCGCACTACGAACAGTTGAGACTACCCTTGCTAGACGGGTTGAAGACCTTAGAGCCCTCGAAGAAATATCATAGGTGAAAGCTCGGCCTTCAGACCTTCAGAACCGCATTTGCCCCAGCAAGAAGTCAATCAACCAAGAGAGCATGCACGCCATCAACATCAACCGCATCAGCACCGACCGCGTCAGCATTAGGACTTCTCTTTTGTAATTCCTTTATCTTATTTTTGCTGAACTCCTTTTTGTCTTGTTGGACCGCACTCCATGTATTTTTGTCCAACTTTCTTTTTTGAAACCTTTGTATTTTGCTTCTCTACCATTGTAAGTGTAACCGCATTGGTAGTAATGAAAAATGCATCATTGGTTCCAAAACCTTGTTCATATCAAACTGCTTGTTTGTAGAACAATGAAACCTCTTATGGCTTATAACCTCATTCAAATATTTTCTAACTTAAAATCACTATTTTGAATTGATGTTTAAACATTCAGTTTAAACCGCACTTTGAACTTAAACTCACAAATTCTTAAGTGCACTGAATGCATTTCTATACCATCCATATTGTAAGTATTTAACTTTCAGATAGTATAGAAATCTATAGCTTAAGCTAAGTGTGTGCATTGACTTGGGACATGAATTACCATGTTAATTCTTATGGACATGTTTTTACCAAGTACAATGTTTGCTTTAGTTATAGTAGGTAATGGCATCAATCAAATAGGGGGAGATTGTTGGGTATGCATGTTTTAACCCTCCTATTTTGTATTAGATTTGATTGATACCATAACCTCCTATCTATTTTAAGGACTTTAGGACCCTATGTAATGAAGCTTAGACTTCAATTTTTTAGCTAAGTCCATTTTATAGAATAGGTTAATCTTAGGCTTGAAGACTGGCACAAGACTCATTGGATGTAAAGTTGCAGTTCCAGCAGTGCATAAAACCGCACCTTAGAACCGCACATGCAACCGCATGTATGATTCCTTGAATCTGCTCAATGAACTACCTCAGTGCAAACCGCTTGTTGAACCGCATTATTGCAGTTCATCTACAACCGCATTCTTGCAACCCCCTGGTGTAGCTAACCGCTCATTCCTAACCGCGTCTCACCAACCGCATCCAATGATTGGTTACTTGAAGTGAACCACTTTTTATCCGTTGAAATCCACGTCAGCAATATCAAAAGTCAACCACCAAATCTTGTCACGTGATTCAATGTCAGAGAAGATCTGCAAGGATCTTGAAAAGGTGACAGGTGTCCTAACCTCATTGCTTGCGGTGGAGCACGATCGGCTTTATCTGCGGCAGGTACAAAGGACAAAAGTGGTTCTTTGTGGACCAATAGGATTGCATCAAGTCTTGTCCTTACAACAAATTTGTAT
The DNA here is from genome assembly GCA_022495995.1 of Adenophora triphylla var. japonica. Classification (NCBI taxonomy): domain Eukaryota; kingdom Viridiplantae; phylum Streptophyta; class Magnoliopsida; order Asterales; family Campanulaceae; genus Adenophora; species Adenophora triphylla. Next base: position 411,928 of record JAFEMH010000481.1, read on the forward strand.
CCAACGGCTAGTTTCTTGATACTTGGGTATAAATACCCCCAATCTTCACCATTTGAAGATTGCTTGAAAAATTGAGAAGTCTTTGTGTTCATAGAAGCCGAAGCTCGCCGTAAATTATTCAACCCTTTGAATCTTCATCTTCAAACTTCAAGAAATATTTCCCAGCCCAGATATCAAGCCTTAACACTTTCAAGAATCATTGAGCTCTATATCTCACAGATTTAAAGAGCCTTGATCTTGTTCTCACACACACACCTCACTTGTTTAATCACATAGATTATACATTTGAGATACACTGGTTATAGTTTTGGATTTGTTCTTCATAGCAAAGATTTTATTGTACTTTGTAATCTCGCAATACTTAATATAAAATCTCTCTTAGAAATCCAAGACTAACCATCTTGGTAGTGGACGTAGATCGTTTACCGATTGAACCACTCCAAATAGCGTGTTCTTACTTACTGCATTTATATTTCCTGTGCTTGCTAATTATTTATCTTTGTCTCTGTTTGATCTTTATTTAGCTATCCATTATTGTGAAATAGTGTTTGGAGTTAACATAGTCAAAATACACGTGTTTGTAAAACTGCTCTCAACAAAACCGCACCACCAAAACCGCATTTTACAAACCGCCTCTCAAAACCGCTTTACACTCTATTATTCCGCTGTGCATTTTACACTGTCACTTGCAGTCTATTATCAACTGCAAGAGGATTTTGTAAGCAAGAGGTTTAGTTTTTAAAAGAGGGCGAAAAATTTTAAACAACTATTCACCCCCCCCCCCTCTAGCTGTATTTTCACCCTTGTTGCCACCTTTGGGACCAACAGAACTCACTAAAAGGGTGCAGACATATGGCTAACTCACACATCAATCTTGATAATTTATTGTCTATTTAAGAATCATCTGCGAGACTATCTATTCGTCTAATCATATTGGAAGTTGGTTCAAAGAAATAAGTATATCATTTTACCATGTTAGCCTTGATAGGTCTCCATAGGATAAAGATTAAAGTAGAGAGGCACTATCATCTATGCACAATATTTTCAAGCCTTGTAAAGATGATTTTATTTCATCTAAATATTTGAAAATGGCAGGGGATTGTCGGGGTATTTACAAAATATAATTTTTAAAGTAGAATATGTTTGTGACGGTTGGAGAAGCAGTTAAGTTAACTTGTTTAAATGTGAATCTTGGTGATTTTGTTAAAAGGATAGTTATGAGATTAATATTCTACAGCCTTGTTGGATTAATTAAGTATAGATGGGACTGTTATAAGTGTTGAAAAAATTGTGCATTAATGTGAATGAGAAATTGATTTTCTCTAGTTAAATTGGAATTTAAGGTGTGACTTTTGATAATTGGGTTAATGACAATTTAGGGCCTGAAGTATACGGACGGTACACATTGGGGCCTGAAGTCTTAAAACTATCAATTTAGGGCCCAAACTTACAATTTTGATCAATTTGGAGCTTTTTGACGGAAAACGTTAAAAAATCCCGTTAAGTGACCATGTGCGAAGCATGTGACATTCAGTGAGAGCATTTTGGTCATTTCGCGTTCAGCCAAGACTTCAGGCCCTAAATTGTCATTTTCCTATAAAATAATAAATAAAAATATTTAGTTTTTTTTTACAAAAAATAATTAGTAAATTATCCAATTTATAAAATATTTTTTGAAACATTAATAAATTATTTTAGTAGCATTATTATATTTAAACTAAAGCTAAATATTTTATTTTTTAAGGAATATATATTTATTTCATTGATTTTAAAATAGTCATATAGAAAATAATCCCATCTTCTTCCCAAGCCGAGCGCCCCCCCTTCCCCACCCACCATCTTCTTCAATAGCGCCGCCCCCATCCACACCGTCTCCTCCAACAACCCCATTCTCTTCACTCATACCACCGTCATCCACCCTTAAATCCCGCCCCTCCTCCCATCACCTCTTCTTAAACCTTCCTTCTTCTCCCTTCTTTTGTGTCTCCCTAGTCCCCCACCACCACCCACCGCCACCCCTTTCCCCACACCCTCCTCTCTCTCTCTCTCTCTCTCTCTCTCTATGATTTTTGTCAATTCCACTCCCTTTCTCTTCCCCCATTCTACCCTTACCCACCCCTCTAACCCTAGAAATTCAACAACCCCTTTTTTCACCAAGAATTGAAACACCAGACCTTAAACCCTTCAGTTTCTAAGTGCAAATCGGAGCGTAGGAGTCGATGCGTTCCCGCTGAAAAGGTTGGATGCCTTTCTCTTCTGGCCTCCGCCTCTCCGTCGTGAAGATGGCGGGATATTTGATGAATCGGGATCGACGGGATCTTCCTTTCCGCCCTTGAATCCTCCCTATTGTCGGTTTCGCCAAAAGGGGCTGCCACCAATTGTTGAATTGTCGACAAAATCGACAAAGAGGATACTTATGGATGTTTGCTCCGATTGTTCTAACCAAAGTAGATAGAGACGGGAGATATTGGAGAAGACGGTGGGTTTAAGAAGTGGTGACTTTGAAGCGGAGATGTATGCCATTTCTAAGATTGAAAATGGGTGGCGATGGGATCAGTGGATCTGAGCTCTGGGGTTCATGCGGTGGCTGAAGGCGGCGGAAATTGAGGAGATGGCTTGGTGCCTGGATTAATGGGGGTGTGGAGGACGATTTGGTGGACGGAGAAGGTGGGTTTTTTGAGGGGGTAAAAAATATTTTTATTTTATAATTTTCTTATTCATTATATAATTATTTATTTCTATATGACTATTGTAAAATCAATGAAATAAATATATATTCCTTAAAAAATAAAATATTTAGCTTTAGTTTAAATATAATAATGCTACTAAAATAATTTATTAATATTTCAAAAAATATTTTATAAATTAGATAATTTACTAATTATTTTTTGTAAAAAAAAACTAAATATTTTTATTTATTATTTTATAGGAAAAATGACAATTTAGGGCCTGAAGTCTTGGCTGAATGCGAAATGACTAAAATGCCCTCACTGAATGTCACATGCCTCGCACATGGTCACTTAACGGGTTTTTTTAACGTTTTCCGTCAAAAAGCCCCAAATTGATCAAAATTGTAAGTTTGGGCCCTAAATTGATAGTTTTAAGACTTCAGGCCCCAATGTGATACCGCCCGTATACTTTATGCCCTAAATTGTCATTCCCCCTGATAATTAACCAAAAATTGAATTCTTTTTAAAGGCTTTTATGTTTGGGTTGTTACAATAACAAATACTCCCTCCTTCCCATAAAATTTTACTCACTTACTGTTTTTCGCGGAAAATAAGAAATAATGTTATTAAAGTAGGAGTTGTGAGTGGATAGGAGAGAGAAAGTGGGGTAGAGGATAGTAAGTGGATAATTGTTGTGAGTATGACAAATGGGTCTCAAGAATAAAGAAGTATTAAAAAGTTTACTTTTTAGGAAGTATGACTTTTAAGTGGAACGCTCTAAATGTCAAAGTGGGTAAGGTTTTATGGGACGGAGGGAGTATGGGTTATTTCTCATAACAGCTCTTTTATTAATGTATTGATTTCTCTAATTAAGTTAGAGAATATGTAACAACAAAAATCATAATGTTGAGGTTAATTATACATGGTTAATGCCAATTAATCCTAAGTTCCCTACATGTTTTTCATATATTTGTTGTTGTCTTTTTTTTTTGCTAGTAAGAAGAAGTTGGAAGAAAAAGGAGAATAGATAGAACAAGAGAGAAGAATAGAAGAATAGAGAATAAAAAATAGAGAAGATGTTGATAGAAATTTTTTGAGTGTTGTAAACTATAGAGTATAAGAATCTTTTTTTGTCAAAATATTCTTCTTGGTCTCTTTAAATTTCTTGTTGGTGATATTGTTCAAGCATACTTTCAATTCGCCGGGAGGATTAAGTGCGAAGTTGCACCCGGTTCATCCGTTTTATAATGGGAGACTAACGCCCATGTAAGCCTCGAGCACTGATAGAGAGTTGGACGAATTAGTTTTAAAGAAAGTGTACACGACTCGTACACAAGTGAATCAAGATAACTTACATACGGTTTTCTTTTTTCATTTTCTATTTTGTATTGTAAATTGTATTCCAATTTTATTGTAATCCTTTTTTATAGTTGTTGGATGTGATGGTTAGATGTACTGGCAAGAGGTCGGCGCCCATGGGGGTACGAGCTAAAGAAAAAGTACTTAAGTCATACGAGGAATGAGATGTTCCTTAATATTATATTTATTAAAATACATAAGTTCTAGTAACAGAATTTATGAAAGTGCAAATAGTTCATCTTAAAGCGACGAACCTAGACACAATATGAGGACCAAAAGTGCAAGATTTTAATCCTGATTTTCTATCCATTTTGTTCGAAAACAAACTGACAAATGTTAAAAAAAAATGTTATGTGTCTTGTTGAGACAATAAGCAGTTAACATTCGAATAGAGTTCATCATATATATTGAGGAGTTGGTTGATCTCCCTCCATAATGCGAACCTTTGGGTTGCAAATGTTAATAAAAGGAACTATAAAAATGAATTTATAGAAAGATAAATTCTTGAAAAAAATAGATCCTGAAGAAGAGGAAGACTTTCAAGATATATAGTATAAAGAGTTAGAATTTCAAGAGATAAATTTCTAAACAGAAATAATATTGAGAAATAAACTTTAAACAGACGAACTTTTGAATTTGAAAAGGGAGATTTTTGTAAAAAAAGAATCTCAAAAGGTAGACTATCGAGATATAGAATCTGAAGAAATAGATTTTTAAAATGATAGACTTTTAAATAAATTTCTTAAATGGTATAGTCAGAAGATTTAGAAAAATTCTCAAAAGATAAACTCTCGAATAAGTTGATTATTGAGAAGTAAAAGTTTGAGACTATCACAATCGGGTATGTGAAGTCAAAAGAGGATCCGTCTACCTAAGGGTATGAATAGGAGATCAATTAATTGTTAAGGGGAATGGGTTTAAAAATTCACAATTAAAGAACTTATAGTAGACACTCAACCTTGAGAATTGGACATCCCAAAACCTTGGTTCAATGAGACAACTAAATTATCATGTTCGATCGAAACACTTTGAACTTGTTTCACACTCATTTCTAGAACATCTAAGTGTATGTATCTGCATCAAGTGGTGAGGGTAAGTTGTAAAAACTTTTTAATGATTCATATACCCACTACGTGGTGGAGCAGCAGGATACTTTTTATAGGAGATCACATATATAATTGATAAGTAATAAGGCCGTTTCTAAATTGAACACTTATGAAATCAAGCACGGTCCAGGGCCGAAATGGACAAAAACGTGAGAACAAAACGTGTTATATCTATTATTGTATAAGTACAATTGTCATGTTATACATTATACAGTCAAAGCATAACGCTATCAAATGGCTAGTATATACAATAGTATTTTACTAATGAAGGTTCAAGGCCACAAACTACCTATCTTGATACAATAATGGTTAGTCGAAACTTACAGACGAGTCTGCATTCATGCATGCATTAATTTATTATTTATTTGGGGGATTGTTGGAATTTTTGTTTTGTTAAAGTGGTGTTTGACCGACTTTTTACCAAAATTCCATTATGTTCAATTCTATGCAAATGGAAATTAATTGAATAATTGTAATCTACATTTGAATTAGATTAATTTGATATATTTTTTTTCTCAAAACCAATTTATGGTGAATGAGAAATTAATATTGAAGATATGCAACTTGATAATGTAATTTTAATAGTAAAATTGATATGTAAATGACATTTTTGTTTTCAAAAGACACCAAATATGTGAAATATGTGTTAGGGCAAAAGATTTAATATGTTCGAAAACATTATTTCACCTTTGAGTACTAAAATTTGATCTATTAGTCATATGTTACAGTTTGCTAGAAAGATAACAAAAAGACATGTCTATTTGTAAGATTTGACGAAAAGACATAGCTTTTCGTTAGAAAACTAACATAAACTAACAAAAAATGTCACTTTCGGTCAAAAAATAACGAAAACGTGATTTCCTTTAAATATTTAGCGGATCAGATTGTGTTGACGGATTTTCACTTGAAAATCTAGTGGAAGTGACCTTTTCTTGTATGGAATATATTCAATGTATCTATACTTATGTCTTTTTGAATAAAAGAATATAACTCTTCAATTACTATAAATAAATCCTACTAATTTGTCATTTATCATCCAATTCACAATCTAAAAACATAATTAAGTGGAATTATGTGTATTATTTATAGATTTCAATGTAATTCTCAAAACATATATGGAAAACAGATAATCTTGTTGCATAAAGTCTTATTCAAAGTATGAAAGTTTGAAACACGGTTTATTTCGCTGAAATCTTTGATTCAATTGCTGCTATAAAAAATTGTAAAGTCGTTTTATATTGAGAGAAAATTGCCACAGAACGTTAGCAACAGTGCGGGACAATATCTTCTTGTAAAAATTGTGTTCAACACAAAACTAGACTGTAAGTACGCCAATCCAATTCGCGACCTTTCCAGATGCATTTTAATATGATAAAATTGCATTTAGGGGCGTTTTGGTAAATTCCCGGTCCATCCCGAGACTTTCGGAAACATTTTATATGTTTCTCGCGAAGGAAGTACTTTTTGGTACTTTGCTCAGGCTAAAGGACCTAAAGAGAATAAAACTGTTTTGGACTTTTTAGGTATTACCTAGGAAGGTTCCAGAATCAGTTTTGGCGCCAAAAACGGTTATGGTCACCTTGTGTCACGCGACAAGTCGAGGCATGGAAAGTGGTTACGTTACGTCGTGCGACACAAGGCTACCATAGTCTGCAGCTATAAATAAGACCCTACCCCTCTCAGTTTTAGATCCGAATTTTAGCCTCCTAACGAAACCCTGCACAAATCACCCCATAAACCTCCTCTCTCTCTCTCTCTCATACCAAAACCACCCAATTCCCTCTCTACTTCCCTATACACTTGAAACCTCTGAATTCAGCTCTCAGTTCGTGCTCAGATCTCCATCTAGAAGTTGAATTGAAGACACCTACACCTAACTTGGTGTAAGAGTTGAGGACTACAAGGGTAACTCTCTCCCCTCTTCTCTCTCTCTCTCTCATTTATTTGTTTTAATTACTCTCTCTCCTTCTCCACTTGATAATCAGGCTCCATCTGCCTCAGATTATCAATTGGCAACTGCAATCTCTCTGTTTAAATAGCTTATACTTGAGTCCAATTGCTTGATTATGGTGTGATTTGCTTGGATTTGCAATTTGGACATCAAGGGAGTGTGGATCTTCCATATCCACACTCCTTTGATTGATTCGTGTTTAATTCGTATTGTTCTTACTGTTTATGATATAATTGTTGTGTATTTGTTAGATCTGCATCTCAGTTTGTGAGGTACCTGCAGATGGTAAACATATGTCACACGACACATTTGGACATGAGGAGTCCTGTGTCACGCGACATGTCGTGACCATCTGCAGGGACCATACTTCAGTTGTAGTTTGTTTTAATTAGTTGTTTTAGCATTTAGTTTTATGTTTATGTTGTTCAGTTCCTAGATCTGGTTTTGTTTATTTCATCTGGAGATTTGGTGATCTGTTTGGTTGTGAGCCTCTGCAAGGTGACCATTGATGTCACGCGACATATCGGGACAAAGGAGTCCTATGTCACGCGACAGATGTGATCCTTTGCAGAGGACCTCTTTTCTCTTGTAACCTGTTCTTGTTGCTGTAAAGGGATGTGGCCTCCCGAACTATCGGTCTACAAGTTGTAATGATCTCTCTTATTCAATAAAATTCATGTTTATCACACTTGTCTATTATCATTGTTTGCACGTTTCTTTGAATTATTTGGATGTCTAATTAGAAAGACTCGTCTACGGACGAGGCGTGTTGGGTGAACTCTCGGTTCTTCCCAACACGTAACCTGACCCCCGAACCCACTCTCTGTCAAAAAGGTTTTCAATGTTTCCTCTTAAAAATGGCGTGGCGACTCCTTTTTCAAACTCCTAAATTTTCGGGCGAGCGCACATTCAATGGCGACTCCACTGGGGACATTGCTTTTTGAAAACCTGTTTTTCAAAACTAAGTGGGTCATGCTTTCGTTCGTTTAGACATCCAATGTATTCATTCTATGTACATCCTTGATAATCATGTGCGATACATGCATTTTATGAGATCTTACAATTTGTATGCCTTTGTTTGTTGTTTGTGGTTTATCTGTTGTTGCTTTGCTGGTTGGTTTCATCCCTTGCCAACGAGAGGCAGGGGCTAATCTCAGTTTTGCAGGAGTATGGTTCAGTGACTTCCCTGGTCGTGCGACAGCTTTGTCTCTTACTGTCCTGTGTCACGCGACAGGTTTAGTCACTAGACAGGTTTCAGGTTCTGGCTTGAGGGCAGTCCCTTGAATCAAGAAAGAGATTGCTCAGCTGACTGTTGTTCCTTTTCTTCCTTGAGAGTTGGGTGTGTGTTTTTCCTTTTCTTAATAAATAAAATGAATAAATGAAAAATGTGATTTTTTGTAAATAAAAGAATATAGTCATCCGCACACTACATCACATAGTTTTAGAACCCTCGGGTACGACGGACGGCATCGCGGACGGTGATAATATTCACCTACGTTTGAGCGCCTAATGTCTAACCTATCCCCCTAGCGCGTTTAGGTGGCGCCACACTTAAACCTTACCCACGGTTGGTTTTTGACATGACGTTTTAACTACATCAAAATGGTTTGTTTTTTAAATTTCCGAATAAGTTCTATTACCTCCCTCAAAACCCCGCACCTTGTGGGCATGTTGCCAACGCAACATGGTTTCACGTGAGGACTTGTCACTCCCGTGGCGTGTCCTAAACGAGAGATCATGCCGCATTGTCATCATGCACCGACGAGAGGTCATGCCGGATTTTTCTTGGAATTTCTCCGAGAATACCTGTTATGCTGCCCAAATTTCCCTAGAAATTGGGGCTACTCGTCCGTCTCACATCGTGTTAGGTTTTGTTTAGGTATCATTACTTATTATTAATTTCAAATGCAAAACATTTAGTGTAATTTGAACGTTGCGTCCCTAGGTTTCCTCAAGGTATAGTTAGCATAAATAAAGGATTAGCCTTTCCCAACCGTTCTTAGGATTTAAATCGTTGATTTATACTTGAAGATAAATAAATTGTTTGCACGAGTCCTTTCTCTCCGTTCCCCCTCCCTCTCCCGTATTTCCTTTTCTTTCCCTACCTAATAAACCCGTATCTACCCCTGTAGCGGTGACAAGTTGGAAGCGTGTTATGGTATTCTGTGGTCTTTGGGTTCCTATCTTCGAAGCTTCTATCCGTTCTTCAATCTGAGATGTCTGGTGCAAAAGATACGCCATCTTCACTCAGTCTGAAATTCTCCCTACTTCAGGCCAGCTAGAATTGAATGATTTGTCGGTAACAGAGTTGCGAGCTGCTCTTGAAGCCGCCATGGTTCGTGAATGCAAAGCCCAATTGCTTGCTCAAGTTGCCAAAGCCAGAGAGGAAGAGGCTCATGCTAGATTTGTGGAGGCAATGCGCATCCGAGGGGTTACGATAATTCGCCACGAAGATGGATCGTATGAAGAAATCATCAAGACCAGCGGCGCTGTTTACGGGAATGGAGATGCAATGAAAGGTTTGAATGAAGTTGGACAAGATGATGTTCTTTCCCCGATACCTCATGTGGTCCAAAATCAGATTGAGGATGAGCATCCAATCCCTGAGGCTTTCATTATTCCCAACCAAACTGATGTGAAGATTCAATACCAACCAGATTCCCAAGGGCCATGCCATTATGTTACTCGGAAAGGATCACTGATACTACATCCTGATCAAGTTCCCCTGCAAGGAAGTGCTTCGTAGCCACCACTGAGCTCATTTGGTTTCAGCTTGTCATCCCCGCATGATCAACAGTCAGGACCGACCTCATATGTGACAGTGAATCAGATGTCTTTTATTCCAGCTGTAAACTCTACCCAGCAAGGGACGGCCATACCCGAGTCCCCTCCAAAGAAAGTTCGAACGGAAAAGAATAAAGCATTCTGGGGTAATGTGGGAATGCCTATGAATAAATTTCTCAATGTTTTGGTGAGCGGAGGTCTGGTTCAGCCTCTAGTTAATTATATTCCTCTCACTCATAATGAGAACATAGATCCGAGCAAATATTGTCACTATCACCAATATTCGGGACATACCACTTGTGCCAGCATACAATTGAGGAGGGTCATTCAGGAACTCATTGACGAGGGAAAGCTCAATTTAGGCTCCTAAGAAGAAAGCAGCACTCAGGACCTCCGTCAGTTTCCAACGCGCAAGAAGCGAGAATTTGATGACTTGGGAATAACAACTGAGGAGGCTTTTAATGGTTTGATGCAAAGAGGAATGATAAAGCCGCTCGATAATTACCATCCCACCAAGCCCAATCCGAAATTGGATCGCAGTAAGTATTGCTACTATCATCAATACCCTGGTCATGCCACCAACGATTGTGTTCCCCTGAAGATGTTGATTCAAAGGATGGTTGATGAAGGTAGAATCGAAAAGGCTCCTCCCAAAGTGGCCAGTGATCTTCGTCAGCAATTTCAAAGCTTCCCCATCTGAAAGTCAGTCAGTCAGGCGTCATAGGGTCTTAGATGGTTTTATCTTGCTAATAGATGTTTCGTCTTTATGTTTTGGTTCTATTACACTCTTGTTATGAGTCTTTGATTTCAATGAATAAAATATTTGTTTCTATTCTTGCTAGACTCGAGACATTACTTGCATACCAACGTTACATTTTATTGAAACGGTTTTATTCTACATAGTCACCTGTGCTGCTCACCGACTAATGCTTTGAAATGGCTAATGTTTAATTGATCAGAGTAAGAAAACCGACTGATATCCCCATCTTGCGTCTCATATGCTCACATCTTTTTATCCTCGTCGTTTCGTCACTCAAAGAAATTGCACAGATCTTCCTCAAAGTAAACCGAATCAAGAAAACGAAGACTCAAACTCGTTCAGATCATCCGGTAGGGACTGCGGTTGAAACCTTTCACCCATAGGAAGCCATCACCTCACCCTCACCAAATAATACCCCTTCAGTTCAAGATCGGCATATTTTGAAACCCATTTAGCCATCACCAAAAGAAAAGGGACTATCCTTGAGACTCCCGTGATTCAAAAGAAGAGTGACCGTCTCCAAGCTCAAGAACGGCAGAATGCAGTGATCAATCCTGGGGACTAGCTGAAATTCTCCTCTCAAAAGAAAAAAAAGAGAGAGACAAAAATACAAAAAATATATATACAAAAAAAAAGAAAAGAAAGAGAGCCTAGTCCCTAGCGATCCTCTCGAAAGCAAAAGTCAAAGGATCTGGTCATTATTCAAATGGAGTATCAGAGCCAATAAAGAAGCAGCATGGATTGTCCCTCACCATTACCTCTAACCGATCCCAAGCCGTCCTCTCGATTTTAGAGGACATTCCCATTACCATTACCCTCGCCCTTGACCGAAAGCCAAAAGATCGACCTCTCATTCTTAGAGGCAGTAAAAGATGCAACCACAGATTTCCCTCGCCTTAGAAATCCCAAACACGTACCCAAGAGCCAACCTCTCATCTTTAGAGGTTCAGCCAGCAAAAAGCCCAGCCGACCTCTCGTTTTAAGAGGTCATGATATCCCAAATCACCCGAAGACCGATCGAAATCCCGAGACCCAGTCGCAGTTCCTACCGGATAGCAGTTTCAGTCCAACATCGTCGAGATCTAAAACAGATTATTGCTTAAAGAAGAGCCAAGTCCATCCCGGCTCAAAGGACCGTCAAGCGAAGATTGTGCAAATTCCCTCCGTTCATTCGATGTTATATGTCGGCATATTTCATTTCTCCTCCGCAAACACCTGCCGTGAACGTCCCACTGGGGCTTCGCATTTGTGTCTCCCATCGACACTCCAAGAGGACATGTTCTTTCAATTCCCAAAATCCCCAAAAGTCCTCAGATCCTCGAATTCTAATGTTCATTCTTCATTCGGGATAAGCCCGAACTACGGCTACCTGAGCTCCTCCCAAGTAGGGGAATGTAGGCAACCAGAAATGGTCCGGTCGAAATCATAAACAGATCTCAGAAAAATCCGGTCTCCTCAAGGACCATTCCCGTACACCTCCCATCCTTCTAAAGTTTGATCCTCGATATCAGCAGGTTTTCTCTTCAGGATTGATAAAAATATTTGCTCATGTCGGTTTTGGTGGATGAATAACCCGAACATCAATAAAGGGTTTTAAGCAGCTTTGTGATCATGGCGAATAATACAGGTTTTCAAGTGTCTCGGTAAGTCTTCTTCTCTACATTTTTAGGATATAGAGCTAAACACTGTATTTCTGTCAGCAGGGGCTTCCATACACCTTTCCACACCTTGTAATGCTTATACTCTCTTAAAAGAGTCAAACCCAAAGCGAGAGTGTCATACAGAAAATCGGGATACATTCCCACCATTCGAAAGATATGCCCCTGCACCTAAACACTTCTAAATCTCGTCCGCTGACTGATTGACTGAAACTCAAAGAACGATCTCCTCTTAGATTGCTCGATGTTCTGAATGCAATGAAATGGGATGCCAAATTGGGGCTTGGTTAAAGGAAAAGACTGATGAGTTCATTTGTATGTGGACACCGGGGCTGGCTTCTGAATTTCAACCCCAGAGAATGGATTGATCACTTAAAGAAGTTACTCCATACTGGGGCTACTGAGTCTCATGCCTTAGGCCACCGGAGAAGTTTTGAAGTATTGGGAAAGTCTGATTTTGAAGCTCTGCCAGCATGACTTGTAGTGTCACGCGACATAAAGTGTCCCAGTCATCATGAGTCGTGCGACATCCTGTTACCAACACCAGACATCAGTGATTTGCAATTTGATCAGTACCAGGGTACACCCCGACTTGTCTCAGAACACCAAAGTCACCCTGCAAATAAACCTGGGAGAGGGATTCATTCAGTTCAAAAGCATACAAACCCTCATACAACTACCAAGTCATTCAAACACAAGCCATACAAGCCATTTATACTCACTCCATAACCATTCAAAAGAAAAAAGTCATTCATTGTCATTTCTCCAAAAAGTGGACTCGTGCGGATAATAAAGATAACATAAGAGGCTAGCAACAATATGTTAAGTCTAAGAGAAGCAAATAAGTTCTTAATAAAAAAAAAGAGAAAATAAAGAGTTTGTTCGTTTCCTAGCAAGGAAGAAAAGGTGCAATGGTCAAAAGAGGCAATGTTTTAATGCAAGGGGCTACTCCGAGCCATCGTCCTCAGAATTGTAGACACCATCGTCACTGGAACTATCGTCATCAGCATCATCACTGCCCTCTCCGTCTGCATCTCCCTCCTCAGAATCTCAATCAGCAACAGGGTCATGATAAACAATGGGGTCATCTCGGAAAAGCTCGTGAACAGCGGGAATCAATGTAGTCTCAATCTCATGGGGGTCACCAACAGAATCACTCTCATACTCAGGACTAGGGGGAGGACGAGGAACAGTTTTGGTCCTGGGCTTATGTGTATCCTCAGCAGTCATGTCAGTCCGAGCTCTCTTCCGGCTAGGCAAACTCGGGGTAGAATCAGAATCATCAGAATCCCGGCCAGACATCGCTCTCTCCAGTATCGAGCACTCCTATCCAGCTGATCAATCATATCAAGGGCTCCAGTATAATGGCGAGCAAAGCTCCAGTAAACATCAGCAGAGACCTGGTACAGTCATGCAGGAAAGGAGTCAGAAACCAGTCATGCAGGAAAGGAGTCAGAAACCAGTCATGTGTGAAAGACAAAATTTTAAATAGATCAAAGCAGTAAAAGAGGAGAAGACAGTTACTTACAGAGCGAGTACCCTCCAGAAGATGAAAATATGGAAAGATCCTGCTAATGTCAAGGGGAGCTCGTCTCAAGCGATCCTCACCCTGAAGATCAATGAATGAAGGAGGTAGGGGAACATCCACCACATGCCCAGTAGGAAGACCCGCACCATGAGCATCCTGTCTCGGAGCCACCTGTGGAGATCTCAACCTTGTCGCCAATTAGACCCCGTAATCACCATCCTCTGTATAATTAAAAGCTGCCCACCCTGGATCAAAGAAGCCACATCCTCCAATTTCTGAGGAAACCAAATGTCAGTCGGAGGGTCAACCGAGACTCTAGCAGCACTGCCAGGGCCATGCTGTCTACAAAATCGCTCTCCCAGATACAGTGCATCCCCAGACAAGCCCACCAGCAACTTACGGCACTCAGTCAAATGTAAATCATGCTCCAGACCAATCCCAACATATCGACCTCCCCAAGGAAACAAGCTCAAACTCCCGGGAGTCCCCCGCAAGCAAACCAGGGTATCAGGATAAGAAGCCGTCTCACGTCCCCTGGTGTCCGCAGTCCGGACCTTCACCCGAGCTTCTTTCACCCAGCGTCGCATAGCGGGAAACATGGTGGTTGGATATGCATCCCCTACTCTCCAAGCATAACAACCGATAATCTCATAAGCCCAGACCTGGAAAGGAGGAATCAGAGCAAAAATCAGATTGATAAAAGAAGGACAGAAAGAAAATTATGCAAAGGATAGACTCAGATCAGAGAGTACCTCAAATGCAAAATGACAACAGTTGAAGGACTTAGCCCTTCCCCTGCTAACGTCGTCTAGAGCCAAATACATCTCTGCAAGCCCCGCTTCTCCCCAAGATAAAGTCCCAACAACATCCCAGTCCCGCAACAGCTCCAGCAAAGAGATCAAAGCAGTGGATGTGGCATTAATGAACAGCATATCAGACAAGCCAACCCAAACAAAAGCCCTGGCCAACCTCAAAGCCCTCAACCTGTCCTTCTCTGTATCCTCCACCTCAGCTGGATAATCCTGACTCTGCCCCACCAACTAACCATGAAGCTCCCCAAGCTCATATCCATTCCCTTTCTTGCCCCGGGGAATGAAACCAATCAAGTCCATAAAATAAGCCTCAGTGGGAGGCTGGGGATCATCCTCGAGAACGGGCTCCTCTGGATATAAAGGCTCATCAGTAAAAGGAAGTCCCGTGATGGCAGCAAAGTCATAGGGAGTAACAGTCGCCTCTCCCCAGGAAAAGTGGAAGGAGTGGGTAGTCTCCCACCAAAACTCTCGGAATGCTCTCACCAGCCCCGCACTCCTCTGTGTTCCCCCTATACCCTTAGCCATCTCAAAGAATTGACCAAACTTGGCAGTATACACCAAACCCTTGGGCGAGTGCCCCAACTCCTGACTACCCGGCAACAGATCCCATAGCTGGCCTACAACCTTCGGAGATCCTCTAGTGCGCAGCTCCTGCAGGTAAACACAGCGCAGGTATGAATATCCCAATTTATTTAAGAAAAAGCAGAAACTTGTCAATAATTTGTCCCTAATTGCATTTTCATTAGGGTTAGGGCAATTAAATAAGCAGTCATAAGCCCGTAACTATAAGGCAAACCCAGAATTTCAAATCGAAAAATCAACCTTTCAAAAAGGCTAAAAGTAAGGGTTTTTGAAAATACCGTGTTCTTCATCCCCGGAGCGGAAGTATGTTCTCTGAGTAGGGGATAGAAATCTCCTCGCGCTGCTTGAGGAACGAAGGGCCTCTGATTCTGTAGCGCATTCTTTCTCTGCGCAGCCAACTGGGCTTGAGAAGGACCTTTCTTCGTAGGTCGAGGTTAAGGAGGCATTGTTTACAAAATCCGAAGCTAAATCGATACCCTAACCTCCTTGATTTCACTCAAAATTGTGAACTTAGTCACTCTTTTTCACAAGAACCGTCGGCCTCCCTCTAAAAACTTTTTTTCAAAATGAAGACTGTTCGTCGTTTTAAAGGACTGTTCCCTGGCCTTATGAGGTCGTGCGACAAAGTGTGTCCCTTTGCTTTATGAAGTCGTGCGACAAAGAAGTGCCCCCAAAAGATTTTTTTTCCAAAAGGCCCTGGTTTTTGGTAATTAACCCGCTAATCCTGTAGTGTTTCGAGTGTCGCTTCTCCCCTGCAGGTACAACAGTTAACTGAGCAAATCTAAAAGATCGCCCCTCAAAGCAGAACCGAGACGGAAAAGTCCGCGCCTATCTGAATCTCCCCAGGGCACATCAAAAGCCATAAGCCCCACCGTCAGCCGTCAATAAGAGTCGCTGCCCAGCAAGCGAAGTCCTCGACTTACCAAGCAAAGCTAGGGACACAAGAGCCGAACCGTCGATAATTTCCGCTGCCCAGCAAGCCAGAGTCCTGTCACCGAAGTGCCGACAAAGTCCCGCTGCCCAGCAAGCAACCCCCGTCACAGTGATTATGGTCCCAGATCAAAGCCAGCAGTCAACCACAGAAAGCCCCACCGCCAAAACAATAATTTGTCGCCCAAAGAAGCAAGAGTCCTCGTCGGCAGCCTAGTAGCATAGGACCCTCCGGCAGCCTACATCCATCCCAGAAGACAAACAACAAAGATCGCCCCTCCGACAGCCTACAGATTCTAGATACCGGGTTCGCACGCCTCAAAACAAGCTTCCTACCAGTTCGAGACGCCTCAAAACAGTCTCCCACTGTGTTCGAGATGCCTCAAAATAGTCTTCCACCAGTTCGACGCCTCAAAACAAGCCTCCCACCAGTCCAGACGCCTCAAAACAAGCCTCTCCCACTGTGTTCGTACGCCTCAAAAGGTCTCCCACCAGGTTCGATGCCTCAAAACAGCCTCTCTACCAGTTCGACGCCTCAAAAACAAGCCTCCCATCGTGTTCGACGCCTCGAAACAGCCTCCCATCGTGTTCGACGCCTCGAAACAAGCTTCTCACCAGTTCGACGCCTCGAAACAAGCCTCCCACCGTTCGACGCCTTAAAACAAGCTTCCCACGGGTTCGTACGCCTCAAAATAGTCTCCCACTAGGTTCAGACGCCTCAAAACAGTCTCCCACCAGGTTCAGACGCCTTAAAACAGTCTCCCACCAGGTTCAGACGCCTCAAAACAGTCTTCCACCAGGTTCAGACGCCTCAAAACAGTCTTCCACCAGGTTCAGATGCCTCATAATAGTCTCTTTGGGTCAGACACCCCCGAATAGTCTGAACCAAGGTTCTAAAAAGCGCTAGGCGGATGCTAGGCGGTGGAGCCGGGCCTAGCGCCTAGGCTGGGACTAGTCGGGATTAGTCGGGACCTAGGTGGGGCTTAGAACTAGGCGTTGAAAAGGGGCCTAGCGCCTAGGCGGGGCCTAGGCGCCCTTGGGCGGGGTATTTTAGAACACTGGTCTGAACTACGATTTGGCTTGATTCCCTTCCGGGGATACGTAGGAATCCTTTCTCCAAAGGTCCAGCCATCTGATTCCCTAGATCACTGTCTAGCCCTCCGCCTTACCTCCCAGCCGCTCATAGGGATTGGGTCTTATTTTATCGACAACCTCACTTCTTCCATAAGTGACGTTGCCGAGGGGCTCTGTAAGTACGCCAATCCAATTCGCGACCTTTCCAGATGCATTTCAATATGATAAAATTGCATTTAGGGGCATTTTGGTAAATTCTCGGTCCATCCCAAGACTTCCGGAAACATTTTATATGTTTCTCATGAAGGAAGTACTTTTTGGTACTTTGCTCAGGCTAAAGGACCTAAAGAGAATAAAACTGTTTTGGACTTTTTGGGTATTACCTAGGAAGGTTCCAGAATCAGTTTTAGCGCCAAAAACGGTTATGGTCACCTTGTGTCACGCGACAAGTCGAGGCATGGAAAGTGGTTACGTTACGTCGTGCGACACAAGGCTACCATAGACTGCAGCTATAAATAAGACCCTACCCCTCTCAGTTTTAGATCCGAATTTTAGCCTCCTAACGAAACCCTGCACAAATCACCCCAGAAACCTCCTCTCTCTCTCTCTCTCTCTCTCATACCAAAACCACCCAATTCCCTTCCAATTCCCTCACCTCTCACCTCTCTTCAACCCAATTCCCTCTCTACTTCCCTATACACTTGAAACCTCTGAATTCAGCTCTCAGTTCGTGCTCAGATCTCCATCTAGAAGTTGAATTGAAGACTTCTACACCTAACTTGGTGTAAGAGTTGAGGACTACAAGGGTAACTCTCTCCCCTCTTCTCTCTCTCTCTCATTTATTTGTTTTAATTACTCTCTCTCCTTCTCCACTTGATAATCAGGCTCCAACTGCCTCAGATTATCAATTGGCAACTTCAATCTCTCTGTTTAAATAGCTTATACTTGAGTCCAATTGCTTGATTATGATGTGATTTGCTTGGATTTTCAATTTGGACATCAAGGGAGTGTGGATCTTCCAGATCCACACTCCTTTGATTGATTCGTGTTTAATTCGTATTGTTCTTACTGTTTATGATATAATTGTTGTGTATTTGCTAGATATGCATCTCAGTTTGTGAGGTACCTGCAGATGGTAAACATATGTCACGCGACACATTTGGACATGAGGAGTCCTGTGTCACGCGACATGTCGTGACCATCTGCAGGGACCATACTTCAGTTGTAGTTTGTTTTGTTTAGTTGTTTTAGCATTTAGTTTTATGTTTATGTTGTTCAGTTCCTAGATCTGGTTTTGTTTATTTCATCTGGAGATTTGGTGATCTGTTTGGTTGTGAGCCTCTGCAAGGTGACCATTGATGTCACGCGACATATCGGGACAAAGGAGTCCTATGTCACGCGACAGATGTGATCCTTTGCAGAGGACCTCTTTTCTCTTGTAACCTGTTCTTGTTGCTGTAAAGGGATGTGGCCTCCCGAACTATCGGTCTACAAGTTTTAATGATCTCTCTTATTCAATAAAATTCATGTTTATCGCACTTGTCTATTATCATTGTTTGCACGTTTCTTTGAATTATTTAGATGTCTAGATTAAAAAGACTCGTCTACGGACGAGGCGTGTTGGGTGAACTCTCGGTTCTTCCCAACACGTAACCTGACCCCCGAACCTACTCTCTGTCAAAAAGGTTTTCAATGTTTCCTCTTAAAAACGGCGTGGCGACTCCTTTTTCAAACTCCTAAATTTTCGGGCGAGCGCACATTCATAGACTTTCTTTATTTGTCTGGTTTGATTTAATTTCCACATTTTCGATTTGAACTAATTTCCTGCCTCGTTAATTATATATTTTGGATCATTATGATATTTGTCATTTTGTTAAATTCAAGAAAGTCATTATTCATTGTTATATGATTAATTTTTTCTTAACAATTTCATATACGAATTACCCATTAAGGTCTGTGTGAAAGATCTTGCAAAAGCCTAATGGCATTTTTTGATAGTTTCGATGTCAAGATTCTTCTTGCAATGAAATAGCGAAATGCTACACGGGATATTGTTTGGGGCATCGTTTTGAAATGAAGATGAAAATGTCTTGGTTGTAGGGATAGTAGTAAACAATCATGCATAGAAAATGATTTACCAAGCTTCCAAAAGGAGGCGTGATTAGAAAAACTGGGTTTTGCAATGCCGGAGTCGAGCCGATGAGAGGACAAATTGAAGTTGCACCATGAGTGATGCTGTCCAAAAATAATGGTTGGGCTTGGACCAAGCCCATAAGCAGGAAATGATCGAGTAGGTCCAAAGCGAATCAAGGCCCAAGAAGAAGATAGCGATAAAGTGGACCTCGGTGTATTCCACGGGAAAGTATGTCTATGATATCCTGCAACATTCACTAAGAGGGGTAGGCCCAAGATGATAAATGCGAGATATTGATTGATGAACGGCGAGATAATAAGGTGATCCGGCGAGATATTAGAACGAGGTAACATGGCGCACGGTTACCCATGTCCGGCGAGAAACGTATGTTAGTGGAGGCGACACGTGAGGGGCGACACATAAATATCTATGAAATGGGACCCACTGGATCGGTTGGGCATCGGGAAAAGTGATTTGTGTCAGAGAAAAGGCGTTACATGCTTTGAGTTTATTTCTGCGATTGACCAATTGAATGATGACACGTGGAATGAGGCATGGAATGAGAGGGTAACCGTTGCACGAGATGGGCACGTGGTAACATGTGTAGGGCACGAGGGAAGGGGTATATATATGAGGGATTGTCATCCCTGTCAAGGTACGTTCACCCACACACACGAAACACCCTTCCTAAATTCAGATTTCCCTTTAAACAGAGACTTATCCTCACGCTGGAGGGGCTTACGCCGGAGCCGCCCCCGGATTAGTTACTTTGCTGTGGTGTGCAGGCGAGAAGAAGGAGCCGGAGTATCACAGATTGACTACAACGGTGTTGTTGCTATTGAGGAAATTCCTGGCAACATCAATTGGTTCCGTTGCCGTGACTGATTCTCTTCATCAGTTGAAGTTTGCCGACGGTGGATTGGTAAGTTTGGAGGCGCGGTTTGTAGATCTGGAGGGTTAGTCTGCGGTAGGATTGATTTTTGGTGTTATATGCAATTTGAAAACTGTTTTTCTTATTGAGTTGGTTATTTTTTTTTTTTTCGGAATCAATTACTGTTGATAGTTTTGGTGGATTGAAGTTTTCATGGTTTTTGATATTGTTTGGGTGTTTGGGTGCAAATTTTTGATTCAGAAGTGTTGGTTTGGGTTGAATTGGATTTTTTGGAGTTCGTGAAGGTTGATTAAAACGTTTGTTTGAATTTGTTGGTTTGAGAATTTTGGTGTTTCTGGGTTTTGGTTTAGTTGGAATTCATTTGATTTTGTCAAGTTTTCGTGTTTGTTAATTGGTGATTGGGTGAAATTGGTGAAGTTGGATTGGGATTGTGCTTGATAAAGTGCAATAGGAGGAAGAACATCTTCAAGTTTCTAGGTTTAGATCTTCAAATCTTCATAAGATTTGCAGATCTTCAAAGTTTGGGTTCATCATTTTGATTACGTGGGTGATAAGAAATGGCAACACCTGAAAAAGGTATAGTTGGTCAGAAGGCAATGGCGGGAAGGGGCCTTATCCCGCCCATCCTAGGAATGGGGATTATGGGAACAGCTGGGGCGAAAGACACTTCTACCTCGCAGCAGGATATTCCAGAAGAGAGAGAGCGGTTTACTGGAGACGGGAGAGAAAGAAATGTAATGTCGCCACAGCCAGAAGATGAGGTGGACGCGGAGGGGGAAAGTCTGAGGATTCACAACAACTTAATTTTACAGTTGTTAGAGAATAACAAGCGATTAATGACTTTGAAGAAGAAGCCTACCCCTATCCCGCAGGGTTTGTTGAAGGCTACAGAGGAAGGGAATAAGGGGGCAGACAAAGGAATAATTGTGCTGGATGATGGTAAGCGACAAAAGGAGACAGAGCCGGAGAAGCATAAGGAGATCGAGGCGAGATTGGATGGGCCGCAGAAACGGAAAGCCGGAGAGTATATAGAGAATGGGCGAAAAATCAAAGTGTATCACTGGCCGCACACCTCACAAATGTCATCTTTTTATTGTGAAAATGATGAGGATGACACGGCTTCAAATGAAGAAGGATATGGAGAGAAAGAATTGAAAGCTTCTAGAGGGGGCAAGAAATCTAAGCAGCTAGAGAAGGGAAAGTGCGCTGGGGTGAGTCGCTTTGGAGAGGAAGATGGATTAAAGAAACAGATGGCTGAGATGGCGAGAAGGTTAGCGGAGTTGGAAAAGGGCGGTGTAATTGATAGCGAGAAGGATTCTTTTGTCGCTCCTTTGGCCAAGTATATTCAGGAGGTGGAGCCCGCTCCAGAGTTTCGTTTGCCCACATTGACTAAATATGCGGGAGTAACCACAGCCAGGACACATGTCGCTGGATTTGAAGTTACGATGGCGATATTAACCAAGGATGATGCCTTGCTGTGCAAAACTTTTGCCAGCACCTTGGAGCTTCAAGCTTTAGATTGGTTCATGCAGCAACCCGCCAATTCTATTCTGGGATATCAAGATTTCAAGAGGAAGTTCTTGGCGAGATTTGGAGCTGTGGGGACTCAACCGGTGGTATTACAGGAATTAATTGGGATTAAACAGAAAGCGGGAGAGGGTCTGGTAACCTATACCAACAGATTTTTGTTGATTGCTAACCAAATTTCTGAGATAGAACCCAAGTACGTGATAGTGATGTATATGTCTGGCCTGACATCAGAATCTTTTAAAAGGAGTTGAGGATGAGGTTGCCAACGACTTTGGGCGAGCTATATGAGCGGGTTAAGGCTTACTGTGGAGGAGAAGACATTGAAGAAGGAACATCTAACACTTCGAGGAAAAGTGTCAAGGACAGAATTGAGTATGTTAAAGATGAAAATGCGACTCAAGGAGGAGGAAGAGGTAATCAAGGTGGCGGCAGAGGTGGAGGCCGTGCTGGAGGTTGCGGGGCGAGGAGGATAATCAGATTTGCGAGATTGAATGCCAGGCCGAGTGAAATTTTTCGAGCTGTTGAGCTTCCAGCGGCATTCGAAATGACAAATAGAGGGAGAAGAGACATGAGTCAATATTGTAATTACCACCGGGATAGGGGGCATGATACAGATAATTGTTATAACTTGAAGAAGGTGATTCAATCTAAGATTGATAGGGGAGAGTTACAGGAGTATGTAATGCTGGAACAGAATGTAGAAGCCCGCGGAGGAAATGGCGACAGAAATGAGATATTAGTGATTCATGAGTCGGCGAGTATTACTTGTTTGAGTAATCAGATCATGTCTCTTTCGCACACTTGCCATATCCCTACTTACCCGCCAAGTGAAGAGAGGATAATTAGCTTTTCAAGGCGAAAATTGGCTTTAACTCCAAGCCATGGGTGTCAGCCAGTTGTGATTTCCATTGCTCCAGGGAATAATATTTTGCACAGAGTGTTGGTGGATTCAGGAGCAAGTCGCAACATTCTCTATTATGAGGCTTTCAAAAAGATGAGGTATATTGAGGCTAATCTGGTGCCTTTCAAGGGATTTTTGGAGGGATTCACAAATCATACGGTGCGGGTTAAGGGGACAATTTCATTGGCGGTGGAGATAGGAGAAGGCGAGATGGTGAGAACTAGCACTGTGGAATTCATGGTGATAGATTTGGTGTCGCCTTACAACGCCATTGTGGGTATCCCGTTCATGCAGACGTTTGAAATGGTTGTTTCTATCCCGCACCAGCGAGTCAAATTTCCTACTCCAAAAGGAATTGCTTGCTTGAAGAGTGAGGTAAAGGAGGTGATTCAAAAAAAGATTGAGATTCAAACCGCGGCAAGGGCAAGCACAAGTTCACTTTCCACGGCCTTGATGGTGCGAGATGCAAGAATCAACATGATCACCGACTTAGGAGGGTGTTATGAATGGGAGGAAACAGAAAGCATGAGGAATAAGTCGGCGATCATTGTTATTAATGAAAGGGCGGAAGACGAAGTGCTGCGAGAAAGAAATGATGAGCGGGAGGCAGAGGTAGAAATGATGGAGGAAAGATCAGAAAGGAATTTGATGGCGCTGGTTACAATGCAAGCCAAGATGGCATGGTCAAGATCCGCGGAATTTGTTAAAATGAAGGAGCCCCGTATTGAGGAGATATTTGATTCAGATAGTGAGGAATGTGAAGAGATTGAGGTAGAAACACCTGAAGGTGTGTCGCTTGTTGGTTGCAAGGAGGGTGAAAATAGCGACAAAGGTGGCAAGAGATGTGTAAACGAAAGAAAGGCGACAGAGATGGAGGTGGATACTCTGCAAATGCGAGACGAGCCAGACATTCAGGCTGCGGAAGAGTTGGAAGAAGTGATTGTTAATGATGAATATCCTGAGCAAAAAATAAAAATTGGGAAGCAGTTGGATAAGGAAGAGAGGGATAGTTTGGTCGAATTTTTGCGGGATAGTGTTGATGTGTTTGCCTGGAAGCCTGAAGACATGCGAGGCATAGATGAGAATGTCGCCCTCCACTGTTTGAATGCTGACCCAAATGTAGAGCCCTTCAAGCAGAAGGTGAGATATCTCTCAGCAGGAAAAGAGAAGGCGGTGATTGGAGAGGTGGAGAAACTGTTAAAGGCCGGGATAATAGAAGAGATTACTTATCCAGTTTGATTAGCTTGCCCTGTTATGGTTCTGAAGGTGAATAAGAAATGGAGGATGTGTATAGATTTTACGGACTTGAATACAGCTTGCCCTAAGGATTGTTATCCTTTGCCGAAAATTGATAGGTTGGTGGATTCCATTGCTGGGCACAAAGTTTTCAGATTCATTGATGCGTATTCAGGATACCATCAAATCTAGATGCTTGAGGAGGACAAGGCTAAGACAGCATTTAGAACCCTCGTTGGCAATTTTTGCTATAAGATGATGCCTTTTGGTTTGAAGAATGTCGGGGCGACATATCAGAGGATGGTCAATAAGGTGTTCAAATCGCAGATTGGGAGGAATGTTGAAGCCTATATTGACAACATGGTGATCAAGACCAAGGGGGAGGATTATTTGGTGGATCTCGCAGAGACCTTTGAAAACCTGAGGAAAAATCAATGAAGTTAAACCCAAGCAAATGCACTTTTGGGGTGACAGCGGGAAAGTTTTTGGGATTTTTGGTAAACCGTCGTGGCATAGAGGCCAATCCGGAGAAAATTCAAGCTTTAATAGATATGAAGTCGCCCAGAACAATTCAAGAAATTCAAAGGTTGAATGGGAGGGTGATAGCATTGGGGCGTTTTGTGTCGCGGTCGGCGGAAAAGTGTTTGCCATTTTTCAGAGTGTTGAAGGGGGATCAAAAATTCTCTTGGGATGAGAAATGCGAGGAAGCTTTTCAGAAGGTGAAGGAATATTTGGGAAAGCCGCCAATTTTGTGTAGCCCTGAAGAAGGTGATCACTTGTATGTGTATCTTGTGGCTTCTGATCTCGCGGTGGCGGCAGTGTTGATAAAAGAAGAGGGCGGCATGCAGAAGCCAGTTTACTATGTATCAAAGGCTTTAAGTGAAGTGGAGGCGAGATATTTTAATGCGGAAAAATTGGCCTATGCCCTGGTGATCACGACTCGAAAATTGAGAGCCTATTTTCTATCTCATCCTGTCACCGTATTGACCAATGCTCCTTTGAGGAAGATTTTGCAGCAGCCTGATTCAGCGGGAAGGCTCCTCAAGTGGTCGATCGAATTGACAGAATTCGACATTCAGTATGAGACGAGAAAGGCCATTAAGGCGCAGGCACTGGTTGATTTTATACTTGAAACCTCCTTCACTTATGAGAGAGAGGAGGTTGAAACTCAGGGGGTTAAGAAGCGGAAAGCTAAGTCGCAGGATCCTGAAGCTGAGGAAGAGCGAGAAAGGCCAGCGGGATGTTGGGAGCTTTATGTGGATGGGTCTTCCGCCAAGGATAAAGGAGGAGCGAGAATATCACTGAGTTCACCTGAGGAAGAGTGTAAATATGAGAAGGCTTTGAGGTTCAAATTTAATATGTCGAACAATCAGGCGGAATATGAAGCATTGGTGGCAGGATTGGAGTTGTGTCGAGATATAGGGGTCAAGTAGATTATAGCCCACTCTGACTCTCAGTTAATTGTTAACCAGGTAAAAGGCAGATATGGAGTGGTGAATCCGACATTGGCCAAGTATTGTGATATGGCGAGACAAATTTTACAAAGTTTCAGCTATTGGGAGTTGGTGCAGATAGATAGAGAGAAGAACGAGCGGGCTGACATGTTGAGTAAAGCCGCCTGCGACAAAATAGAGGAATTGCCCAAGAAGATTGTGGTAGAGTTTGTGGAAGAGCCAGCATATGATAGGCCGCTGATTATGGAGGTGGAAGTGGGCGAGAAAGATTGGGTTAGCGAGATGAAGGATTATTTGGAAAGGGAAGATTTTCCCCAAGATGAAGACAAGGCGAAAATTGTTAAAAGAATGTCGCCAAGATTCACCGTGCAAGATGGAATTTTATACCGCAAATCTTTCTCACGGCCTTTAATGAGATGTGTGGAGCCAGGAAAGGTGGATGAGGTTTTATTTGAAGTACATGAGGGGGTATGTGGTGGACATCCAGGAGCAAGAACTCTGGCCAATAAAATTATGTTTCATGGGTATTATTGGCCAACTCTAAAGAAGGATGCTGAGGAGTATGTGAGAAGATGCGACAAATGTCAGCGGCACGCCAACATCCCTAGACAGCCCGCGACAGAGCAGACACCTATTGTAGCAGCTTGGCCCTTTGATATGTGGGGGATTGATCTCATAGGGCCCTTCCCCAAGGCCAAAGGAGGAGCTCAAATGGTTGTGGTAGCTGTGGATTATTTCACAAAGTGGATGGAGGCCAGGGCATTAACTTCCACTACTGAAGACCAGATAATCAGATTTGTAACTGAAGAGATCCTTTGTCGCCACGGAATGCCGCGAGCCATCATTTCAGATCATGGGCCGCAATTTAGAAAGAAGTTCCATGGTTTTTGCTCTAACTTGAATATCAAACATTGGCAATCCGCAGTTTATAGGCCGCAATGTAATGGGCAAGTAGAAGCCGACAAAAAATAGGTCCTGGAAATTTTATGCAAAAATATAGAGAAAAGGGGAGGAGCTTGGTTGGAAGAATTGTCTACGGCCTTGTGGTATGTCAGGACAACGGTAAAGGGATCAACAGGCGAGACAGCGTTTGCATTGACTTATGGCTCTGAAGCAATGGCTCCTGCGGAGATGGGTTTGCCTACACATAGAGTGACCTATTATGATGAAGTAATGAATGGCGACAGAAGATGTGGCGAGTTAGATCTGTGTGATGAGGAGAGACTTAGAGAGAGATTGAGAATGATCAACTATAAGCAAAGGATGAAGGCACAGCACGACAAAAGAGTGAACAAAAGGTCATTCAGTGTAGGAGATTGGGTGCTGAGGAGCCGCGAGATTAAGGGTGCCACGGCGGGATTTGCAAAGTTAGATCCAAAATGGGAAGGTCCTTTTCAGATTGCTAAGGTTGTGCGAGAAGGGACATATCATTTGAAGGAAGAGGGCGGCAAAGATGTCCCGAACGCCTGGAGTGTAGATCACCTCAAGTGATATTATCATTGAAGAGATAAGGGTAATTTGTCTATTTAAAATTATTCTTATTAGAATCTTTTTCATAGTAATTCTGATGAATATATGGAGTTTTCGTTCATGAATGGAAGTTATATATGTCTTGAATACTTTGAATGAAAGTATGAAAAAGAATCTTTTTCATAGTAATTCTGATGAATATATGGAGTTTTCGTTCATGAATGGAAGTTATATATGTCTTGAATACTTTGAATGAAAGTATGAAAAAGAATCTTTTTCATAGTAATTCTGATTATTATCATGGAAGTTATACATATTTTAAATATTTTGAATAGAATGAAAGTATGAAATTTATGACTCAAATTTGTTTTGCTGTTATTATACTTTGTATTATAATAATGCTCATATGGAAAGTCGCTAAAAGCAGAAAAAGTAATTCGCTTGAAGTAAAGTTGCCTAAAGAAAACTTCACTTTTTGGATGGGAGTATAAGTATATGGTGTTATCTTGCCAAAGGCAAGAAGGTAAAAGGTTTTTTGATGAATTATCGAAACAATTTGCAAGCTGCATGAAATTGCAAGGGAAAGAGAGTCTATCTCGCCTTTATGGCATGTAAAGATATGACTATAAAAAGGAAATTCTACGGACTATAAAAAGGAAAAATCTACGGACTATAAAAATGAAAGTCCCATCTCGCCTGAACGGCATGTATATGGATGCGACTATAAACAAGAAAGTCTATACCGACTATAAACGAGAAAGTCTATACCGACTATAAACGAGAAAGTCTATACCGACTATAAACGAGAAAGTCTATACCGACTATAAACGAGAAAGTCTATATCGACTATAATCGAGAAAGTCTACATCGAATATAAACAAGAGAGTCTATATCGACTATAAACGAGAAAGTGTATCTCGCCTACAAAGGCATGTAAAGATGTTGCTACAATAAAGAAGCTCATATTGCCTGAATGGCATGTAAAGATGCGGCATGAATGAAAGAAAGCACATCTCGCCTGAATGGCATGTAAAGATGTCGCTAAAAGGAAGAGAATATATCTCGCTTGAATGGTATGAAAAGATATAACTCAAGGAATAGAGAAATTATTCTAAGTAAAATGTATGAAGAAAGCAAGGATGAAGTCAGTAAAGACAAAGATCAGCGACAAATACGAGCCGCAGTATATGCACTGTAAGTAAAGTCGCCTAAAGACGACTTCACTTTTTTGATGGGAGTATAAGTATGGGGTACCTGTTATGCAAAAAGAAGATTTTTGATGAACTATCAAAACAAAGTAGTAAAGGCGAGATATGAATGATGAAACAAGAAAGTAAAGCATAAGGATAAAAGGCAAAGCTCAAAGGCCGCGAATATACATTGTTTAAAGGCACACAGGCCCAAATAAAAGAAAGTAAATTGTTTAGCCACCAAGGCAAGTTACAAACGTTGTTCAAAAGAAACTAAGTACAAAACACAGAATCAAGTTAAGTATCAGGCTCATTTGATGGTGCGGGTTGAGTAGAGCTTGAGGCCGCAAGAGCGAGAGTCTTTGCATCATCCAGGAGTTTGTGTTTTTGTTCCAGTTGATCATTCCATAGAGCGAGAACATTGGGAAAATGGATAGGAGTGGGATTCCAGGGAGACTTACCCAGTAATGCATATTCTTCCGCCAGGTCCTTGAGTTCATCAGGTGAATAGGGGACCATAGGATGACCACGGCGGCATATGTCACTGAAAATTGGCTCTGAACCCCACTTGGTGAGTCGCTCAATGGTAATGGCGGGTATTTCAGTGGCATCAGCAGCCGCAACTCGCATGACTTGTAAAGAGGTTTGGTCGCCAATGTCAAGAAGGTCATCTTTGAGTTTGGCCACGACAGCGTTAAGAGATGTAATCTCGGCGACCTTGCCAGTGACTTCCTCTCGCAATTTAGCAATCTCACTTTGAAATAATTGAACATCTGCGGCATGGGTCTTCTTTAATGTCTCGTTCTCGCTCTTCATTTTCGCGACATCCTTTTTGGCAGTAGTAAGCTCAGCATTGGCAGTATTAAGCGCAGCGTTAGCATTTTCAAGTTGAGTTTGAGAAGCGACTAAGTCATTTTTCAGTTTATCTCGCTCTTCTCCCATGGTGGTAATGGTGGCGTCCCGCCTTCCTACTCGGCCGCGGAGGGTCTCTTTGTCTTTTTGCAATATTTGATTGGCGACTTCCAGTTGCTTCACATCTTTGTTAAGACGATGGTTTTTCTCGCTTATGCCTATTACTGAAGCTCCAAGATAAGGAAAAAGCAATGTATATGTTAAGGACAAAAATGAACAAAATCACAATTGGTTAAGGAAAGGAAGAGCGGCATACCATTGAAAAGTGAATCCCGGCTTGGCAAGCGGCATGATCCACATCCATATCCATCACTCGTTGTACTTGAATTGGATCACTGGCATGAATTAAGGCAGAACTGCCTATCAAGCACTACTCAACGCTGCGACTTTCATTGATCAATCCCTTTAGGCGAGGGATTCTGGCGGCTTCTTTGCTCAATTCATAAAGCTCCTCAAAATCAGTGGGCTTCACAAAGTTTTCTTGGAGCCAGCTGGGGGCAGGAAGACCTATTGAAATATGTGGGTCGCGTGGAGTTGGAGGCGAGTTGGAGGTGTTGGTTAAATCGCAAATTTCAATTTCGCGAGAGGAAGGAGGAACTTCACCTTTATTGGGCTCAGCAACATCAGCTTCAAGAGCTGGAGAATTAGTTTGGATGGAGTCAGGAAGGAGAACATCATTGGTTTCTTCTACGGGGGCATCAATAGACGGCGAGATAATAGTGTGCGAGACATTGCCTTCAGTAGAGGGAAGGACTTGAGTAGTAGCAGGATTTGGAGGGATATTTTCTTGAGGGGAAGGAGCGACATCAGCTGAAACAGAAGCTATTCTTTTTTGTCGTTTTGAGCGGGTTCCAGGGTTGGTAGGTTTAGCCCTAGCCTTGGATGAACCTTGAGACTTCTCCAAGGCTATTTCTTCCGCATCAGTGCCGTCGCGAGATAGAGGCAGCGGGAGATTGGCAGGTAAGAGGGCAAGAGCAGCATCACAAGCGCTAGCTATCCTCTTCCTTCTCTTATCAGAATCAAGATTGGCAATCTGGAGACTTTCCATGGCCTTAGCTCGATGATCTAGAAATAAAGAAAAGAAAATTTACAGTTAGAGTTATTCAAATGTAAATCGAATTGAAAGGAAGAAAAGGCTAAAAAGAGACATACAATTAACTGCATTCATGGCGGGACAACAACGAGTACCCTTGCACGATTGACATTCATGAGCATATTTGTTGTCTGAATGTCGTTCCCAACCATCAAAATAGGTATGCTCTATTGGAACTCTCGACGGGATAAGAGGTAAGTTGTCTGTAATTCCAACTTGATCAAGCAATTCCCTATTTCGCAAAATGCCTCTCCAAGAGATGAGAGGTTGGGGTGTATTGGCGGGAGAGTCCGCGGGAAGAGCCACGAGGGCACGGATGGCGGCATAAAGGGTGTTATCTCCAACAACTGAGGCATCGCGGGTTTCAACTTGCGGTTTAATGGGGTGAAGATCGGCGAGATGAGACCATCCAACGCGGGAAACGATGAAGAGTGGGTCACTCAACCATTCATGAACTTTGGCTGGTAAGGGAGTAATAATTTTGGGGCCTCGTTGATATTGAAGAGAAAGGCGAGTTTCTTCTATCTCGTCATCAAGTTTGTTGGTTTGCTTATATCCTTTGAATAAAGTAACTAGAGAGGTGACCGTGGGTTCTTTCCTCAAGGCGCGACAGATGGTGATAAAAACAGTGATTATCCTTATGGCGTTGGGATGAATCTCAGTGATCATGGCTTGGGCTTTATATAGAACTTCACAAAGAAAAGGATCTAGGGAAATCCTAAGGCCCGCCTTAAGTTGAGAAGGGAAAACCACTATGTCGTCCCGCATTTCTCTTAAATTTGCGAGAGATGTATCTCCTTGGTAATCATAGATATGGTAAAAGGAAGGATCTATATTGTAAAGAGTGTGCCAAGTGGTAATGGGGTTAGGTATGAGGGAACTTGTGTCTGGAGCGAGAGAAGATCCTGCTTCAGCATGAGCGGGATTGGTAAAAAGATTACCTTCGGTTAAATTCAGATTTTGAACCCCAGTGGAAAGGGGATTGCTGGATGTCGCGGCGGGAGAAGAAGTCACCTCATCAGCCATCTCGCTCTGATCACTGAAAGAAGAAGAAGAAAGGACAGATTTATAATGCATCCTACGTTTTGAAAAAGGGTCAGCGACACAGTGGGATTCAGATGAGTCGCTTAAATTGGGATCATACTTATCTTTTATAAATCGGACTAATTCTTTATGGGAAGTAAAAATATGGGACATAGGGGCTGAAGGGGGAAGAAAGAAGCGACCTTGGTTCTCAAAAGAATCAATTACTGAGGGATCTACCCAATTTTCAACAAGTAACCTAACTATGTCGGCATTGGGCAATCTCGCCCAAGTAGTCCGCAAGCGTCTGTATAAGCCGCCTGAGACTTGACATCTACCATACTTGACTCGCCTAGCACAATTTTTGTATCTCGCCATGAGGGGTAATTTGGGAAAAAATTGAAGGAACAAAAGGGAATAACAACAAAGCTCAAATAGTGGTGAAAAAATGAGAGATCAAAACTTGAGGGTTTAAGGAATATGAAGGGTTTTAAGAGAATTACCTGGTAAAGACGAAGAACGGCCGGAGAAGATGAAGAGCCGCCGGAAAATGTGAACGGATTTATGGAAAACGAAAATTAGGGATCTGAATCTACTTCGAAATGGCAAATAAATGAACGGAATGGGATTCAGGAAACAATTTTATGGTCAAATCTAGAAAAGAACGGTGGAAAAAGTGAGAAAGGTTCGTCGGAATTGAAGTTTTGAGTTGCCGGAATTTGGGGTGTTTGAGTAAGAACGCAAAGAGTAAAAAGAGAAATTGTAGAAGAGAGAAGGGTATTTATATGAGAAGTGAAGGGATGATTTGATTGAAATGACGGTTGAGGTAAAAAATTTTAATTTCCCCCTCATTATTTGGCACGATTCCCAAATGACGGCACATTAAATTTTGGGGGCTCATCAGAAAGGTGACACGTGTGTGGACATGGGTCACTAACAATTTAGCTTCTTGGAGAAGGAACAATATGTCGCAGAGTATGGAAACTGTAAACATCAAGTTTTTGGCGAGACCATAAATGAATCTCGCCTCAAACTTAGGGGCTTCTGATGCTGTCCAAAAATAATGGTTGGGCTTGGACCAAGTCCATAAGCGAGAAATGATCGAGTAGGTCCAAAGCGAGTCAAGGCCCAAGAAGAATATAGCGATAAAGTGGACCTCGGTGTATTCCGCGGGAAAGTATGTCTATGATATCCTGCAACATTCACTAAGAGGGGTAGGCCCAAGATGATAAATGTGAGATATTGATTGATGAACGGCGAGATAATAAGGTGATCCGGCGAGATATTAGAACAAGGCAACATGGCGTACGGTTACCCATGTCCGGCGAGAAACGTATGTTAGTGGAGGCGACACGTGAGGGGCGACACATAAATATCTATGAAATGGGACCCACTGGATCGGTTGGGCATTGGGAAAAGTGATTTGTGTCAGAGAAAAGGCGTCACATGCTTTAAGTTTATTTCTGCGATTGACCAATTGAATGATGACACGTAGAATGAGGCATGGAATGAGAGGGTAACCGTTGCACGAGATGGGCACGTGAGGGTAACATGTGCAGGGCACGAGGGAAGGGGTATATATATGAGGGATTGTCATCCCTGTCAAGGTACGTTCACCCACACACACGAAACACCCTTCCTAAATTCAGATTTCCCTTTAAACAGAGACTTATCCTCACGCCAGAGGGGCTTACGCCGAAGCCGCCCCCGAATTAGTTACTTTGTTGTGGTGTGCAGGCGAGAAGAAGGAGCCGGAGTATCACGGATTGACTACAACGGTGATGTTGTTGTTGAGGAAATTCCTGGCAACATCAATTGGTTCCATTGCCGGGACTGATTCTCTTCATCTGTTGAAGTTTGTCGGTGGTGGATTGGTAAGTTTGGAGGCGCGGTTTGTAGATCAGGAGGGTTAGTCTGCGGTAGGATTGATTTTTGGTGTTGTATGCAATTTGAAAACTGTTTTTCTTATTGAGTTGGTTATTGATTATTTTTTCGGAATCAATTACTGTTGATAGTTTTGGTGGATTGAAGTTTTCGTGGTTTTTGATAGTTTTGGTGGATTGAGGTTTCCGTGGTTTTTGAAAAGTGCGGTATCAACGGAATCGAACGATCCGGACAGTAAAGATACGATCGAAGAGCCAAACGGCTCGGATTTGTAAAGTTGCATAAATTAAATAACAGTATCAACGGATCAAACGATCCGGACTTTGTAAATGACGATCACGAACCAAACGGTTCGGACGGCAAAGAACGAATCAACGGATCGAACGATCAGGACTGTAAATGACAGAAACGTAAAAACGGGACTGGAAAGCCGTTTTAACCTGAAATTACTTCTCTTACGGTGATTAGGGACTAAAACGTATCGAGCCCGGTAGACGGCGTTACGTCTACATTTTGAGAGTTTCGTCCGGATCGAAAATAGCGTTTGACGCGTAAATCGAGGCGAAACGGAGTTTTAGAAAGAGACGTATACGGAGTGTTACCTATGGCTAGGGATTGAATATTTGGCTCGAAAAGATGTATACGGGATACGATTTGGTGTTTGGGAGGTGTTTTGAAAGTGTTTGGCTCGTGTTTGGTCAGAAAATGGGATTTTCAGGCAAATCGAGACGAAACGGGGCTCGAGAGGGGGTTGAATGGCCTAGAACTGTGGGGTTTTAGGAGAGGGGTAATATTTTTTCCTCTTTTTAACAAAATGATAGCCCTTGTATTTATAGGGGTGATTTTGTAAAATAGGTCGGACGGCCTAAGACTCAATTTGGGGGGTATTTTGGGTATTTTGAAAATTGCAGGGACTTGATGAGAATTCTGATTCTTCAAATAAAACAGGCCGGACGGCCTAACTATCAATTTCAGGGGTATTTTGGTCTTTTCACCCTTGAATTTGATTGATGGGGATGGGGGAGGCCATTCATGCGTGCCATGTGTCCCTGTGAGTCATCGAAGCTAGGGTTTTCGTCCCGTTATTCCCGGTTTTGACTGTTTTCTAAATAACTGTCCGGAAAATGTCCGAAATGCCCCCGGAAAGTGCAATTTAAGAGGAAAGTGGTACTTTTGCGTGTGATAATGTGTGTTGAGTACACTTTGGTGTCGGGATGCACGGGGCAGTCCTGGGATGCCTTGTTGACTCGGGAATGGGGAGTTAAAGGGTTCTGGTTAACCTGGAAAGGGCCAGTTAACGGATTCCGGTTAACTTTTAATGGATTTTGACGATCCGAATTTGGGTACTTACAGTAGCCCCTCGGCGATGTCACTTTCGAAGGAAGTGGGTCGTTGAAAAAAGATAAGGATCCAAATCGGGGGATGCCTTACTTGGAGAGACCTGAGCGGCCAGATGGTTGGACCCTTAGCGAAAGGATTCCTACGTATCCCAAGCGGGAATCAAGCCGATCGTAGTTCGTAGGTGCGAGGGTTTTTCGTAGGGGCCTCGACCTCTGGGGGAATGATTAGGAGGAGTTCGTCCTGGTTGAGACTGATTTGAAGGTGTCTAGACCTGAGTGAGACTATTTGGAGGCGTCTTAACATAAGGGAGACTGTTCGAAGGCGTCTAAACCTAAGTGAGACTGTTTGGAGGCGTCTTAACCTACGGGAGACTATTCGGAGGCGTCTTAACCTGAGTGAGACTATTCGGAGGCATCTGAACCTGAGGGAGACTGTTCGGAGGCATCTGAACCTATGTGAGACTGTTCGAAGGCGTCTGAACCTGAGTGGAAGGCGTTCGTGCCTTTGAGGTTGAAATTTGTAAGGCGTTCGTGCCTTGGGTGCTGAACTTATGATGACAGCCAGGGTTTTCCTGCTGAGATATGGTGGAGATGGTGGGGCTGGTTGTGTTAAGCTGGCATTTTTAACAACACAGAAGGATTGGCATTCCAACAACGGGGTTAGGAACGAAATATGATCTCGGGTGAGAATGACACATTGCTGGGGAAAAGCGTCCAGAGTTCTAACAAAGTTAGTTAGAACTAAGGAGATTGATTGACGTTCCTTTTGAAAGAGTGTCTCAGGATCCTGCTGGGGATAAATGTTCGGGCTTACGATGGCGGCCGAAGAGGGATTGTTGTGCGGGCTTACACTAATTGCTGCTGAGATGGGAAGGTCGGGCTTACGATTGACGGTCGGGGAAGTGATTGTTCACCTGCGAGGGAAAAGGATGCTCGGGCTTACTATGGTGGCCGATTTACCTTCTGAAGATGGTACTGAGATTTAACGTCTGAAGACGATTTGAGTTTTAACGTCCGAGGACAGAACGTTAGTGAGGACTAACGAGAATTTTAACGTCTGGAGAAGGAACTGGGATTTAACGTCCGAAGACGGTTTGAGATTTAACGTTCGAAGACGGAACGTTAATGAGGACTAACAGGAATTTTAACGTCTGGAGACGGAATTGGGATTTAACGTCCGAAGACGGTTTGATATTTAACGTCCAAAGACGGAACGGTAGTGAGGACTAACGGGAATTTTAACGTCTGGAGACGGAACTGGGATTTAACATCCAAAGACGGTTTGAGATTTAACGTCCGAAGACGGCACGTTAGTGAGGACTAACGGGAATTTTAACGTCTGGAGATGGAACTGGGATTTAACGTCCGAAGACGGTTTGAGATTTAACGTCCGAAGACGGAACGTTAGTGAGGACTAACGGGAATTTTAACATCTGGAGACGAAACTGGGATTTAACGTCCGAAGATGGTTTGAGATTTAATGTCCGAAGACGGAACGTTAGTGAGGACTAACAGGAATTTTAACGTCTGGAGACGGGCGTTAGAAATGTCTAACTGGGGAAATTTTAACTTTTGAGGAAAAGTGTCAAATTCAAAATGATGAGGGGCTGAATTGGCACTTGGGCCAAAATGGCCCATGGCGTAAAAGAGGTCGGACGGCCTATGAGTCAATTTGGCCATTTTTAAGTCGGTCGTCGGCCATTTGAAGGAGAGAAAGAGAAAATTTTCATTTTCTATCGAGAGGAAGAGAGAAAAGAGAGAAAATTTTGTCACTTTTCTTCGATTTTTGTTGAAATCTTCGAGAGATTATCGCTATGGAAGCGGGATTGGGACGAAGGGGTCGTGTAAGTACCCAAATCTGGCTCATGCCTTCCGGTTAAGTTTCCTGGCAATTCCCCGAACTTTCATAAAGTTCAGGGGTGATTCGGGAACTTTTCCAAACTTTCCAAGGGAGGAAGGACCTGCTAGGAATTAAAATTCCAGGCAGGATCTCGCTGGAAGGAAGCTTCCAGCTGCCACCTTGCATGAATCTAGAAACATGCTGACTCAACAGTGGATAACGCCGGGCGGCTTCTTTTGCTGAAGGTTAACGTCGGGCGGCTTCTTTAGGAAGCACACTGCAGCCTATAAATAGAGGCCTCCTCTACCCATTTTAAAAAGAACTTTCAGGCACTGTTACTCTGCCCATTTTACACCACGAAATTCCAGAGATCAAAACACCCAAAAACCCACCACCCTCCTCCATAAAAACCTTCCAAAACTATTTCTACATAGGAAAAAGCCCCTTGAGAGATAGAGAGAACCACCATTGATAATATCTCCTTCCTTTCCCCTTGAAATACTCTCATTATATTGCTTTATTTATTGCTTGTCATTTATATTGTCTTTATTAGTCATTTACATTGCTTATTTGCTATAAAGTTCCTATCTTTACCATGTAAATCATCCTATTCCCCTTTCCCCTACACAAATGATTCATGGGGAATCCTCTCCCAAGAATGAACAAGGGTCCACAAGTGTTTTGTTCTAGGGAAGATTCACCACATGATGATGTGAAATCCCTTCATTTTATTACATAAAAATGCTATATTTACTCTCATTATGTCATCC
This sequence comes from Adenophora triphylla var. japonica, assembly GCA_022495995.1. Taxonomy (NCBI): domain Eukaryota; kingdom Viridiplantae; phylum Streptophyta; class Magnoliopsida; order Asterales; family Campanulaceae; genus Adenophora; species Adenophora triphylla. The sequence continues at coordinate 448,810 of JAFEMH010000481.1, forward strand.
CCTTCCTTTGACCTAGCTTCCAAGGATTGTCCACCCTATGAGGTTTTAAAGGAAATAGGAAAGCCATAAAGGTAATCCCTTTACATTATGTCTTTAGCTTTAATAATGTTCATTACGTTATTTACCTTAAAAATGCAATCTTTACTTTCAATGTCAACTCCCCCATGTCCCTTTTGGTTGGATCACTCTCCGAGGATTGTCTAGTAGCCTTTTAAGGCACGAAAGAAGTAGGATGAGTACCCCTTCCCCTAGTCCCCTTGGTTCTTGGAGCATCCCGTGGTGTGGATCGGTGTAAAGACTTCATCTTTACATCGTTTTCGCCACTAAAATGCCATAGTCGTAGTCCCTTTAGAAGCGGATGAATCGTAGTCTCGACATCTCCGATCATCACTTGAGACGAGCATAAATGTCCCTACGAAGCTCAATCGTCTCAAGATGTAGGATTGATGGGCAAAGACTCCTCTTTTTCTAAAGAGTCTCATTCTTGGACTTTGAAAAGGTGTCCCTCTCTCGATCACATAAGATCAAGTCCCCAAAAAACTTTGGTTTAAGACATACCAAAGCTCTTACGCCTACTATGGTTGATTAATTCAACGGGAGGGTAAAAAGGTCACGTAACGATGATCACAAGTCCAAAATGAGCACGGGATCAAAATCCCGAAAACATCAAATTCAAGGAATCCCGAGCTATAACCTTCTTATATGGTTTATATGTCCGGCAGATAACTTGGCAAATTCCCTCCCCTTTTCAAATCACACCACACACACACGAACGCACAAACAAACACAAACTTCGGGTCTAGGAAGACTTGCTTTCGCAAGGCTCCTTGGGTGAACCCGATCCGTTCTTCCCAAGGAGTAACTTAACCTCCAGACCCTTATCCTTTTTTTTCAAAGTTTTGAGGAAATCAAAATGGCGTGGCCACTCTGTTTTTCAATAAAACTGGTGTCTTCAAACTGAGGTGAAACGGCGACCCTATATAAAACGGTTCAATCGCCGAAAAAGGGGGCACACATTCACAGTTTGGCGACTCCGCTGGAGACATGTAAATGTTTCCAAACTTCTTTTTCTCATAAGAAGCGTTGGAAACGTTTACGAGGGTTAGCCTTTCATCCTGGATCCGATTTTTGTGCTTGTGCTTTTTTTTCATTTTTTGCATGCATCTTTGCATTCCCTTTTGGTTTGTGCATACTCTGAATAATGAACATGGGTCATTCTGAAGCTGAAAGTTGCCAAAAATGCTTGGAGAAACAATCTGGAAATAAAGCAATTTGAAACCTGAAAAACTGCTGGATCTAACGGGACGGCTTGATCTGCCTGGATCATAGCCGGACGGCTTCATATTGTTTTGAAACAAAAATAGTAGTAAATTACTCATAAGAGCTCATTTGATTTGGGTCATGGGCAATTTGACACAGCATCTTATACGGAGGACTTGCTACAAACAACTAAAATTTAAATACATCACTTGTTAGTGGGCGAAAAGCTAGGATTAACAATTTAAACCAAACACTATCGTAAAACATTAAAAATACACTTAAGAAATATAAAACATGAAAATGCACCCAATAAACAAATGATAATGTAACTGATGTAGGAGGAACCGGGGAAAGAATCTGCACCAAGAAAGGATATTTGACGAAGTCAAATATATCAATTAATTTTGTATTTTAATTACTATCTTAGGATTTAATTTGTTTTAGTTTATATTTTATTGCTTATTTTCGTCATTAATTTTAATAGGTTGATTAGGGATGATTTTAGAATAGATTTTGAGGAGATTTACTAGTTTTTGAGTCCTATTTAGTTACCATATAGGTTAGGAGTAATTCTAGAAGGTTTAGAATTGTTTTTCAAGTTTTATGGGCACTATAAAATAGGCCTAAGATTGTAATCCGAAAATTAGCTTTTGATTAATTGAATTTCAAAGAGTTTTCTCTTTATTCCTGGTGAATTCCAGATTATTGCTGGTGGATTTCAGTATTGTGTTTGAGGATTCTTCGCTTGAAGAATTCTTGTGATTAGTGCGCTAATCACGAAATCTATCGTGCTTCTGTGCTGCGTCAGTAACTCTTTTTAGTCATTTATTATATAGCTTGAATCTTGAAATGTTCAAGGCTGTCGTCTCACATAATATATACTCCCTCCGTCCCGGTAGAAACCGCACAGTTACTGTTTGCGCGGGGATTAAGGAAAAAAATAATGATATAAATGTTGTGAGTGTAAAAGTAAAATAGGAGAGAGAATGAGTGGAGTGAATAGTAAATTATAATGGTGTTGTGAGTATTAAAATAATGTAGGAGAGAGAATGAGTGGAGAGAATAGTAAAGATTATTTGCCATTTTAGAAAGTGTGCAATTTGTAATAGGACGTCCAATAAGGAAAGTATGCAGTTTGTAGCGGGACGAAGGGAGTAGGTCAGTACATGTAAATATGACATATTTATTTCTAATGCCGCCAGTCAATTTGTTTCACCCATGAGCTGTTATGATTAACAAAAAAATAAAATCCATCAGACTTAACCAGCCACTTGCAATCATTCGTCTTCATCCCATCTAAAAAGCATTTTCCAGCCCAAGTACTATTGAAAACATCAAAAACCCGTTGATTTGAGTGCCACCAAAACTGACAGAAGTAAAGGGTTGTATAGACAAAATTCTCGCAGAAGCTCCAATTGAAATCATAATTATATGTTAGCGTTTGGAAGCCAAGATCATCATCTTTTGACTGGCAATGAATTTTGACAGTATCATTTGGAATACCACCAATGACATGAAGCCGATATGGCGTCGTTATGAAACAAGAATTTGATATGGTCAAAACATGAAATTCAATGACCAAAATGAGAGAAATGACTCCTAACAAACGATTCATAATGTTTAATCAAGCAAAGAAACAGACACCTGAGGCTTTGAAGTCGAGCAGTTTTGTCTTTATATAGAGTAGCTGGAAGATTAGCTAGGAATAAAAAATTGTATAAATACATTTTACGAAATTGAGTTCATTCCCTTTATGTTAAGTGTACTTTTAAAGATTTTTAAGATGATATTTTCTTTTGTTAGTAGAATATTAATTGTATACTCTATCCTATTTAAGATGATATTTTCTTATGTTAGTAGATTTTATATTCCCTCCGTTTTATAATAAGGTTCTTAATTATTTTTTTTGTTTTTTTGAAGGAACTTTGACCAATAATTAAAGATTAATTTAATTATTTTGATGAAAATCTAAAACTTGTTATTGATAATATTTATAATGTTATATCAATAATAAATTTTAAATTTTCATTATAATAATTAAATTTAATTTAATTATTACTTAAAGTTCCTTCGAACAAACAATAAAAAAAAACTAAAAATGGGGGACGGAGGTAGTAGTATATTAGAAAGTATTTTATTTTATGTGTGTTGGTTATGAGATATAATTCAAAAGTAGGATAGATGGAATAAATAAATTGAAAAAGTTTCTATTTGTGGACCATGTAATTACAAATGAGACAAATGGGGTATGAACTTTACTATGACAATATCTGGTTAATAATTAGTACAAATATTTTAATTTCAAGTTTTTATAATAAATATAGAGATCTGCATAGGAATCTATTTCTTACCTAGAATGGTCTTTGAATATATTTAATTTTTACTATGAAAATTTCTATTTAATAATTAGTACAAATTATATTTCAAGTTTTCTAAATAAAGAGATTTGCATTGTATCTAACTCTTATACAAACTGATTTGGAAATTCATTAAGATTTCTATAAATTAATAGTATTGCAACCGGTGAAATTTATTAATTTATAAAGTTATAAATATGTCGATAAATAGATACTCCCTCCGTCCCAGACCAAGGGTTCATCTTTCCCTTTTGATCCGTCCCAGATCAAGAGTTCATTTCCATAAATGGCAAGCTTTTGAATATATTTATACCTTATCAACTCCATATATTTACAAAAAAATTATTTATTATACCCTTATATATTCTCTCTCCTATTTCCTACCACACATTTAACTACTATTCCTCCCACTCATTCTCTCTCCTATTAAATATTTTTAACTTTTACATTCTCTCTCCTATTCCCTACCACATATTTAACTTTTACATTCTCTCTCATATTCCCTACCACACATTTAACTACTATTCCCTATCTCACATTTAACTTTTATTTTTTTTTTTTAAAATTTCTTAAGAAGCGTGAAATCCACCCCATATACCCATGGTCTGGGACGGAGGGAGTATTTACTAATTTAAAGAGTTTTTATTCAATTAGACAAATTTCAGATTTTCGTATAAACTAAATTCATTTTTGATGATGCAAAAATCGTCAAATCAGCCCAAATTCAAGCGATGAATGCTCCGGTGATTGCAAGGCCTGAAAATAAGAGAAAACACGTAAACTAAGCCGGGGCGAATCCGGCTAAAGACCCTCCGGTGTGAGAGTAAGTTCACGGTTTGTATGTGAGAAACTAAATTGACAGAGTTTCTGTATTGTAAAAAGTAACGTACCAAATAGTGAGCCATGTGGCTTGTATTTATAGGGATGGATTGATAGAATCCATGTTGAAGTGAACTTGCAAAGAGATAAGATATAATCCTAAGAGAATTATATCTGTTAAGGAGACATTGTTCGACTTGAATTGGTGTTGGTAATTGTAATCCTAATTGGATCACGACTGTAGAATCCTTGTTAAATAAGGACTGTGCAATCTGCTAGCCGGAACGCCGAGGAACAAGAATGTTTCATCTCGGCATTTTCATATAAGCCGAGATGCATGATTTTGTCTCCTCGTCATTTGATGATTGGCCGACATGTGAAGATGCCGGGATGAATGATTTTGTCTCCTCGTCACTTTGATGATATGCCGAGGTAAGAACTTTTCTCTCCTCGTCACTTGTGATATCTCGGAATACGACGGCCCAAGTACGAAGATATAAGGCCGAGATGGATGCTCCTCGGCATACGAGGAAGGTGTTCCTCGGCCCTGATACTTGTGTGTTGGATTATGTTTATGGTCAAATCCATTTGGGCCCAATTCGGGCAAGCCCATGTTCGTATCTCGGTTTATACCGTTCAGTGGCCCCCGACTTTCTAGCTCGGCTTATGACGAGGAGAAAGTCATCTCGTCCTCGGCTTTATGGGATACGAACAGGTTTTGACACGTGTCCTCGACGTCTCTTCATTATCTGACGGTTAATATTCTCATGATTACATGGGGCCCCCCAGTCTTGTCACGCCTTGAAAATCGTTACCAGAATTTAATTTAGGGGACGCCATACCCGGATTTTTGCTTTACCCACGGGTTTGACCCGATTAAGGGAGTATAAAAAGCTAAAACCCTCTCATTTAAACCTTTACACACCTCAATTGTTTAAGAGCGAATAGCAAGGATTCACCGGCAAACACAGCATCCTTCACTTCTAGTTTCCGGCGAGCACGATTTTCCCGGCGACGTTACGTTCCGTTGCGATTCCGACCATTCCTTCACACTCAGGTATGAAATTTCTCCCTTTCTATGCCTTTCTCTCCTGATTTCAAGTTTTCTAGGGTTTTTGGAAGGGATTTTGAATGTGTCAAGAAAAGTGAACCGCCATTGTTGAAGAATGAAGCTTTTCTTCATGAATTTTTTGCTTTTAGATTTCAAACACTTCGAATCTTTGAATTTCTTTGAACTTTGTATGAATTTCTTTGAATATTGAATGAACTCCCCCTTTAATTTTTGATTCCCCTTAGAAATGGCTCGTTCTTGGGACCATTCCCCCCGATTCCGTTATGGATATCACACCGGCAATCTGAGGGTTTATCGGAGAGAGAGGGGACCTTGGTTGATGCTGACCTTGGATGACATAGGAAAGATGTTGAGGAGTTATGGTCGTACCTGAATGTTCATCCAATACCCAGATAATACAAGGATAGACCGAATTGATTCTTCGACCCGTAATGTTGTGTTCCTTGAGGATAGGGCAGAAATAGTGGAACACATCGAGTTGTTCTATCCTTCTTCTGATCAAATAGTCCGCGAGCGTTTGAGTGGTAAGGCTCCCTCCTCGGCCTAATGTAATGATAAGGAGGGATATCTCCCTTCCCCGTCATTAGATCAGTTATTGACGAGGTAACTAATTTTGTCCCCTCGTCTTTTTGCAGATATGACGGGTAGAGAAGGAGAGACCTCCTCGTCCCCCCGAATTGTTGATGCTTTCATGGAGGGCGCCCAGGCCGAGGGCAGAAGAGGCCGAGGAAGGGGAAGCTGAGGGAAACAACGAGAAAGGGCTCCCAAGGCTGGGGATCCCATGCTCGAGAAATTATACTCCACGTACGGGGTGGACAAAACCGAATATAAGTTAACTTATATGGGCAAACTTGAACTTAAGACTGATAAGGAGGAGAGGAATTTTTACTATAATGAAGATTACATCCACTTCTACTTCAAACAATTTCAACAGGGGCTCCATCTTCCCTTGGACCCCTTCATCAATGAATTTTTGGATGACGTAAGGGCAGTGCCGGCCATGCTAGGAGCCAATGGTACTAAGGTTCTTGTCAGTTTCATTGTCCTTTGCCGTAGCCTAGGTTATGAGCCGACCATGGGAGCCTTTCGTCACTTTTATCAAGTTAGCTTTGTCTCGGGGAGTTGGCTCCTCGTCATTAGGAGTACACCTAAGAAACCCAAACTCCTTCTTCCCATGTCAAGCAAGGTTGCAGGCTGGGATAATCACGTAATCCGGGTGGAAAGCCGTCAAGGGTGGGAATTCCAATCCCCTTGTAAGGATCCAACTTCATCAGGTCCCGTTCAGCAGTATGAATGGACTAAGGCCTTGATCAAGCGCTTAGAGGCATTTGCCGAGGTGAGGCTCCTCGACTGGAAGTCAATTGAATCTTTGGATCACTATTACGTCCAGGAAGGACTGATGCCGGGGCCGAAGGATGGGGTGGTTCCCCTGGAAGGCGCTTCAATGATTGGACCACACATCCCAGCCTTGTCTTTCATGAGGACTGTCCGAGGTGCAAGATCCCTCCCCTAGATCAGTGTCTGGAGGAAACAAATATTGTTGGATGTAAATATCTAACTTTAATACTTTGTAATTTTTGCATGTTTATTTCTTCTTCTGCTCGTACTTAAACATTTCTTCCTTGTCTTTGCAGTTTCAACCCCTGAAGAAGAAGCAGCACTAGCCATGCAGAGACTAAGTCCTATGGAGTTGATAAAATAGAAGAGGAAACAAAGCAAGAAGTCGGGCTTGGTACAAAGGAGGGAAGAAGCCAATGCTCGTAACCTGGTACTAAATGCTCAGGGCGATCAACCCCTTCCCCTCAAACTACACGAGGAAGCTAATGCCGAGGAGGCGGCGTCCGAGGAACGAGCTGACCCAATTACTGGGGATGGGCCTATCCCTCATGTTGAAGCCGAGGAGGTGGAGGCCGAGGAGTCCACCCTCGTCCCAAGGAAATCTGGCTCCAAAAGAGCCCAAGCTGCTAGCGCCGAGGAGCCTACAGCTAAGCGGGCAACCGTTGGTGGGACTTCCAATCCTGAGGCTCCTCCTCCCTTGACCATCCAAACCGCCAAAACTAAAGCTGATGCCGAGAAGCTTGCTCAGCTCATGGTGGCAAACATCCCTCGTCTAAAGGGCCTTCCTTTGCAAGACAGGAAGAGTCATCTGATGAGGTTGGGCAGAGCTCCTATCCAAAGGACTATGGATGAGGTTGCTTATGATAAATTGGTAAAGGAGAAGTCGAGCAGGGATAACTTGCTCTGCCGCAAAGGACTCATGCTTGCTGAGGTAGCTATCTCGTTCCTTTTAACTTAGTTGATTTTATTTGTGCTTGTTCATGGTTTTAACACAAACTTGTCTTGCAGGCTGCCAGCATAGCGGCCTACGAAAATGTCTTGGCCAAGGCCCAAGAGAAACTGGTGACTGATGCCAAGGCCGGCCTCAATATCAGTGAGGCCGAGAAGGCCAGCTTGGCCAAGCTCTTGAAGGCCAAGGATGCCGAGCTTGAAGCTGCCCAGACCAAGGTTGAGGCCGAGGTAAAGAGAGCCGAGGAAGCTCGTGCTCAGGCCAAGGATGCCAGAGATAAAGCCGAGGAACAACTCCGGCTAAAAAATGCTGAGGTGGAGGAGGCGAAGAAGGCCAAGGCCGAGGTCCAAACAAGGGCCGAGGAAGCTGAAGCCAAATGCCGAGGGTTTGAGGCTACCCTTCCTGATAGGGAAGAGGAGGCTGTTGTCCGATTCAAAGAAAGTCAGGCTTTCAAGGACGCCATGATGGCCAGCTCGGCCTTTCAAGATGCCGTGGATGAGAAGACGGCAACCATGTTCGAGGACGAGTATCTCCACCTTGCCCGTAGCATCTTGGCTGACCCCTCCACCGGCTTGGACATTAACAAGGTGGCCATGCTGATTTGCCGGGATCAGTATGACGAGGAATCTAGGGCTCTCCACCACTTGGTCCCATTCTCTGAGTATAACTTGGAGGTAATAGCCGAGAAAGATGCCCAAGCATGCCGAGAAGTGTGGAAGCCAGCCTCTGTCGTCCCCGGCAATATCAAAGCCTTGGTGGAGGCGATCCAGGACGAGGGAGAGCCTGAGGACATGGAAGCCGAGGTCGGGGGAGGAGAGGCCGAGAAGACTGATGCCCAAACTGATCAAGCCGTTCTTCCTCCCCCTGGTACTATCACGGAGCAGTGGCTTGAAGAGCCTTTTAATGATGGCCAGCAAACTTAGGATAGATTTTCCTTTCTTTGCTTTTTGTAATATGTGGTAGGATTTGTACTTTCTTTGCATATCAATGAAAAAATCCTTGTCTTAATTCATATTCTTTCAATGAATTTGCTTGTGTTTCTGTATGCTAGGCATAGGCACCAGATTTGTGAAGGTGGGATCCGAGGAGGGTCCCTCGTTCCCTAATTGTTGAGCAAGTGGTTAGGCCGAGGAAGGACTCCTCGGCTTTAACTGTACTCTAAGTCATATAGACCGAGGAAGGACTCCTCGCCTTTGACTGTTGGGTGATTTCTTCTTTTTCGTCTCCTTATGCCGAGGAAGATGACTCGTGCACAGGTTTCAGAATTGATGCCTTCTAGTCGTAGTGACAAGGTGTTTCCTTGTCTTGACGTGAGGCAAGTCATTAGGCCAAGGAAGGACTCCTCGGCTTTGACTGTGATACTTGTAATCCTGAATCAAGGCGGACACTTGTTAGGATGTAAGGTAAGCCATTAGGCCGAGGAGGACCCTCGGTCTTGGCTGTCATATTTGTAATCCCGAATCAAGGCGAACCCTTGTTAGGATGTAAGGTAAGCCATTAGGCCGAGGAGGACCCTCGGTCTTGGCTGTTAGGAGTTGATAGTCATTGAGTCAAGGCGGACCCTTGTCAAGACGTAAGGTGTATGTTTCGAAGAGTCGGGGATAAAGTCCTCATCTTCTGGTGTTTGTGTGAAGAGTTGATGGTTGCTTTACATGTTGGAAGAAACTTCTTTCGTAAAACTGAAATGTGATTACATCGAACTGCAATCCTATCAACTAAAAAGTAAAAGACGGAAAACAAGAAACTAATCTAAGGCAAAATAAACTAGACTAGTGATAATATTTTCTATGATTGTCGGAATGCCACGGATGCTTGAGATCTTTCCCCTCCTTGGTCTTCAATCTGTAGGTCCCTTCTCGAATGACTTGAGTGATGATATAGGGACCTTCCCAATTTGGGGAGAGCTTGTTTTGTTCTGCCTTCCGACCAGTTGCCTCGATTTTTCTAAGTACCCAATTGCCTACTTGGAATACTCTTCTGATGACCCTTTTGTCATGATATGCCTTGGTCCTTTGCTTGTAATTTACCATCCTCATCTGCGCAGCTAGTCGTTTCTCATCTATCAGGTCTAGGTCTAGGTCTAGGAGCCTATTAACCTTGTTGACTTGCTCATCATAATGGGAGTTTCTCACAGTAGGGATGGCCATCTCCGCTGGTGCCATAGCCTCAGAACCGAAGGTTAGTGCCAATGGGGTTTCCCCGGTTGGCCCCCGGGTGGTTGTGCGAACAGCCCATAAAGCTAGGCGAAGTTCGTCCAACCATCTATCCTCGTTTCCCTCAAGGTTCTTGGTGAGGGCGGTTAGGACCAGTTTGTTGGCAGCTTCTGCTTGACCATTGCCTTGGGGTCTGCTAACTGAGGATTTTGTATGGCGGACTTTGACTCTTCCCAATTCTGTTGTAAATGCCGTAGAAAATTGGAGTCCATGATCAGAAACGATTGTATGTGGAAGGCCGAATCTACACCAAATGTTGTCGTGGACGAAGTTGATTGCGTTCTCTTCCGTTATCTTGGCTAATGCCTTGGCTTCTATCCACTTGGAGAAGTAATCAACAGCTACTATCACGTACTTGCAATTACCACGGGCGGGAGGGAAGGGTCCGATGATATCGATCCCCCACATATCAAATGGCCACGTAGGTATCACAAGTGTTTGCTCAACTGCCGGTAGTCTAGGAATGTCAGAGAATCTTTGGCATTTGTCACATTTTCTAACATAGGCGTGCGCGTCTTCCCTCAGGTTTGGCCAATAGTAACCTAGTGATATGATCTTATCAGCTAAGGTTCTGGCCCCCGGGTGTCCGCCGCAAACACCTTCATGTACTTCTGCCAAGAGGTTCTCAATTTCCTTGGGATAGACACACCTTAGCAGGGGCTTCGTGAAAGATCTTCGGTAGAGGACTCCGCTCATCACCACGAACCTTGGGGACCTCTTCTTGATAAGTTTGGCTTGAGCCTCATCTTCTGGGAGTTTCTCCTTCTCAATGTACTCAATGTAGTCGTCGATCCAACATCTCTCCTCTCCATCAAGGAGCATAACTTGTAGTCTTTCATGCGCAGGTTCTTTGGCATAAACTACATATGGACTGGTCTTAGAGGTAGACACGTCCATGGTTGCTAGTTTGGATAGAACGTCTGCGACTTGGTTATCTTCCCTGCCTATCTGCTTGAGTTCGAAAAATTCCATCTTCTTCGTCATGTCTAGGACAAGGTCTTTATATTTGGCAAGGGTGGGGTCTTGGGTGTTATACTCTCCCTTTACTTGTTTGACAACGAGTTGGGAGTCACAGAAAGCTGCCACCTTAGTTGCTCCGTAGAAGGAGGCCAATTCAATGCCAAATATTAGAGCTTCATATTCAGCTTGATTGTTGGAGGCAGGGAACTTGAAACGGATGGCGTCTTGCATAGTGTATTCTCCTTCCGGGCTTGCTAGTACAACTCCAGCTCCGCTTCTTTCTTTTGTAGCTGATCCGTCCGTATACAGGATCCAACAGTTGGATGGGAGTTCAATGGGAGAGTCTTTTTCCTCCGGTGCATTTTGCTTCCGGGAGGTGGGGAGATGCTCATCCATAAAGGCAGTCTCGACAATGAAGTCAACCAAAGGCTGTGCCAGGAGGGTCTTCCTTGGTTGGTAGTTGATATCAAACTCAGTAAGAGCGATGGACCAATTAAGGAGACGTCCGGAGCCGTCCAACTTATGTAATATCTTCTTCAGTGGTTCATTTGTGTACACGATGATAGGATGTGCAGAAAAATAGGCACGTAATTTCCTCGATGCAATGACTAGCGCATACGCTATCTTCTCCACATTAAAGTATCTGCTTTCCACGTCAGACAGTGCCTTAGAGACATAGTAGACGGGCTTCTGAATTCCTTCGTCATTCCGAACTAGGACGGCAGCGACAGCATGATCAGTGGCAGCTAGGAAGACATATAGCATCTCACCGATAGTCGGACTGCTGAGCAAGGGAGGGGAACCCAAGTACTTCTTCAACCGGAGGAATGCTTCAGAGCATTCGGGAGTCCAGGAGAAGCTCTTGGTACCCTTCAATACCTTGAAGAAGGGCAGTGACTTTTCGGCAGATTTGGCGATGAATCTTCCAAGGGCCGCTATTCTTCCATTAAGTCTTTGGACCTCCTTGATAGTGGTAGGTTCCTTCATGTCAATGAGCGTCTTAATCTTTTCAGGGTTGGCCTCTATTCCCCTTTGAGATACCATGAAGCCTAGGAACTTCCCCGCCGTTACTCTAAATACGCACTTGCTTGGGTTCAACTTCATGTTATTAGCTCGGAGGTTGTTAATTGTCTCTTCCAGGTCAGGAGCGTGACTGCGCTCCTTGGTCTTTATGACCATGTCATCAATATAAGCTTCCATGTTGCGACCTATTTGTGCTTCAAATACTTGGTTCACCATTCGTTGGTACGTGGCACCCGCGTTCTTGAGCCCAAAAGGCATCATGATGTAACAGTAATTTCCCCCAGGTGTTTGGAAGGCCGTCTTCTCGATGTCCTCTTCCGCCATTTTTATCTGATGGTAGCCTGAATAGGCATCTAGGAAGCTTAGAGTTTGGTGTCCAGCAATGGAGTCCACCAACTTATTAATTCTGGGGAGAGGATAGCTGTCCTTAGGGCAGGCCTTGTTCAGATCAGTGAAGTCTATACACATACGCCACTTCCCATTTTGCTTCTTCACCATAACTACATTGGCCAACCAAACGGGATACTTGACTTCACGAATTATTCCGGCGCTAAGTAATTTCTGCACCTCTTCCTTAATAGCTTCCTCCTTGTCCCTTGCAAAGTTTCTCCTTGTCTGGGAGATGGTCTTCGCCAAAGGATCAACTTCTAGGCGGTGGAGGGCTACTTCTTCATTTATCCCTCTCATGTCTTCGACTCTCCAAGCAAAGACGTCGAGACTGTTTTTTAAGAGGGTGGTGATTCTTTCCTTCTCTTCTGGAGATAGTTGGCCCCCGAGTTTGACTTTTTGTTCAGGATAGTCAGGATTGATGACTACCTCCTCCAGCTCATCTACAGGCTTCATTTCAGGACTGTCTCGAAATTCCAGAGACTCGATAATAATTTCTCTGATTCTCCTTCCTTCGTTGTCGTTCACATTGAGGCCTTCTTCCTCCATAAGTTTATCAACGTCGGGAAGATCGACCTTCCCTAAGTCATGGTTGGCCCTCGAGTTCTGGCCGTTAACAAGGATGGGGTCTTCCTCGGAGACGGACGGAACTATACCTTGGTCATCTGCAATTTCTTGGACCATAAGTACTTCCTCAGATACAAGTGGAATTGCGCCTTGGTCATCTGCAATTTCTAGGACCATAGGCTCTTCCTCATTATCAAATATTTCACGAATATAGCTCATTCTAGAGCTAGTCTCGGTGGATTTCTGAGATTTAGAGATCTCGATGTTTTCCTCGGGGGTATCTATCTTCACGCTTTTAGATTTCTTTCTGCTCTTCACGACATGTTCCAAGAAGTCTTTGGGGGTTGCCCTTACACATCCAATTCCAGCACGAGTGGGAAATTTAACTCGTTGGTGAGGAAGGGAGGCCACCATCCCAAGTTTAGCTTGACTTGGAATGCCTATGATTGCATGATAGTCACTAGTCAAGTCCATGACTATAAAAGTGACAGTTGCTTTGGCTCGGAAGGGGTGGTCACCGACCTCAAGTTCCAGTTCCACAGTTCCCTTAGCTCCAACCTTATGGTTGGTGAATCCTTCCAGCCTACCATGATATGGTTCCAGTATAGTGTCTTTCAATCCCATCTGTTGGAAAGCGGAATAATACAGAATGTCACGGGAGGCCCCCGTGTCCACAAGTAATCTTTCCGATTCCACATTGTCAATTCGACCCTTTATCACCAAGGGTTGTTCACGGGCAAAGACGGCTCCTCGCGCTCGTTGGGTGAAAAACTGATGACCTCTTCCGCCTTATGAATCCAAACAGGCACGTGGTACACCTTGCTTAGTTTATGGATCTGGTCCCTCAGCTTCCTGGTAGAAGTCACTTCTTCACGGATCACATTCAATTTGGCCCTAGGAGGCCTACGTTCTCCGTCTTCGCTTTTGTCGTCATCTTCACTTTCCTCCTCCTTCCGCTTCCGCTTTCCATCCTTCTTCATGACATAGCGGTCTAGCTTTCCCTCGTCGATCCACCGTTGTATTATTTTCTTGAGGGCCCAACAGCCATCAGTGGTATGCCCGGTGTCCTTGTGGAAGTCACAGTATTTTGAAGCGTCACGAGGGTACTTTGGTTTATCACTTAGTGGACGGGGAGGGGGGAGATTTACTAATTGCATGATTTCTGAAATGGGTTTGGTTAGGGGGGTGAACACCTCAGGTTTCTCTGTGCCTCTTGTTCTGTTCTTCCCTTTTGGTCCCTTGCCATTCCCACTGTCATTCTGGCAAGTGGCCGTCGCCTCTGTTTCCGTCTTGTCGGCTCCCCTTTTCTTTGTTTTATCTTCAGCCATGGAAATGGCATAAGCCACCTTGTATAATTCGGACTTGGATTTAGGTTCCCGGGCTAAGAGTTCATAGATGAGGGGACCAGATTTTAACCCAGAATTGAAACAAACAATGACCTCCCTGTCAGTGAGGCTCTCTTCAACCTGGTCTGCCATTTTTCGGAACCGGTTGTAGTAGCTGAGGGTGGTCTCTCCCTTTCCCTGCTCGATGTTGGTCAGGTCGGCCAGTCTCATCTTCCTCTTACCAGCAGTGGCAAAGTGGTCCAAGAACATTCTCCTCATGCCTCTCCAGCAATCGATGCAACCTCTTTTAAGCTCACGGAACCAGGTCAAGGCTGTTCCGGAGAAGGTGCTCGCGAAAGCTTTGCAGAGCATGTCATTAGCAGTGGTGAGGAGATTCATGGTTTGTTCAAAACCTTGCACGTGGTCTTTTGCATCAGTGGTGCCGTTGTACTTTTCGAAATTCGGGACCTTGAAGTGAGGATTAGGTGGTGTCGTAGTTATCCTCAAGGAGAACGGACGAGTTGCCCAGTCATAGTCATCGTCATTGAACTTCTTTCCCATCTCCATGTCATCCAGTCTTTGCTTCAACAGCTCCCATTGCTTGGTTTCCACTCCCTTGTCGCTGCTAGAGCGGGTGCTTCGCTGGGAGCTGCGAGTCGATTTGTCTTTGGGATGACCATTTACTCTACTGTGTTCTGCGTCGTGTCGATGGCTGTCCCATTTAGATGGGGCCTTATCACGCCTTGGTTCCAAGTCTTGGCCTCCAAGTATCATCTTATATGGTTCCGGGGTCCTCGGTCTAACAAATCAACCAGGTCGAGGAGAATCACGACGAGGTCGAGGAGAATCATGTCGAGATCGACGAGGACGAGGAGAATCAGGACGCCGAGGTGCTATGACTAGACGAGGTGGTGACATTCGCCAATTTAAACTGAGCCTTGTTCTTAGGTCCCGTGAGTTCACTTCCTCTTCCCTGGGAATTAAGTGGCTTCTTAGGTCAACCACCTGATCCTTCTTCTTACTATCATGCCGAGGACGGGTAAGTTCTCAGGGGGCTTGCTTTGGTGGTTCAGCAGGTTCGAGGGGAGGAGCTCTGTGCTCGCCTTGATCCCTTCCCAGGGGGTTGCCCATAGACGGCATCATGAATTCAGCCATGGAATAGTCTGGGTCCAATTGCAAAAGAGCAGCCTGTGTTTCGTACATCCTTTGCAATGTCTCCATTTGTTTATGTAACAAAGAGCGTCGGTCAATGGGTTGAGTTCCTCCTGCTTGACCGGCGTCGGCATTCTTTATCTTCTTCCTTCCCACTTGCTTCCCACGAGGACGAGTAGGACGAGGAAGCTCAGCACCCTCTCCCTCGGCATTCGCCTGACCCTTGGAACGAAGAGTCATGGCGAGGGGAGGAGGGGCCTCTGGCTGAGGTGGAGGAGGAGGAGGAGGAGGTAGCTCCTCGGCACCTGTGTTAACCCCATTCACTTGGGTTTGGTCCTCAACAGTTACACTTGTAAATTGTCCGTCCATCGTGAATCAACAACAAGTTACCAAGTGCAAATTTCCCAAAAATCACGATTTCCAATAGATCCAAGTTTCTGGCCAAAATTAGTGCAAATTTTGACCACAAACAAACAGCCAATTGCGATTTTTCCAACACAAAAAATTCAGGCCAAAAATTCGCTTCAGACGCGAGTTTGCAGATTCCGGCCGAATTTTTGCAGAATCCGGCGGTTTCAAGAACAGAGCCCAAACGGAACAAGAATTTCCTTTGAAATCTAGCAGATTTCCGGCAAGAAAATTGGCTTTTAGCGAGCTTTTTCCAGGCCAAACAAAGGGTGTTTGAATCGATTTCCCGGCAATGGAACCAATTGATGATGCCAAAATCGTCAAATCAGCCCAAATCCAAGCGATGAATGCTCCGGTGATTGCAAGGCCTGAAAATAAGAGAAAACACGTAAACTAAGCCGGGGCGGATCCGGCTAAAGGCCCTCCGGCGTGAGAGTAAGTTCACGGTTTGTATGTGAGAAACTAAATTGACAGAGTTTCTGTATTGTAAAAAGTAACGTACCAAATAGTGAGCCATGGGGCTTGTATTTATAGGGATGGATTGATAGAATCCATGTTGAAGTGAACTTGCAAAGAGATAAGATATAATCCTAAGAGAATTATATCTGTTAAGGAGTCATTGTTCGACTTGAATTGGTGTTGGTAATTGTAATCCTGATTGGATCACGACTGTAGAATCCTTGTTAAATAAGGACTGTGCAATCTGCTAGCCGGAACGCCGAGGAACAAGAATGTTTCATCTCGGCATTTTCATATAAGCCGAGATGCATGATTTTGTTTCCTCGTCATTTGATGATTGGCCGACATGTGAAGATGCCGGGATGAATGATTTTGTCTCCTCGTCACTTTGATGATATGTCGAGGTAAGAACTTTTCTCTCCTCGTCACTTGTGATATCTCGGAATACGACGGCCCAAGTACGAAGATATAAGGCCGAGATGGATGCTCCTCGGCATACGAGGAAGGTGTTCCTCGGCCCTGATACTTGTGTGTTGGATTATGTTTATGGCCCAATCCATTTGGGCCCAATTCGGGCAAGCCCATGTTCGTATCTCAGTTTATACCGTTCAATTTTGTATGTGTATAATAAGTTGAAAGGCGTTGAAAGTTGATGATAATTTTGAATTTATTATTTTTTTTTTTCACTACTAATTTTGAATTTATTGTAACTATAAAAGAAAGAAAAAAACGACTATGGATTGTGTTTTCACTAAACTATAATAATTATTTTTTTTCAATTTCTAAGAATGATTAATTTATAATTTTCGTGGGCCATAAATTATAAAGAGATTTCCCGAAAAATTATTATCTTATTATTATATCAATTTTTGTAACTGGCTCAAGTCAACACTGCACAAATTTGTTATTTTAGAGAGATTATTAATTTATCGAGTATTAATTAAAATATTTTCTACTGTATTATTGTGGGTTTTAAATTTTGATGTGAGTATTTATATTGTTAGTATAGTTTGTTTAAAGCCAAAATCTTACAAAAAATTAGTTTTTTCGTAACATAAGAAAAAACTAGTTTTAAAGCATTAAGTCTAACTAATAAAAGTGATGAACTGTTTTGAAAATTAGTTTTTTATAACATTTTGAAAAAAACTATTTTTTTACAAGAGTTACTCTTGTTTAAATAAAAAAAAAAAACTATTTTTTTACAAGAGTTACTCTTGTTTAAATAGTAGAATATTAATGATACGTGAGAGGTTGATGTCATTACAAAATATACCTATTCACTTTATTC
The DNA here is from genome assembly GCA_022495995.1 of Adenophora triphylla var. japonica. NCBI lineage: Eukaryota > Viridiplantae > Streptophyta > Magnoliopsida > Asterales > Campanulaceae > Adenophora > Adenophora triphylla. The sequence goes on from JAFEMH010000481.1 coordinate 466,387, forward strand.
ATTTATTTTTTAGTGAATTAATCAATATATTGTTGTTTCAACTACCCTTTTAAAACATACCATATTTTTTACGATGAATTAATTTCCTAAAGCTCACAAACTTTTCTAATTGTACTTACTTTGTGATGTAACTTTCAACTCTTTTTTATTTTATTTTTTTTCTGTTTCTATGCCTTCCCTTAATAAACTTAAGTAGGTCTAGGGAGAAATGCGTTTCTCCATAAGTTATGGAGAAACGGGTTTCTAGATATCCAGAAGCTTTGGGATTGATATCCAGAAGCTTTGGGACGGATATCCAGAAAAAAGATTTAAGACCAAATCCAAGGCCAAGACCAAATTTCTGATCTGGATATCACTTTCACAAGGTTCTGGATATCCAGAACATTGAATATGGATATCCAGAAGCCTTAAAACTTATATCCAGAAGCCAATTTTAAATTTCTGGATATCACTTACATAAGGTTCTGGATATCCTTTCAAAGAGTTCTGGATATCCAGAAGCTTTATAATTGATATCCAGAAGCTTTAAAACTTATATCCAGAAACATTTAATAAATTTCTGGATATACTTTCAAAAGGTTCTGGATATCCTATTAAAAGGTTCTGGATATCCAGAACCTAATCAAGCCTATGGATCGTCATTACCAAAAGTTCACCAAATCGAGCCCTAACTCGCAAATTTCGGCTCCAGATCACCAAATTGAGCATGAATCGAAAACAAAACGAAGCTAATAATGGATTCGAACTGAATTGACAGCGAAAATTAACATACCGCCATTTAAATGATTCGTCGCGGAGGTTTGTGAAGTCGTTGAGGCTGAATGAAGCTCGATTTTCTCGGAAAATCTCCATGAAAATGATGAAATTGGATCGGGGAAGAAGAGGTTGAGGTTGGGTTTGGAGGTCGCCGGTTGATTTGGCCGAAGGGGGAGAGCTTGGTGATGGATTTTGGCCGGTGAGATGGGTGAGGGAGATGCCTTTGCCGTAAACCCGTTTCTCCGTAAATTGGGGAGAAACCCAGATTTTACCAATAAACTTACCCAATTTATCACCAATAACTTGGCATACTATTTTTTGTTTTTCATTTTATCTTAAGAACAAATTCTCTCTTTTAATAGCAATAAATAGAGTAAAATTTTTACAAAGTACGAGCTAGGAAAATATGGTTTATGAAAATTTGACTAGTCGAAAAGGATATTTTTTTAGAATGTAATTTTTCATACCAACCCTTACTTATAATTGATTTCCTAAAAGAGAGAGAAAAATAACTTTACACAAAGTTGGGTCAGAATGTAAAAAATACTTTAAGATATCTTGTAGTCCTGTACAAAATGAAAATCTGGAAAAAAGGTGTTTTCCCTATTGATTAGGAAAAACGTGTTTTAAATGTGCGGTGATATTTTTGTAAATAAATGAAATTTTGTGCGAGGTGACATTTTTGTAAATAATTAAAACTTCGTACGCATTGGATCCATTACTTGCAAACTCTGGATATCAAGCTCAAACGGTTCTAATAACAATATTAAAGAATTATGGATATGAATTAAAAAGGATACTTGAATAAAATCATAACCAACAAACCTTATGTATATATAAAGCTCAAGGGTTCTGGATAATAATATCAAATCATTCTAGATATTAATTAATAATCATATTTGAACAATACCATGATCAAAAAATCTTGTGGATATCAACATTAAAGGTTTGGCCGATTTCCTCTAGGGCCCCTTTGGCGAGATTTAAACCCAATTTAAGAAACAACATTTAGTTAATTCCCCAGACACCCCTCGATAATACAAAGACATAATTACCCTTACTTTCTTGCACGTGTGTGACGGGTGGTTACCCAATTCGAAAACTAAAAATTATACTTTAGTCACTGAAACTTTGAGAATTAAATATTGGTCACTAGACATTCAAGTATTTTAAATTAGTCATTAGATTCAAAATAGTTTCAGTTTAATTTTTTCAACCAAAAAAAAAAATCAATATTAACAACGAATTAATCTCATAATTTACACATTTACAACACTCATAAGTTCTCTTATAATTGACTTATAAATCAAAATTTTCAACAAAAAAAAATCAAAAATTTCAATAATAACAACGAATTACTCTCATAATTTATACATTTACAACTCTAATAATTATAAGACTACTTTGACTTTTATAATTGATTTATAAGACAATTTTTTCAACAAAAAAAAAAATCAAAATTTTGAATAATAACAACGAATTACTCTCATAATAACAACGAAGAACTCTCATAATAACATTGAATTACTCTTATAATTGACTTATAAACTTATAAGACTTTTTTTTAAAAGTCTTATAAGAAACATATAAGACTTTTTAATAAGTCTTATAAGTAACATATAAGACTTTTTAAAAAGTCTTATAAGTTAGTTATAAGACCTATTTGAACATTAAAAATTGTGTTGTAAAAAAGTCTTATAAGTAGTAACTTATAAGACTTTTTAATAAGTCTTATAAGTAACATATAAGACTTTTTTAAAAGTCTTATAAGTTAGTTATAAGACCTATTTGAACATTGAAAATTGTGTTGTAAAAAAGTCTTATAAGTAGTAACTTATAAGACTTTTTAATAAGTCTTATAAGTAACATATAAGACTTTTTAATAAGTCTTTTTACTTATAAGACTTATTAAAAAAGTCTTATAAGTTACTTATAAGACTTATTAATAAGTCTTATATGTAACATATAAGACTTTTTAAAAAAGTCTTTATATAAGTTACTTATAAGATTTATTAAAAAAGTCTTATAAGTTATTTATAAGACTTATTAATAAGTCTTATATGAAACATATAAGACTTTTAAAAAAAAGTCTTTATAGAAGTTACTTATAAGACTTTTAAAAAAAGTCTTATAAGTAACAAAAAAATCAAAAATTTCAATAATAACAACGAATTGCTCTCATAATTTACATATTTACAATTCTTATAAGTTAATTATAAGACTACTTTGTCTTTTATAATTGACTTATAAGACAAATTTTTCAACCAAAAAAATTAAAAATTTCAATAATAACAACGAATTATTCTAATAATATGGTTAAGAGTAGAAATATTAAGAAAGTATACAAACTGAGGTTAAATTAAGAAAGTTACTCCTAAGACAACCAAATTGAATCCATGAGCAACAGAATAAACCTTGGCAACAGCAAAAAATGTCGTAACCCACTGAACCCACTGAAGGTGCTTACAATCAGGTGAAAGATGTCCTGAAGCAAACCAAACAGAAATCAAAACTTAATAACATAAAATTTATGACAATACTGATGAGGCCGCAGAGCATGGACTTCTTTCGTCTCCCTGCCACTTGAAGAACACCATTAGATATGGTTGAAGAATCTAAAGGGAAATCAGATCGGAGAGAGACATCAAGTTCCAGATCTGAACAGATCTTGTGAAGGCATGGAGAAGACGTGGAGAGAGAAAGATAAATAGAGACTTCACCAAATATTTCACCTCCAATTTTTGGTCGAACAGGCGATTTTCCGACATATTCGCCGGCCGGAATCCATGCTACTTCAACACCGGTGTTATGGTCATAGACTTGGCGAAACGGAGATCGTCGGTCGGAGGAGGAAATGATGAAGGAGCCGGAGAGAGTTTGGAGAAAGAGAGAAATGGTGTGTGTGTGTGTGTTTAGAGAGAGAGAACGGGAAGAGATCAAAATAGGAGGGGAAGGGAAATGACGTGACGGGATGGAGGAGAGGAGTAGCCTAGGGGTGTGTCCGGGGAATTTTAATTTGGGAATAACTCTTTATTTGGGATTTAAAAAAAAGTTTTCTTTAAGGGGAAAATAATCTGGGGAGAGGGGTCTGAGGGGAATTTTTCCTAAAGGTTTTTGTATATTAATATTAAAGTCTTCTGGATAAAAAATAAAAAAACACATTTGAACAAGGTAATAACCAACAAACATTCTGTATATCAATTTTAATGGTTTCTGAATATCAATAATAAAGCCTTCTGGATATAAATTAAAAAGCATATTTGAATAAGGGTATTACCAACAAACCTTTTGGATATCAATCTTAACAATTTTTTGATATTAATAACAAAGTTTTCTGGATAAATTAACAAATATATTTGAAAAAGGTCATGATCAACAAACTTTTGAAATTGATGTTAAGAACCTTTGAAATTTATATCAAGAACCTTTGCCCCGTGATAAAGGGTTTAAAAACCCCAAAAGTTGTTATTTAGGCCCTCAAACAAACAAATATTTGAAGTTTTCATAAATAAATTGTTAAAAGATAAAATTTGTTATTTGGGCCCTCAAACAAACAAATATTTGAAGTTTTCATAAATAAATTGTTAAAAGATAGTTAGTAATAGTGTTTAATATAACCGGTTGTAGTGTTACATATGTCCAGTATGGTGTGAAGCGTGTCAAGGGTGTTGAGAAGTCCCGATTATTTACAAAAAAATGTCACCACGCATTTTAATAAAAAAGTTTCGGTTATTTATAAAAATGTTATCGTGCATTTAAAACACGTTTTTTTTCTATTTAATACGTTTTTTCAGTGACGACCTACTAATAATTTGAATCGCAGTCTAAAATTGTCACGGCCAGAATCACAAGTGATATCCAAGGTGATAACAGCACCAACAATAGCACTTGGGATAGCACACACACACTTCGAAAATAAAATAATTTTGTAAAAGAGATTGCAGCGGAATAATAACACCAAAATTGTTATTCTCAAGTTATATTAATATAACTTGAGGATGCCTCTTAGGCAAGACTTTATAATCACTATGAACAATGAATTTACAAAGATGAAATGTTCCCTATGGCTATAAAAATATGAGCTCTATGGAATAAGAGATAAAGAACGAAATCCAATCCTAGCCTTCACACAACTTGATACCAATGTAATCAAGTGCGAAATTACAAGGGAGGATGGATGAAAAAAACCAAACAAAGAACTCTATCTCTAATGCTTCGAAGGTGTGTATGAAACGGCGTATCTTGGTGTATCTTCAAATGAAACCTTCCAAGCATATTTATAGTCTTCAAATACTTGAAGGCTACTCAAATAAACAGTCTTGGGGCTGTCTTGCACGTTGAGGGAGAGTAGGGATATTGGTTGAGTTTGTTCCTCACTTCTAGCACCCACTTCCTCAAATGTAGCAACCGTGTTGTTTGATCACCAAGTCCAAGCTTCAACGTCTTGTACTCCCAAGCTTTATCTATGTTGTACTCTCTTTGAATCAGCAACAAAGCCTTTGAATGAGTCTTCCCACGTTTTTAATATTGCTAACAAAAAGAGCCTTGGAACGATTTTATGCATAAAATGTTATTTATGCATAAATCTTCTTTTTCCAAATTCCACCATGTTTCTAGCCCATTCTCCAATCATATTGCAACCTGAAATATGGACATACACCATAGAGTATACAAATTATATTAGCACATTAGTCCATTAATTAATAAATAAGAAATGTACAACTATGTAAATTTCAGCACAGGAAATCATCTGCGATATCATCTAGAATCTGGAAAATCATCTACGATATCATCTGTAGTTTTCACTAACACAGTCTTAAATGAATAATAATCTTTCAAATAGTGTAGCCATTTCATATTTTATGCAATCATATAAAAACAATTATTTACCTAATTTTATTTACATCTTTTTCTTTTTTTAGCGACAAGCAAATAAAAGCCCCAAGACTATTTATATTAGATTTATCTTCTTTTGTTATATATTTATGCATAATTATTTTCAAAGAACATTTAATATATATTTAGAAATGTTTTTTTTTTGGATTTGGATTAATTTAATATTCATGTATTGTTATAACAGAGTCCATGTAAAATATAGAAAATAAGAAACAATAACACAACACACATATATACGTGGTTCACCAACTTGGTTACGTTCACGGAAAAAGGGGGAGAATATTATTATCTTCTTTAAATCAACAGATTACAATCTCTAATTTAATACACAAATTCTTAGCAAATAATTCATTTCTGTGCAAACCCTATATCTAGATAAACAGATGAGCAAAAGGAACTACAAATATGGTTGGCTATTTATATTACCTACTCCTAACCCTACATAATTTTCACCCTTGGCAAAAATTTGCTGCTAAAAAACCCAATCCGGACTGAGGGCGCGATCGACCCACATTAGGGTTCGATCGCCCAGTCTCCTAAATTAGTACCCGCGCTATCACCCCACTCCTGTGCACAATCGCTGGTCGCGCACTTGGCCCCGCGCGGTCACTCCATTTGTCCAGTAACTTGGCGCGGTCGCGCGCCTTACTCCACGTGGTTGCTCCCCCGGCTTGTATGTCAGAAATTTCGAATATTGTTGTTTTGTCCCCTAATTTATTAAACATGATTAATTTTAGTCCAATTAATTTAGTAAAAGTATTCCCAATTATCTTTTAGGGTTTTTTTACCAAATAGACACTCAAAATAAATGAATTTACAACAAAAAAAAAGATATTTTCTAATTCTATCAAAAACATCTTGTGAAACAAATATTACAAAAAACTCCAAGATCAATTATAAATGGCAAAAATACCCCCAATGCAAAAGTAAACCCTTACCTCCTCTCCCCCGAACACCACCACCAGCCATTGTCCACCACCTTCGACCACCTCCCTCCGGCAACCATTACCATCTCTGTTGACCACTGCCTGGAACCTCCAACCACCGGTGACTACCTCCTTCGACAACCATCCCCACCTCCGATGATCATTGCCTCCAACCTCCGTGCACCAACCTCCGACCACCCACCGGCGACAATCGCCGGTACTGGCCATCGACCACCGCCACCGACCATCTACCGCCGTCGGCGACCATTTCGTCAACCACCTCAGCAACCCCCATCCTTTCTTTTGACAATTTATTTAAAAGTAATGCTTATGGTAGGAGTTTAACCCATGACCTCCAATGACCAAGACTTAAAGTATTCCCTTCAACCACTTTGCTAAGACACTTTCTTTTTAACTTTTTGCATGTTTATAAACATACTTCTCAATTGTAAGGGAGAAATGAATTTCTTAATTAAATAATTTCTCAACTATAAATTTTTTAAAAGTTATTATTATTTATTAAGGGTATATGAGAAAAAACTCACATTTAACTTCAAAAAATTGAGAAATTCAGTTATCATTTGTTTATAAAGATATGGTAACACATTTATTTAGCATTAAGCAACTGGGAAATAAATTTTTAATTGTTCACAATGAGTAATAAGTGATAAATTGTGTTTTCTATCGTTTAAAGGGCATGTGATCACACAATTGTGAAATCAATTTATCTATTTTATTTCAAAGGTTATGTGACAAAAAATTCCTTGTTACCTTTGAACAACGATAAATTGAGTTATTAATGAAAATATTTGATATTTAGTTATTTAAATGGTATGTGACAACATACTCATTTTAGTTTAAACATATGAAAATTGGATTTCTCATTTATTTAAAGGGCACGTTTCAACACATTTATCTTTAAATTAAATATATGAAAATTAATTTCTTAGTTGTTTAAAGGGTCTTTGACAATTCATTTTGCATCTGAGAAATTGAGTATCAATTGTGAAAAATTGAGTATTGTATCAGTTTTATACTAAGATGAATAAAATAGAAATGAATGTCTAAGTTTTTATACTCGGTGTGAACAAGTGAGAAATAAATGTATTAGATATTGGGTATCAATTGTAAAAAAAATGAGAGATAAATTTATCAGTTTTAATACTTAATTGTGAATAAATGAGAAATCAATGTCTAATGTCTCGGCTTTTATACTCAGGTGTGAACAAATGAGAAATGAATGTCTCCGATTTTAACAAGTGAAAAAAATATTATATCTACAATTTGAATCATAGTGTACTTGATTAATTTATCTCGACGATACGATTTAAATGGTGATTACAGATTATTTTTTCAATTTTGAGATATTCCATTTTTAAAATTTTAGGAAAAAAAAGGAAGAGAGGGGGGAGAAAGCAGATAGAGGGGGAGAAAAGCGTTGGGAATGTGATGCGCTGATGCCGCGAGTGTAGTGATGTGAGAGAAGGGCAATCTTGTCCGGTCAATATACCAAGGACTTTTTGGTTGGTTTCCAAAATGTCCATTTTTTTTTTGATAATTTTCACTTAGCAAAAAGACTTTTTGATAAATGCCCCCAATAAAATATAGTAGTACTACGTATAAAGCAAGAGGGAAGACTTAGATTTATACCTACTTTGGGAGAAATCTTAAAGAACTCTAGAAACTTTGACAAAGATAATGCTAGTGTTTTCGTGCGTGGGTGCGGAATCTCAAGGTTGAGATTGTGTGTGATCAAGGTATCTTGTGATCAGGGGCGAAAACAAGGGTTATTCAAGGGTTGACAGTGAATCCGTTAAATTCATGTTGGCAATTAATAAAAAACCTTAAAATATATTACTAAATGCATCCTCTTACTGGCTCTAGCCCATCCATGTAGTTGTTGAGAAGCTCACCGAGATTGAGAGAGGAAGTGGAATCGTGGAGTTGGGTATGACCGATGGTGGAGTTGTGAATGTGAGGGAAATGTTTGTGAGAAGGTGAAAAGTAAGATAGAGAATAAAGAGTATAAATGTGACTGTTGGGTATGGGTATTTTTATTTGCACAATGTTTTAGATTAAAGTGATCCATTAATGTACAAAGTTAATATTGTGCATGATTTTTAAGGACAGATAATATATTTAATGTGCTTTTTCAACTTTTGAGATTTTATACACACTAGTGATACACCCGTGCGATGCACGGCTATATCTTGTCTTTTTTGATATACGAAAACAATGGGTAGAATTAAATTATGATCATAAGTGAAAACTCAATACAACAACTCTTTTAAATTTACACATTAACAATTATAATAATCGAAATATAAATATAGGTGATAACTGGAATAAAATTAAAACAAAAATTGAAAACATTACAATTTAATTACATGTAACTCAAATAGATGTCTCCTATTATATTTCCTAAAATACTTTCTTATTTAAATATTAGTAGTGCAACCATTGAAAATATACCCATTACAATCACTCTCATTATGTCTCCCATATTTTTTTTAAAAAAAAATTATCACCAATTGATGGTTAAATATTATCCAGTTTCCTTGGATAATTGTTAATAAAAGTCATTAACTTCATTCCGTTAAAATTAAAATTAGCAACAATTTAATATAAAGATTCATCTATAACATTCCCTTAACCATTATTCAAAATTGAAATCATCGCCTCTTTTCTTAATTTTTTTTTTAACAAAAATCATCAATACATAAATTTAAGTTGTAATTATTAACATTTAAGAATAAAGTGTAAATTACATCAAGCGTAAATTGAAATTAACAGCATTTTAACCCTCTGTTGTTTCTTTATTTAAAATATAATATATAAATATAAATGAATTACGATTAAAATAATATACTCCCTTCGTCCCGTCTGAAGCTTCACATTTTACACAAATGGGTGTTCCGGTAGAAGCTTCACCTTTCCTAAAATGGTAATAAATGTGGGCCCCATTTGTCAACCCCACTCACTTTTTCCTCTAACATACTTAAATTACGGGGTCCACTTGTCATATCCACTAACTTTTCCAATCCCATATTTAAATTGTGGGCCTCACTTATCATATCCACTCACTTTTTTCCTCTCACAACCCTTTTTCCACTCATCACTTTTCTTAATTTACGTGTTTCACCAAAATGGTGAAGCATCGGACGAGACGGAAGGAGTATTGATTAATAAAAAAACTAAACTCAATTTCTATTCTCTTTAGTTCCTCCGTAGTTCCTCCGGTGTAAATATTTACTTCAAACGAAAGTAGAAATAGACATAGATTTTTTCCAAAAATTACCATCCACATATAAACACAAAATTTATAGTATAACAACCCAATATCTTAATAATCGGTACAAAAATAATATAATTATATTATATTATTCTAAATATAAATAAAATATTGATACAATTTTATATTCATTTATTTGAGATACAGATGTATTAATAATATTATTTTCTTACTTAAAAATACAGTTTCTACTTAAAACTTACGACATTTACCTTTAAGTGAAATAAATGAAGAAAATAATATTTCCTCCAATCTGTAATAAGAGGCACACATTTTTATTTTGAGAGTCTCGTTGATAAATTTTATTATTCAAAATGAAATTTTTTTAATTATTTTTATTCAATTGTCTCTTTTAATCAAATGTTAAATATTTTCACTAAATAGAAAAAATATAAATCATTTAAATAATTTTTAAATATAATTACTAAAATTAATATATTTCTCAAAAAATTATTTCAAATGCAAATTAAATTTTCTTTTAATTATTCATTTTTTTAGACGATTGAATAGGGTGAGTATTCAAATAAGTTGTTAAATCACTACATTTAATTTAATAGTCTTACATTTTAATTTTTCATTTCAAAGTCTCGCTGCCTCCCTTATTTTTCTTGTCTTCAAACATTGCTTCTTTCTTCCTCTCTCTCTATCTCTCTCTTTAACTACAACTCTACCCAATCTCTCAGTTTCTTTCTCTACCCGTCAATGGCGCCCTCCTACCACTGCCACACCTTAAGAAACGTCACCACCACTCTTACCGAAAGAGAATCCAATCCTCAAAAACTCTCAAGAAAATCAAGACTCCCAATCTCAATCTGACGTCAAACCCAAACCCACTACCGCCTCTTACCACCATCATCACCGCCGCCCACCGCCTCCATTTATCCCTCCTTCTCCAAACTACTTTCGACCGGCTTCATCAATTCTCATTCCGATAAGATCCAAATCCAACACTCTCCTCCCTCCAAAGTCAAAATTCCTAGCCAAATTTCATCTTTTCTAACACTCCGCCATGGCTGCACTTTAAATACTTCACAATAGGGTAAAGCAAGGCTCAGATCTGTAAGTGATCAGGTAAGAAGGTAACTCCGCCATGGCTGCAACCTCGGTTGCAATATCAAAGATCTACATTCGGAGGTTGCCAAACCAAGAAACGAATAACTCTAATTACCTGAGTCTACTCATCAAACAGAAAGAGTAATAAACTTCTTGCGTGAATGTGTGTGCTTGTGCATGTTTTGGTGTGTGTATGTGTTCGTTTCTCTATGTGTGTGTGATTGTGTGTGTGTGACCGTGTATGTGTATGTGTGTGTGCTTTGACAATGAAGGAGAGGGTTGAATAGAGTAAAAATTATTTGTCAAATTTGAATTCAAATTTTGAATGGAAAACATATGTCAACATTTGAATGCAGTTCATATTTTACACCCACATGTGTCATCTTTTTCAACAAATGTCAAAAATGCACATTTTAACATCAGTAAAGTGAATTAACATTATATACTACATTTTTGTCTTATTCAAATCATTGAAAAATAACAGATTTGTCCTTCATTGTGGCAACATTTACCACTTATTTTTTTTAATATATAGATAGATTTTTCATGTCACATTTTCAACTTTTGAGATTTTAATCATGAGAAAGTTGCAAGTCAAGAAAAGAGAGCAAATAATAAGAGAATGACACATGGTACTAGCACCAATACTGGCTGCAGCGGCTTTGACAGATTGACCCGAGTTGAGTTATCTAGACAAAGTTAACTTACCGAGCTGGGTAAATATACCATTCTCCCTCTGAACGCCTCGCTCCTAAATTGAAGCTGTAACAATGGCGGTCACACTTTCTCGTCGGATAGCCTCCAAGCTATTGCACCCTTCTCCCTCTCCTGCTCACTTCCCATCTCCTCAAAATTATTACCACCGCCTAAACCCTAGCCCCTTTCCGTATCGATCCTTTCAACAAAACCCTTCAATTCCTACTCTCAATCCTCACGATTTCACCGATCCCAAATCTCAATCATCTGTTTGCCCAACACCTTCTTCGCTTAACCAATTTTCAGCTTTGATTTCAATCCCCAATTTCAAAACTCAATGCCCCATCCCCAATTTTGTTGACTACCCAAAATACTTTTCAACCTCTACTCCACCGCCGCCGCCACCTTCCGGTACCGAAACTTCCGACAACCCAGATGAGCAGAAGAGACAATTTCATGAATTCAAGCACCAAGAAATTGAAGGGCCGACAGTTGAGCGAGATCTTTCCGCGCTTGCCAATGAGACCCGCCAAGTGCTTGAAACAATGATGAAGACGATTTACAGTCTGAGCAAAGGGTTGGCTACGTTTGGTTTGATTCAGCTTGGTTTAGGAGCTTGGATTTCGTATATTACTAGGGCTTCCCCTATTACTGAGGTGTCAATACAGAGTTTCTTGGCGTTTGGATTGCCGTTTTCATTTGCGTTCATGTTGAGACAGTCTTTGAAGCCGATGAACTTCTTTAGAAAGATGGAGGAGCAAGGTAGGTTGCAGATCTTGACTCTTACACTTCAGATTGTTAAGAACTTGAATACGTTTTTCGTACGGGTTCGTGGGGTTTCATATATGTGCATTGCTGGGGCTTCCATTGGGTTAGTATATGTTGCCTTGACTAGATAATTGGAATTTATCAGTTTTGAAGTATGACAAGATTTTTATTATGCATTATGTTGAATTTTGAATAACATTGTTGAAACTGTATGGACAATGGAAGGAAAGATTTTTGAGCTTCATCTTTGGTTTGCCTTCCCTTGTTCTAAGATACTTGGAGACATTGCAATGTATATTTTTATGTTTTCTTTGAATTGCATCATGTTGCTAGTAGTAATGATGCAGTTATGTGAAAAACTCGTTGCATATTTACTTTTGGTTTCCTTGAATCAGTGGTTATGAACTCTAAACCTCTTGATCTTTCCCTGCCCTCTAGGATCTTCAATTTGATCGCATTGGTAGACTGTAGTGATAATACTCGGACAGTGTCATTAAACTTGCGTTGTATTGTTCACCATTTCTTGGGTGTGTTCAGTACTCAATATTGATAGGCATTAGTTAGGGAGGTTGATGGTTGAAACTTACAGGAGATGGTCTGAACTGTCGACATTGTTGAAAAGGGGATGCATGAAAGTTGAAGGTGCAAAGTACTACTTCTGTCGCAAAATGAACGTTCAAAATAAATTCAAATTTGATTTTCATCAATGGCAAACTTGAAAAGTTTTTGAGCATTCATTTTGGGACGGAAGGAGGAGGGAGTAGCATCGTTATAATTTTTTATAAGTCTAGGGACACAAAATAGTCGCAAAAACTTGCTCACAAAATCACAGATGTAATGATTTCATTGGTGTTTTTAATTAGTGTGTAACGGGTTCACTATCGATGGAACCAATAAAATATCGCTAACTCATTTTGTTAGCAAGATTTTGAGCCTCTAGCATTGCTCCATCACTATTTTCACTTTTCTCGCTAATTCTTGTGTCCTTTTGTATATTATTGAGAGGCAGAAGGAGTAGGGATGGCCAAAACCGGTTCAGATCCGGTTCCGGGCCGAAAACCGCCGGTTCCGGTTCGCCAAAATGATGACCCTTAACTGGCCCGTCGTTGACTCCGGTCCGGTTACTCCGGTTCCGGTTTTCTCCCCGGTTCGATCCGATTTCGGGCTTTTTCCGGTCCGGTTCACCAAAATGGTGACCCTTAACCGGCCCGTCGTTGACTCCGGTCCGGTTACTCCGGTTCCGGTTTTCTCCCCGGTTCGGTCCGGTTTCGGGCTTTTCCGGTCCGGTTTGGCCATCCCCCTGAGGAGTATCTTACTTTTGATTTCCCTAAATTCGTGCTTATGAAGGATAAACCTTTTTGTCTTGCTCTGCACTTACGAATCTCCAATTTGATTGATTCGGATAGTGATATTACTCGGACAGTAACTTGTGTTGTATTGTTTGTTGTTTGGTGTGCTCAGTAATATTGATCGGCTCTATTTAGGGAATTCCAGTTGTTGAAACTTACAAGAGATTGTCTCTACCGTGGGCATCTATATAGGAGTCTCAAATTCAATTCCTAGTAGGGGTACAACAAAACTGAAAAACCGAAACAATCGGACCGAAACTGAGAAAATTGGACCCAAAAAATTGAAACCGACAAAATCGAAATATTAATGGTTTTAACCATTTAAAAACCGAAACTTTCGGTTTCGGTTTTGGTTTCAAATGAAAAATCGAGCAAATAAAATCGAATCGAACCGATATTATTAAAACGACGTATCATTTTAATGTATATATAAATTTCATCTTCTCATCTTGCTTTGGAATTAAAATTATACTTACGGTAGTTTAACTGTTATTTGTAGTTGTTTCGGCCATTTTTCGACAAGCGATTGCAAATAACCAAATATTTCAAGGAAAGAATCGGGTGCAATGGAATATAGATTTGTGTATGTGATAATCAATGAACAAAGGAATTTTGACGAGGAAAGCCCTTGAACAAATGGTTCGCCGGCATAAAACCTCGGGAGGATTTGGGACCTACCTTGACCAAAGTTTTACTATGATCAGTGAGCTACAAGCTTGGAAGTATGGAGAGGGATTACAAGAGTGTGAGTGTGTGAAAATACATGTGTCTTTTCCTAATTTCCATACCCCTATTTATAATAAAGGTAAAATAAAAGGATAATAACCAAAAATCCCTAAAAACTAGGCATAATGGAGTTACTGAGGAGAAAATTATGGGCATGACTGCTGATGGTGGAAAAATCATGGTTGAATTGGTCTTCTATGAGTGCACAAGTATCTCCTAGAAAATAGGAACCGTAAAACTGCTCCCAAGTTGTTCCAGCTTCAGGATGTTGATGAAGACGTTGAGCCAAGATGTCGGTCCAAGTTGTGGACCAAGTTGTGGAGGTCAAGTTGTAGAGGTCAAGTTGTGGAGATCAGGATACTGAGGCGTCTTGACATGTTGACCTGCTTAAGATGTCAACCATATACATATAGTGAAAAATCCGTCCCCAACAATTGCCCCCAAAATTTCTTGAATCGGAGAAAACTTGGAGATTCAAGTAATTTTAAAACTGCTACTCTCCCCATCGACATTAAGGAAGCGGTTGATTACGCCAAAGAGTTGTCGAACGCCTTGAATGATGCTTCTAAGTCCTTGATAGAAACCAAGATAAAGCTTTAAGAAACATTAGTTAAGGTGTTTGAAATTTGGAATGTTAGATGAGGGTTGGTCCTCAAAATTTTTATATTTGATTTGACATGTCTTTGCTTGAAATGTTTACTTTTGATCGTGTGAGTCATGTTTGTGTTGACATGACTTACTTTTGTGTGTTGAACTTGATTTTCGGTGAAGATGTTAATCTTCACTCCTTAGTTTATTGGAAGATGATTTCATCTCTTTCGGGTGTTCATATTGATAACATGTAAATGTTATAAGCCGAAGGTAACATGAAAATGTTACAACCAATAGTTCACAACTTGAATAAGTGTGAAAACGTGCGCCCAGGCGAAGGTGTCGAAACCTTAACTCGTTTGGTAACATGTTAATGTTACAACCAATAGTTCACAACTTGAATAAGTGTGAAAACGTGCGCCCAGGCGAAGGTGTCGAAACCTTAATTCGTTTGAAGAAATAGAACAAGTATCAGCCGTCCTGGCGTGTCAACATGTTCTATCCCTCTCCAGCTAACGTTTCAATATGTATCAGCCGTACCGGCGTGTCAACATGTTGAAATTTTTCTTCCTCAGGTTCAAACATGTATCAGTCGTACTGGCGTGTCAACATGTTTGACCTGCTCCAGCTTAGGTCTCAACATGTATCAGCCGTACTGGCGTGTCAACATGTTGAGCCTAAGCCGTTTGTTCAAGTTGTATACCTTGCAAAACAAATTCATGTTAGGATTGGGTGTTAGCTTTACCCCTCCGATGCTTAAGTCAGTAAGAATTTTTAACATAACAAAGAATTGACAAACATAAATAAATGACTTGACAAAATTTAAATCATACCTGTTTTCGGAGTTTGCTTTTATGAAAAAATGACAACTTACATGGAATACAACTTGAGGTACTGTTTTGCTAACATTTTGACATGTTGAAGATAGGTGGTCATCTTTTCCTTTTTTGTCAGCCTCATTGTGGTCATTTTAGGACTATGAGCTTATCTTCTTCCAAATTCGATGAATTTAATGACTCTCGTCCTGACATCTTCAAGTCTCTTTGCATGGAGTCATGACCAATTCGTCATAATAAGGTGACCCCTTCTTCAAGCCCAATCTGAATGCCTCGGTGGCTGTGAACATGTTCAAGTTGGGGATAGTCACTGCCTCTTTGTTGAACCCATTCAAATAGTCTTTCAAGCTTTCGTCAGGTCGTTGCACCACCCTGTAGAGGTCACTAGTTAGTTTCTCAAAAGCTCTATTACATGAAAATTGATTCACAAACATATTGACTAATTGAGAATAAGATGATATAGAGTTTAGAGATAGGCCGGTTAGCCATTTCAAAGCTGGTCCAGACAAGGTGGAACCAAAGCCCCTACAAAGACAGGTTTCTTTGAAGATTGAAGGAATGCTGATAATGTTCCTTAATTCTTGGTATAGCAACACATGCTCTCTTTGGATCTGTGTTCCCATCGTACTTCTTCATGTGGGGCACTGCAAATCTCTTCGGGATCCCCATGTTGGCTACTAATCATCTCTCTGATCCGCTGCAACTCTCTAGCAACTTGACTTTCTGCAAAAGTGTTAACATAAAAATTGAGAAGCAGAATGATCAAATGCATTACAAAAACTCCCTGTTTGTCCTGAAGACGAAGTGACATAAGTATAGCAAGATGTTGGCACAGGTTGGCTGAATGGGAAGGTATGACCACGCTGGGAAACTTGACTAGTTGTCACAGTTGCACTATCAGTCTGTACTGCACTCGCCACGGGGATGTCTCCAAGATTGCCCCCAGTACCTATACCCAAAAGAGTTCTAGGAAATAAAGGCGATAATGGAGTTACAACTTGAGGTTCAACTTGATTCCTTTTTCGCAGATTCTCAATTGCATTGAAAATCATAATATTGGTATCCTGCTGAGCATCCATTCGCTTATTCAGTTCATTCAACATGGTTGCCATATTAGTCATGAAACCAAGATTGATTTCAGACGCGGTCATCTCTCGAGGTGCATCTTATACACAAGCATAAACAATAAGAAAGAACATAAAACGCAAGACATAGAACATTACAGTGGACAACTAACAGACGTTTTAAGGCTGCAATACATAAAAACCTTTAGACGTGACATTACAACAAAGTAGCTGCACAACAAGAAAAGTGACAAAAAGCAAACATTACACAAAGCATATGACAGACAACAATTAATGTATCGATGATGGATACTAACAGTCAACTGGCTATACGAGCAGAAAAATAGCACAGAGTAATGAAATCACAGTTTATAGAGAACACATAAAGACAGATGTAAAAAAGGCGCACATTGATAAGAGGTGACACAGCAAATTAAAACAAGCATGTATGACATAACGATTTGTTGTTGTCACAATACACGACAAATGCATAATTGATTTGTAGCAATCGGACATTAAGTGCAAAGAAAGCATAACAAAATAGCAATGAGCATACATATACACAAAAGACAGAAGGTTCATACCGTCGGTTCATGCATAAGGAAGAGATATATAAGAAAAATAGCATGGCTATGATTTCCATTTCCTATAGTTTGATTAAACTTGAGTAATGTGTTGTATGCAAAATAGCAACACGACAGCCCTAAACTATCATCACCAAAATACTATTCAAATTATTTCATTCAATGATGCCTACCTAACACCCATGCTTTAATTAAACAATTGGCTCATACTCTCTCCGTCTCAATTTAAAATTCTTAATTTAACTTTGTACAGAGATTAAGAAAAATTAAATGTTGTTAATATAAAAAGTTAATATTGTGTGTATAAAAGTTTTTGTTTTGAGAATAACAGGTGGGTCTCATTATACATTTTAGATAATAAAGCAACTAATAACCTTAAACTGAAACAGATCAAAAAAGAAAATAAAAACCTTAAATCGGGACGAAAGGATTAGGGAGTAGGCATGCATAAGGAAGAACCATTCCAATGTAACTGTCTAAAAATAAAAATAAAAAAGTAACGGATGGTGTGTCAAAGATTAATGATATAAACATGTAGGCAAACAAATAGCAGCGCAGATACAGGTTATATAGCGCCATAGCATACTTACTAGTTTGATCACTGTACACAAAGATGCACAAATACATCAAGTGGATCAGTGAGTGCTAACAAAAGCTATATAACGTGAAATGCTATTTTCCAGATTTGACCTTGACCTTATTGTAAAATTAACCTTGCATCTAAAACTTGCAAACATCTTTTACAATCAATCATAAACCATGCAATAAATAAATTACTGCGCGGAAGAGTATAGTTCAACTAATTTAGCGAAGATCAAACCATTCAAATCAATCAAATTTGCCCTTCCACCCTCAATCAAAACACACCCCAAATCATAAAAACGACTTCCTGAAATAACCCAATAAATTAATCTACGCCCAAGACATATTGTTGGGTCAGTATCGCCATGCAGTAATCTCTATTTATTTACTTTTTTAAAAAATATTTTTTTTTTTTTTTAATTTAATAAACAGAAAAATCCAAAATCTTGCTTCACACACCCAAATTGGTTGATAACTCCAAATTAGCAATTTGAACAACTGAATGCATAATCACTCTTTAGGAACATTGGTACACAGACTATCATACTCTTTGACCCATTCGTTTTAGTACTGTTGACACAACATATAAAAGTTCCTTCAATAAATTTCCGAATTTGTGTCAAGTATGTTCGACAACCAAAGATAACATCAATTTCAGAGCTTAGAATTGATATCATAGCCATTATTAATGTAATGATTAACGTCAATTTCAAAGCCTAGAATTTCTAACATAGCAATGATTAGCAAATCAATTTGGAATCTCATTATAATTGAATCATCTTAACATCTATGTTGACAAAACAAAAATAAATCAAAGTTCGTCTAATACTGAATTTGGCATTAAGGATGCCTCAAATAAAATGTTAGTGCACAAACGTGAGGCTAAAGAATCCCAATAAAGGATTGCCAATCTAAATCCAAGCATGAAATTTGTTCGCATTCATGAAAACAAAGCAAATAATTGAGCTTGATTCCGCACGCCAAACGACAAGTTATGACTTAACATAAAGATCAATACGAGGTTCTGTTAGAAGAATATAACAGGAAATTGAAAAAGAAAATGTAAAAGTAGTATCTAATCCATAAACATGAGAAAACTCCTCCAAGTGATGACAGATTCTAACCGATTCTTAATATCATTAATGGTTCAACCAATTGCATTCAATTATCCTAATGGAACCACCAATAATGTAACTGATCGAAACTAAGTCAACAAAGCAAAACCAGAACCCCTCCAATACTGAATACAACAAAGAACACGGCTTTCAAGAACAAACCACCATCAAAACTGATTTTCTAGCTTTAATCGTAGTTCTAAACAAATAAAGATTCAAAAAACATGAACGAATGTAGACATAAACATGAAATTTTAGTCAGGAAATTCAAAGAAACCAAGAAATGTTACAGCATTGCGCTGACCCATCAACTATACAGAAACTACCTGGAGCATGCCCCCAGCCGCGGAGGTTACTAAGGTTACATGACCGGAAGTTGGATTGGTCATTTTGATGTTCTAAACAAATCTAAAAAAACAAAGTTCCCACAGACGGCGCCAAATTGTTTCGGCCATTTTTCGACAAGCGATTGCAAATAACCAAATATTTCAAGGAAAGAATCGGGTGCAATGGAATATAGATTTGTGTATGTGATAATCAATGAACAAAGGAATTTTGACGAGGAAAGCCCTTGAACAAATGGTTCGCCGGCATAAAACCTCGGGAGGATTTGGGACCTACCTTGACCAAAGTTTTACTATGATCAGTGAGCTACAAGCTTGGAAGTATGGAGAGGGATTACAAGAGTGTGAGTGTGTGAAAATACATGTGTCTTTTCCTAATTTCCATACCCCTATTTATAATAAAGGTAAAATAAAAGGATAATAACCAAAAATCCCTAAAAACTAGGCATAATGGAGTTACTGAGGAGAAAATTCTGGGCATGACTGCTGATGGTGGAAAAATCATGGTTGAATTGGTCTTCTATGAGTGCACAAGTATCTCCTAGAAAATAGGAATCGTAAAACTGCTCCCAAGTTGTTCCAGCTTCAGGATGTTGATGAAGACGTTGAGCCAAGATGTCGGTCCAAGTTGTGGACCAAGTTGTGGAGGTCAAGTTGTAGAGGTCAAGTTGTGGAGATCAGGATACTGAGGCGTCTTGACATGTTGACCTGCTTAAGATGCCAACCATATACATATAGTGAAAAATCCATCCCCAACAGTAGTATTTATTTGAAATATGAACAATAAAAAAATTATTTGAAATATGAACAAAATTATTATTTATTTATTTATATATATATATTTTTAATTGATGAAATATATATATATATATTTTTAATTGATGAAATATGAACAAAATTATTATTTATTTATTTATATATATATATTTTTAATTGATGAAATATGAACAATAAAAAAAATTATTTATATATAGATATTTTTAATTGATGAAATATGAACAATAAAAAAATTATGAGACACTATCTATGCAGTTGCTAATTCTCTCATTAAAATTATTTGAACTATTAGTATTTTCTCCGTTCCAAAATAATTGACATTTTCATATATACTGACATTAAGAAAATGTAAACTTTTACTAATTAAAATTATTTGAAGACATAACATAATGATGATTTGTGTGTAGATGTTTATTTATTGATTAGTTGAGAAATGAGAAATTATTGATAAGTTATTTTTTCAGTTGTTTTTTTTTATGAATATATGGAGTTTTCGTTCATAAATGGAAGTTATATATGTCTTGAATACTTTGAATGAAAGTATGAAAAAGAATATTTTTCATAGTAATTCTGATGAATATCATGGAAGTTATACATATTTTGAATATTTTGAATAGAATGAAAGTATGAAATTTTATGACTCAAATTTGTTTTGCTGTTATTATACTTTGTATTATAATAATGCTCATATGGAAAGTCGCTAAAAGCAGAAAAAGTAAGTCGCTTGAAGTAAAGTTGCCTAAAGACAACTTCACTTTTTCGATGGGAGTATAAGTATATGGTGTTATCTTGCCAAAGGCAAGAAGGTAAAAGGTTTTTTGATGAATTATCGAAACAATTTGCAAGCTCCATGAAATTGCAAGGGAAAGAGAGTCTATCTCGCCTTTATGGCATGTAAAGATATGACTATAAAAAGGAAAGTCTACGGACTATAAAAAGGAAAAATCTACGGACTATAAAAATGAAAGTCCCATCTCGCCTGAACGGCATGTATATGGATGCGACTATAAACGAGAAAGTCTATACCGACTATAAACGAGAAAGTCTATACCGACTATAAACAAGAAAGTCTATACCGACTATAAACGAGAACGTCTATACCGACTATAAACGAGAAAGACTATACCGACTATAAACGAGAAAGTCTATACCGACTATAAATGAGAAAGTCTATATCGACTATAAACGAGAAAGCCTACATCGAATATAAACAAGAGAGTCTATATCGACTATAAACGAGAAAGTGCATCTCGCCTACAAAGGCATGTAAAGATGTTGCTACAATAAAGAAGCTCATCTCACCTGAATGGCATGTAAAGAGGCGGCATGAATGAAAAAAAGCACATCTCGCCTGAATGTCATGTAAAGATGTCGCTAAAAGGAAGAGAATATATCTCGCTTGAATGGTATGAAAAGATATAACTCAAGGAAGAGAGAAATTATTCTAAGTAAAAGGTATGAAGAAAGCAAGGATGAAGTCAGTAAAGACAAAGATCAGCGACAAATACAAGCCGCAGCATATGCACTGTAAGTAAAGTCGCCTAAAGACGACTTCACTTTTTCGATGGGAGTATAAGTATGGGGTACCTGTTATGCAAAAAGAAGATTTTTGATGAACTATCAAAACAAAGTAGTAAAGGCGAGATATGAATGATGAAACAAGCAAGTAAAGCATAAGGATAAAAGGGCAAGCTCAAAGGCCGCGAATATACATTGTTTAAAGGCACACAGGCCCAAATAAAAGAAAGTAAATTGTTTAGCCACCAAGGCAAGTTACAAAAGTTGTTCAAAAGAAACTAAGTACAAAACACAGAATCAAGTTAAGTATCAGGCTCATTTGATGGTGCGGGTTGAGTAGAGCTTGAGGCCGCAAGAGCGAGAGTCTTTGCATCATCCAGGAGTTTGTGTTTTTGTTCCAGTTGATCATTCCATAGAGCGAGAACATTGGGAGAATGGATAGGAGTGGGATTCCAGGGAGCCTTACCCAGTAATGCATCTTTTTCCGCCAGGTCCTTAAGTTCATCAGGTGAATAGGGGACCATAGGATGACCACGGCGGCATATGTCGCTGAAAATTGGCTCTGAACCCCACTTGGCGAGTCGCTCAATGGTAATAGCGGGTATTTCAGTGGCATCAGCAGCCGCAGCTCACATGACTTATAGAGAGGTTTGGTCACCAATGTCAAGAAGGTCATCTTTGAGTTTGGCCACGTCAGCGTTAAGAGATGTAATCTCGGCGACCTTGCCAGTGACTTCCTCTCGCAATTTAGCAATCTCACTTTGAAAGAATTGAACATCTGCGGCATGGGTCTTCTTTAATGTCTCGTTCTCGCTCTTCAATTTTGCGACATCCTCTTTGGCAGTAGTAAGCTCAGCATTGGCAGTATTAAGCGCAGCGTTAGCATTGTCAAGTTGAGTTTGAGAAGCGACTAAGTCAGTTTTCAGTTTATCTCGCTCTTCTCCCATGGTGGTAATGGTGGCATCCCGCCTTCCCACTCGGCCGCGGAGGGTCTCTTTGTCTTTTCGCAATATTTGATTGGCGACTTCCAGTTGCTTCACATCTTTGTTAAGACGATGGTTTTTCTCGCTTATGCCTATTACTGAAGCTCCAAGCTAAGGAAAAAGCAATGTATAAGTTAAGGACAAAAATGAACAAAATCACAATTGGTTAAGGAAAGGAAAAGCGGCATACTATTGAAAAGTGAATCCCGGCTTGGCAAGCGGCATGATCCACATCCATATCCATCACTCGTTGTACTTGAATTGGATCACTGGCACGAATTAAGGCAGAACTGCCTATCAAGCACTCCTCAACGCCGCGACTTTCATTGATCAATCCCTTTAGGCGAGGGATTCTGGCGGCTTCTTTGCTCAATTCATAAAGCTCCTCGAAATCAGCGGGCTTCACAAAGTTTTCTTGGAGCCAGCTAGGGGCAGGAAGACCTGTTGAAATATGTGGGTCGCGTGGAGTTGGAGGCGAGTTGGAGGTGTTGGTCAAATCACAAATTTCAATTTCGCGAGAGGAAGGAGGAACTTCACCTTGATTGGGCTCAGCAGCATCAGCTTCAAGAGCTGGAGAATTAGTTTGGATGGAGTCAGGAAGGAGAACATCATTGGTTTCTTCTACGGGGGCATCAATAGACGGCGAGATAATAGTGTGCGAGACATTGCCTTCAGTAGAGGGAAGGACTTGAGTAGTAACAGGATTTGGAGGGATATTTTCTTGAGGGGAAGGAGCGACATCAGCTGAAACAGAAGCTATTCTTTTTTGTCATTTTGAGCGGGTGCCAGGGTTGGTAGGTTTAGCCCTAGCCTTGGATGAACCTTGAGACTTCTCCAAGGCTATTTCTTCCGCATCAGTGCCGTCGCGAGATAGAGGCAGCGGAA
This sequence comes from Adenophora triphylla var. japonica, assembly GCA_022495995.1. Classification (NCBI taxonomy): domain Eukaryota; kingdom Viridiplantae; phylum Streptophyta; class Magnoliopsida; order Asterales; family Campanulaceae; genus Adenophora; species Adenophora triphylla. Next base: position 490,128 of record JAFEMH010000481.1, read on the forward strand.
ATTGGCAGGTAAGAGGGCAAGAGCAGCATCACGAGCGCTAGCTATCCTCTTCCTTCTCTTATCAGAATCAAGATTGGCGATCTGGCGACTTTCCATGGCCTTAGCTCGATGATCAAGAAATAAAGAAAAGAAAATTTACAGTTAGAGTTATTCAAATGTAAATCGAATTGAAAGGAAGAAAAGGCTAAAAAGAGACATACAATTAACTGCATTCATGGCGGGACAACAACGAGTACCCTTACACGATTGACATTCATGAGCATATTTGTTGTCTGAATGTCGTTCCCAACCATCAAAATAGGTATGCTCTATTGGAACTCTCGGCGGGATAAGAGGTAAGTTGTCTGCAATTCCAACTTGATCAAGCAATTCCCTATTTCGCAAAATGCCTCTCCAAGAGATGAGAGGTTGGGGTGTATTGGCGGGAGAGTCCGCGGGAAGAGCCACGAGGGCACGGATGGCGGCATAAAGGGCGTTATCTCCAACAACTGAGGCATCGCGGGTTTCAACTTGCGGTTTAATGGGGTGAAGATCGACGGGATGAGACCATCCAACGCGGGAAACGATGAAGAGTGGGTCGCTCAACCATTCATGAACTTTGGCTGGTAAGGGAGTAAGAATTTTGGGGCCTCGTTGATATTGAAGAGAAAGGCGAGTTTCTTCTATCTCGTCATCATGTTTGTTGGTTTGCTTATATCCTTTGAATAAAGTAACTAGAGAGGTGACCGTGGGTTCTTTCCTCAAGGCGCGATAGATGGTGATAAAAACAGTGATTATCCTTATGGCATTGGGATGAATCTCAGTGATCATGGCTTGGGCTTTATATAGAACTTCACAAAGAAAAGGATCTAGGGGAATCCTAAGGCCCGCCTTAAGTTGAGAAGGGAAAACCACTATGTCGTCTCGCATTTCTCTTAAATTTGCGAGAGATGTATCTCCTTGGTAATCAGAGATATGGTAAAGGGAAGGATCTAGTAAAGAGTGTGCCAAGTGGTAATGGGGTTAGGTATGAGGGAACTTGTGTCTGGAGCGAGAGAAGATCCCGCTTCAGCATGAGCGGGATTGGTAAAAAGATTACCTTCGGTTAAATTCAGATTTTGAACCCCAGTGGAAAGGGGATTGCTGGATGTCGCGGCGGGAGAAGAAGTCACCTCATCAGCCATCTCGCTCTGATCACTAGAAGAAGAAGAAGAAGAAAGGACAGATTTATAATGCATCCTACGTTTTGAAAAAGGGTCAGCAACACAGTGGGATTCAGATGAGTCGCTTAAATTGGGATCATACTTATCTTTTATAAATCGGACTAATTCTTTATGGGAAGTAAAAATATGGGACATAGGGGCTGAAGGGGGAAGAAAGAAGCGGCCTTGGATCTCAAAAGAATCAATTACTGAGGGATCTACCCAATTTTCAACAAGTAACCTAACTATGTCGGCCTTGGGCAATCTCGTCCAAGTAGTCTGCAAGCGTCTGTATAAGCCGCCTGAGACTTGACATCTACCATACTTGACTCGCCTAGCACAATTTTTGTATCTCGCCATGAGGGGTAATTTGGGAAAAAATTGAAGGAACAAAAGGGAATAACAACAAAGCTCAAATAGTGGTGAAAAAATGAGAGATCAAAACTTGAGGGTTTAAGGAATATGAAGGGTTTTAAGAGAATTACCTGGTAAAGACGAAGAACGGCCGGAGAAGATGAAGAACCGCCGGAAAATGTGAACGGATTTATGGAAAACGAAAATTAGGGCTCCGAATCTACTTCGAAATGGCAAATAAATGAACGGAATGGGATTCAGGAAACAATTTTATGGTCAAATCTAGAAAAGAACGGTGGAAAAAGTGAGAAAGGTTCGTCGGAATTGAAGTTTTGAGTTGCCGGAATTTGGGGTGTTTGAGTAAGAACGCAAAGAGTAAAAAGAGAAATTGTAGAAGAGAGAAGGGTATTTATATGAGAAGTGAAGGGATGATTTGATTGAAATGACGGTTGAGGTAAAAATTTTAAATTTCCCCCTCATTATTTGGCACGATTCCCAAATGACGGCACATTAAATTTTGGGGGCTCATCAGAAAGGTGACACGTGTGTGGACATGGGTCACTAACGATTTAGCTTCTTGGAGAAGGAACAATATGTCGCAGAGTATGGAAACTGTAAACATCAAGTTTTTGGCGAGACCATAAATGAATCTCGCCTCAAACTTAGGGGCTTCTGATGATGTCCAAAAATAATGGTTGGGCTTGGACCAAGTCCATAAGCGAGAAATGATCGAGTAGGTCCAAAGCGAGTCAAGGCCCAAGAAGAAGATAGCGATAAAGTGGACCTCGGTGTATTCCGCGGGAAAGTATGTCTATGATATTCTGCAACATTCACTAAGAGGGGTAGGCCCAAGATGATAAATGCGAGATATTGATTGATGAACGGCGAGATAATAAGGTGATCCGGCGAGATATTAGAACGAGGCAACATGGCGCACGGTTACCCATGTCCGGCGAGAAACGTATGTTAGTGGAGGCGACACGTGAGGGGCGACACATAAATATCTATGAAATGGGACCCACTGGATCGGTTGGGCATTGGGAAAAGTGATTTGTGTCAGAGAAAAGGCGTCACATGCTTTGAGTTTATTTCTGTGATTGACCAATTGAATGATGACACGTGGAATGAGGCATGGAATGAGAGGGTAACCGTTGCACGAGATGGGCACGTGAGGGTAACATGTGCAGGGCACGAGGGAAGGGGTATATATATGAGGGATTGTCATCCCTGTCAAGGTACGTTCACCCACACACACGAAACACCCTTCCTAAATTCAGATTTCCCTTTAAACAGAGACTTATCCTCACGCCGGAGGGGCTTACGCCGGAGCCGCCCCCGGATTAGTTACTTTGCTGTGGTGTGCAGGCGAGAAGAAGAAGCCGGAGTATCACGGATTGACTACAACGGTGCTGTTGCTGTTGAGGAAATTCCTGGCAACATCAATTGGTTCCGTTGCCGGGACTGATTCTCTTCATCAGTTGAAGTTTGCCGGCGGTGGATTGGTATGTTTGGAGGCGCGGTTTGTAGATCTGGAGGGTTAGTCTGCGGTAGGATTGATTTTTGGTGTTGTATGCAATTTGAAAACTGTTTTTCTTATTGAGTTTATTGATTATTTTTTCGGAATCAATTACTGTTGATAGTTTTGGTGGATTGAAGTTTTCGTGGTTTTTGATATTGTTTGGGTGTTTGGGTGCAAATTTTTGATTCAGAAGTGTTGGTTTGGGTTGAATTGAATTTTTTGGAGTTCGTGAAGGTTGATTGAAACGTTTGTTTGAATTTGTTGGTTTGAGAATTTTGGTGTTTTTGGGTTTTGGTTTGGTTGGAATTCATTTGATTTTGTCAAATTTTCGTGTTTGTGAATTGGTGATTGGGTGAAATTGGTGAAGTTGGATTGGGATTGTGCTTGATAAAGTGCAATAGGAGGAAGAACATCTTCAAGTTTCTGGGTTTAGATCTTCAAATCTTCATAATATTTGCAGATCTTCAAAGTTTGGGTTTATCACTTTGATTACGTGGGTTTAGATCTTCAAACACTATCGTAAAACATTAAAAATACACTCAAGAAATATAAATTGAGTTATTAATGAAAATATTTGAGTTATTAATGAAAATATTTGATATTTAGTTATTTAAATGGTATGTGACAACATACTCATTTTAGTTTAAACATATGAAAAATGGATTTCTCATTTATTTAAAGGGCGCGTTTAAACACATTTATCTTTAAATTAAATATATGAAAATGAATTTCTTAGTTGTTTAAAGGGTCTTTAACAATTCATTTTGCATCTGAGAAATTGAGTATCAATTGTGAAAAATTGAGTATTGTATCAGTTTTATACTAAGTTATGAATAAAATAGAAATGAATGTCTAAGTTTTTATACTCGGTGTGAACAAGTGAGAAATAAATGTATTAGATATTGGGTATCAATTGTAAAAAAAAATGAGAGATAAATTTATCAGTTTTAATACTTAATTGTGAATAAATGAGAAATCAATGTCTAATGTCTCGGCTTTTATAATCAGGTGTGAACAAATGAGAAATGAATGTCTCAGATTTTAACAAGTGAAAAAAATATTATATCTACAATTTGAATCATAGTGTACTTGATTAATTTATCTCGATGATACGATTTACACGGTGATTACAGATTATTTTTTCAATTTTGAGATATTGCATTTTAAAAATTTTAGGAAAAAAAGGAAAAGAGGGGGGAGAAAGCAGATAGAGGGGGAGAAAAGCGTTGGGAATGTGATGCGCTGATGCCGCGCATGTAGTGATGTGAGATAAGGGCAATCTTGTCCGGTCAATATACCAAGGACTTTTTGGTTGGTTTCCAAAATGTCCATTTTTTTTATAATTTTCACTTAGCAAAAAGACTTTTTGATAAATGCCCCAATAAAATATAGTAGTACTAGGGCTTCCCCTATTAATTACTGAGGTGTCAATACAGAGTTTCTTGGCGTTTGGATTGCCGTTTTCATTTGCGTTCATGTTGAGACAGTCTTTGAAGCCTATGAACTTCTTTAGAAAGATGGAGGAGCAAGGTAGGTTGCAGATCTTGACTCTTACACTTCAGATTGTTAAGAACTTGAATACGTTTTTCGTGCGGGTTCGTGGGGTTTCATATATGTGCATTGCTGGGGCTTCCATTGGGTTAGTATATGTTGCCTTGACTAGATAATTGGAATTTATCAGTTTTGAAGTATGACAAGATTTTTATTATGCATTATGTTGAATTTTGAATAACATTGTTGAAACTGTATGGACAATGGAAGGAAAGATTTTTGAGCTTCATCTTTGGTTTGCCTTCCCTTGTTTTAAGATACTTTGAGACATTGCAATGTCTATTTTTATGTTTTCTTTGAATTGCATCATGTTGCTAGTAGAAATGATGCAGTTATGTGAAAAACTCGTTGCATATTTACTTTTGGTTTCCTTGAATCAGTGGTTATGAACTCTAAACCTCTTGATCTTTCCCTGCCCTCTAGGATCGTCAATTTGATCGCCTTGGTAGACTGTAGTGATTATACTCGGACAGTGTCATTAAACTTGCGTTGTATTGTTCACCATTTCTTGTGTGTGTTCAGTACTCAATATTGATGGGCATTAGTTAGGGAGGTTGATGGTTGAAACTTACAGGAGATGGTCTGAACTGTCGACATGGTTGAAAAGGGGATGCATGAAAGTTGAAGGTGCAAAGTACTCCTTCTGTCGCAAAATGAATGTTCAAAATAAATTCAAATTTGTTTTTCATCAATGGCAAACTTTAAAAGTTTTTGAGCCTTCATTTTGGAACGGAAGGAGGAGGGAGTAGCATCGTTATAATTTTTGATAAGACTAGGGACACAAAATAGTTACAAAAATTTGCTCACAAAATTCTATATGTAATGATTTTATTGGTGTTTTTAATTATTGTGTAACAGGTCCATTGTCGATGGAACCAATAAAATATCGCTAACTCATTTTGTTAGCAAGATTTTGAGACTCTAGCATTGCTCCATCACTATTTTCACTTTTCTCGCTAATTCTTGTGTCCTTTTGTATATTATTGAGAGGCGGAAGGAGTATCTTACTTTTGATTTCCCTAAATTCGTGCTTATGAAGGATAAACCTTTTTGTCTTGCTCTGCACTTAAGAATCTCCAATTTGATTGATTCTGGTAGTGATATTACTCGGACAGTAACTTGTGTTGTATTGTTTGTTGGTTGTTGTTTGTTGTTTGTTGTTTGTTGTTTGGTGTGCTCAGTAATATAGATCGGCTCTATTTAGGGAATTCCAGTTGTTGAAACTTACAAGAGATTGTCTCTACCGTGGGCATCTATATAGGAGACCCAAATTCAATTCCTAGAGTCATTTTCTCATAGGCTAAGCATATATGTATGGCAATATAATATTGGTTGGCTATACACATCGACAGTAAAAGTTTCACTTATTTACAATGCCATCACACACAAAATTTAACTTATTTATAAACATCCTTGCGATATAGGGTGATATCATAATTTCTTTTTAATTTAAATTAATAAAATGATATCTTTTAAAATTAAGAGAAAATTACCTCCTAATTCCTGGGTAATACTGAATTTACCTCTTAATACAAGGACATTTTTAATCTACCTTCTAATCTCATGAAATGTTTTATTTCACCATATAATCCCTCTAATTCTAATAAACACCCACCTCTTCACACACACACACACACAAAAAACACTTCTTCCCTCTCTCTCTCTCTCTCTCTCTCTCTCTCTCTCTCTCTCTCTCTCTCTCTCTCTCTCTACTTGCTCTCTCTACCCTCCCTCCAGTCATCTATTAATTCGGCGACCCCCTCTCCTCCCCAACTATGGCGAACCCCTTCCCAACCTCTTCGGCGACCATCTCTCCTCCCCAACTCCGGCGAACGTCTCCCTCCTCAACTCCGGCGTTCGTCTACCCCACCTCCGTTCACATTATCCCTTCGCACCTCCGGCCACATGGAACATGCCTTATTCCGACCACCTTGCTGCACGATCCGACCATTTATTCTACACCGGCGACACTTCTCCGATCTTCCTCCTTTTGAGCTCGCAACTGCCATAGATCCAGCAGACCTGATTTGTTTTTCTCTGATTTACTCTGAAATCTAGCAAGTGAACATCCCCCTCTTCTCCGGTCAATCCTCAGAAATATAAGCCACATCTCTAATCTTTTCAACTGAATTGCAATTGCGATCCTCTTGTTTATGCCTTGGGTCTGCATCTTTCAAGAAGCAGGACATCCGCTTGAGTTCTTTGTTTTGTGGGTATGTCAGCTGTGGATTAATTATGGGAATCCTTTTAGAACTCGATTTCCTTAATGTTTTAAAAGAATGTTTTAAAAGTTATAAAGATCCATTATTATTAAGATCTTTTGTTTTCTTAATGTATTAAAAGAAAAGGGATTTAACAACTTTGGGTAGCAAGAAGGCATCAATGGTGTCCTTGTCTTTCGTGCTGGTAAAAGTGGCTACAGGCAACAGTATAAATTTTGAGCTTAGGCTTCTTTATTTTTCTTCAAGATTTTTTTTTTAATTTTATTTTTGCATAGAGTGTGGAAATATTTATTTTTGACATTGATGGCCTGTAAAATAAATAAGCATATTTACTGAATCACATGAAAAATCAGGGAAATATTTGATATGTACCCAGTGACATAAATGAAACACTCTATTTCTCCACATGAGCAAATTGAATCCTAATCACCGAGAATGTGTGTTAGGACTTAATCGATTCTTTCTAATTATCCTTCTCGAGCAATGAATGATAGGAGCACAAAAAAAAAGTCACACAAAATTATTATTTATTTATTTATATATATATATTTTTAATTGATGAAATATGAACAATAAAAAAATTATGAGACACTATCTATGCAGTTGCTAATTCTCTCATTAAAATTATTTGAACTATTAGTATTTTCTCCATTCCAAAATAATTGACATTTTCATATATACTGACATTAAGAAAATGTAAACTTTTACTAAATAAAATTATTTGAAGACATAACATAATGATGATTTGTGTGTAGATGTTTATTTATTGATTAGTTGAGAAATGAGAAATTATTGATAAGTTATTTTTTCAGTTGTTTTTTTGATGAATATATGGAGTTTTCGTTCATGAATGGAAGTTATATATGTCTTGAATACTTTGAATGAAAGTATGAAAAAGAATATTTTTCATAGTAATTCTGATGAATATCATGGAAGTTATACATATTTTGAATATTTTGAATAGAATGAAAGTATGAAATTTTATGACTCAAATTTGTTTTGCTGTTATTATACTTTGTATTATAATAATGCTCATATGGAAAGTGGCTAAAAGCAGAAAAAGTAAGTCGCTTGAAGTAAAGTTGCCTATAGACAACTTCACTTTTTCGATGGGAGTATAAGTATATGGTGTTATCTTGCCAAAGGCAAGAAGGTAAAAGGTTTTTTGATGAATTATCGAAACAATTTGCAAGCTGCATGAAATTGCAAGGGAAAGAGAGTCTATCTCGCGTTTATGGCATGTAAAGATATGACTATAAAAAGGAAATTCTACGGACTATAAAAAGAAAAAATCTACGGACTATAAAAATGAAAGTCCCATCTCGCCTGAACGGCATGTATATGGATGCGACTATAAACAAGAAAGTCTATACCGACTATAAACGAGAAAGTCTATACCGACTATAAATGAGAAAGTCTATATCGACTATAAACGAGAAAGCCTACATCGAATATAAACAAGAGAGTCTATATCGACTATAAACGAGAAAGTGCATCTCGCCTACAAAGGCATGTAAAGATGTTGCTACAATACAGAAGCTCATCTCACCTGAATGGCATGTAAAGATGCGGCATGAATGAAAGAAAGCACATCTCGCCTGAATGGCATGGGACGGAGGGAGTAGACATTAAGAAAATGTAAACTTTTACTAATTAAAATTATTTGAAGACATAACATAATGATGATTTGTGTGTAGATGTTTATTTATTGATTAGTTGAGAAATGAGAAATTATTGATAAGTTATTTTTTCAGTTGTTTTTTTTATGAATATATGGATTTTTCGTTCATGAATGGAAGTTATATATGTCTTGAATACTTTGAATGAAAGTATGAAAAAGAATATTTTTCATAGTAATTCTGATGAATATCATGGAAGTTATACATATTTTGAATATTTTGAATAGAATGAAAGTATGAAATTTTATAACTCAAATTTATTTTGCTGTTATTATACTTTGTATTATAATAATGCTCATATGGAAAGTCGCTAAAAGCAGAAAAAGTAAGTCGCTTGAAATAAAGTTGCCTAAAGACAACTTCACTTTTTCGATGGGAGTATAAGTATATGGTGTTATCTTGCCAAAGGCAAGAAGGTAAAAGGTTTTTTGATGAATTATCGAAACAATTTGCAAGCTGCATGAAACTGCAAGGGAAAGAGAGTCTATCTCGCCTTTATGGCATGTAAAGATATGACTATAAAAAGGAAAGTCTACGGACTATAAAAAGGAAAAATCTACGGACTATAAAAATGAAAGTCCCATCTCGCCTGAACGGCATGTATATGGATGCGACTATAAACGAGAAAGTCTATACCGACTATAAACGAGAAAGTCTATACCGACTATAAACGAGAAAGTCTATACCGACTATAAACGAGAAAGACTATACCGACTATAAACGAGAAAGTCTATACCGACTATAAACGAGAAAGTCTATATCGACTATAAACGAGAAAGTCTACATCGAATATAAACAAGAGAGTCTATATCGACTATAAACGAGAAAGTGCATCTCGCCTACAAAGGCATGTAAAGATGTTGCTACAATAAAGAAGCTCATCTCGCCTGAATGGCATGTAAAGATGCGGCATGAATGAAAGAAAGCACATCTCGCCTGAATGGCATGTAAAGATGTCGCTAAAAGGAAGAGAATATATCTCGCTTGAATGGTATGAAAAGATATAACTCAAGGAAGAGAGAAATTATTCTAAGTAAAAGGTATGAAGAAAGCAAGGATGAAGTCAGTAAAGACAAAGATCAGCGACAAATACAAGCCGCAGCATATGCACTGTAAGTAAAGTCGCCTAAAGACGACTTCACTTTTTCGATGGGAGTATAAGTATGGGGTACCTGTTATGCAAAAAGAAGATTTTTGATGAACTATCAAAACAAAGTAGTAAAGGCGAGATATGAATGATGAAACAAGCAAGTAAAGCATAAGGATAAAAGGGCAAGCTCAAAGGCCGCGAATATACATTGTTTAAAGGAACACAGGCCCAAATAAAAGAACGTAAATTGTTTAGCCACCAAGGCAAGTTACAAAAGTTGTTCAAAAGAAACTAAGTACAAAACACAGAATCAAGTTAAGTATCAGGCTCATTTGATGGTGAGGGTTGAGTAGAGCTTGAGGCCGCAAGAGCGAGAGTCTTTGCATCATCCAGGAGTTTGTGTTTTTGTTCCAGTTGATCATTCCATAGAGCGAGAACATTGGGAGAATGGATAGGAGTGGGATTCCAGGGAGCCTTACCCAGTAATGCATCTTCTTCCGCCAGGTCCTTGAGTTCATCACGTGAATAGGGGACCATAGGATGACCACGGCGGCATATGTCGCTGAAAATTGGCTCTGAACCCCACTTGGCGAGTCACTCAATGGTAATGGCAGGTATTTCAGTGGCATCAGCAGCCGCAGCTCACATGACTTGTAGAGAGGTTTGGTCGCCAATGTCAAGAAGGTCATCTTTGAGTTTGGCCACATCAGCGTTAAGAGATGTAATCTCGGCGACCTTGCCAGTGACTTCCTCTCGTAATTTAGCAATCTCACTTTGAAAGAATTGAACATCTGCGGCATTGGTCTTCTTTAATGTCTCATTCTCGCTCTTCATTTTTGCGACATCCTCTTTGGCAGTAGTAAGCTCAGCATTGGCAGTATTAAGCATAGCGTTAGCATTGTCAAGTTGAGTTTGAGAAGCGACTAAGTCAGTTTTCAGTTTATCTCGCTCTTCTCCCATGGTGGTAATGGTGGCGTCCCGCCTTCCCACTCGGTCGCGGAGGGTCTCTTTGTCTTTTCGCAATATTTGATTGGCGACTTCCAGTTGCTTCACATCTTTGTTAAGACGATGGTTTTTCTTGCTTATGCCTATTACTGAAGCTCCAAGCTAAGGAAAAAGCAATGTATAAGTTAAGGACAAAAATGAACAAAATCACAATTGGTTAAGGAAAGGAAAAGCGGCATAACATTGAAATGTGAATCCCGGCTTGGCAAGCGGCTTGATCCACATCCATATCCGTCACTCGTTGTACTTGAATTGGATCACTGGCACGAATTAAGGCAGAACTGCCTATCAAGCACTCCTCAACGCCGCGACTTTCATTGATCAATCCCTTTAGGCGAGGGATTCTGGCGGCTTCTTTGCTCAATTCATAAAGCTCCTCGAAATCAGCGGGCTTCACAAAGTTTTCTTGGAGCCAGCTGGGGGCAGGAAGACCTGTTGAAATATGTGGGTCGCGTGGAGTTGGAGGCGAGTTGGAGGTGTTGGTCAAATCGCAAATTTCAATTTCGTGAGAGGAAGGAGGAACTTCACCTTGATTGGGCTCAGGAACATCAGCTTCAAGAGCTGGAGAATTAGTTTGGATGGAGTCAGGAAGGAGAACATCATTGGTTTCTTCTACGGGGGCATCAATAGACGGCGAGATAATAGTGTGCGAGACATTGCCTTCAGTAGAGGGAAGGACTTGAGTAGTAGCAGGATTTGGAGGGATATTTTCTTGAGGGGAAGGAGCGACATCAGCTGAAACAGAAGCTATTCTTTTTTGTCGTTTTGAGCGGGTGCCAGAGTTGGTAGGTTTAGCCCTAGCCTTGGATGAACCTTGAGACTTCTCCAAGGCTATTTCTTCCGCATCAGTGCCTTCGCGAGATAGAGGCAGCGGAAATTGGCAGGTAAGAGGGCAAGAGCAGCATCACGAGCGCTAGCTATCCTCTTCCTTCTCTTATCAGAATCAAGATTGGCGATCTGGCGACTTTCCATGGCCTTAGCTCGATGATCTAGAAATAAAGAAAAGAAAATTTACAGTTAGAGTTATTCAAATGTAAATCGAATTGAAAGGAAGAAAAGGCTAAAAAGAGACATACAATTAACTGCATTCATGGCGGGACAACAACGAGTACCCTTGCACGATTGACATTCATGAGCATATTTGTTGTCTAAATGTCGTTCCCAACCATCAAAATAGGTATGCTCTATTGGAACTCTCGGCGGGATAAGAGGTAAGTTGTCTGCAATTCCAACTTGATCAAGCAATTCCCTATTTCGCAAAATGCCTCTCCAAGAGATGAGAGGTTGGGGTGTATTGGCGGGAGAGTCCGCGGGAAGAGCCACGAGGGCACGGATGGCGGCACAAAGGGCGTTATCTCCAACAACTGAGGCATCGCGGGTTTCAACTTGCGGTTTAATGGGGTGAAGATCGGCGGGATGAGACCATCCAACGCGGGAAACGATGAAGAGTGGGTCGCTCAACCATTCATGAAATTTGGCTGGTAAGGGAGTAAGAATTTTGGGGCCTCGTTGATATTGAAGAGAAAGGCGAGTTTCTTCTATCTCGTCATCAAGTTTGTTGGTTTGCTTATATCCTTTGAATAAAGTAACTAGAGAGGTGATCGTGGGTTCTTTCCTCAAGGCGCGATAGATGGTGATAAAAACAGTGATTATCCTTATGGCGTTGGGATGAATCTCAGTGATCATGGCTTGGGCTTTATATAGAACTTCACAAAGAAAAGGATCTAGGGGAATCCTAAGGCCCGCCTTAAGTTGAGAAGGGAAAACCACTATGTCGTCCCGCATTTCTCTTAAATTTGCGAGAGATGTATCTCCTTGGTAATCAGAGATATGGTAAAGGGAAGGATCTATGTTGTAAAGAGTGTGCCAAGTGGTAATGGGGTTAGGTATGAGGGAACTTGTGTCTGGAGCGAGAGAAGATCCCGCTTCAGCATGAGCGGGATTGGTAAAAAGATTACCTTCGGTAAAATTCAGATTTTGAACCCCAGTGGAAAGGGGATTGCTGGATGTCGCGGCGGGAGAAGAAGTCACCTCATCAGCCATCTCGCTCTGATCACTGGAAGAAGAAGAAGAAAGGACAGATTTATAATGCATCCTATGTTTTGAAAAATGGTCAGCGACACAGTGGGATTCAGATGAGTCGCTTAAATTGGGATCATACTTATCTTTTATAAATCGGACTAATTCTTTATGGGAATTAAAAATATGGGACATAGGGGCTGAAGGGGGAAGAAAGAAGCGGCCTTGGATCTCAAAAGAATCAATTACCGAGGGATCTACCCAATTTTCAACAAGTAACCTAACTATGTCGGCCTTGGGCAATCTCGTCCAAGTAGTCCGCAAGCGTCTGTATAAGCCACCTGAGACTTGACATCTACCATACTTGACTCGCCTAGCACAATTTTTGTATCTCGCCATGAGGGGTAATTTGGGAAAAAATTGAAGGAACAAAAGGGAATAACAACAAAGCTCAAATAGTGGTGAAAAAATGAGAGATCAAAACTTGAGGGTTTAAGGAATATGAAGGGTTTTAAGAGAATTACCTGGTAAAGACGAAGAACGACCGGAGAAGATGAAGAACCGCCGGAAAATGTGAACGAATTTATGGAAAACGAAAATTAGGGCTCCGAATCTACTTCGAAATGGCAATATAATATTGGTTGGCTATACACATCGACGGTAAAAGTTTCACTTATTTACAATGCCATCACACACAAAATTTCACTTATTTATAAACATCATTGCGATATATGGTGATATCATAATTTCTTTTTAATTTAAATTTATAAAATGATATCTTTTAAAATTAAGAAAAAATTACCTCATAATCCCTGGATAATACTGAATTTACCTCTTAATACAAGGACATTTTTAATCTACCTTCTAATCTCATGAAATATTTTATTTCACCATATAATCCCTCTAAGAGGGGTAGGCCCAAGATGATAAATGCGAGATATTGATTGATGAACGGCGAGATAATAAGGTGATCCGGTGAGATATTAGAATGAGGCAACATGGCGCACGGTTACCCATGTCCGGCGAGAAACGTATGTTAGTGAAGGCGACACGTGAGGGGCGACACATAAATATCTATGAAATGGGACCCACTGGATCGGTTGGGCATTGGTAAAAGTGATTTGTGTCAGAGAAAAGGCGTCACATGCTTTGAGTTTATTTCTGTGATTGACCAATTGAATGATGACACGTGGAATGAGGCATGGAATGAGAGGGTAATCGTTGCACGAGATGGGCACGTGAGGGTAACATGTGCAGGGCACGAGGGAAGGGGTATATATATGAGGGATTGTCATCCCTGTCAAGGTACGTTCACCCACACACACGAAACACCCTTCCTAAATTCAGATTTCCCTTTAAACAGAAACTTATCCTCACGCCAGAGGGGCTTACGCCGGAGCCGCCCCCGGATTAGTTACTTTGCTGTGGTGTGCAGGCGAGAAGAAGGAGCCGGAGTATCACGGATTGACTACAATGGTGCTGTTGCTGTTGAGGAAATTCCTGGCAACATCAATTGGTTCCGTTGTCGGGACTGATTCTCTTCATCAGTTGAAGTTTGCCGGCGGTGGATTGGTAAGTTTGGAGGCGCGGTTTGTAGATCTGGAGGGTTAGTCTGCGATAGGATTGATTTTTGGTGTTGTATGCAATTTGAAAACTGTTTTTCTTATTGAGTTGGTTATTGATTATTTTTTCGAAATCAATTACTGTTGATAGTTTTGGTGGATTGAAGTTTTCATGGTTTTTGATATTGTTTGGGTGTTTGGGTGCAAATTTTTGATTCAGAAGTGTTGGTTTGGGTTGAATTGGATTTTTTGGAGTTCGTGAAGGTTAATTGAAACGTTTGTTTGAATTTGTTGGTTTGAGAATTTTGGTGTTTCTGGGTTTTGGTTTGGTTGGAATTCATTTGATTTTGTCAAATTTTCGTGTTTGTGAATTGGTGATTGGGTGAAATTGGTGAAGTTGGATTGGGATTGTGCTTGATAAAGTGCAATAGGAGGAAGAACATCTTCAAGTTTCTGGGTTTAGATCTTCAAATCTTCATAAGATTTGCAGATCTTCAAAGTTTGGGTTTATCACTTTGATTACGTGGGTTTAGATCTTCAAACACTATCGTAAAACATTAAAAATACACTCAAGAAATATAAAACATAAAAATGCACCGAATAAACAAATGATAATGTAGCTCTTTTAGTCATTTACTATTATATATCTTGAATCATGAAATGTTCAAGGCTGTCGTTTCACATAATATATAGATCAGGACATGTAAACATGACACATTTATTTCTAATGCCGCCAGTCAATTTGTTTCACCCATGAGCTGTTATCATTAACAAAAAAATAAAATCCATCAGACTTAACGAGCCACTTGCAATCATTCGTCTTCAACCCATATAAAAGGCATTTTCCAGCCCAAGTACTATTGAAAACATCAAAAACCCGTTGATTTGAGTGCCACCAAAAGTGACAGAAGTAAAGGGTTGTATAGACAAAATTCTCGCAGAGGCTCCAATTGAAATCATAATTATATGTTAGCGTTTGGAAGCCAAGATCATCATCTTTTGACTGGCAATGAATTTTGACAGTATCATTTGGAATACCACCAATGACATGAAGTCGATATGGCGTCGTTATGTAACAAGCATTTGATATGGTCAAAACATGAAATTCAATGACCAAAATGAGAGAAATGACGCCTAACAAACGATTCATAATGTTTAACCAAGCAAAGAAACAGACACCTGAGGCTTTGAAGTCGAGCAGTTTTGTCTTTATATAGAGTAGCTGGAAGATTAGCTAGGAATAAAAAATTGTATAAATACATTTTACGAATTTGAGTTCATTCCCTTTAATTATATTAAATGTACTTTTGAAGATTTTTAAGATGATATTTTCTTTTGTTAGTAGAATATTAATTGTATACTCACAAACTTTTCTATTTGTACTTCCTTTGTGATGTAACTTTCAATTCTTCTTCTTGTTTTTTTCTGTTTCTATGCCTTCCCTTAATAAACTTACCCAATTTATCATTTTATCTTAAGAACAAATTCTCTCTTTTAATAGCAATAAATAGAGTAAATTTTTTACAAAGTACAAGCTAGGAAAATATGGTTTATGAAAATTTGACTAGTCGAAAAGGATATTTTTTTTAGAATGTAATTTTTCATACCAACAACCCTTACTTATAATTGATTTCCTAAAAGAGAGAGAGAGAAATATCTTTACATTTACATAAAGTTGGGTCAGAATGTCAAAAATACTTTAAGATATCCCGTAGTCCTGTACAAAATGAAAATCTGGAAAAAACGTGTTTTTCCTATTGATTAGGAAAAACGTGTTTTAAATGTGCGGTGATATTTTTGTAAATAAATGAAATTTTGTGTGGGGTGACATTTTTATAAATAATTAAAACTTCGTGCGCGTTGGGTCCATTACTTGCAAACTCTGGATATCAAGCTCAAACGGTTCTGATAACAATATGAATTAAAAAGGATACTTGAATAAAATCATAACCAACAATTATGTATATAAAGCTCAAAGGGTTCTGGATAATATCAAATCCTTCTACATATTAATCAACAATCATATTTGAACAATATCATGAACAAAAAATCTTGTGGATATCAACATTAAAGGTTTTTGTATATTAATATTAAAGTCTTCTGGATAAAAAAATTAAAAAAACACATTTGAACAAGGTAATAACCAACAAACATTTTGTATATCAATTTTAATGGTTTCTGAATATCAATAATAAAGCCTTTTGAATATAAATTAAAAACCACATTTGAATAAGGGCATTACCAACAAACCTTTTGGATATCAATCTTAACGATTTTTGGATATTAATAACAAAGTTTTCTGATAAATTAACAAGTATATTTGAAAAAGGTCGTGATCAACAAACCTTGTGGATATCCAGAAGCCTTTGATATTTATATCTAAAACTTTTGAAATTGATGTCAAGAACCTTTGAAATTTATATCAAGAACCTTTGCCCCGTGATAAAGGGTTTAAAAACCCCAAAAGTTGTTATTTAGGCCTTCAAACAAACAAATATTTGAAGTTTTCATAAATAAATTGTTAAAAGATAGTTAGTAATAGTGTTTAATATAACCGTTGTAGTGTTACATATGTCCAGTATGGTGTGAAGCGTGTCAGGGGTGTTGAGAAGTCCCGATTATTTACAAAAAATGTCACCACGCATTTTAATAAAAAAGTTTCGATTATTTATAAAAATGTTATCGCGCATTTAAAACACGTTTTTTTCTATTTAATACGTTTTTTCAGTGACGACCTACTAATAATTTGAATCGCAGTCTTAAATGAATAATAAGCTTTCAAAGAGTGTAGCCATTTCATATTTTATGCAATCATATAAAAACAATTATTTACCTAATTTTATTCACATCTTTTTCTTTTTTTAGCGACAAGGAAATAAAAGCCCCAAGACTATTTATATTAGATTTATCTTCTTTTGTTATATATTTATGCATAATTATTTTCAATGAACATTTAATATATATTTAGAAATGTTTTTTTTTTTTGGATTTGGATTAATTTAATATTCATGTATTGTTATAACAGAGTCTATGTAAAATATAGAAAATAAGAAACAATAACACAACACACAGATATACGTGGTTCACCAACTTGGTTACGTCCACGGAAAAAGGGGGAGAATATTATTATCTTCTTTAAATCAACATATTACAATCTCTAATTTAATACACGAATTCTTGGCAAAGAATTCATTTCTGTGCAAACCCTATATCTAGATAAACAGATGAGCAAAAGGAACTACAAATGTGGTTGGCTATTTATATGCCCTACTCCTAACCCTACATAATTTTCACCTTGGGCATTTAGGTGCGATCGCCCAGTCTCCAAAATTAGTACCCGTGCGATCACCCCACTCCTGTGCACAATCGTTGGTCGCGCACTTGGCCCCACGCGGTCGCTCCATTTGTCCAGTAACTTAGCGCGGTCGCGCGCCTTACTCCGCGTGGTCGCTCCCCCGGCTTGTATGTCAGGAATTCTGAATATTGCTGTTTTGTCCCCTAATTTATTAAACATGATTAATTTTAGTCCAATTTAGATTTAGTAAAAGTATTCCCAATTATCTTTTAGGTTTTTTTTACCAAATAGACACTCAAAATAAATGAATTTACAAAAAAAAAAGATATTTTCTAATTCTATCAAAAACATCTTGTGTTGAAACAAATATTACAAAAAACTCCAAGATCAATTATAAATGGAAAAAATACCCTCAATGCAAAAGTAATCCCTTACCTCCCCTCCCCCGGACACCACCACTAGCCATTGTCCACCACCTTCGACCACCTCCCTCGGGCAACCATTACCATCTCTGTTGACAACTGCCTGGAACCTCCAACCACCGGTGACCACCTCCTCCGACAACCATCCCCACCTCCGATGATCATCGCCTCCAACCTCCGTGCACCAACCTCCGACCACCCACCGGTGACAATCGCCGCTACAGGCCATCGACCCCGACCACCGATCATCTACCGCCGTCGGCGACCATTTCGTCAACCACCTCAGCAACCCCCATCCTTTCTTTTGACAATTTATTTAAAAGTAATGCTTATGGTAGGAGTTTAACCCATGACCTCCAATGACCAAGACTTAAAGTATTCCCTTCAACCACTTTGCTAAGACACTTTCTTGTTAACTTTTTGCACGTTTATAAACATACTTCTCAATTGTAAGGGAGAAATGAATTTCTTAATTAAATAATTTCTCAACTATAAATTTTTTAAAAGTTATTATCATTTATTAAGGGTATATGAGAAAAAAACTCACATTTAACTTCAAAAAAAAATTGAGAAATTCAGTTATTATTTGTTTATAAAGATTTGGTAACACATTTATTTAGCATTAAGCAACTGAGAAATAAATTTTTAATTGTTCACAATGAGTAATAAGTGATTAATTGTGTTCTATATCGTTTAAAGGGCATGTGATCACACTATTGTGAAATCAATTTATCTAATTTATTTCAAAGGTTATGTGACAAAAAATTCCTTGTTACCTTTAAACAACGATAAATTGAGTTATTAATGAAAATATTTGATATTTAGTTATTTAAATGGTATGTGACAACATACTCATTTTAGTTTAAACATATGAAAAATGGATTTCTCATTTATTTAAAGGGCATATTTCAACACATTTATCTTTAAATTAAATATATGAAAATTAATTTCTTAGTTGTGTAAAGGGTCTTTGACAATTCATTTCACATCTGAGAAATTGAGTATCAATTGTGAAAAATTGAGTATTGTATCAGTTTTATACTAAGTTAAGAATAAAATAGAAATGAATATCTAAGTTTTTATACTCGATGTGAACAAGTGAGAAATAAATGTATTAGATATTGGGTATCAATTGTAAAAAAAATGAGAGATAAATTTATCAGTTTTAATACTTAATTATGAATAAATGAGAAATCAATGTCTAATGTCTCGGCTTTTATACTCAGGTGTGAACAAATGGGAAATGAATGTCTCAGATTTTAACAAGTGAAAAAAATATTATATCAACAATTTGAATCATAGTGTACTTGATTAATTTATCTCGACGATACGATTTAAACGGTGATTACAGATTATTTTTCAATTTTGAGATATTCCATTTTAAAAATTTTAGGAAAAAAAGGAAGAGAGGGGGGAGAAAGCAGATAGAGGGGGAGAAAAGTGTTGGGAATGTGATGCGCTGATGCCGTGCATGTAGTGATGTGAGAGAAGGGCAATCTTGTCCGGTCAATATACCAAAGACTTTTTGGTTGGTTTCCAAAATGTCCATTTTTCTGATAATTTTCACTTAGCAAAAAGACTTTTTGATAAATGCCCCAATAAAATATAGTAGTACTACGTATAAAGCAAGAGGGGAAACTTAGATTTATACCTACTATGGGAGAAATCTTAAAGAACTCTAGAAAATTTGACAATGATTATGCTATTGTTTTCGTGCGTGGGTGCGGATCTCAAGGTTGAGATTGTGTGTGATCAAGGTATCTTGTGATCAGGGGCGGAAACAAGGGTTATTCAAGGGTTGACAGTGAATCCGTTAAATTCCTGTTGGCAATTAAAAAAAAAAACATAAAATATATTACTAAATGCATCCTTTTATTGGCTCTAGCCCATCCATGTAGTTGTTGAGAAGCTCACCGAGATTGAGAGAGGAAGTGGAACCGTGGAGTTGGGTATGACCGATGGTGGAGTTGTGAATGTGAGGGAAATATTTGTGAGAAGGTGAAAAGTAAGATAGAGAATAAGGAGTATAAATGTGACTATTGGGTATGGGTATTTCTATTTGCACAATAAAAAAATTATTTGTACAATGTTTTCTAGATTAAAGTGATTCATTAATGTACAAAGTTAATATGCACGATTTTTAAGGACATATAATGTATTTAATGTGCTTTTTCAACTTTTGAAATTTTATACACATTTTCCATGTGCACATTTTCAACTTGAGAATTGTTATTCACCCCGCAAATTTACTTAATACCCCCGCATTACTAAGTTTACTTCTAAAAATTAAAACTACAACATTATTATTACTATTATACCCTTTAACCCTTCTTGAAGCTCAACCGCTGTGACCAAAGTGATCTTCCGTCATTAATGGGGTTCATAACAACCTTTTGAGATGGTTTTTTCAGCAGACAAATTTCGCGAATCAATCTTTGAATGACCATATCTCACTCGTTTTTTAGCCAAATTAAACAAATAAACTGGCTATGAAAAGATCTCACAGAGAAGAACAAAACTCATGTTAACACTTTTCTTTAAATCTGATTTTAACAGTGTCAAAAATAGCCATGAACATTAAAAAAAAAACATAATATTCAAAACTTAAAATTACAATAACTCAAGATCTATACAACCAAATTCAAGGAATTTCGAATACATTGTTCTACAAAGCATAAGCTACGCAGGCATATATGAATTACACGAAATGAATCACAAATTGGTCATCAAATCATCAAACCCACTTTGATTTTGACCTAAAAACCAAAAATGAAAAACATGCAATTCAATCCATTCAATGGTGTGTGTTTGAAGGTAATTCTTCATTTCTTCAATAAAAAGAAAGTGGCATCCTCTGTTTTTAATTTTGAATAACTGGTATGTTACAAAGACATCATGATGTAAAGTAAAACGCAGCGGAACAAAATAAAACAAGCTAATCGATTAAATTCTCGCAAAAGGAGTAAAATCGATTAACGAATAAAAAGGGATATGATTAAACTTCTCGCAAAATAATTTAATCTAATAATCAACCGAAGAAGATTATTGTGCAAAGCCAAATAATGACTTTAAGATTCACAAAAGTGAAAGAACTTGCAAACTTGCAAAAGAATTTAATTGATAAAAAGGTCTAAATTCGGATTACAACCTTAGGCCTATTTTATAGTGCCCATAAAACTTGAAAAACAATCCTAAACCTTCTAGAATTACTCATAACATATATGATAACTAAATAGGACTCAAAAACTAGTAAATCTCCTCAAAATCTACTCTAAAATCACCTCTAATCATCCTATTAAAATAAATGACGAAAATAATAAATAAAATATAAACTAAAACAAATTAAATCCTAAAATACTAATTAAAATACAAAAATAATTAATATATTTGACTTTGTCAAATATTTCTTGAGCCGAATTACATCATTCACCCCCACTTGAAAAAGGATTCGCCCCGAATCCTCGTTCGATTTTTGAAACGAGCCCCTCCATTTAAATAAATATTTGGAATAAATCTTCATCTTTAACGTAGAAGGAATTGAAAGAACTTGAATTTTTCCGTCCCAATGAAATAAATATTTGGAATAAATATTATCTCGAAGCACAAATATGGGCACACAAATATCTTCCAAAAATAAAATTATACCATCAATCCCATCCTTTCCATCCTTCTGTTGATCGTCCTCCCCGTCCTCCATATGAATCAAATCGTCCTCTAGATCACAAATAATTTCTTCTTCCTCAAGATTTGGAACGGAATCTTCGACCATAGAAATAAAATTAGTACTAACCTCTTTTTTTTCGAAATCGCCATTTATAATTTTTGGATCTTGATTCGTGTTGGCTTCATCCTTGACCTTTCCCCCTTTGAAATCAAGATCTTCATCTGCTGGACTCCGAATTGCTAGATCAGCCGTGACAACAGCTTCTTCTTCATGAAGATGTTCGTCGCGAAAACCTGCCTGATTACTTGGGTTGACACCACCTTGACCAACTTGCAATCCTCTCAAAACTTCCATCAACTCTCTATGTTGGCGCTCCTCGCGAGCTATCGCAGCTTGTTCTTGGCGATTCAAAGTTTCAAGGATTGTGGTAAGAGTGATATCTCCATCGTTTCCATCATTGTTAGCCATCTTCTCGTCAGAGAACCCCAAGATCGTCCGATTTCTGATACCAACTGATGTAAAGTAAAACGCAGCGGAACAAAATAAAACAAGCTAATCGATTAAATCCTCGCAAAAGAAGTAAAATCGATTAACGAATAAAAAGGGATATGATTAAACTTCTCGCAAAAGAATTTAATCTAATAATCAACCGAAGAAGATTATTGTGCAAAGCCAAATAATGACTTTAAGATTCACAAAAGTGAAAGAACTTGCAAACTTGCAAAAGAATTTAATTGATAAAAAGGTCTAAATTCGGATTACAACCTTAGGCCTATTTTATAGTGCCCATAAAACTTGAAAAACAATCCTAAACCTTCTAGAATTACTCCTAACCTATATGGTAACTAAATAGGACTCAAAAACTAGTAAATCTCCTCAAAATCTACTCTAAAATCACTTCTAATCATCCTATTAAAATAAATGACGAAAATAATAAATAAAATATAAACTAAAACAAATTAAATACTAAAATACTAATTAAAATACAAAAATAATTAATATATTTGACTTTGTCAAATATTTCTTGAACCGGATTACATCACATCATCTTTGCAATAGGGAAACCTATGAATTTGAGCTTCTATCTGAACTAACTTTAGGGTTAACTATATTTACAGGATGAAAAAACTTTGATCTGGTACTCTCATGGAGAAGAAAGGAATCTGAATTTAGCTTCAGTTAGTCGGATTATCCCTGGGCAGAGAACCGTGAGTTAGTTCGTCTTTTGAGGGTTAATTGATAATTTATGTCTGCAGTTCATTTATCGGTTTATACCACAAATGTTTTACAATTATCGTTCAAAGCATGACAAGATGAAATGAGGTGGATGGTTGCGGGAGTGGGTGGTGGTGAGTAGTGGTGGGCAACATATTAGTGAAATAATAAAGTCATTTCAATTAATGACATTTTTCTGAAAATTGTAATACGGAATATTAAGTAAACTTGCGGGGTAAATAACAATTCCCTTTCAACTTTTGAGATTTTAATCAAGAGAAAGTTGCAAGTCTTTGACAGAGAATGACACATAGTACTAGCACCAATACTGGCTGCAGCGGCTTTGACAGATTGACCCGAGTTGAGTTATCTAGACAAAGTTAACTCACCGAGCTGGGTAAATATACCATTCTCCCTCTGAACGCCTCACTCCTAAATTGAAGCTGTAACAATGGCGGTCACACTTTCTCGTCGGATAGCCTCCAAGCTATTGCACCCTTCTCCCTCTCCTGCTCATTATTACCACCGCCTAAACCCTAGCCCCTTTCCGTATCTATCCTTTCAACAAAACCCTTCAATCCCTACTCTCAATCCTCGCGATTTCACCGATCCCAAATCTCAATCATCTGTTTGCCCAACACCTTCTTCGCTTAACCAATTCTCAGCTTTGATTTCAATCCCCAATTTCAAAACTCAATGCCCCATCCCCAATTTTGTTGACTACCCTAAATACTTTTCAACCTCTACTCCACCGCCGCCGCCGCCACCTTCCGGTACCGAAACTTCCGACAACCCAGATGAGCAGAAGAGACAATTTCATGAATTCAAGCACCAAGAAATTGAAGGGCCGACAGTTGAGCGAGATCTTTCCGCGCTTGCCAATGAGACCCGCCAAGTGCTTGAAACAATGATGAAGACGATTTACAGTCTGAGCAAAGGGTTGGCTGCGTTTGGTTTGATTCAGCTTGGTTTAGGAGCTTGGATTTCGTATATTACTAGGGCTTCCCCTATTACTGAGGTGTCAATACAGAGTTTCTTGGCGTTTGGATTGCCGTTTTCATTTGCGTTCATGTTGAGACAGTCTTTGAAGCCGATGAACTTCTTTAGAAAGATGGAGGAGCAAGGTAGGTTGCAGATCTTGACTCTTACACTTCAGATTGTTAAGAACTTGAATACGTTTTTCGTACGGGTTCGTGGGGTTTCATATATGTGCATTGCTGGGGCTTCCATTGGGTTAGTATATGTTGCCTTGACTAGATAATTGGAATTTATCAGTTTTGAAGTATGACAAGATTTTTATTATGCATTATGTTGAATTTTGAATAACATTGTTGAAACTGTATGGACAATGGAAGGAAAGATTTTTGAGCTTCATCTTTGGTTTGCCTTCCCTTCCCTTGTTCTAAGATACTTTGAGACATTGCAATGTCTATTTTTATGTTTTCTTTGAATTGCATCATGTTGCTAGTAGTAATGATGCAGTTATGTGAAAAACTCGTTGCATATTTACTTTTGGTTTCCTTGAATCAGTGGTTATGAACTCTAAACCTCTTGATCTTTCCCTGCCCTCTAGGATCTTCAATTTGATCGCATTGGTAGACTGTAGTGATAATACTCGGACAGTGTCATTAAACTTGCGTTGTATTGTTCACCATTTCTTGGGTGTGTTCAGTACTCAATATTGATAGGCATTAGTAGGGATGGCAAAAACCCGAAACCCGCCTCGAACCCGAAAAGGCCCGCCCCTAATAGGCCGGGTTTGGGAAGCAATTTTGAAAACCCGCCGGGTTTTTATAGGGTTCGGGTTTACCCCCGCCCCGCCCCGAACCCGCCCCGATTAGGTATGAAATTACTTAAATACCCTTACTTATTCCTCCGCCACAGCAAAATAATTTTTAGAACTTCGAAAAATTTAATACGAGAATATTATTTTGCTTTGGGCCGAGGCTCTTAAGTCAGTTTGTCATGAAACCAATGGCCCATTTTGGGGATGGCAAAATGGGCCATTTTGTATACAGACACACGCATATATATACACATACAAAACACATAATAAGTCTGTATATAACCAATGGCCCCTATAAGAGCCAAAATCTGATTCTTAATGGCCCATTTTGTGGATGGCAAAATTGACTTAACGATCGGGGCGGGGCGGGGCGGGGCGGGCTCGGGTTAAGCAAATAACGGGGCGGGGCGGGTTCGGGTAATGTTATATCACTATAGGGGCGGGTTCGGGAAATGAAAAACCCGCCCCGAACCCGCCCCGTTGCCATCCCTAGGCATTAGTTAGGGAGGTTGATGGTTGAAACTTACAGGAGATGGTCTGAACTGTCGACATTGTTGAAAAGGGGATGCATGAAAGTTGAAGGTGCAAAGTACTACTTCTGTCGCAAAATGAATGTTCAAAATAAATTCAAATTTGATTTTCATCAATGGCAAACTTGAAAAGTTTTTGAGCATTCATTTTGGGACGGAAGGAGGAGGGAGTAGCATCGTTATAATTTTTTATAAGTCTAGGGACACAAAATAGTCGCAAAAACTTGCTCACAAAATCACAGATGTAATGATTTCATTGGTGTTTTTAATTAGTGTGTAACGGGTTCACTATCGATGGAACCAATAAAATATCGCTAACTCATTTTGTTAGCAAGATTTTGAGCCTCTAGCATTGCTCCATCACTATTTTCACTTTTCTTGCTAATTCTTGTGTCCTTTTGTATATTATTGAGAGGCAGAAGGAGTAGGGATGGCCAAAACCGGTTCAGATCCGGTTCCGGGCCGAAAACCGCCGGTTCCGGTTCGCCAAAATTGTGACCCTTAACCGGCCCGTCGTTGACTCCAGTCCGGTTTCTCCGGTTCCGGTTTTCTCCCCGGTTCGGTCCGATTTCGGCTTTTTCGGTCCGGTTCACCAAAATGGTGACCCTTAACCGGCCCGTCGTTGACTCCGGTCCGGTTACTCCGATTCCGGTTTTCTCCCCGGTTCGGTCCGGTTTCGGGCTTTTCCGGTCCGGTTTGGCCATCCCCTGAGGAGTATCTTACTTTTGATTTCCCTAAATTCGTGCTTATGAAGGATAAACCTTTTTGTCTTGCTCTGCACTTACGAATCTCCAATTTGATTGATTCGGATAGTGATATTACTCGGACAGTAACTTGTGTTGTATTGTTTGTTGTTTGGTGTGCTCAGTAATATTGATCGGCTCTATTTAGGGAATTCCAGTTGTTGAAACTTACAAGAGATTGTCTCTACCGTGGGCATTTATATAGGAGTCTCAAATTCAATTCCTAGTAGGGGTGTGCAACAAAACTGAAAAACCGAAAAAATTGGACCGTAACTGAGAAAATTGGACCCAAAAAATTGAAACCGACAAAACCGAAATATTAATGGTTTTAACCATTTAAAAACCGAAACTTTCGGTTTCGGTTTTGGTTTCAAATGAAAAATCGAGTAAATAAAATCGAATCGAACCGATATTATTAAAACGACGTATCATTTTAATGTATATATAAATTTCATCTTCTCATCTTGCTTTGGAATTAAAATTATACTTACGGTAGTTTAACTGTTATTTGTAGTGGCAGGTGAAACACTTAAATTGTCATGAAAATCTTAAGTATTTTAGTATTACATCTTCTCATCTTCTTGCTTTATTAATGAGGGATTAATAAATTTCATCTTACTGAATGTAACTATCATAATTCAACCATTAATATATGCATATTCTTCTCATCTTGTTGAAATCGAATGACACCGAACCAAACTGACATCAAACCGAAATCGAATAAAATCGAAGCTTAATGGTTTTAAAATACAAAAATCGATATATTTCGATTCAATTTCGATTTTAGCCTAAAATCGAATCAAATCGGACCGAGCACACCCCTAATTCCTAATTCCTAGAGTCATTTTCTCATAGGCTAAGCATATATGTATGGCAATATAATATTTTGGTTGGCTATACACATCGACAGTAAAAGTTTCACTTATTTACAATGCCCCTCTTCTCCGATCAATCCTCAGAAATATAAGCCACATCTCTAATCTTTTCAACCGAATTGCAATTGCGATCCTCTTGTTTATGCCTTGGGTCTGCATCTTTCAAGAAGCAGGACATCCGCTTGAGTTCTTTGTTTTGTGGGTATGTCAGTTGTGGATTGATTATGGGAATCCTTTTAGATCTCGGTTTCCTTAATGTTTTAAAAGAATGTTTTAAAAGTTTTAAAGATCCATTATTATTAAGATCTTTTGTTTTCTTAATGTATTAAAAGAAAAGGGATTTAACAACTTTGGGTAGCAAGAAGGCATCAATGGTGTCCTTGTCTTTCGTGCTGGTAAAAGTGGCTACAGGCAACAGTATAAATTTTGAGCTTAGGCTTCTTTATTTTTCTTCAAGATTTTTTTTTAATTTTATTTTAGCATAGAGTGTGGAAATATTTATTTTTGACATTGATGGCCTGTAAAATAAATAAGCATATGTACTGAATCACATGAAAAATAAGGGAAATATTTGATATGTACCCAGTGACATAAATGAAACACTCTATTTCTCCACATGAGCAAATTGAATCCTAATCACAGAGAATGTATGTTAGGACTTAATCGATTCTTTCTAATTATCCTTCTCGAGCAATGAATGATAGGAGCACAAAAAAAAAGTCACACAAAATTATTATTTATTTATTTATATATATATATTTTTAATTGATGAAATATGAACAATAAAAAAATTATGAGACACTATCTATGCAGTTGCTAATTCTCTCATTAAAATTATTTGAACTATTAGTATTTTCTCCGTTCCAAAATAATTGACATTTTCATATATACTCCCTCCGTCCCATCTTTTTATAGACTTTTGGGTTTTTCACGGGAATTAAGGAGGAAGTATTATATTGAAAGTGTTGTGAGTGTGAAAATAAAATAGGAGAGAGAATGAGTGGAGAGAATAGTAAATTATAATGGTGATGTGAGTATTAAAATAATGTAGGAGAGAGAATGAGTGGAGGGAATAGTAAAGATTCCTTTCCATTTTAGGAAAGTATATATTATTGTGGGACGCCCAAAAAGGAAAGTTTATATATTATCATGGGACGGAGGGAGTAGACATTAAGAAAATGTAAACTTTTACTGATTAAAATTATTTGAAGACATAACATAATGATGATTTGTGTGTAGATGTTTATTTATTGATTAGTTGAGAAATGAGAAATTATTGATAAGTTATTTTTTCAGTTGTTTTTTTGATGAATATATGGAGTTTTCGTTCATGAATGGAAGTTATATATGTCTTGAATACTTTGAATGAAAGTATGAAAAAGAATATTTTTCATAGTAATTCTGATGAATATCATGGAAGTTATACATATTTTGAATATTTTGAATAGAATGAAGGTATGAAATTTTATGACTCAAATTTGTTTTGCTGTTATTATACTTTGTATTATAATAATGCTCATATGGAAAGTCGTTAAAAGCAGAAAAAGTAAGTCGCTTGAAGTAAAGTTGCCTAAAGACAACTTCACTTTTTCGATGGGAGTATAAGTATATGGTGTTATCTTGCCAAAGGCAAGAAGGTAAAAGGTTTTTTGATGAATTATCGAAACAATTTGCAAGCTGCATGAAATTGCAAGGGAAAGAGAGTCTATCTCGCCTTTATGGCATGTAAAGATATGACTATAAAAAGGAAAGTCTACGGACTATAAAAAGGAAAAATCTACGGACTATAAAAATGAAAGTCCCATCTCGCCTGAACGGCATGTATATGGATGCGACTATAAACGAGAAAGTCTATACCGACTATAAACGAGAAAGTCTATACCGACTATAAACAAGAAAGTCTATACCGACTATAAACGAGAAAGTCTATACCGACTATAAACGAGAAAGACTATACCGACTATAAACGAGAAAGTCTATACCGACTATAAACGAGAAAGTCTATACCGACTATAAACGAGAAAGTCTACATCGAATATAAACAAGAGAGTCTATATCGACTATAAACGAGAAAGTGCATCTCGCCTACAAAGGCATGTAAAGATGTTGCTACAATAAAGAAGCTCATCTCGCCTGAATGGCATGTAAAGATGCGGCATGAATGAAAGAAAGCACATCTCGCCTGAATGGCATGTAAAGATGTCGCTAAAAGGAAGAGAATATATCTCGCTTGAATGGTATGAAAAGATATAACTCAAGGAAGAGAGAAATTATTCTAAGTAAAAGGTATGAAGAAAGCAAGGATGAAGTCAGTAAAGACAAAGATCAGCATATGCACTGTAAGTAAAGTCGCCTAAAGACGACTTCACTTTTTCGATGGGAGTATAAGTATGGGGTACCTGTTATGCAAAAAGAAGATTTTTGATGAACTATCAAAACAAAGTAGTAAAGGCGAGATATGAATGATGAAACAAGCAAGTAAAGCATAAGGATAAAAGGGCAAGCTCAAAGGCCGCGAATATACATTGTTTAAAGGCACACAGGCCCAAATAAAAGAAAGTAAATTGTTTAGCCACCAAGGCAAGTTACAAAAGTTGTTCAAAAGAAACTAAGTACAAAACACAGAATCAAGTTAAGTATCAGGCTCATTTGATGGTGCGGGTTGAGTAGAGCTTGAGGCCGCAAGAGCGAGAGTCTTTGCATCATCCAGGAGTTTGTGTTTTTGTTCCAGTTGATCATTCCATAGAGCGAGAACATTGGGAGAATGGATAGGAGTGGGATTCCAGGGAGCCTTACCCAGTAATGCATCTTCTTCCGCCAGGTCCTTGAGTTCATCAGGTGAATAGGGGACCATAGGATGACCACGGCGGCATATGTCGCTGAAAATTGGCTCTGAACCCCACTTGGCGAGTCGCTCAATGGTAATGGCGGGTATTTCAGTGGCATCAGCAGCCGCAGCTCACATGACTTGTAGAGAGGTTTGGTCGCCAATGTCAAGAAGGTCATCTTTGAGTTTGGCCACGTCAGCGTTAAGAGATGTAATCTCGGTGACCTTGCCAGTGACTTCCTCTCGCAATTTAGCAATCTCACTTTGAAAGAATTGAACATCTGCGGCATGGGTCTTCTTTAATGTCTCGTTCTCGCTCTTCATTTTTGCGACATCCTCTTTGGCAGTAGTAAGCTCAGCATTGGCAGTATTAAGCGCAGCGTTAGCATTGTCAAGTTGAGTTTGAGAAGCAACTAAGTCAGTTTTCAGTTTATCTCGCTCTTCTCCCATGGTGGTAATGGTGGCGTCCCGCCTTCCCACTCGGCCGCGGAGGGTCTCTTTGTCTTTTCGCAATATTTGATTGGCGACTTCCAGTTGCTTCACATCTTTGTTAAGACGATGGTTTTTCTCGCTTATGCCTATTACTGAAGCTCCAAGCTAAGGAAAAAGCAATGTATAAGTTAAGGACAAAAATGAACAAAATCACAATTGGTTAAGGAAAGGAAAAGCGGCATACCATTGAAAAGTGAATCCCGGCTTGGCAAGCGGCATGATCCACATCCATATCCGTCACTCGTTGTACTTGAATTGGCTCACTGGCACGAATTAAGGCAGAACTGCCTATCAAGCACTCCTCAACGCCGCGACTTTCATTGATCAATCCCTTTAGGCGAGGGATTCTGGCGGCTTATTTGCTCAATTCATAAAGCTCCTCGAAATCAGCGGGCTTCACAAAGTTTTCTTGGAGCCAGCTGGGGGCAGGAAGACCTGTTGAAATATGTGGGTCGCGTGGAGTTGGAGGCGAGTTGGAGGTGTTGGTCAAATCGCAAATTTCAATTTCGTGAGAGGAAGGAGGAACTTCACCTTGATTGGGCTCAGCAACATCAGCTTCAAGAGCTGGAGAATTAGTTTGGATGGAGTCAGGAAGGAGAACATCATTGGTTTCTTCTACGGGGGCATCAATAGACGGCGAGATAATAGTGTGCGAGACATTGCCTTCAGTAGAGGGAAGGACTTGAGTAGTAGCAGGATTTGGAGGGATATTTTCTTGAGGGGAAGGAGCGACATCAGCTGAAACAAAAGCTATTCTTTTTTGTCGTTTTGAGCGGGTGCCAGGGTTGGTAGGTTTAGCCCTAGCCTTGGATGAACCTTGAGACTTCTCCAAGGCTATTTCTTCCGCATCAGTGCCGTCGCGAGATAGAGGCAGCGGAAATTGGCAGGTAAGAGGGCAAGAGCAGCATCACGAGCGCTAGCTATCCTCTTCCTTCTCTTATCAGAATCAAGATTGGCGATCTGGCGACTTTCCATGGCCTTAGCTCGATGATCTAGAAATAAAGAAAAGAAAATTTACAATTAGAGTTATTCAAATGTAAATCGAATTGAAAGGAAGAAAAGGCTAAAAAGAGACATACAATTAACTGCATTCATGGCGGGACAACAACGAGTACCCTTGCACGATTGACATTCATGAGCATATTTGTTGTCTGAATGTCGTTCCCAACCATCAAAATAGGTATGCTCTATTGGAACTCTCGGCGGGATAAGAGGTAAGTTGTCTGCAATTCCAACTTGATCAAGCAATTCCCTATTTCGCAAAATGCCTCTCCAAGAGATGAGAGGTTGGGGTGTATTGGCGGGAGAGTCCGCGGGAAGAGCCACGAGGGCACGGATGGCGGCACACTACAAGAAAAAAGGCTTTTTGTGACTGCTAAAAGCCATCACATATGTACGAAAAGCAGTCACGAAAAGGTAACGCGACTGGAAAATCAATCGCCATGGCAGTCGCGTAAACCCTTGTCGCAATAGCTTAAAGTGACGGGATAAGCAGTCACCTTAGAGACTTATTTTCTGTGACTGCTTTTTGCCGTCACGTAAAGGATTTTTTAATTTTATTTATTTAATTAATTAAATCACAAATGCAATCACGTTAGCTAGTATAAGGCGACTGGGTATGCAATCTCGTTAGCTTGTGTAAGGCGACTGAAAATGCAATCACCTTTGCTTAGAAAAGGCGACTGGAAATGCAATCACCTTTGCTTTGAAAAGGCGACTGAAAATGCAATCACCTTAGCTTGTTTAAGGCGACTGGAAATGCAATCACCTTTGCTTAGAGAAAGCGACTGAAAATGCAATCACCTTATCCCATTGTAATTGTTTCGCCATCACATTAATTCTTAACGTTTCATTACAATAATACAATTATTTATAGCATTATTACTACATAATATTATGAATTAATATTGATAAATCCACAAACTTTTCCAAAACTTAATTGAAAACAAACTTTAAATCATTTAAAACTAAATTTAAAACTAAATATATTGTCTCAAAATAATATCCACCATCACATTTAACAAACTATTCATGTCTTACTAAACTTGTTCAAGAACCATTTACATAGAGGCTTACAAATACAATATTCTCCAAAGAATGATGAAAATATAGATGGAATGACCTGAAAACTCGTTAGATAACTAGGCATACGTTAACCACGATCCCTTCAGCTGATGGGCAAGTAGCCAAAGAGCATCCATCTGGTTTATGTCCCCACCAATCCAAGCTAACATGCTCCATATCAAGACATAGATACAATAAAACACCCATGAAAGCCAGCCCAGCATCCAACGCCCCAGATAACACATAGTTATGGCGACCCCACCAGTTGCGGTAATACCGGAAAGCAACAAAACCCGACAAAAAACCAATAAGTATCTTTTTCTTGTGCAATTTTGCTTAAACCAAAATCCGTCACTTTAAGATGTCCTGCCTCATCTTGTAATACATTTCTGGAAAAAAATCCACAACACAAATTATCATATCAGTAATGATATAGAAGTACATAAAAAAATCCACAACACAAATTATCATATCAGTATTGGAAAACAAGCTAACAGGCTTCTAGGGTGGTTTAACCCAACAATGCACAACGCAATATAAAATTATTTATCAAAGCCTTATGGAAAACAAAACCCTCGCAAACTATTCACAATCTAAAGAAAACCCTAGAAAGAAATAAAACCATGAAAATTAGGGGAAGAACACCAGGAATTAAACCTTAATTTTGGGTTAAAAATAAACCCCAAATCGAGAACTTAGCTAATCAACAAAAATACACCAACAAAATATACCAAAACAGTCGAAATTTGACTTTTCAAAATCAAATCAAACTATCTTAAATTATTCATACAAGACGCAATATTTGTATACTTATAGACCAATTTCGGATCAAAATGATCAAATCCATGTTAAAAACTCAAAATATGAGGGGAATTATACCTCTTGAACTGGCTCGGATAGGAGAGAGAGACGACGAGCGGAGAGAGAGAGACGACGAGCCGAGAGACGACCGGAGCGGAGAGACGACCGGAGTGGAGAGAGGCCGGAGAGACGACCGGAGCGGGAGAGACTACTAGAGCGTAGAGAGACGGAGCGGGGAGCAGAGAAGGAGAGAACGGATAGAGAGAGAAAGCGGAGAGAGAGAGGCGTCTTGAAATTTATTTCCTTTTTTTTAATATTATTTAAGGTATTACGTGATTGCATTTGCAGTCACCTTTTACTAAAATTATTTTTTTCATGTATTTATATTAATTAAATTATATAATTAATCAAACGTGATTGCAAAAGTCATCACAGTTTTAAAAAAGCGGTCACGTTTGATTTTTCATATTCCCGCTTGTTTCCTTGTTGGCGCTCCGGACGAAAATATCAAACGTGATTGCACATGTGATTGTATTTCCATCTCCTTAAGGTAACGTGATTGCTTTTTATTTCCGTCTCCTTATCTGGTCTATGGTGACTGCTTTTTTTAGCCATCACATAAAGCAGTCACAAAAGGCTATTTTTCTTGTAGTGGCACAAAGGGCGTTATCTCCAACAACTGAGGCATCGCGGGTTTCAACTTGCGGTTTAATGGGGTGAAGATCGGCGGGATGAGACCATCCAACGCGGGAAACGATGAAGAGTGGGTCTCTCAACCATTCATGAACTTTGGCTGGTAAGGGAGTAAGAATTTTGGGGCCTCGTTGATATTGAAGAGAAAGGCGAGTTTCTTCTATCTCGTCATCAAGTTTGTTGGTTTGCTTATATCCTTTGAATAAAGTAACTAGAGAGGTGACCGTGGGTTCTTTCCTCAAGGCCCGATAGATGGTGATAAAAACAGTGATTATCCTTATGGCGTTGGGATGAATCTCAGTGATCATGGCTTGGGCTTTATATAGAACTTCACAAAGAAAAGGATCTAGGGGAATCCTAAGGCCCGCCTTAAGTTGAGAAGGGAAAACCACTATGTCGTCCCGCATTTCTCTTAAATTTGCGAGAGATGTATCTCCTTGGTAATCAGAGATATGGTAAAGGGAAGGATCTATGTTGTAAAGAGTGTGCCAAGTGGTAATGGGGTTAGGTATGAGGGAACTTGTGTCTGGAGCGAGAGAAGATTCCGCTTCAGCATGAGCGGGATTGGTAAAAAGATTACCTTCGGTTAAATTCAGATTTTGAACCCCAGTGGAAAGGGGATTGCTGGATGTCGCGGCGGGAGAAGAAGTCACCTCATCAGCCATCTCGCTCTGATCACTGGAAGAAGAAGAAGAAGAAAGGACAGATTTATAATGCATCCTACGTTTTGAAAAAGGGTCAGCGACACAGTGGGATTCAGATGAGTCGCTTAAATTGGGATCATACTTATCTTTTATAAATCGGACTAATTCTTTATCTTTTATAAATCGGACTAATTCTTTATGGGAAGTAAAAATATGGGACATAGGGGCTGAAGAGGGAAGAAAGAAGCGGCCTTGGATCTCAAAAGAATCAATTACTGAGGGATCTACCCAATTTTCAACAAGTAACCTAACTATGTCGGGCTTGGGCAATCTCGTCCAAGTAGTCCGCAAGCGTCTGTATAAGCCGCCTGAGACTTGACATCTACCATACTTGACTCGCCTAGCACAATTTTTGTATCTCGCCATGAGGGGTAATTTGGGAAAAAATTGAAGGAACAAAAGGGAATAACAACAAAGCTCAAATAGTGGTGAAAAAATGAGAGATCAAAACTTGAGGGTTTAAGGAATATGAAGGGTTTTAAGAGAATTACCTAGTAAAGACGAAGAACGGCCGGAGAAGATGAAGAACCGCCGGAAAATGTGAACGGATTTATGGAAAACGAAAATTAGGGCTCTGAATCTACTTCGAAATGGCAAATAAATGAACGGAATGGGATTCAGGAAACAATTTATAGTCAAATCTAGAAAAGAACGGTGGAAAAAGTGAGAAAGGTTCGTCGGAATCGAAGTTTTGAGTTGCCGGAATTTGGGGTGTTTGAGTAAGAACGCAAAGAGTAAAAAGAGAAATTGTAGAAGAGAGAAGGGTATTTATATGAGAAGTGAAGGGATGATTTGATTGAAATGACGGTTGAGGTAAAAAATTTAAATTTCCCCCTCATTATTTGGCACGATTCCCAAATGACGGCACATTAAATTTTGGGGGCTCATCAGAAAGGTGACACGTGTGTGGACATGGGTCACTAACGATTTAGCTTCTTGGAGAAGGAACAATATGTCGCAGAGTATGGAAACTGTAAACATCAAGTTTTTGGCGAGACCATAAATGAATCTCGCCTCAAACTTAGGGGCTTCTGATGATGTCCAAAAATAATGGTTGGGCTTGGACCAAGTCCATAAGCGAGAAATGATCGAGTAGGTCCAAAGCGAGTCAAGGCCCAAGAGAAGATAGCGATAAAGTGGACCTCGGTGTATTCCGCGGGAAAGTATGTCTATGATATCCTGCATCATTCACTAAGAGGGGTAGGCCCAAGATGATAAATGCGAGATATTGATTGATGAACGGCAAGATAATAAGGTGATCCGGCGAGATATTAGAACGAGGCAACATGGCGCACGGTTACCCATGTCCGGCGAGAAACGTATGTTAGTGGAGGCGACACGTGAGGGGCGACACATAAATATCTATGAAATGGGACCCACTGGATCGGTTGGGCATTGGGAAAAGTGATTTGTGTCAGAGAAAAGGCGTCACATGCTTTGAGTTTATTTCTGTGATTGACCAATTGAATGATGACACGTGGAATGAGGCATGGAATGAGAGGGTAACCGTTGCACGAGATGGACACGCGAGGGTAACATGTGCAGGGCACGAGGGAAGGGGTATATATATGAGGGATTGTCATCCCTGTCAAGGTACATTCACCCACACACACGAAACACCCTTCCTAAATTCAGATTTCCCTTTAAACAGAGACTTATCCTCACGCCGGAGGGGATTACGCCGGAGCCGCCCCCGGATTAGTTACTTTGCTGTGGTGTGCAGGCGAGAAGAAGGAGCCGGAGTATCACGGATTGACTACAACGGTGCTGTTGCTGTTGAGGAAATTCCTGGCAACATCAATTGGTTCCGTTGCCGGGACTGATTCTCTTCATCAGTTGAAGTTTGCCGGCGGTGGATTGGTAAGTTTGGAGGCGCGGTTTGTAGATCTGGAGGGTTAGTCTGCGGTAGGATTGATTTTTGGTGTTGTATGCAATTTGAAAACTGTTTTTCTTATTGAGTTGGTTATTGATTATGATGCTGCAGGAATTGTGCTTATCAATAATCCTCCACGTGGCAAGATTAATCACCTGGCTCCTTGACCTGAAATCAGAACCCACGACTAGCCGGATGTGTCTCCGGCATAGACCCTCGGGCGTGAGAGTAAGATTACGGTTGAATATAGCTCAAAATGTATTGAATAATGAATTCAGATAACAAAATGACAGTTACCTTTGCACCGTTGGTAGTGATGAAGTATTTATAGTTGATGTAGGTATTTTAATGACAGGGCTACATGAGCTCCGAGATTGTAGGGACAGTTACATGTAGTGTGAACGTGTCCTGTAACGGCTCCTGATTTGTAGGCAAACAGTTATGGAAAGATTTGACCAATGTGCGTCCACCTCATCTAGCTCGACGCTTGGTGATTAGGTCGAGGTCGCCACTTGAAGGAGGGTCGACCTGACTGGCGGGTAGAGCATGGTTCGTACCCATATTAGAGTTTGGATCATTGATTCGGATCAAGCTAAGTCGGGACCTTGGAGGTCGGACTATAGGCTTAGATCGACTGATACTGTTAATGGGCCTTGGGCCTCATGGTGATTGGGCCTAGTCCGTTGGGTATGCCGCGTCAATAGTTGCTTTGAGGATTGGGCTTTACTTGCTTGGCCCAACTCGATACTTTTGGTATGTTCAGTGGCCCCCAACTTTCGAGTTGACTTTGTCGACTTGGAAGTTAAGGAAATCTTTTAATAAGAATTGTTGACTCGAAGGTCGCTACTTGTAATGATACTTTAGTCGACCAAAATGACGTGGCATGATCCTGGACGTCGGCGATGAACGGTCAGAGATGAAGGAGCGCCGTTTTTCGCAATGATTACTGTTTTGACGTTTGAGAGTCCGCCTAGGAAACTGTTTCCGCCATTAATTAGGAAAATTAATTTTGAATTTCCCTTTGCCATTTCCAATTCAAGAAGATATAAATTTAAGAATCCTTCTCCATTTACAACTTTTGCTGTCCCTGAACTCTGTGCGTGATTCCGGCGACGATAAGGGAAATTGATCCTTGCTATAAATTGGTGTTTTCGTCTTCCATTGTTCCGTTCCTCTTTCAACTGCTAAAGGTATTCCCCTTATCTTTCAGAATTAGGACTTTAATTTTCGCAATTTCTTTGATTTTGCCATGGCTAGGACCTTTAGTTGCGAGGCCGGAGCTGGGTATGGTTACTGTAGCGTCAATCGTAGAGTCTACAAACACTTGAATGGAGAGTGGAGAGAGATAACTGTAGACGAGTGCTCTTTAATTTTGACTCATTGGGGCTTGCGATTCACCGAACTAACTTTACCAGTGGGAGAGGACTTAGGTGCCCTAGAAACGAACGACCCAAGAGTTGTGTCCTTTCATCTCTTTCATGAGCTTCTCGACCACTTAGCTGTGTTCTATGTCCAGGATGCCAATAAACCCTCCTTTATTAGAAATAGGATTGGATTTCCGGGGGAATCTAGGTCGCCCCTTAGTGTGTCTACTAGGACTCCTGAGACTTCATGTAGAACTGATTCCCCTGTTTCCCCCTCTTCTTATACGGATATGGCGACTCAAGGAGAAGCTGATGTCTCTACTTCCTCAAGCCCGCGTATTGTGGATGCTTTTGAGACATCTGTGGTACCGGGAAGAAATGAAAGGGGGTATGTGCCCCAAGGGCCACTTAGAGGAAAACAGAATTTTCCCTCTAGACTGTCTACAATCCATGACTTCTGCGAGGTGGACAGGAAGGAGTTTGAGGTTACCCTTTACAGCAGGGCTGATTTCTTCAAACAGTTTGGGAAGACTTACAAAACTGATGCCACCAGGGTTGCCTTTTATTATGGCCAGTTTATCGCCGGCCTGAGATTGCCCTTGGATCCCTTCATTAATGAGTTCCTAGAGTGTGCCAATGCCTTACCTCTCCAGCTGGGCGCCAATACATGTAGAGTTTTGGTCTGTTTCACGATGGTTTGCCGCTTCTTAGGTTATGAGCCTTGTATGAGGGTATTTAGAGAATTATTTGCTGTGAAGTTTGATAAGAATGGCGGCATAAGCACTCCTTCCAAAGCAAATTCCCCCAAATTATTTATTAACTTGCCCAGCAAAGTTAGTGGCTGGAATTCTCATGTAGCAGTAGTGAAGAGTAGGTTAGGATGGGAGTTTCCTCTACCAAGTGAGGACACCAAGGTGGTGAGGGATGAAGATCAGTGGGAACCCCAGTGGCATGAAGACCTGCGTAGGAAGTTGGTAGAGTTGGTCGCTCACAGGCCCATCAGTTGGGAGATTCTAGGGACCACAAAAAATAATTACATCCAAGCTGGTATGATGCTAGGGGATGATGATGTTGTTCCCTTGGTTCCCATAGTTAGGTGTTTGAGGTATCCGAATTGGGTAACCCATGCTCATGCTAAGTTCGAGAAAATGTGCTCTCTTTGCCAGAAGGCTGAGAATTATTGCAAGGATAATGGGGAGCATGTTGGTGGTAAGGATTTATTCGCCTCTTCCTTCTCCTTATGTGAAAATTTCTATGAGTGGGCTCCATCTTACTTGGCATCTGCATTTGACTATTTAGTCATCACTTCCTGATCCCAGTGTAGAACTCGTGCCCTGTATATGTGTACTTATAGAATTTTTTAGCTCGCAACTAATCTTGCTCGTATGTAGAACTCGTAGCTCGTACATAGAACTTACAATTATGATGTCGAGTTAATACTCTTCCTTTTTTGTCTTGTGCAGTTTTAACCCCTGCTCATGAGGCTAATATGGGGAGAGCCATTGATATCAGAAAGACCAAGAAGAGCTATGGAGCAGCTAATGCCAAGGAGAACCGCGAGATAGAGGGTGCCAGGAGAAATGATTTGCTGAAGCTTGTTGATCAGGATACCATGAAGTTCATTCCTGCTGAGGAGAACTTGGAAGAATTGGGTGTTGCCCCAGAGGGAGAGCATGTGGAGGGTGGTGAGGCCCAAGGTTCTGAAGAGGTCAACATTGCTGATGAGGAGCCAGAGAAGGAGGTTGCCAGGGCCAGGACCCGTGGTCAAGCCAAAGCAAAAACCAAAGCTGCCTCTAAGAAAAAGTCCCATGTCATTGCTTTGGATGAAGAGGAAGATGAAGATGATGATGTTCCTCTGAGCAAGAAGATTAAGATCGGTCCATCAACAGTGAGCTCGACATCCAATCAAGTCGATGCTAGTAAGCCAGTGGAGACTGAGATTAGGGGCCCCCAATCCTCTCCTGTCCGGGTTTCCTATGCTGAGTTGATCCAGACTCGTGTTGACGAGCTAAGTGAAGTGGTTCCTTTGACCAGGATCAATTGCTTGGCTAGGGAGTACCCTGAGTTGGAGTATGGACAGGCGGTGGTCCGGAGGGGGGCTGACCAGGATTTGATTATGGAGTTTACCAAAAAGCCTTTAACTCCAGAAGCCTGCAGAGCTAGGGTCGGGCTAGCTTCCTCCGAGGTAACCCTTGTAATTTCTCATGTTGCTGCTTTTATTTTTGCTCATTTATTCCAAGTCTCCATTTTGTGTCTGTCGGATCTAACCTCTTCCTCTCGTTCGTTATTTCAGTCTCTTGCTATGATAGATCTAGCCACCACCTACTGGAAGGCTACAGAGGAGTAGGAGAAGCTAGCCAAATCTATGTTGGCTAAAAAGAATGGAGAGTTGAAGAAGCTCGAGGAGGAGAACGCCAAGGTGGAGGAATTGAAAGAGGCCAACGCCAAGTTGCAGGAGGAGCTTAACGACTTGAAGGAGTCCCACTCTGACCTAGACAATTCATATGAGGCCCTGAAGCTTGTCAAGGATAATGAGATTAAGCTCAAGGAGGAGGCATGGAAGAGCTTGGGTGAAGCTAATGCTGAGCGTGCCACTTTGAAGGAAGAGAAGAAAAAGATGACGGCTGATCTTGAGTTGGCTAAGCAACAGTTGGAGGAGGTTCCAGTCACCTTGGCTAAGAAACAAGAGGAGTTGGATGCTGCTCGAGCCCAATGGGGAGTGGATCTAGCTGATGCTGTGAAGGCTGCAAAGGAGGATGCTGTCAAGGCTTATAAAGATAGTGATGAACTGCATGCCCATATTACCAAAGAAGCTAGGGGGTTCTTCCATGTAGGTCGGGCTCATATGGCTCGACGTATAATTGTAGATCCCTCCGTCAGTATATCAGTCGAACAGCTAGCTCAATGGGCTTCTGAGGAGCCGTACAACACAGCAGCTCGGCAGGGCCACCACTTGGTGCCTTTCAATGCAAATGACTTGGAGCTCATTGCCAAGGATGATCAGGAAGCAGATGCAGCGCCTTGGGAACCTCCTACTGTTGAGCCGGTCAATTTTGACACTATCCTTGCAGAACTTGAAGATTATGAGGATCCAGCTTTTGACGAGGAGACTCCAAATTATACCATCAGCGACTCACGGAAATTGGTTTATCATCCAGAAGATGTTCTAGGTGAGCCATCTACTGTGGGTGACCAAGCTGAGCTCGCTCCCGCGCCCGTCACCGATCAAATAGAGGGCGCTCCCCTTGAATGAACTTTGAATTTAATAGTTTATTGTACTTGAACAAGTTCCAAACACTTTTTGCTTTTTGGTTTTTTGAATACTTGGATGCCTTGGCCCTATTTTGTGGGGGGCATAGTACCTTTGTAATTTTATTTGCCTAATTCTTGGCCCACTTTGGGAGACTTACTTATGTCATAGTTGACCTTCTTCATCTGTATATTGTATGCCTTTGATTTCAGCATGTGTGAGTCGAGCTAGGTATAATAGGACAAATGAGTTATCCTAAGTTTAAGGTCGACCTGGCTTTATGATGCCTTAGTCGACCTCAGACTTGCAGGGATTTTTGTAAACGAGATTGACTCAGGGTCGAAACTGTTTTAAGAGTTCAAAGCTGACCATGAGTCGAGCTTATAAATGAAGTCGACCGATGGTCGGACTTGTTAAAGGAACTAAACTGATTAAGAATCGAGTTTATTTAATCTAAGCCGACTAAGAGTCGAGCTTGTTAAAGCAAAGTTGA
Source organism: Adenophora triphylla var. japonica (assembly GCA_022495995.1). NCBI lineage: Eukaryota > Viridiplantae > Streptophyta > Magnoliopsida > Asterales > Campanulaceae > Adenophora > Adenophora triphylla. Next base: position 531,401 of record JAFEMH010000481.1, read on the forward strand.
CTAAGAGTCGAACTCACTAGAGGAACAAAGCTGATTAAGAATCGAGCTTTATTGAAGCGGAGCTGACTAAGAGTCGAGCTTGTTGGAGTGAAGTTGACTAAGAGTCGAACTCACTTAGAGGCACAAAGCTGATTAAGAATCGAGCTTTATTGAAGCGGAGCTGACTAAGAGTCGAGCTTGTTGGAGTGAAGTTGACTAAGAGTCGAACTCACTTAGAGGCAACAAAGCTGATTAAGAATCGAGCTTATTGCATAGAGTGTAGTACAATGTTTGGTCGAATAGAACTGTAATTTCATTGAAGTAAAACATGCTTACATCGAAATAGAAAGCTAGAACTAGGACAAACTTGAGCTTGAAAGTTGAAAACTAGAAGTAATATTTGATGAGGTGAGTGGCGTGCCATGGGTGCTTCAGCTCTTCACCGTTAGGATGAGCAATCATGTAAGTCCCTTCTTTGACGACTCGAGTAACTATGTAAGGACCTTCCCAGTTAGGAGATAGCTTGTTCTGCTGGGTCCTTCTCCCCGTTGCCTCGATCTTTCTCAACACATGATCTCCTACTTGGAATGAACTGGCCTTTACTTTCTTGTCGTGGTAACTTTTAGTCCGCTGCTTGTAGTTAACCATTCGAAGGTAAGTTGTATCTCGCTTCTCGTCGACTAAGTCCAAGTCGATCAATCTGTTGATATCATTCTGCTCTTGGTCAAAGAATGTCACTCTGGCAGTAGGAAATCTGGGCTCAGCAGGTGCTATGGCCTCTGATCCATATGTGAGAGCGAATGGGGTTTCCCCCGTAGGCCCCTGAGTGGTTGTACGAACTGCCCAAAGAGCAAGGGGGAGTTCGTCCAACCAGTTATTGCGTCGACCTACGAGACCTGTCTTGAGTGAAGATAGAACAAGTTTATTCGCTGCTTCAGCTTGCCCATTACCTTGGGGATAGGCGACAGAAGATTGCCAATGCTTGATACCAACTCGGTTCATTTCTGCTTCAAAGGCTCTTGAGAACTGCAGGCCGTTGTCTGATACTATGGCTCTAGGGAAACCAAATCTACACCAAATGAAGTCATGTATGAAGTTGATGGCGTTTTCCTCTATGATGCGAGCTAATGGCTTGGCCTCAACCCACTTGGTGAAGTAATCAATGGCGACGATGACATATTTGCAATTTCCTCGGGCGGGAGGGAAGGGTCCAATCAGGTCGACGCCCCACATGTCGAATGGCCAAGTTGCAATCACTGGAGTCTGATCGGTTGTAGGCATATGAGGTAAGTTGGCAAACCTTTGGCATTGATCACATTGTTGAACAAAGTTATGAGTATCAGCTCTCATGTGTGGCCAGTAGTACCCCAAAGTGATCAACTTGTCGGCTAGAGTCCTGGCCCCCGGGTGTCCACCACAAATTCCACTATGTACTTCATGTATTAACAGGGCGACCTCTTGAGGGTGGATGCATTTTAACAATGGTCGAGTGTAGGATCTTCTGAACAGCTCGCCTCCTTGAATAACATACCTCGGAGCTTTCTTTTTACAGCTCGAGCTTTCTTCTCGTCATCAGGCAGCTCGCCACTTTCTATGTACGCCTTCATTTCCTCAATCCAGCATTTCTCATAAACCCAATTTCTTGAGGGGTCCTCTATGCATTGAATTTTGACCCTTTCATAGGCTGGGTTCTCAAGATAAGAGATGGGCTCTTCATGTGGCTCGTCGGATGTAGCTAACTTAGAAAGCAGGTCAGCTAACTCATTGTCTTCTCTATCAATCCTTTGGATTTCCCAAAACTCTAAATCCTTTATCAGCTCCTTCACCAGGTCGCAGTATTTGATCAGAGTGGAACTAAGTACCTCGTACTCGCCTCTAACCTGGTTGACTACCAGTTGGGAATCACAATAAGCCATGATTTTAGTCGCTCCAAAGCACTTGGCATATTCTATGGCTGCTACCAGGCCCTCATACTCCGCCTGATTGTTGGATGCATCGAATTTGAACCTTAGTGACTCCTCGTACACGGTCCCAGACTCTGGCTCGATCAAGACAATCCCAGCTCCACTAACATTTTTGGTTGCTGATCCATCCGAGTAAACCTTCCAGCAATCGTCGGGTAGAGTAATGGCGGGCTGGAACTCGTGTTCTTTTCCTTTAGCCTTTTCCTTTGGAGCTCGCTGCTCGCTGTCTTCCTTGGTGAACATAAGCTCGACCAAGAAGTCTGCTAGAGCTTGAGCCTTCAAAGCCTTTCGAGGTCGATACTCGATATCAAATTCCGTGAGGGCAATTGACCAATTGAGCAGGCGACCTGAACTCTCTGGTTTGTGCAATATTTTTCTCAAGGGTGCATTCGTGAGCACCACAATAGGATGAGCCAAGAAGTAAGCTCATAGCTTCCTAGAAGCTACGACTAGAGCATATGCGACCTTTTCAGCGTTGTAGTATCTTCCTTCTACGTCTGATAGGGCCTTGCTGACATAGTAAACTGGCTTTTGAAGTCCTTCTTCTTCTCTAACCAAAACTGCTGCCACTGACTTGTCTCCCACAGACAGATACACAAATAAGGTCTCATCAGTGGTCGGGCTGCTCAACAGGGGAGGAGTAGCGAGATATTCTTTGAGTTGTTGGAACGACGAATGACATTCGGCCGTCCATTCAAAGTTTTTCGTCCCCCTCAATGATTTAAAGAAGGGGAGAGACCTTTCAGCCGACTTGGCTATAAAACGACCTAAGGCTGCCACTCTGCCGTTAAGTCGCTGCATCTCCTTTACACTGGTTGGCTCCTTCATGTCGACTAGAGCCTTGATTTTTTCCGGATTAGCTTCTATGCCCCGTTGGGACACCATAAACCCCAGGAACTTGCCAGCTGCTACTCCAAAGACACACTTGCTGGGATTGAGCTTCATGTCGTTTGCTCGCAGATTGGCGAATGTTTCTTTTAGGTCGACTACGTGACGTTCGGCCTTAGTTTTGATGACCATATTGTCGACGTAAGCCTCCATATTTCGGCCAATTTGTGATGCAAAGACCTTGTTCACCATTCTTTGATAAGTCGCACCTGCATTCTTCAATCCGAATGGCATCATGTTGTAGCAGTAGATGCCTCCAGCCGCTTGGAAAGCTATTTTCACAATGTCATCCTCGTGCATCTTTATCTGGTGGTATCCCGAGTAAGCATCTAGGAAACTGAGAGTAGAGTGGCCAGCAATGGAATCAACAAGTTTGTCGATTCTAGGAAGAGGATAGCTGTCCTTCGGGCAAGCAAGGTTGAGTGTGGTGAAGTCGACGCACATCCTCCATTTGCCATTTGACTTTTTCACCATGACCACGTTGGCCAGCCAGGTTGTATGAGTGGCTTCTTTAATAATACCTGCACTCAAAAGTTTTTGTACCTCAGCTTTTATGGCCTCTTCCTTATCACGAGCAAAGCTTCTCAATTTCTGGGGTCTGGGCTTTATAGTCGGGTTGACCTCAAGCTTATGAACGGCGACCTCTTCCTTGATTCCCCTCATATCTTCTACTCGCCATGCGAAGACGTCATTACTCTCCTTGAGTAGCTCAATGATTTATGCTCGCTCCTCATCTGATAGCTGCTTTCCAATTTGAATTTTTTGATCGGGGTAGGAAGGGTTGGTGATTACTGACTCTAGCTCGTCCACGGCCTCTAGCTCTGGACCATCTCTGAACTGCAGGGTTTCAACAATGATCTCTCTGACCCTTTGTCTCTCCTCGGCCCCCAGGTGTGGAGCTTCTTCTGCTATCATATCATCCAGCTTATCTGCAACCTCGCTGGTGGTGGTGGTAGCCCCCGAGTTATAGTCGATCTGGAGGCATAGGTTGCCTATGAGGACTTGGTCGACCATAACTACATCTGGATCGATCGCTGTGGTTTCAGGGTGACGTGTCGACTCAATCATGACCTCGTCATTTGAGCGATAGGTCGACTCCTCCACATTGATGATTGTTGATAGTCGAGTAGTTTTGGTGACTGACCGGGACAGCTTTAAATAACCATCTGCCGTCTCAATCTCTAGCTCTCTCTTCTTTCTTTCTCGAAGAACATGATCCAGGTAGGCTCGAGCTGTGCCTTGTACGCAGCCTACTCCAGCAGGTGTGGGGAACTTGACTCGCTGATGAGGGATCGATGCCACCATTCCAAGAGCGACCTGACCTGGAATACCAAGTATAGCGGCATAGTCACTGTTTACATCTATCACAATAAATTGTACCTTCGATACGACCCTGTGGGGGTGCAGGCCTAGGTCGACGTCGAGTTCAATCTGGCCTTTGGCATCAACTCGGTGGTTGGTGAAGCCCTCCAACCTGCCGTCATATCTTTCAAGCTGCTCGTCATTAAGACCCATCTCTTGGAAAGTCTTGTAGAACAAAATATCTTTGCAGGCCCCCGTGTCGACTAAGAGTCTGCTCGTCGTACATCCGTCTATGAGACCTGGGATGACGAGAACTTGCTCCCTAGCCGCCATATTAGTAGCCAGTTCATGGGGGTAGAAGCTGATCACTTCATCTCTGACATCTCTCCTTGGAGGCACATGTGGGGCTTTACTGAGTTGAAAAATATTGTGCTTGATGGCTGTGTTGCTTGCTTGCTCTGTAATGACACCCAGGTTCAATCTAGGTTGCCTTGGTCCCTGCTGTCCTCCTGCCGGCTGCTCGCCTCCACCAGCTTGAGGTCTTTTCACGTATGCATCGAGCCTTCCTTGGTCGACCATTCTTTGGATAATACGCTTCAAGCCCAAGCAATCCTCTGTGAGATGACCCTTGTCTTTGTGGTAATCACAGTACTTGCTGTTGTCTCTCCTGAACTTGTTGCCTGGGTTCATGGGGGCTGGTGGGGCCAGCTCGACCGCATTCATGATTTCAGTTCGACTCACCGTTAGGGGAGTGAAAGCCTCGGGCACCTTTTCTGTCGCCCTAGTCCTGTTTTTTCCATTTTTATTGTTTCCTCCATTTTTGTTGGAGTCCTTCTTGTCATCAGCGACCTCCACCTTGGGGCTTTTCCCATTTTTCTTTTCTTTCCTCTCCTCAGCTAGTGCCACGTTGTAAACTTTCTCGAATAACTCCTGTCGAGTAGTGACTGTACGAACCGTCAGTTCATAATCCATGTCTGCCGAGGAAATACCATTCCAGAAGCAATTGATCACCTCCCTGTCAGTGAGATCCTCCTCAATTTTATCAACCATTTTCTTGAACTTGGTGAAGTAGCTCATTGAGCTTTCATTTTTGGCCTGCACCAAGTTATTTAGATCGGTCACTGTCATTTTTCGAGCTCCTGCAGTTGAGAAGCGATCTAGGAACTTTGTCCTGAAACACGTCCAGGTGGAGATGCTACCAGCGGCCAAACCATTGAACCAAGTTAAGGCTGCCCCAGTGAGTGTGCTTATGAGGGCTTTGCACATATTGTCGTCCTCATTGGCGACAAAGCACATCGTGGCTTCCAGATGTGCTATATGACTCTTTGCATTGGTTGACCCCGAGTACTTCTCTAGAAGGGGCAATCTAAATCCAGCAGGAGGTCGACTGTCTCTCAGTTCCTTGGATAAAGGTCGAAGAGCAAAGTCAATTCGTTCGACCTTTCCAGTATCCTTTTTCTTCTCCTCCTCCCATTGTTCGAACCTCTTTTTCATCAATAACCATTCCCTAGCGTCGGGTCTATCATCTCCTGCAAGGGGAAAAGCATTCGACCTCTGGCCCTCGCTTCTGGGGGGAGTTACCTGTCTGCTTCTCCTATCTCTGTGAGAAGGAGCCCTTTCTGATCGGACTGGAGATCTTTGCCTATCATTTCTTTGTGGCGACCTGCGCCTATTATCTCCGAGTGGCGACCTGCGCCTCTCTTCTCTTATAGGCGACCTTCGCCCATTCCTGTCTCTCTGCGACTGTGACCTCTGTGTCCGGGCTGGGGAAACGCGTCGGTTTCTATTGACCTCTAAATGCGTCCTCAAATCAGATTGAGCCTCCTGCTCCCTGTTCTGGTAAGGCTAGCCCTCAAGTCATTACTCGGCACATGGATAGGTGATTGAGGTCGGACTACCATCCTTTGATCAACATTCTGACCCACAGTCTCGTTGGGTCTAGTACTCCTAGCACGCTCCCCATTAGAAACTTGAGGTGGAGCCACTCTATCAGACCTTCTGTCCACTTGCTCTGCCTCCTCAATAGCCAGTAACTCGGCCAAAATCTGAGCTCGCTCCATGAGCATCTCCTTTCTACTCAATGGGTTGGATGAGGGACCTGCCCTGTTTCCAACATTCAAAGAAGCAGTGGGACGCTTAGGAGGAGGTGGGACTCCTTGTCCCTCCATGTGTCGTTTCCCTCTTCTGGTATCGGGCAATCCTCTTCCATCAGCAACACTGGTAGAGCGCGTTGCTCTACCTTGAGGGCGATTTGGTGGGGGAGGAGGCAGATTCAGATTTTCAGCGTTCGCATTTGCATTGTTATTGTTTACTTCTTCGTGCCCAAGTGAAGCCTCAGATACATGTCCGTCTGAAGTCACCATTGTTGTAGGTTGAGGAAATTTTCGAGGTCAAGCTAAAGCACGATTCCCGGCAATGGAACCAAATTGATGCTGCAGGAATTGTGCTTATCAATAATCCTCCACGTGGCAAGATTAATCACCTGGCTCCTTGACCTGAAATCAGAACCCACGACTAGCCGGATGTGTCTCCGGCGTAGACCCTCGGGCGTGAGAGTAAGATTACGGTTGAATATAGCTCAAAATGTATTGAATAATGAATTCAGATAACAAAATGACAGTTACCTTTGCACCGTTGGTAGTGATGAAGTATTTATAGTTGATGTAGGTATTTTAATGACAGGGCTACATGAGCTCCGAGATTGTAGGGACAGTTACATGTAGTGTGAACGTGTCCTGTAACGGCTCCTGATTTGTAGGCAAACAGTTATGGAAAGATTTGACCAATGTGCGTCCACCTCATCTAGCTCGACGCTTGGTGATTAGGTCGAGGTCGCCACTTGAAGGAGGGTCGACCTGACTGGCGGGTAGAGCATGGTTCGTACCCATATTAGAGTTTGGATCATTGATTCGGATTAAGCTAAGTCGGGACCTTGGAGGTCGGACTATTGGCTTAGATCGACTGATACTGTTAATGCACTACTAGAAAAAGGCCGTTTACCGACGGAAATTTCCGTCGGTATTTCTACAAATCCGTCGCTAAATGGATATTACCGACGGAAATCGCCCGTCGGATTCCGTCGGAAATAATTGGTTGGTAATACCGACGGACAAATTCCGCCGGTATTTCCGTCGGATTATCCGCCGGAAAATAAAAAATTCCGCCGGAAAACGTCCGTCGGAAATGAGTTACGCCGGCCGGTTAACCGGAGCAATGCCGGAGGTTACCGATGGAATTATCCGTCGGAAATAAAAATCATTACCGACGGTTATAACCGTCGGAAATCAAAAAATTTACCGTCGGATCTGTCCGTCGGAATATAAACCCTGAACTGACGGATATGTCCGTCGGTATTTTGAGTATTATTTTTTTATTTTTTATTTTCCGACGGATATTTCCGCCGGAAAAATAGAATTATTTATTTTTTGTGTTAATTTACCGACGGAAATTTCCGTCGGTAATCTGGCCAGATTTTAAAAAAAAAATTGTTTTATTATTAAACCACCTGTAAAAGGCTGTAAACCTGTTCAAACAACCTGTTTTAAACAACTACAAACTACAAACTACAAACACACACAAACAACCCAATTACAAACTACAAACACACACAAACAACCTGTTTCGCTTGTACATCAAATAAAATACATATGTTTGTCCAAATCAAGCGACAGGGGAAGGGGAAAGGGGAAACGGCCGGGGAAAGGGGAAAGGGGAAACGGCCGGGGAAAGGGGGAAAGGGGAAACGGCCGGGGAAAGGGGAAACGGGGAAAGGGGAAAAGGGAAGGGGAAACGGCCGGGGAAAGGCCGGGGAAAAAGGGAAAGGGAAAAAGAAACTACATATGTTTGTTTGTTTAATTACATGTCAATGAAAATTCATGTTTAACAACCACGAGCGCTGCCACTGCTGCTACCGCTACCACCACCATGCATGTATAAACCTATCAAGATATTAATTAAAAAACAATATATCAATATATATACAAATAAAAAGACAATAATAAAATGTAAACATTATATATATGACATTTACAATTAAATGATACTTACTGGCCACTGGGAGAGATAGATATTTCCATTTTTCCTTCCTCATTAATAATTGCGTCCAAATTAACCCGCCCGAATGGTTCACTACGTCCCGTAACCGAGTAGATCCCTCCCTCCCGTCCTTGGTGAAACAAGACGATGGACAAAACCCGCAACCTTCCCTCTCTTTGAACGATTGCCACCTCGACCCGACATATCTAAACTAGTATATTATATATGTAGACAGAAAATATTATCAAGTAGAACAAAATTTAAATATTACATAGCATGTAAAGAGTAACCAAGTAAAATTGAAAATCATGGGATATAATATTACAGTGATAAGTGATATAAAATGTAAACATTATATACAAAACATTATCTGAATTAAAACTAAACTGATTCATTCACTACAATCTTGATCACTATCACTACAAAATTCAATTTCTTCTTCACTAGTTTCCTCGTCGTCGTCTTCTTCCTCATCTTCATCATCGGACCCAGATATATACCCTTCTCCTTCCTCATCCTCCACATTGTCATCATCGATTTCATTGAAAGTGACTTCCTCCCCTAGTGGACGGGTGTTTTCGGCCATTAATGCTTCATCCTCCTCGACATTATCATTCAAGTCAATAATCGGAGGTATAGGCATTTCCTCTTCCTGATAACAATCATGTAATGATGAATCAATATTTGAAGTAGACGTTTTTGCACGCAATGGTATATCAAAAGTGCTTCTTGCTTTGGTTTTCCATACGGCCCACCATCTGTACATATCCCCAGCCTTATGTTTCTAGGATCCGCAGCAAAATCAGGGTAAGTGGCATCAAAATGTTTCCATGCTTCACCGTCAGAAGGATGAGTCATCACACCCTCTTCACGAGGACACTCTTTGTGCCAACGCATGGCTTCTGAGCTTTCTTTCAATGCGTAAATTCGTTGCAACCTGGGAATTAGCGGCATATAACGTAACTGCGCCCGAGGCACGTTTTTCTTGTGCTTGGCACTACCACGGCGTTGTGGCTTATACCTACTAAGTCCACATATTGAACATGTATCGAGGCCCTCATTTTCTTTATAAAAAAGCATGCACTGATTCTTGCAAGCATCAATTTTAACATACCCAAGACCGATCTGCCCCACCAACTTTTTCGTCTCATAAAAATTGTGAACCATATTATTTTCTTCGGGTAGCATCCGATGTCCCCATGACATTATACGATCGTAAGTATGCTGGCTCATATTTGTATCAGCCTTAATATTTAGAAGCTCAGTCACTTGCTCTAACACTGTAGCCTTTGCACCAGGATGAATTTTCTCATTTGCAGAGTCCATTAAATCCATAAACTTCTTTGCAACGGGATTTGGTGCCTCTGTTGGATTAGGGTTCCAATCAAACTCTGGGCCAGCCGCATTTCGAACCATATCATCCAAACCGACAGACGGCTCCTCTTCATCAATCAAATGTTCAGGTTCCCTTGGCGGACCACTTGATACAGTAGGATGATTGCGAACACTTGTTTCAACCACATAACGCTCCCCGTGCGCTATCCATACCTTGTAACCATCAACAAACCCTGACTCTAAAACATGTTTCTTTACCCATCCAACACTCAGATATTTTCTATTCTTACACTTTTTACAAGGACACCTAATCTTATCACCACGCATGCACTGGGGATGCGCTCTAGCAAACTCCACAAAATGTTCTAAACCTTCTAAGAATTGAGTTCTGACACCCCTTCTACCGGGATTACTACGATTATCCATCCAACTACGATCTTCTCCAGACATAATTAACTCCTGCATTTCATAATGTATTAACAGTTTAGATGTAATTAACGCATTACAATTCCCTAAATTTGGATTACAAACTTAAAAGCAACAAGACATGTTTCTTTAGGTTTAGAATTGGGGTTGGCTTCTATCGCACACCTTATTAAACATTTTTTTAATTATTAATATTTTAAATATTAATATTTAATTCTTTGTTGTAAAGTATATCATTTCCTATGATGAAAGGACAATTCATGTCCATTAGGTTTAGAATTGGGTTGGCTTCTATCCCATCCCGAAATACACGTATGAATTGCAAATATCACCTTGTCTACTTGCTTTATAATCGAAAATCAAGAAATTTCGCCAAAGATAACCCCATGGTCTCCAAGTGCACGACGTAGACTAGGTCAATCAAACACTATCGATTAGAATCGACAGTGTGTAATCAACCATATATGTCTAGTATACACTCAGAGAACAATAGGATTAATGCAACCGAAATATCTCAACTATCGACTATTCAAGCAATTTTAATAGACAATGATGATATTTACAAATCATATAATCGTGCATTTCAAGACTGTCCACACAGACAATTTAAGAATCGATGACTACATGTTGACCTCAACATGATAAGTTAAAGATTCTTAAACGGGTTTCTAAGCTTTTGTGTTTCAACCGTCACAACGTTACGTCGTAACATTAATTTTTATTCATTACCGTAAAATGCATAATTTTACAATAATGAATTAACACACACATCTATCATATTTTTTAAATTATTAATATTGTGAATAATTTGAAATATTAATTCTTTATTGTAAAATTTGAAATTTTACAATGATGAATTAAATTAACATTTATAAACAAGATAAGAGTCGTTCTCATCCACAACTATCAAAACCCAATCTCATCTTGACCAATATAAATGCATATATATGAATGTGATAAAAACTATACGTAAACGAAACTAAGACTTTCCAGCATTTTCTAAATTTTTATCTATGACATTCCCTTATAAGTAAAGAAAATATGAAACCTTGTTCCCATTTAACACAAATATAGATAATAAAAAATTGCAATATTGCAAAGAGAAACATTTAAATCAGGAACCACTTTCACATATAAAAACCATACAGTACACAAAAGCTACAAGGAAATGGGAGCAATTTGACAAAACTTACATTTTGAGCATACATGATTTCTCAGTCACCCCCTATAAAATTCGAACATCTTCAATTATCGCACCAAACATGAATCACACAAAACTGTTTATATACATATGATATACATATGATCGAATTTGCACGTAACCGCTTAGGGATGTAAAGGCTCGGAACCTTACCTCGCCAAGAACCGGCGACGGCGACGGCGAACGGCAGTGACACTAATGAGAGAGAGAGAGAGAGAAAGCGAGTGAGAGAGAGAAATCGGTGAGAGAGAGAAAGCAATTGAGAGAAGAAAGCGAGAGAGAGAGATTCCTTACCGGCAACGGCGAGAACGGCGAACGGCGAGGATCGGCGACGGCGTTGTTCAGAGGTAGCTAGGGTTCGGCGTTCGTTGATTTCGTTTGTTTGCGAATTGTAAATTACTGAGGCGTAAATGGGTATATATATAACTTAGTTACCGACGGACGGGTCCGTCTGTATTACCGGTGGACATAGTCCGCCGGTAATACCGACGGAAATACCGACGGAATTTAAAAATTACCGACGGACAAAACGAAATTTTAAAAAATTAAATTCCCGGTAAAATAAAATAAATTTCCGTCGGTAAATGAAAAGTTTCCGTCTGTATTACCGACGGACTTCGTCCGTCGGTAAAAGTCCGTCGGTAATGCCCCTGTTTCTAGTAGTGATGGGCCTTGGGCCTCATGGTGATTGGGCCTAGTCCGTTGGGTATGCCGCGTCAATAGTTGCTTTGAGGATTGGGCTTTACTTGCTTGGCCTAACTCGACACTTTTGGTATGTTCAGATTATTTTTTCGGAATCAATTACTGTTGATAGTTTTGGTGGATTGAAGTTTTCGTGGTTTTTGATATTGTTTGGGTGTTTGGGTGCAAATTTTTGATTCAGAAGTGTTGGTTTGGGTTGAATTGGATTTTTTGGAGTTCGTGAAGGTTGATTGAAACGTTTGTTTGAATTTGTTGGTTTGAGAATTTTGGTGTTTCTGGGTTTTGGTTTGGTTGGAATTCATTTGATTTTGTCAAATTTTCGTGTTTGTGAATTGGTGATTGGGTGAAATTGGTGAAGTTGGATTGGGATTGTGCTTGATAAAGTGCAATAGGAGGAAGAACATCTTCAAGTTTCTGGGTTTAGATCTTCAAATCTTCATAAGATTTGCAGATCTTCAAAGTTTGGGTTTATCACTTTGATTACGTGGGTTTAGATCTTCAAACACTATCGTAAAACATTAAAAATACACTCAAGAAATATAAAACATAAAAATGCACCGAATAAACAAATGATAATGTAGCTCTTTTAGTCATTTACTATTATATATCTTGAATCATGAAATGTTCAAGGCTGTCGTTTCACATAACATATAGATCAGGACATGTAAACATGACACATTTATTTCTAATGCTGCCAGTCAATTTGTTTCACCCATGAGCTGTTATCATTAACAGAAAAATAAAATCCATCAGACTTAACGAGCCACTGGCAATCATTCGTCTTCAACCCATATAAATGGCATTTTCCAGCCCAAGTACTATTGAAAACATCAAAAACCCGTTGATTTGAGTGCCACCAAAAGTGACAGGAGTAAAGGGTTGTATAGACAAAATTCTCGCAGAAGCTCCAATTGAAATCATAATTATATGTTAGCGTTTGGAAGCCAAGATCATCATCTTTTGACTGGCAATGAATTTTGACAGTATCATTTGGAATACCACCAATGACATGAAGCCGATATGGCGTCGTTATGTAACAAGCATTTGATATGGTCAAAACATGAAATTCAATGACCAAAATGAGAGAAATGACTCCTAACAAACGATTCATAATGTTTAACCAAGCAAAGAAACAGACACCTGAGGCTTTGAAGTCGAGCAGTTTTGTCTTTATATAGAGTAGCTGGAAGATTAGCTAGGAATAAAAAATTGTATAAATACATTTTACGAATTTGAGTTCATTCCCTTTAATTATATTAAATGTACTTTTGAAGATTTTTAAGATGATATTTTCTTTTGTTAGTAGAATATTAATTGTATACTCTATCCTATTTAAAATTACTGACAATGGGATTAAGGAAATCTATATTATATTCCCTCCGTTTTATAAAAAGGTTCTTAATTTTTTTTTTGTGTTTGAAGGAACTTTGACCAATAATTAAAGGTTAATTTAATTATTCTGATGAAAATCTAGAACTTGTTATTGATAATATTTATAATGTTGTATATTAGAAAGTATTTTATGTGTGTTGGTTATGAGATATAATTCAAAAGTAGGATAGATGGAATAAATAAATTGAAAAAGTTTCTATTTGTGGACCATGTAATTACAAATGAGACAAATAGGGTATGAACTTTACTATGACAATATCTGGTTAATAATTAGTACAAATATTTTAATTTCAACTTTTCATAATAAATATAGAGATTTGCATAGGAATCTATTTCTTACCTAGATTGATCTTTGAATATATTTAATCTTTTACCATGAAAATTTCTATTTAATAATTAGTACAAATTATATTTCAAGTTTTCTAAATAAAGAGATTTGCATTGTATCTAACTCTTATACAAACTGATTTGGAAATACATTAAAAATTCTATAAATTAATAGTGTCGGAACCGGTGAAATTTATTAATTTATAAAGTTATAAATATGTCGATAAATAGATATTTACTAATTTAAAGAGTTTTTATTCAATTAGACAAATTTCAGATTTTCGTATAAACTAAATTCATTTTGTATGTGTATAATAAGTTGAAAGGCATTGAAAGTTGATGATAATTTTGAATTTATTATAACTATAAAAGAAAAAAAAACAACTATAGATTTGTGTTTTCACTAAATTGTAATATATTTTTTTTTTCAATTTCTAAGAATGATTAATATATAATTTTCGTGGGCCATAAATTATAAAGAGATTTTCCGGAAAATTATTATCTTATTATTATATCGATTTTTGTAACTGGCTCAAGTCAACATTGCACAAATTTGTTATTTTAGAGAGATTATTAATTTATCGAGTATTAATTAAAATATTTTCTACTGTATTAATCTGGGTTTTGAATTTTGAAGTGAATATTTATATTGTTAGTATAGTTTGTTTAAATAGTAGAATATTAATGATACGTGAGAGGTTGATGTCATTACAAAATATACCAATTCACTTTAGTCATTTATTTTTTAGTGAATTAATCAATATATTGTTTCAATTACCCTTTTAAAACATACCATATTTTTTACGATGAATTAATTTCCTAAAGCTCACAAACTTTTCTATTTGTACTTCCTTTGTGATGTAACTTTCAATTCTTCTTCTTATTTTTTTCTGTTTCTATGCCTTCCCTTAATAAACTTACCCAATTTATCATTTTATCTTAAGAACAAATTCTCTCTTTTAATAGCAATAAATAGAGTAAATTTTTTACAAAGTACAAGCTAGGAAAATATGGTTTATGAAAATTTGACTAGTCGAAAAGGATATTTTTTTTAGAATGTAATTTTTCATACCAACAACCCTTACTTATAATTGATTTCCTAAAAGAGAGAGAGAAATAACTTTACACAAAGTTGGGTCAGAATGTCAAAAATACTTTAAGATATCCTGTAGTCCTGTACAAAATGAAAATCCGGAAAAAAACGTGTTTTCCCTATGGTTAGGAAAAACGTGTTTTAAATGTGCGATGATATTTTTGTAAATAAATGAAATTTTGTGCGGGGTGACATTTTTGTAAATAATTGAAACTTCGTACGTGTTGGATCCATTACTTGCAAACTCTGGATATCAAGCTCAAAGGGTTCTGATAACAATATTAAAGAATCTATAGTATAAAACAGAACGGTCCTTGCTACAGTTGAATGAACAGTACCAAATGCCAAATTTTCCATTTTGCCTTCATTAAGTTCTCTTTCCCATTTTGCCCTTTAAAAAAATTAATTAATAAAAAATATATATATTTTTTTTTTAATTAAAAATAAAACACGTGTCCTCGGACACGGACTTTTACTAGTTATGGATATGAATTAAAAAGGATACTTGAATAAAATCATAACTAACAAACCTTATTTATATAAAGCTCAAGGGCTCTGGATAATAATATCAAATCCTTCTAGATATTAATCAATAATCATACCATGATCAAAAAATCTTGTGGATATCAACATTAAAGGTTTTTGTATATTAATATTAAAGCCTTCCGGATAAAAAAAATAAAAAAACACATTTGAACAAGGTAATAACCAACAAACATTATGTATATCAATTTTAATGGTTTCTGAATATCAATAATAAAGCCTTCTGGATATAAATTAAAAAGCATATTTGAATAAGGGTATTACCAACATACCTTTTGGATATCAATCTTAACAATTTTTGGATATTAATAACAAAGTTTTCTGGATAAATTAACAAATATATTTGAAAAAGGTCGTGATCAACAAACTTTTGAAATTGATGTCAAGAACATTTGAAATTTATATCAAGAACCTTTGCCCCGTGATAAAGGGTTTAAAAACCCCAAAAGTTGTTATTTAGGCCCTCGGACAAACAAATATTTGAAGTTTTCATAAATAAATTGTTAAAAGATAGTTAGTAATAGTGTTTAATATAACTGGTTGTAGTGTTACATATGTCCAGTATGGTGTGAAGCGTGTCAGGGGTGTTGAGAAGTCCCGATTATTTACAAAAAATGTCACCACGCGTTTTAATAAAAAAGTTTCGATTATTTATAAAAATGTTATCGAGCATTTAAAACACGTTTTTTTTCTATTTAATACGTTTTTTTCAGTGACGACCTACTAATAATTTGAATCGCAATCTTAAATGAATAATAAGCTTTCAAAGAGTGTAGCCATTTCATATTTTATGCAATCATATAAAAACAATTATTTACCTAATTTTATTCACATCTTTTTCTTTTTTTAGCGACAAGCAAATAAAAGTATTCCCTTCAACCACTTTGCTAAGACACTTTCTTGTTAACTTTTTGCACGTTTATAAACATACTTCTCAATTGTAAGGGAGAAATGAATTTCTTAATTAAATAATTTCTCAACTATAAATTTTTTAAAAGTTATTATCATTTATTAAGGGTATATGAGAAAAAACTCACATTTAACTTCAAAAAATTGAGAAATTCAGTTATCATTTGTTTATAAAGATATGGTAACACATTTATTTAGCATTAAGCAACTGGGAAATAAATTTTTAATTGTTCACAATGAGTAATAAGTGATAAATTGTGATCTCTATCGTTTAAAGGGCATGTGATCACACAATTGTGAAATCAATTTATCTATTTTATTTCAAAGGTTATGTGACAAAAAATTCCTTGTTACCTTTAAACAACGATAAATTGAGTTATTAATGAAAATATTTGATATTTAGTTATTTAAATGGTATGTGACAACATACTCATTTTAGTTTAAACATATGAAAAACGGATTTCTCATTTATTTAAAGGGAACGTTTCAACACATTTATCTTTAAATTAAATATATGAAAATTAATTTCTTAGTTGTTTAAAGGGTCTTTGACAATTCATTTTGCATCTGAGAAATTGAGTATCAATTGTGAAAAATTGAGTATTGTATCAGTTTTATACTAAGTTATGAATAAAATAGAAATGAATGTCTAAGTTTTTATACTCGGTGTGAACAAGTGAGAAATAAATGTATTAGATATTGGGAATCAATTGTAAAAAAAATGAGAGATAAATTTATCAGTTTTAATACTTAATTGTGAATAAATGAGAAATCAATGTCTAATGTCTCGGCTTTTATAATCAGGTGTGAACAAATGAGAAATGAATGTCTCAGATTTTAACAAGTGAAAAAAATATTATATCTACAATTTGAATCATAGTGTACTTGATTAATTTATCTCGATGATACGATTTAAACGGTGATTACAGATTATTTTTTCAATTTTGAGATATTCCATTTTAAAAATTTTAGGAAAAAAAGGAAGAGAGAGGGGAGAAAGCAGATAGAGGGGGAGAAAAGCGTTGGGAATGTGATGCGCTGATGCCGCGCATGTAGTGATGTGAGATAAGGGCAATCTTGTCCGGTCAATATACCAAGGACTTTTTGGTTGGTTTCCAAAATGTCCATTTTTTTTTATAATTTTCACTTAGCAAAAAGACTTTTTGATAAATGCCCCAATAAAATATAGTAGTACTACGTATAAAGCAAGAGGGGAGACTTAGATTTATACCTAATTTGGGAGAAATCTTAAAGAACTCTAGAAATTTTGACAAAGATAATGCTAGTGTTTTCGTGCGTGGGTGCGGAATCTCAAGGTTGAGATTGTGTGTGATCAAGGTATCTTGTGATCAGGGCGGAAACAAGGGTTATTCAAGGGTTGACATTTAATCCGTTAAATTCCTGTTGACAATTAAAAAAATCATAAAATATATTACTAAATGCATCCTCTTACTGGCTCTAGCCCATCCATGTAGTTGTTGAGAAGCTCACCGAGATTGAGAGAGGAAGTGGAACCGTGGAGTTGGGTATGACCGATGGTGGAGTTGTGAATGTGAGGGAAATGTTTGTGAGAAGGTGAAAAGTAAGATAGAGAATAAAGAGTATAAATGTGACTGTTGGGTATGGGTATTTCTATTTGCACAATAAAAATTATATTTGCACAATGTTTTTAAGATTAAAGTGATTCACTAATGTACAAAGTTAATATTGTTTTCTTAATGTATTAAAAGTTTTAAAGATCCATTATTATTAAGATTTTTTGTTTTCTTAATGTATTAAAAGAAAAGGGATTTAACAACTTTGGGTAGCAAGAAGGCATCAATGGTGTCCTTGTCTTTCGTGCTGGTAAAAGTGGCTGAAGGCAACAGTATAAATTTTGAGCTTAGGCTTCTTTATTTTTCTTCAAGATTTTGTTATTTTTTTTATTTTAGCATAGAGTGTGGGAATATTTATTTTTGACATTGATGGCCTGTAAAATAAATAAGCATATGTACTGAATCACATGAAAAATAAGGGAAATATTTGATATGTACCCAGTGACATAAATGAAACACTCTATTTCTAAATTTTTTCTCAAATAATACATTTTTAAAATTTTATTTACCAAAGTGACCTACTGTTCAAACTTTTTCCCAAAATGTCCCATTTTCTGAAAACTCGCTACACCGTGTAGCGAGTTTAAAATTTTTCAATTAAAATCGCTACACGGTGTAGCGATTTTAAATTTGCTAAATTTTATTTAATATTTATGCTTAAAAAAAAAAAACAAATTTGAAATCGCTACAGGGTGTAGCGATTTCAAATATTCACAAAAAAACCAAACAAACAAAGTTACGTTACGTACACACACTATGAGTATATAATAATAACTACTTCCTCCAGCTCTAAATTACAAAATAATAATATAAAAATTATATATTAATAAAGAAAACTAAATAGAAATATTATTTTTTTCATCTCAAATAAATATTTTAAAAAATGTACTTCTATAAAAAAAAAAATTCATTTCAAAAATAAATATTACTTTCGATTCAAAATGAATAACCAAAAAATAATACTACATTTTTTGTCCAAATAAATGAGCATTACTTCCTTCGTCTCAATGAATATTTTATAAAATAATACTCTTCATTTGCCTCAAAAATTAATATCATATTTTGAGACGAAGACACTAACATTACAAACATTAATTTTAGAGGCGAATGGAGTAGTATTAATTTTTAAAATATTCATTGAGATGAAGGAAGTAATGCTCATTTTTTTGGATAAAAAATGTAGTATTATTTTTTTTATTTTAGCATAGAGTGTGGGAATATTTATTTTTGAAATGAATTTTTTTTTTATAGAAGTACATTTTTTAAAATATTTATTTGAGATAGAAAAATAATATTTCTATTTAATTTTCTTTATTAATATATAATTTTTATATTATTATTTTGTAATTTAGAGCCGGAGGAAGTAGTTATTATTATATACTCATAGTGTACGTAACTTTGTTTGTTTGGCTTTTTTGTGAATATTTGAAATCGCTACAATATTTCAAATTTCGTGGTTTTTTTTTTTTTAAAGCATAAATATTAAATAAAATTTAGCAAATTTAAAATCGCTACACCGTGTAGCGATTTTAATTGAAAAATTATAAAATCGCTACACGGTGTAGCGAGTTTTCAAAAAATGGGACATTTTGGGAAAAAGTTTGAACAGTAAGTCACTTTTGTAAATAAAATTTTAAAAATGTATTATTTGTGAAAAAAATCCTCTATTTTCCACATGAGCAAATTGAATCCTAATCACAGAGAATGTATGTTAGGACTTAATCGATTCTTTCTAATTATCCTTCTCGAGCAATGAATGATAGGAGCACAAAAAAAAAAGTCACACAAAATTATTATTTATAGATTTATATATATTTTTAATTGATGAAATATGAACAATAAAAAAATTTATGAGACACTATCTATGCAGTTGCTAATTCTCTCATTAAAATTATTTGAACTATTAGTATTTTCTCCGTTCCAAAATAATTGACATTTTCATATATAGACATTAAGAAAATGTAAGCTTTTACTAATTAAAATTATTTGAAGACATAACATAATGATGATTTGTGTGTAGATGTTTATTTATTGATTAGTTGAGAAATTGATTAGTTGAGAAATGAGAAATTATTGATAAGTTGTTTTTTCAGTTGTTTGATCGCCGCAGTTGGTGGTCGCTGTAGTTAATCGTGTTTTTAATAATTTAGTTGACAACTGAAATTAATGATAAGTTAATTTCTCAGTTGTTTGATCGCTGAAGTTGGTGATCGCCGGAGTTGATCGTGTTTTAGTAGTATAGTTGACAACTGAAAATTTACTGTTAAGTTATCAGTTGTTTGGTCGCTGGAGTTGATCGTGTTGTTATTAGTTTAGTTGACAACTGTAAACTTACTGATAAGTTAAGTTCTCAGTTGTTTGATTGCCGGAGTTGGTGATCGCCGGAGTTGATCGTGTTAGTAGTTTAGTTGACAACTTAGAACTTACTGATAAGTTAAGTTCTAAGTTGTTTGGTCGTCGGAGTTGGTGCTCGCCGGAGTTGGTGGTCGGCGGAGTTGATCGTGTTATTAGTAGTTAAGTTGACAAATGAGAACTTACTGATAAGTTAAATTATCAGTTATTTGATCGCCGGAGAAGTCGCCAAATGAGAAATTAATGATAAGTTAAGTTCTCAGTTGTTTGGTCGCCAGAGAGGTCGCCGGCGTAAAAAAAAATTAAAAAAAAATCGTCGGAGTTGGTCGCCGGAGTTGTTGACTGGAGAAAATGGGGAGGGGTGACCTAAGGTGATGGTGGTTGGAGAGAAAATAAATTGATAAATAGGGTGGACTTAGAAAAATGATGGGGGTGAACGTAGTAAAATAAAAAGGAGAGTGTAATTATCAAAATAGGAATTATATGGTTATATGAAATATTTCTTGTCTTATAAGGTAAAATTGGTAAGTATGAGGGATTATACGGTAAATCCCCCTAAAATTAAATCCTTATAAAAGTAAAAAAAAAAATGTATATCTTAAATATTTCCTATTATTATTCCTTTGAGATTTTAAATGTAAAATATTCTATAGTAATTCTGAAAAAAAATATCATTACCAAACACAATTTCATAAAATACCTTTACCCCCTTCCACACACTCGAACACTTTTTTCCCACATTGAGATTCAATTCTACAACTCAATATCATTTTAATTGTCAGTTTTATACCTATTAATTACTACCCTCTTCATAAAAAAAAATACACTTTTTTGTTTAGGGCTACTTACTACAATACTTGACCAAAATAATATATTGTTTGTAAAATAACATTCAAAATTACATCAATTCTCTATAAATCCTCCCGCTATAGTACTGTAGCCATCTTGCTGCACATAAATAACGACTTGAATGTCATTTGTAGGTTACAGGTGGTAATGGACATCTTTCCTTCAAATGAACCTACATGATATCAACGCTTCAATAATGAATCCAAATAAACATATAAATATACAACCAATCATAAAACATAATATTGAGAGTTGATGGTACCTGAATGTAGCGATTTTCGTTGACGTACCCGCTACAAATAAGCTTTGAGTTATTAGGTATTGGTGTTCGCATAGGAAGAAATATGTATGATGTGTTGCTACTTAAACATACAATAGCAACGTTGAATGCGGATGCAACCAAGTAACCCATATCTGGCACGTTAAACCAACGACCTTCTGGTGAATGAGTCTCATAACAATTGAGAATTTGTTTCACTTCCTCGACACGACCATGTTCTATGAATATGAGACCGTATAATTCGTCATGAGCATATAACTCTTGTCATAATAGAGATCGAAACATGCGCCATTCATATACATGTCCGAGTAACCCCAAGATAGAACAAAAACCGCAATGATCATCACCTATTACGTCTATCGTTTTCTCAATATAACAATGCATGTAATGATGAAATTGATCAATGATAATCGATAACTTCTCAAGTATCGTTTTTCGACGGACAGGCTATACAAAAATTTAGAACATGGCAATATATAATCAGTTTAAAAGAATAGAAATTGAGATATTACAATGATTAAATTGAACAATAAAAATAAGTAAGATAATTACCGGTAACTTGGCCTTTGATGTGAACATCGGAGAGCTATGATTAGCATCAACTTATAATGCAATTGGTTCGACCTATAAGCAACCATCGAGAATGGCCTCCACATACTCAAAGTAGCTGGGATCACATTTTGTTGATTAGAAAATTTTAGCTTTTATCCCTTTGGGAAGATATTGTTTGTTTTCACTACGGGTTCACTAACCATCGTCGTTTCTGGATTGCAAATCTCTGCCATTCTCCTCACAATTAATGTCTTCTGCAACTCTAGAGCGGCCTCAAATCTCGTATCAAGATTATTTTTCCACTCTTTATATCGATCACGAGCGTCATGTTGAAAGTCACCATTAGGGCATGTAATCGGCAAGGCGTCTAACTTACGCCAAAAAGCATGAACATCATTAAGTAGGATGGGATCCCCTAATCTGATATAATTTGTAAGCTCACGTGGACAAGGAAGTCCGTATGCCGATCTCAAATAACACCGATATAACAGAGAATCCACCCCATTATCACCTGAAAACTTGATTTGTTCATGTATTAAAAAAAATTACTTTACATGCATAATGTTCAGAAATATGTGGGGGCGCAATTTCAAAAGGGACCACATATGGTTGAAAAATTTTAAAATGTTCAATCACCAATGTTCAATACGGTTTAAAATGTTCAGTCAATACTGTCTGAACATTATTCAAATGTTCGGCCAACACTGTCTGAACATATTTCAAATGTTCGGCCAATATTGGTTGAACATCATTCCAATGTTCGGTAGGCACTGATCGGACTATGTAATATTGTTCGGTCAATAGTTATCAAACAATTCAAATATGTTTGGCAACTACTGAACGAACAGTACGCACGATTAATTTTTTTATTTTATTTTTTTGAAGACAAAGCAAAAACCATTGGAGTGTTCAAAATACTTACATTTACGCATTGATCATAAGGTGTTGTTTCATCCATACTTGATATTTAACGCAATATAGTAAACTTAAATAGAGAATTTTGTAAAAGGAAATGAGTGAGCTTCTTTTTTTTTTATCGACGATGGAGTAGAATGGGCTGTAAAGAAAATTAAGTTTTTAGGGTTTAGTGGGGTGAAAATTTAATGAATTTTGCGGATGTATTTAGTAGATAGGTAACTAATATCGAAGAAATCCAATTGTGGGTTCACAACATTATAATGAAGGGTAATAGGGTCATTTCAATTAATGACATTTTTTTGGAAATTGCATTGCGGGGTTATTAAGTAATTGTGCGGGTGAATAACAATTTTCTTTGTTTAATTGATACTTTTAGTTTCTGTTATTGTGTGTGTTTGTGTTTGTTTTTATTTTCATGAATTTTGACTTTTGTTTGTTTGAGTGTATATCAATTGCTTAGGTTTTACTCCCTCCATCCCATTCGACTTTGTATTTTCTTTCCGAACACGGGGATTAAAAATACTAATATAATAAAAAGAAAGAGAACGAGTAGAGAAGGTATTGTGAGTATAAAAATTAAAATAGGAGAGATAAAGAGTGAGAGGAATAGTTCTTGGGTTTTATGGGTCCATGCGCAGCGAAATTAAGCATCTAATTAACACAAAAAACCAAGAGCCTAGGATCCGTTCTATACAATTAACTTGAAAAACTATGAGATAGAAATAACCAACCTTGAACGCTTTCCGTTCTTGAGCTATCGAACGATTTAATAATGTGATTTTGAATCACAAACTTCGTTCTTCAGATTTGCTTGAACTCTAGGCCTTGATCGATGAACGAGCGAAGACCCTCTTTCGGTATCCACACCTTTGAATGAACCAAGAAAAGCTTCTTGAAGATTGCTAGATCTCTTAAACCTATGAAAAATATTGAGAATATATGTTGTGATTTTCTTTTCAGAAATTCGGCTAGCTTTTTAGGGCTGACAGACTGTTATATTTATACTACTGTAAGTATGCCAATCCAATTCGCTACCCTTTTAGGTGCATTTTAATATGATGAAATTGCATTAATGGGCGTTTTGGTAAATTCCCGGTCCGCTCCGAGACTTCCGGAATCTTTTTTTAAGTTTCTAGCGAAGGGAGTAATGTTAGGTAATTTTTCATGCAAAAGGACCTACAGGGAATTAATTGCTTTGGACCTTTAAGGAATTATCTCGGAATGTTCCAGAAGCAGCAAATTGGCGCCAGAAACGGTTATGGGCATGTTGTGTCACGCGACAACATATGTTGTCACGTGACAACATATGTCGTCACGCGACAACTTGAACCATGGAAAGTGGTTTACAGAAGGTCGTGCGACACCTTGTGACTATCATCAGCAGCTATAAATAAGACCCTCTGCCTCTCATTTTGGGATCCCTTTTCCAGACCCTAAAGTCACTCTGCCAAATTCGCACCAGAACCTCTCTCTCTCCTCCTTCCACACCAACATACACATCAATCCACCCCAATTCAACCTCCATCCCATCCAATTCACCCACTTACCTTCACACAACCCATATCAACTGAAGATCTGAATACAAGCACTCCATCTATGCTTAATTCCATCTTCCAGCAGCTGAATTGAAGACTTCTACACCTAACTTGGTGTGGAGGTTGAGGACTACAAGGGTAACGATTCCCTCCATCTCTCTCTCTCTTATTTACTTGTTTCATTACACAATTCCATTCCTCCACTTGATAATCAAGCTCCATCCGCTTCTGATTATCAAGTGGCAACTGCCATCTCTCTGTTTAAATTCGATTTGCTTGGTTTAATTGCTTATTCATGATGTAATTGGATCATATCTCATTGCTTGATTGTCAAGGGAGGGTGGATTCCTCCATATCCATACTCCTTTGGTCGATCTTTTATTGATTCATTGTTTCCTGAGTTAATTGGTTGTAATAATCTGATCTGAGTTGGCTTCTGTTGCATCTGTTCCATAATTGTAAGATATCTGCAGAAGGTCATGTTGCGTCACGCGACAACATATGTTGTGTCACGTGACACTCTTTGCTGTTCTGCAGAAGTCATTTTTCAGTTGTGTATTTGTTGCTTCCTGAGTTTATTTGGTGTAATTACTTGATCTGATTTGGCATCTGTTGAAATTGATTTCGAATTGTAAGGTTTCTGCAGAAGGTCACGATGTGTCACGCGACAACATATGTTGTAGCGTGACACTCTTTGTCATTCTGCAGAAGCTACTTTCAGTTGTAATTCGTATTCAGTCCTTGATGTAAAATGGGATGTGACCTCCCAGAGTCAATGGCTCACAAGATGTAATCCCCTATGTTGATCAATAAAACAAAACATTAATATGCATTTTATACATATCTTGTCACACACATTTGGATGTTTTGAATGCTGAACATAGAAAGACTCGTCTACGGACGAGGCGTGTTGGGTGAACTCTTGGTTCTTCCCAACACGTAACCTGACCCCCGAACCCATTTTCTCTTTCAAAAAGGTTTTCAATGTTTCCTTTAAAACGGCGTGGCGATTCCTATTTTTTCGGCGAGCGTTCATTCAGTGGCGACTCTGCTAGGGATTACTGAAACTTGTTTTTCAAAAAGTGGGTCAAACTTTCGTTTGCTTGTTCAACATCCATTTCATCCATTTGTGTGTGCATTGTTTGTGGCATTATATGTGTGTAAATGCATTTCTTGCTTTGCTTTATTCCCTCCCCTTCCTTGCTTCCTGTTGAGATTGTGCTAGTGCTGGGGCTTGAGCTATTGCATTGTGCTTGGAGGTTGGGGCTGGTTTGGATTTTGTTCAGATTCTGGATATAGGACTCCTTATGTCACGCGACACATTTGACCTCATCAGTCCTGTGTCACGCGACATAAGTGGTCAATTGGCAGGGTTTGTTTTCTTTGGTGCAGGTTGTGATTGTGGGGCAGTTCCCCATAATCAAATTATTGATCCTTGATTATTATGCTCTGCGGGGGTGTGTGTGAGTTATTTTCCTTTTCTTCCCCTTTTCAAAATATAAAAAATAAAAAATAAAAATAAAAAAATAAAATAAAAATCATTTTTCGCAAAATAAAGGAACATAGTCATCTGCACACTACATCACGTAGATCTAGAACCCTCGGATGCGATTGACGGCATCGCGGACGGTGATAATATTCGCCTACATTTAAGCACCTAATGCCAAACCTATTCCCCTAGCGCGTTATAGGTGGCGCCACACTTAAAGCTTACCCAAAACGGTTGGTTTTGACACGACATTTTCAAATACACTAAAATGGATTGTTTCAAAAATTTATAATAGGCATTCGTACCTACCCCAAAACCTAGCACATGTGGGCATGTTGCCATCGCAACATGGTTTCACGTAAGGACATGTCGTTCCCGCGACATGTTCTAACGAGAGATCATGTCGCTTTGTCAACGTGCACCGACGAGAGGTCATGCCGGATTTTTCCTTGAAATTCTTCAGGAATACCCGTTATGCTGCCCAAATTTCTCCAGAAATTGGAGCTTCTTGTCCGTCCCATAAATAATTCGGTTTTGATTAGGTATTATTGCCTATTATTAATTTTTAATCAATACATTTGGTGTATTTTTGGATGATGTGTCCCTAGGTTTCTCCGAGGTTCTAGAATGCGTGAATAAGGGCTTATCCTTTTCCAACCGTCTCTAGGACTTAAAAGACATCATTTTTACTTGAACACTAATAAGATGTTGCATGAGTCCATCTCCTTCCGTACTCCTCCCTCTCCCATACCATCTCAAAGTTATCTATCCTCCGCCTTATAACTCGCTCTCTCCTCTCCAGTTAAGACAAGTTGGGTGTGCGCCCCGGCTCCCAGTGTTCGCTTAGCTCGCGTCTTGAGGCAGTTGCAGTGTCAGAAGAGCTTACATCCAATTCAATTTCAGAGATGTCTAGCGCAGAGAATGATATGACTACTCAATCCGAGGTTTCATCTGCCATGGGTCAACAAGGCATGCAGGATCTGTCCATGGAAGGGATGAGGGATAAGTTGGAAGCCGCTCTAGTTAGAGAGCGTGAGGCCCAGTTACTAATTCAAGCCGCTAAAGCTAGAGAAGAGGCGGCACACTCTACGTTGGTGGAAACAATGAGAAGTCGTGGTATTTCCATGATTAGACGTGCTGATGGAACTTATGAGGAGGTTACTGATGCCAACGAGTTTGATGTCGAGACCAGGAATGTCTCCCTTCCTCCCTTTGCTCCAACATATCATCAAGTTCCGAGTCTTGGTGTGCAGTCAAACCCTCAGATGAGTTTTGGTTTAGTTGGAGGACCACAGCCAATGTTCCATGATTTGACCTCCTCACCAATCCCCAATGCTTCCGTGCTCCTAAGCCGATTTGGGTCCCAGCTTTCGAGCAGTCAAGGTTTGTTGTTTCCAGGTTCTCAGTATCAGCATGGTCAGTTTCATGGTCTTCACTTCCAGGGTAGCGCCCAGTATCAAAATCAACACCCTCACTTCGGGAATCAGTTCAGCCAGGATGGTTTTCTGCAGTTTCCAGTCAGCCAGCCTCAATCTCAGGGATATCAGTCTCAGCCTTTGATGGGTTCAGCTTATGGATTTGGCTCATCATCTATGCTATATTCGGGGTCAACTCCTTACATGCCCGCCAGTGCTTTTTCGCAGAATCAGAATTCCCCAACTGGTCAGTTTAATCATTTTCTAGCTCCAGCATCTGGGTCAGCTCAGCTGCCTCTTTTCCCATCAGTCAGCTTTGAGCCTCATCCAACTACCGCTCCCTATATTCCTCAGCTCCCGGGGATGACCCCAGAAGTGATTGCATTATTAAAACAGATGCAGCAGCAGATTGATAAGCTAACGGGAGGATCAAGTGGACTCAAGGTTGTTGATCCAAGGCAAGTAGAGCCTCTCCCTTATAAGTTCAAGATGCCCAAAATACAATTTGATGGCTCGGCATGCCCGAAAACTCATGTGGACACGTACGTGATGACTATGGGAGCCATGGGTTGTACTCCCGAGTTTATGGCCCAGCACTTTCATCTCACACTCAAAGGACCTGCCCTGACATGGTTTCTAACCCTTAAGCCAGAAGCTCGAGCTACTTGGAGTCAGACTACTGAGGCCTTTCTTGAAAAGTACCGTGGAAACCTTGAATGGCGCACAACCAGGGATGACTTGGTCGGTACAATTCAGAAACAAGATGATTCAATCACCGAGTTCTACAAGAGGTGGAACGCTAAGCTGAATGAACTCTATGAGCCAATCCCGCTGCAAGATCGAAAGGACATTTTTCTGTCATGTGTGAAGCCAGTTCTCTGTGAAGCTATCGGAAGTGGTTGGTATCCTGATTTGAGGGAAATGGTTGGAATGGGAGCTCGTAGCGAAAATCGACTCTTTAACCTTCCATCAAACACCAATGTTGACAATAATGGTGGATTTCGGCACAGAGCGACAACTCCAGCAGCCCCTAAAGCAAAGGAGACGTCTATCGACAACAGTGTCAATAATCTACAGGCAAGGGACCAGAGAAAGCAGCAGTTTCCACCCCGTAAGCAGTATCAGTTTGATGATCTCGGGATGACAACCGAAGAAGCCTTCAACGGATTGGTTTGAAAGGGAATGATCAGGCCACTTGATAACTACAACACCACCAAACCTAATCCGCACTTGGATCATAACAAATATTGTCAATACCACTAGTATTCGGGCCACATCACCAATGACTGCGTCCCCTTGAAGAAGGCCATTCAAAGACTTGTTGATGATGGAAAGATTGAGAAGGCTCACCCCAATGTTGCCACCAATCCTCTTCAGTGATATCAGCAGAAGCCCAGAGGCTATCCCACCCGAAGACGGAGAAGTCAGTCAGTCAGTTCCATAGGTTCTAGAGTGTCTTTTATGTGGTCATGAATCTGTCAAGTCCGTGTTATGAATTCTTCAAATAATAAAAGTCTTTATTTCTCTTCTTGCTAGACTCGAGACATCACTTGCACACCCACGTTACGCTTAATTGCAATGGTTTTATTCCAAATGATCACTTGTGCTGCTCAATCACTAATGCTTTGAAATGACTAATGTTTAAATTAATCAGAGTGAGAAAATCAGCCGATATCTTTCTCAAATTGGGGCTCACCAACTCCTCATCTCGCATCTCCTGTGCTCACATATCTTCCTTCGCCCTCACCATCTCGTTGCTTGATGAATTTGTATGAATCCTTCTCAGAGTAAACTTAAGCAAGCAAATGAAGACTCAATCTCGTTCGGATCATCCGGTAGGGACTGCGGTTGAAGCCTATCACCCAAAGGAAAGCCATTACCTCACCCTCACCAAACAATACCCTTTCATTTCAAGATCGGCGTGTTTTGAAACCCCGTTCAGCCATCACCTTTGCTCCGTGCTAAGAGAAGTTCAAGCGAGGCCAAGAAGTTAGCTTTGAGAGTCGGTGGTGCGCAAAATACTCAAGCCATGAAGGAAGGACAAAGATAATCCTCAACTCCTCAAGAGTCCTTCCAAATTATCAAAAGAAGGATCCCAAATCCTCACAATTCAGCAAGAATCCTCAACTTTTCAAGAAGCGTTTCAAAAGAAGGACTTTAGATCCTCACGATTCAACGAAAGTCCCCAACTTCTCAAGAAGCTCTCCAATGTTTAAAAGGAGGCTGAATCCTTACAAGTTCACCAAAGTTCTCAACAACATGGATGTCCCCTCACCATTACCTCTAGCCAATCCCAAGCCGTCCTCTCGATTTTAGAGGATATTTCCATTACCGTTACCCTTGTCTTTGGCCAAAGCCAAGATTGACCTCTCATTCTTAGAGGCAATGAAGATGCAATCATGGATTCCCTCGCCATAGAAATCCCAAACACATCCCCAAAAGCCAACCTCTCATCTTTCGAGGTTCAGTCAACAAAAAGCCCAGCCGACCTCTCACCTTAAGAGGTCATGATATCCCAAATCACCCAATGGCCGATCGAAACCCTGAAACCCAGCTACAGTTCCTACCGGATAGTAGTTTCATTCCAATATCGTCGAGATCTAAAATAGATTATTGCTTAAAGCAGAGCCTAATCCACCTCGGCTCAAAAGATCATCAATCGAAGATTGTGCAAATTCCATCCGTTCATTCGACGTTTCATGTGAGCATATTTCATTCCTCCTCCGCGAACACTTTCCGTGGACGTCCCACTGGGGCTTCACATCCGTGTCTCCCATCGACACTCCAAGAGGACATGTTTTTCAATTCTCCAAATCCTCAAAATCCTCAAAGGTCCTCAGATTCTCGAATTTCAACGTTCATTCTCTTCATTCGGGATAAGCCCGAATTACGGCGACCTGAGCTCCTCCCAAGGAGGGGAACATAGGCAACCATAACTGGCTCGGTCTAAATCACAAACAAATCTCAGAAAATCCGGTCTCCTCAAGGACCATTCCCATACACTCTCCATCCTTCCGAGTTTGATTCTTGATATCAGTGGTTTTCTCCTCAGGATTGATAAAAATATTTCTTCATATCGGCTTTGGTGGTTGAATAACCCGAACATCAATAAAGGGTTTTAAGCAGCTTTGTGATCATCATGAATAAGACAAGTTTTCAAGTGTCTCGACAAGTCTTCTCTTTCTACATCATAGGAAGATAGAGCCAAACACTGTTTCGGTCAGCAGGGGCTTTCATACACTTTTCCACACCTTGTGATACTTATACTCTCCCAAAAACGAGTGTGTCGCAAATTCGGGATCCATTCCCACCCTCGAAGGATGTGCCCCTGCACGTAAACATTTCCGAGTCTTGTCCAGTGACTGATTGACTGCGGTTTGAAATGATGAGTTGCCTCTTTGGCCACAAGATGACTCTGTCTACAATAAGGTTGCATTGAATCTCACCGAGCTGGGGCTTCGTTATGCTGTTCTCTCAGGACCAGATTCCCTCCAGGTTTGCTTTGCACTATCAACTGGGGCTTCGCCAAGCTGGGATCATTCTCTGCACATTCTCCGTTGCTTGCCTCCTTGGGCGCCCGATGCACCTCGTCCCATCAGCAACAACCAACCTACTGCAGCCAGTACTCCCGGGAGCATCCCCGACTTGCCTAAGCTGCACCGTATCATCCATCACTCATACATCTTCCCACCTCATGGGAGAGGGTCCACCCCATCATAAACACATTCGTTCCATACACAATCCATCATAGCACAACGGCTACATACATATCTGCTCGTCAAGCCGTGCAAAATCCTCCCTCCACTACCATCCCCAGCTGAGATGGACTTGTGCAACAAAAGGTTAATAATGCATAAGCAAAAGCTCAATAAATAAAATGCAAAGTGCCTAGAGTGTTGTGTTTTCCCCCCGCAGGGTACAATGATCAAGCGATCGTAATTTGATTGTGAGGACTGCCCCTCGAATCACAATTTTGGACAAGGATTCCAAATCCTGCAGGTGGCAGACCCCACCTTTATTACCTTCATCAGGCCCGTCACCTTCGGACTCATCAGCACCATCTGAAAGAGCCTGAGCTGCCTTAGTCTCCAAGCACTGCTTGTTAAAAAAGAGCTCCAGCTGCCCCAGTATCCAAGCAATAATGCTCACCGGTCTCGACGACTTCAAAGCCTATTCTGCGAAGACCGTCTCGTGAACGGCCATCCAGCAAGCGTCGACAAGTGGTATAGGTCCCTCCGGTAGCCACGGTCATTAAGCAGTAGCATGAGACCCTCCAGCAGCTACATCTATCCCCAGCAGAATCAATGGTAGCATGAGACCCTTGACAGCTACCTCCCATCAAGCAGTAGCACGAGACCCTCCGGCAGCTACAACTCTCCATCACCAACAGCAACGGTAGTCTAAGACCCTCCGACAGCTACAGGTGAGCACAGCACAGGTATGAAAGCATATCTTAGTCAATTACTTTGCTAGAAGCATTAATATCCCGTCCAGGTTGGAAACCTTCAAATAATCCGCTTTAGGTCATGAGACCTTCAAATAATCCCTGTCAGGTTGTGATGCCTTCGAATAATCTCGTTTAGGTCAAGAGACCTTCAAATGATCCCTTTTAGGTCAAGAGACCTTCAAATGATCCCTTTTAGGTCAAGAGACCTTCAAATAATCCCTTTCAGGTTGTGATGCCTTCAAATGATCTCGTTCAGGTCAAGAGACCTTCAAATGATCCCTTTCAGGTCAAGAGACCTTCAAATAAGTTCCTCCTGTGTTCAGACCCCTTCGATCAGTTTCGTCCCTAGAACTACGACCGGCTTGATTCCCACCTGGGATACGTAGGAATCCTTTATCCAAAGGTCCAGCCATCCGACACCAGATCATTGTCCAGCCACCCGCCTTATCCCCCAGCCGCTCATTAGGATTGGGTCTTATTTTATCGACAACCTCACTTCTTCCAAAAGTGACGTTGCCGAGGGGCTCTATAAGTACGTCAATCCAATTCGCTACCCTTTTAGGTGCATTTTATTACGATGAAATTGCATTAAGGGGCATTTTGGTAAATTCCCGGTCCGCTCCGAGACTTTCGGAATCTTTTTTTAAGTTTCTTGCGAAGGGAGTAATGTTAGGTAATTTTTCATGCAAAAGGACCTACAGGGAATAAATTGCTTTGGACCTTTAAGGAATTATCTCGGAATGTTTCAGAAGCAGCAAATTGGTGCCAGAAACGGTTATGGGCACGTTGTGTCACGCGACAACATATGTTGTCACGTGACAACATATGTCGTCACGCGACATATGTTTACAGAAGGTCGTGCGACAACTTGTGACCATCATCATCAGCTATAAATAAGACCCTCTGCCTCTCATTTTGGGATCCCTTTTCTAGACCCTAAAGTCACTCTGCCAAATTTGCACCAGAACCTCTCTCTCTCCTCCTTCCACACCAACATACACATCAATCCACCCCAATTCAACCTCCATCCCATCCAATTCACCCACTTACCTTCACATAACCCATATCAACTGAAGATCTGAATACAAGCACTCCATCTATGCTTAATTCCATCTTCCAGCAGCTGAATTGAAGACTTCTACACCTAACTTGGTGTGGAGGTTGAGGACTACAAGGGTAATGATTCCCTCCATCTCTCTCTCTTCTCTCATTTACTTGTTTCATTACACAATTACATTCCTCCACTTGATAATCAAGCTCCATCCGCTTCTGATTATCAAGTGGCAACTGCCATCTCTCTGTTTAAATTCGATTTGCTTGGTTTAATTTCTTATTCATGATGTAATTGGATCATATCTCATTGCTTTATTGTCAAGGGAGGGTGGATTCCTCCATATCCATACTCCTTTGGTCGATCTGTTATTGATTCATTGTTTCCTGAGTTAATTGGTTGTAATAATCTGATCTGAGTTGGCTTCTGTTGAATCTGTTCCATAATTGTAAGATCTCTGCAGAAGGTCACGTTGCATCACACGACAACATATGTTGTCACGTGACACTCTTTGCCGTTCTGCAGAAGTCATTTTTCAGTTGTGTATTTGTTGCTTCCTGAGTTGATTTGGTGTAATTACTTGATCTGATTTGGCATCTGTTGAAATTGATTTCGAATTGTAAGGTTTCTGCAGAAGGTCACGATGTGTCACACGACAACATATGTTGTAGCGTGACACTCTTTGTCATTCTGCAGAAACTACTTTCAGTTGTAATCCGTATTTAGTCCTCGATGTAAAATGGGATGTGGCCTCCCAGAGTCAATGGCTCACAAGATGTAATCCCCTATGTTGATCAATAAAACAAAGCATTAATATGCATTTTATACATATCTTGTCACACACATTTCGCACACACATTTGGATGTTTTGAATGTTGAACATAGAAAGAC
This sequence comes from Adenophora triphylla var. japonica, assembly GCA_022495995.1. Lineage (NCBI taxonomy): Eukaryota > Viridiplantae > Streptophyta > Magnoliopsida > Asterales > Campanulaceae > Adenophora > Adenophora triphylla. The sequence goes on from JAFEMH010000481.1 coordinate 564,871, forward strand.
TCGTCTACGGACGAGGCATGTTGGGTGAACTCTTGGTTCTTTCTAACACGTAACCTGACCCCCAAACCCATTTTCTCTTTCAAAAAGGTTTTTAATGTTTCCTTTAAAACGGCGTGGCGACTCCTATTTTTTCGGCGAGCGTTCGTTCAACTACTTTAGCATCAATATTTGTTTCCTAATCAAATTCCTAATCAAATTAGGAAACCAGTCCGAAAATACCTCTGTGGTCTTAGAGTGTCGCACGACTAGACGAGTCCCATGGACTAGTTCTGTCGCACGATACATTAAGTCACATCAGGTTTCTCTCAGTCATTCTTCCTCTAGTTTATTCAATTCATTCTAGTTGTGTGTGATCCAATAGGATTACATTATGTTGGCAATGAGTTCGATCATATCGTCCTTCATAAGACATAAGCGGACTCTAGCAAGCCATTGTGTCTACCCAAATAATGTAACGTAAGAGTTCACGTTTCCAATGGTACACTTCCATTTCTCCCTTTGTCTCACGATGTTATATTGAACACAAGTCATGGTCCTCGTAAACTTGTCTCTGTTCAATGCTTTCTCGATTCCGAGTATAATGATAATTCCAATCACATTGGGGTATGGCCATACACTTTCATCATTATCACTCAATGAGGGACCCAAGCAAAACATCTCTCTTTCGAGGGACAAATTCCATCTTGACTTATCATCCTTTCCATCATGAATCTGATCATGCCAAAGATAGCCTTTATAAATATCGTGTTAAGATATCGTTTGGCTAAAATCAAACATGACTTTCATCATATGTAAGGTCGTGATAATCTCAGGTCTAGGGACTAAATGAAGTAACCTTATGAGATTTAATTATGACATTTGACCAGGACATAAATCTCATGCGGGTCAAGTCCAGTCACTTGTTCTCTAACAAGTACCCATAAATTTAATGTGCATCTCTATGGATATAATCATCATATGATTATCCATTAACATTTATACTAATTATTCACATAATAATTAGGGACGGAGATTATTATAAACAAATATACAAAACATATAATAATCAAATGATAAACATCTCATAAAATAATAAATAATGTCAATACATAAGTCTATCAATCATAGGCCTAGGGCACAACACCAACAGTCTCCCACTTGCACTAGGCCCAATCTCCCATGTATCGAATACCCATGGACCTAACATGACCATCATGCTTAGCTTGCGGGAGAGCCTTAGTTAATGGGTCCGCCACGTTATCATCTGTGTCTACTCTGCATATCTATACGTCTTCCCTCTCACATATCTCTCGGATAATGTGGAAACGTTGAAGTATGTGTTTGGATCTCTAGTGTGACCTTGGTTCCTTTGATTGTGCAATGGCACTGTTGTTGTCACAGTAAAGTTCAATAGGATCTTTGATGCTTGGAATGACTTCCAAATCACTAATGAACTTTTTGATCCAAACGGCTTCCTTAGCTGCATCAGATGTCGCTATGTACTCAGCTTCGGTTGTAGAATCAGCGACGGTACTTTGCTTGGAACTTTTCCAACTCACAGTGCCTCCATTTAGCGTAAAAAAAATCCAGACTGCGATCTGAAATCATCCTTGTCGGTTTGGAAGCTAGCATCTGTGTAGCCTTTTACTACAAGATCTTCTTCCAGTCCTCCAAAGATCAAGAATACATCCTTAGTTCTTCGTAAGTACTTGAGGATATTCTTGACTGCTATCCAATGTGGTTCGCTGGGATCCGATTGGTACCTACTCGTCATGCTTAGAGCACACGAGACATCGGGTCTAGTACATAACATAGCATACATGATAGAACCAATTGCCGAAGCATATGAAATACCATTCATTCTCTTTCGCTCATCATTAGTCTTAGGACTTTGAGTCTTGCTAAGAGATACACCATGCAACATTGGCAAGTTTCCTCTTTTAGAATTTTTCATTTGGAATCTTCTAAGAACCTTGTCAATGTAAGTACTTTGACTTAAACCAATCATTCTCTTGGATCTATCTCTATAGATCTTAATACCAAGGATATATGCAGCTTCGCCCATATATTTCATCGAAAAGCACTTTCCCAACCAAGACTTGACAGTCTGTAGTGCAGGAATGTCATTTCCAATGAGTAAGATATCGTCGACATACAACACTAAAAATAGTGCTACGCTCCCACTAATTTTCTTGTATACACAAGGTTCATCTTCGTTTTTGATAAAGCCAAACTCCTTGATTGCTTCATCAAAACGCAGATTCCAACTCTTAGAAGCTTGCTTCGATCCATAAATGGATTTCTGCAACTTACACACCTTGTTAGAATTTTATGGACTGACAAAATCTTCAGGTTGTATCATGTATACATCCTCAAGTAACTTTCCATTAAGGAAAGCTGTCTTGACATCCATTTGACATATATCATAGTCATAATATGCGGCTATGGCAATTAAAATTCTAACAGACTTAAGCATGGCTACAGGCAAAAAGGTTTCATCATAGTCGATGCCATGAATCTGCCTATATCCCTTAGCTACAAGCCTAGCCATATAGGTGTGCACCTTCCCATCCATGTCGGTCTTCTTCTTGAAAACCCATTTGCACCCTATGGTTTTTACACCTTCAGGTGGATCAATCAAGTTCCAAACTTGATTATCAGCCATGGATTGTAATTTGGACTTCATGGCTTCTTGCCATTTTTCCGAATCAGGAGCGGACATCGCCTCTTGATAGCAAGTAGGTTCATCATTTTCGATTAACTCCACTTCATCACTTTCCGTAACGAGAAATCCATATCTCTCGGGTTTGGATCGTGACCTACCACTTCGGCGAAGAACTTGTGCATCTTGAGCCGGTTCCACAACTACTTGTAAACTTGGTTCAGTCTCTACCATAGGTTCAATGTTGTTTTCGGGTTCTCGAATTTCTTTGAGATCTATTTTACTCCCACTGGTTCCTTTGCGAAGAAACTCCTTTTCTAAGAAAGTACCATTTCGAGCAACAAACACTTTGTTCTCGTTTCGGTTGTAGAAATAGTATCCTTTGGTTTCCTTAGGATAACCCACGAAAACACATTTATCAGACTTAGGTGCTAGCTTGTCAGAAGTTAACTTCTTGACATATGCATCGCAACCCCAAATCTTCATGAAAGACAAACTTGGTTTTCTTCCATGCCACATCTCATATGGGGTATTTTGAACCGATTTGGTAGGAACTTTGTCTATAGTGAAAGTAGCAGTTTCTAGTGCATGTCCCCAAAAGGATAAAGGAAGCTCAACTTGACTCATCATAGAACGAACCATGTCCAACAAAGTTCTATTCCTCCTCTCAGACACACCATTCCATTGTGGTGTTCTGGGTGGAGAGAGTTCTGAAACGATTCCACAACTCTTAAGATGACTGTCAAATTATTGGCTCAAATATTCGCCACCTCGATCGAATCGAAGTACTTTAATAGTTTTTCCAAGTTGGTTTTGCACCTCATTTTGAAATATTCGAAATATCTCAAACGATTCACTTTTATGTTACATTAGATAAACATATCCAAATCTACTATAATCATCAGTGAATGTTATGAAGTACCGAAATCCTCCCCTAGCATCACTACTCATAGGTCCACACACATCGGTATGTATGAGGCCTAATAAGTCGCCCACCCTTTCACCAGTTTTGGTAAATGGGTCCTTGGTCATCTACCAAGTAAACAAGATTCGCATGTCTCATAAGATTCATAATCATGTGAGTCTAAAAATCCATCCTTGTGGAGTTTAGAAATGTGTTTCTCATTTATATGGCCAAGACGACAATGCCATAAGTAAGTGTGGTTTACATCATTGGGTTTAGATCTCTTGTTAATGTTATAGACATCATTATCATGATTTTCAACATCAAGAATATAAAGGCCATTGAATGAAACAGCAGTACAATAATGCATATCACTCTTGTAAATGGAAAGCTTCTTATCACATATAAGAAAATTAAAACCTTCATTATCCAAACATGAAATCGTAATAATATTCCTACTTAAAGCTGGAACGTAATAACAATTGTTCAAAACAAGTATTAGCCCACTAGGTAAAGTAACTTCATAAGTTCCTACGGCTAATGCAGCAACTCTTGCTCCATTCCCCACACGTAGGTCCACTTTACCCTCTTCAAGCATCCTTCTGTTCTTTAGACCCTACACATTTAAACAAATGTGAGTTCCACGTCCGGTATCCAATACCCAAGAACTAGAAGAAGATAGGAATATATATATATAACAAAGATACCTGAAGTCGAAGCAACTCCTTTGCTCTTCTTCAGTGCTTCCTTGAATTTTGTGCAGTTTCTCCTCCAATGTCCAATCTCATTGCAATGGAAGCAGACTGCGTCCTCTTGGGACTTGGGCTTAGCCTCTTTAGGCTTGACAGCCTCTTTGGGTTTGGCAACATTTGCCTTAGGATTAGCAACCTTTGCCTTTCCCTTACCCTTGAAACCCTTCCCCTTGTTAACCATCAGCACTTGATCGGTTTCCTTCTCGACAATATTGGTTTCCGCAGTGTTCAACATTTGAACTAACTCGGAAAGGTTTTTATTCATGCCTCCCATGTTATAGTGCATTATGAAATTACTAAAACTTTTGGGCAATGAATTCAATATTATGTCAGTAGCCAACTCTTGGCTAATTGGAAAACCGAGCCTTTCAAGATGCTCAATGTGGCCCTTCAACTTAAGAGCATAGGGACCAACAGCTTGTCCTTCACTCATCTTGCATGAGGTCAAGACCTTAATTGTGTTATACCTTTCTTGCCTAGCTTGAACTTGAAACATTTCCATCAGTCGATTGTTCAGATCAACTGTCCCCAAGTGCTCAAGATCCTTCTGAAGGTTCTTGCACATGGCGGAGAGCATGAGGCATCCAACATCTGTAGAATCACGCTTGTGCTTCAGATATTGATCCTTCAATGCCCTAGTAGCATTGGCAGCAGGTTCAAGTGGAATATGTTCCTTGAGAACGTACAGTTTTTCCTCTTGCCTGAGAACAATTCTCACGCTACGGATCAAATCCATATAGTTTGTACCATTCTCTTCCAACTTCTCCTTCTCAAGGAGAGATCGCAGTGACAGATGATTATTGTTTGATGCCATTTATTCTACAAAAAGATATACATAAAATATGAACACATATAAGTTAACATATCATATGAGAAGTATAATGCATTTACATGAAATGCTCCCACTAAATTATACATCTTCCAATGCAAATAAGCATAATATACATTTAATGGGCTAAGATCCAACTTTAATTTAATTTCAAGTTTGCTATGGCAAACCGCTCAAAACTAAATTGATTAGGTAGAAACATCAATCATATCACATATATGACTCTTAGAGCTTTTATGAGATTTGTTCAAGACATCATATGTCTTAGCATATTTTAATCTCATCTTATGCCTTGGGTCCAAAACCATTTTGATAACCCAATTAAGTTCATTCATTTTAAACGTATAGGAACCACCATTTTCTCATCTTGCTCGCATACGAATAGAATCAAAGTACCTTGCTATGGCAAGCCCACCCAAAACTATCTGAATGTTCTCAAGTGTTTTAATCATGAATTGGCATAAAGAACTTAAAAGTTAAATGAAGGTTCTTAAAAGTAGATTATAAGCATATCAGCAAAGATAGTCATAATCGTGCACCAGGTAAGTTCCCAGGAAGATAGGTGAGCCACAAGGACTACTTAAGTACCAAATCTCTCCTTCGACAGAACTTTCCTAGACATGCACAATCAGAAATCAGCTCTGATTTTGCAACATAATCAATACCTTTTATAAACAATCAATTTCCTTTTAAATTTTGCGTAATATGACTTGTTTCTCATAAACAATCATAAACCAAAATCTCAATGTTTCAATCTAAACATTCAGGAAATTATAATACAATGTTTCAACTAAACACCTAAAATTCTTAACACGTAAGAACACATAATTCATGCATCGCAACAATTAATAAATTATATTTTAATTAACTAAGCATGCATAAATAATGAATTAATCTAGCATAGCCCTATAAACTTAATTTCCAAAAATTTATAGCATCCAGATTAACACATAAATATATCAGATTGCAAAACATATTCACAGATTAGCAGGATTGTTCAACAAACTAATTCTGCCCAGATTGGGCTTGTTTTGTCGCGTGACAGAGACTCCCAGAGTCCTAATATGTCGCACGACCGAGAGAAGCCATCAGCCCAACTCTGTCGCGTGACACTGGCAAGCAGTGTCGCGTGACACCAGATTACCAGTTTTGCAAATTTGCAGAATTCAATCAATTCTAAATCACAGAGCAATTAAATCATGCAAACGACTTTTAACAGATTTAATTCAATATCAATAGAACATGATTTAGGCACATTGTTTCAAAAACAATCAATCTATCGCATACATAACATGCAAAAGAACAGATAAACGATTTATATTACTTTTCTAGCATGTTAATTCAAACTTAATGATACCAACGGGGCTCTGATACCACTCTTGGGTTTTATGGGTCCATGCGCAGCGGAATTAAGCATCTAATTAACACAAAAAATCAAGAGCCTAGGATCCGTTCTATACAATTAAATTGAAAAACTATGAGATAGAAATAACCAACCTTGAACGCTTTCCGTTCTTGAGCTATCGAACGATTTAATAATGTGATTTTGAATCACAAACTTCGTTCTTCAGATTTGCTTGAACTCTAGGCCTTGATCGATGAACGAGCGAAGACCCTCTTTCGGTATCCACACCTTTGAATGAACCAAGAAAAGCTTCTTGAAGATTGTTAGATCTCTTAAACATATGAAGAATATTGAGAATATATGTTGTGATTTTCTTTTCAGAAATTCGGCTAGCTTTTTAGGGCTGACAGACTGTTATATTTATACTACTTTAGCATCAATATTTGTTTCCTAATCAAATTAGGAAATCAGTCCGAAAATACCTCTGTGGTCTTAGAGTGTCGCACGACCAGACGAGTCCCATGGACTAGTTCTGTCGCGCGATACATTAAGTCACATCAGGTTTCCCTCAATCATTCTTCCTCTGGTTTATTCAATTCATTCTAGTTGTGTGTGACCCAATAGGATTACATTATGTTGGCAATGAGTTCGATCATATCGTCCCTCATAAGACATAAGCGGACTCTAGCAAGCCATTGTGTCTACCCAAATAATGTAACGTAAGAATTCACGTTTCCAATGGTACACTTCCATTTCTCCCTTTGTCTCACGATGTTATATTGAACACAAGTCATGGTCCTCATCAACTTGTCTCTGTTCAATGCTTTCTCGATTCCGAGTATAATGATAATTCCAATCACATTGGGGTATGGCCATACACTTTCATCATTATCACTCAACGAGGGGCCCAAGCAAAACATCTCTCTTTCGAGGGACAAATTCCATCTTGACTTATCATCCTTCCCATCATGAATCCGATCATGCCAAAGATAGCCTTTATAAATATCGTGTTAAGATATCGTTTGGCTAAAATCAAACATGACTTTCATCATATGTAAGGTCATGATAATCTTAGGTCTAGAGACTAAATGAAGTAACCTTATGAGATTTAATTATGACATTTGACCATGGCATAAATCTCATGCGGGTCAAGTCCAGTCACTTGTTCTCTAACAAGTACCCATAAATTTAATGTGCATCTCTATGGATATAATCATCATATGATTATCCATTAACATTTATACTAATTATTCACATAATAATTAGGGACGGAGATTATTATAAACAAATATACAAAACATATAATAATCAAATGATAAACATCTCATAAAATAATAAATAATGTCAACACATAAGTCTATCAATCATAGGCCTAGGGCATAACACCAACAATAGTAACGGGATTTTTGTTGTCAGTATAACAAATGGGTCCCCATTAAATATAGAAATAATATAAACTTGCCATTTTGGTACGTCGTAAGTCGAACGGAACACCCAATATGACAAATTGTCCTAAGTCGGATGAGACGGAGGGAGTATATGTCAAATTTGGGCTCATCTTTGGTTTAGTAATCTGGCTTTGGCATCCTCGGCTCTCTGCACCTCTGCCTCGACCTTGGCCTTGGCCTCCTCCAGCTCACCATCTCGGACCTTCAGCACCTCGGCCAAGGCTGCCCTCTCGGTCTCTCCCTTCTTTTGGGCGGCCTTGAGCTCAAACAATTGCTTGTCCGTGTTCTTGGTGAGAACATTCTCATAGGCTGTCACAGTAGCAACCTGCAAGGATAATCAACATCAGAAATCATGCAAGTACAAAATCTACGAGGTCAAAAGTACAAGATAGTCACCTCAGAGATCAACAGCCCTTTGCGGCCTAGCAGGTTCTCCTTGCTCAGCTTATCCCGAACAAGCGCTTCGTAGGCCTCCTCGTCCAGTGCCCTCTGAACAGGAGCTCGGCCGAGCCTCACTTGAGCACCCTCCCTGGCAAACAAAGGGATGCCCCTCAGGGGCCGAGCAGTAGCAACGAATTGCCGAGCAAGCTCCTCGGCATCATTGTAGTTCTTGATGGATTGGATGGTAAGGGATGGAGGAGCTTGAGGAGTTGAAGCGTCAGCATCCACCCGTTTGGTTTGGGGCTCCTCGGTAGAAATATGTTGGGGCCTCTTTTGACCCGAGTGACGTTGGACGAGACATGTCCCCTCAGAGGATGGGACATCAGATTCCATCTCAACCATATCAATATGGGGGTTATGCCCCTCGGCAGTTGATTTTTTATCTCGGCTTCCCGAGGTCTCGTCTTCAGCATCCACCTCCTCTCTCAGCTTGACGGGAAAGGGTTGATCCCCCTTGGTATTCAGCAGGAGCTGACGACGTGTCGCCTCATCTTGCCTATCAGAGAGGTCTGAGGTCTTGACCAGCCTTCTCTTCCTCTTGATCAACTCTTTGGGGTCGATGTCTTCCAGGGAGGCCATCTCAGCTTCTTTCTCTGGGGTCAGATCTGTAAATACGAGGAAGAAAGGGTCACGTAACAACATGGATAAAACCAAACATCATTTGACAAGTATCAATGACAAGGAAAGAATAATTACAGCCTACGACGTCAGTTGCACTAAGGCATTGATCCTTCGGGTTAAGTTTGCATCGTTCACAATCCTCATGGAATACAAGACCTGGATGGACCCTCCAATCATTGAACCGTCTCCCCCTCTTGACGGGGACGAGAGGCACCATGTCATCCCTCGATCCCGGCATTAGTCCATCTTGAACATAGTAGCGTTCATCTGCCTCCAAGGCAGCCCAATCAAGAAGACCAATTTCAGCAAATTCGAGAAGACGCTTGATCAAATCTTTGGATCACTCAACTCTCAATACTGACCTAGAAGCAGACGGCACATCAGAAGGAGAGGGGAACTCCCAGCCTTGTCGGCTTTCTACCCTAATTACATGATTCTCCCAGCCTCCTACCTTGCTAGACATGGGAAGAATAATCTTCGGCTTCTTAGAATCACTCCTTATGACTATGAGCCTAGTGCCCTTGATATAGCTTATAGTGAAGAAGTGACGGAAGGCGGCTTGGGTAGGCTCGTAACCTAAGCTACGGCACAAGACAATAAAACCAACGAGGACCCTAACCTCGTTGGCTCCCAACATAGCCGGGACAGCTCTCATGTCACCCAGAAACACATTTATAAAAGGATCCAAAGGGAGACGAAGTCCCTGCTGAAACTGTTTGAAATAAAAATGGACATGGTTGTCGTTATAGTAAAATCTATACTCCTCCTCATCATTTTCAAAAGTGGGATGTCCGACATAAGTTAATTTATACTCGTTCTTGTCCACCCCGTACTTCGAGTATAACTCTTCCAGCATGGGATCCCCAGCCTTAACTGGTTTTGCTCGGGGACGAAGAGCCCTTCCTCGGCCTCCTCTCCCTCGGCCTCCTTTGCCTTCAACTTGCTCGCCATCAACGAAGGCATCAACAATTTTTGTGGACGTGGAGGCTTCACCCCCTCGTCCCGTCATATCTGCAAAAGACCGAGGAGCCAAAGTTAGTTACATCATCCAAGGCGGATACTAAGACGGGGAAGAGGGATGCCCCTCCTCGTCATTACAGTAAGGCTGAGGAGGGAGCCTTACCACTCAAATGAGCACGAGCCAGGTGATCCGAAGACGGGTAGAACAGATTGATGTGTTCAATTATCTCGGCTCTACTCTCAAACAAAATTATACTTGGGGACAACGAGTCGACTCGATCTATCCTCGTCTTATCTGGATACTGGATGTACAATCTCGTACGACCATACTTCGTCAACATTTTTCCGATCTCAGTCAAGGTCACCAACAACCATGGTCCTCTCTCTCTCCGGTAAACCCTTAGATTACCTTTGTGGTATCCATAACGGAATCGAGGGGTATGGTCCCAAGAACGAGCCATTTCTAAGGGAGGAACGAAGGGGCAAGAAGGTTCAAGAATCAAATATACAAGATATTTTCAGAAAAAGCTTCAAGGGTCAACAATGGCGGATTCGAAAATCAAAATCCCACCAAAACCCTAGAAATTGCAAGTTGCAAGCGAAAATTAGTAAAGGTAAGAAATGTATACCTGTTTCTGTTGAAAACGGTCAGAATCAAGCAATGAAATCTACTACGCCGGGAAAATCGAACGTCGCCTGTGACTCTGGGTTTCGAAGGTTCAAGAACACGGCGGAGATTTCAAAATTCTAGTTCGCTCCTTAAAACTCAACAGTTGTAAAAAGGAAAATTGAAGCGGGGGTCTAGATTTTATATTCACCAAATCGGGTCAAACCCGAAATCAAAACGGGTTCATGGGTTTGGCGCCCCCAACATTAAATGCAATTGACGGTTTTCAAGGCATGTCTGATCATCGTGGGACGTGCTCATCATCGTACCATTAATCGGGGGATAATGGAACGACACATTTGAAGCGACGCTGACACGTGTGTAAGTATCCAAATCCGGATCGTCAAAATCCGTTAGAAGTTAATCGGAATCCGTTAACTGGCCCGCTCCAGGTTAACCGGAACCCGTTAAGCTCCCCATTCTCAAGCCAACGAGACGTCCCGGGACTGCCCCGTGCATTCCAACGTGGAAACGTACTCAACACACGTCGTTGCACGTAAAAGTACGGCTTTCCCTGAAAAACGCACTTTCCGGCACTTTTCGGGGGTGTTTCGGACATTTTCCGGACAGTTATTTTAAAAACGGACAAAACTGGGGATAATGGCGCGAACTCCCACAACCTGGTGAGTCACAGGGACACGTGGCGTGCATGCCACAGCTCCCTCGTCAACATCAATCAAAAATAATGAGAAAACACTAAAATACTCCTGGTATACAGTCTCAGTCCGGCCGGACTCATTTGCAGACAATCCAAAATTGCCAGCAAGTCCCTCCAATTTCCAAAGTTTCACAAAACCCCCTGGTTTTCACCCTCAGTCCGTCCGGACTCATCATGAAATTTCACCTATAAATACAGAGGCTGTCAAAGCCATTTAGAACAACAAAATTTACTCCCTTTCACCCAAAATCCACGGCATAAGCTGGTTTTCACCCTTTCCCGAGCCCCCATTTTACCTCGTTTTGCGTAAAAACTTCATATTCCGATCAAATACAACCCCCGCCACCTCGAAACACCGTTCCAAACACATTTTCATATCCCGTATACGCCCACCGAGCCAAAGGAGCCGAACCTAGCCATAGGTAGCTCCCTCTCTCTTTAAACTCTCGTTCCGTCTCGGTTTACGCGCCAGTCGCTACAACCGTTTCGGACGACGTTGTCGAAATGTAGACGCCATCGTCTAAACGGGGTCCGATACGTTTTAGTCCGCGTTTTAGCCGGTTCTTCTCGTTACTGTTTTAGTAGGAATTACCAACCTGCCTTTCTGGCCCAACTAATAAGAGAAGTGAGCCATTTTCTTAAAAGAATGCATGAGCTCAGAGAGCAGCATCAGATTAGTAGCTTCTTCCGAAACCGCTTTTGTGCAACACAGGCAGGAAGTGAACTCGAGTCTCAACAGCCTTTCCTGTAGCATAGGAGATTTCGGGGGCTGGTTCGCTACTAAGACAGAGGGTACATTCCTGACTTTACCTACTCGTACACCGAATTTCAGTGGATACCCTTTCTTAAGAGCAGTTACCGAGTGTTTCGGTAGAGCGAGTAAAAGAGGAAAGTCGCTTGTCCAAGTCGTCTCAAGCATTAGAGTTCCACTTTACACCTACAGATTTGATCGGAGCAACCCTTCCTGTCGAAGGAAAAATCTCACTATAGATTGCTGCACATGAATCGGCCAAGGATCTTTTATAAGGGCTCTATCCAGTTACTTTCCTGGCTGTAAAGCCACTTCCACTCCCATTGTCCAAGTTCAAATAGGACCAGTCTACACATGGTCCATCAGCTCATCTTCATTAATAGCTTCATGGAACCTCTCCATTGACTGAGAACATAACATTCTACCCCCCCCCATCTTTTCTTCACTCTTTCGAACTTCATTTAAATCTCCCATCACAATCCAAGGGAACTTACCAATGGACTCATGTTAAGCAAGAATCTCCTTCCAATCCAAAGAGATTTTCGATCTTCAGAAGCATGTTGAGCATAGACAAAAGATGCCAAAAATTTGACCCCGGGAGAGCTTATTATACATCAAAGAACTTCGGATTTGGTCAATAGCACTCACCAATCTATCGATTTCCAGCTCTTCCGGATTCCAACAAAGCAACAACCTACCTAATCTTGCATACTCAGAATTATGCAAAGACTTCCATCCACAAAGCAGCCAAGACTTTATCATGATTCGAATGCTGCACTCTACTTTCAATTAAGCACATAACATTCTATTGTTATTTTCACCATCCACTCTCAAACTTCTTTCTCGTTGGTCCTAAAATGCAGAAGTGAGCGTACCCCAAGGCTATCCTCTCAGGCTAATCACGGATGGCAGCTAAATTGACATAGAAGATAGATCTCATTCTTATTCCATGACTTAAGGGCAGGCAGGCCAAAAGCGAGATCTCTCCCCCAACAAGACGGTATGGTGATTAGCAAGTCAAACTAAGTGCTTTAACTAGCTAGTTCGAACCTATTTGTCAAGGCATTTTCGGGAATAGCGAGTTTTCGAAAATGCTCCACCTCTATTTGCATAGCACCTCCATGTACCTAAAAACTTTATCCCTGCCCTATTGGTGCCAAGCCTCTACCGCCTCTGGTGGCTCTTTAATTAAGCCAGAGATGGGGCTCTCCGGATCGATGCTTACTGGGCTGAATGCCTTTCTTAGCCCTTGTTACTCGTCGCTATTCTGACATTGTTCTGCTTTAAATTGAGGGGCCCCTTCTTTTCTTTCCCTTAAAGTAATCGAGACGACTGCACGTTACATCATAGCAGCACGACCGATGACTTAGTCTCCTTCTCCGCTTCGACTCAACCATCTAACCTCTTAGAAAAGATCCGATAGATAGCAGCTACCTAATTAAGGCGCTTTTAAGCCCTTCACCAATCACGGTCTTTCATATAGTAAGTCCTAGTACTATGTTCTCTAAGCTTGACTAAGATAATAGGCAGGTCTTTTAGAGAGAAGTAGAATTAAGGGTTAGCTCTTTAAGTGATAGGGGTAGACGGGCATCTTTATTGGTTCAAAGTCGAGGTAAACGAGTGATTCTTAGTCAACTTGGTTAGCTTCCTCTGCATCCGGACAACCGCGGATGCAGACAAAGGCTAGGTAATGTCTTTCCAACTAGCTCTACCCCGATCATTTGGGTCAATAATCGGCCCGGTGGTTCTTCGACTGGAAGCGGAATAGATCTTGGGCTTTGTTCGCATCTCTCATCGATTCCCCTAATGGAAAAGAGGAAAAAAAAAAAGCATTCATTGGTTGGACCTTTATGCTACCAGCCTCCGCTATTGACACTCTTTCTATACTATAGGTGGAGTCTCCTTTCGAAACTACTTCTTTTCCTTTCTCTCTCCGCTATCCCATCCACTGAACCTTTATGTCCCGTAAGAGAAGTAATCTCGGGTTAAAACGGCGTTCCTGCCTCGTTCCGTTTACTTTTATGTCATTTACAATTCCGGATCGTTTGATCCGTCGATCGTCATTTATTTTCACGTCATTTACCAATTTCGGATAGTTTGATCCGTCGAACGTCCTTTACTTTCATGCAACTTTACAATTCCGAGCCGTTTGGAACGTGACGTACTTTACAATTTCGGGTCGTTTGATTCCGTCGATACCGCACTTTAAATACTGTCATTTACAAAGTCCGAGCCGTTTGGAACGTGATAGTATTTACTTATCAAAAGTTCGAGTCGCAACCCGATTTGTTGATATTATATCATTTAATGCCTTTTTCCCGTAAAAATGCTAACAATGTAATGCCCGGTTCAAAACCGGAGTTCGACGTTGGAACTCTCTTTCAAAACGCGCGAAATGACGTTTGGCATCCAAACGCTCATCTTCAAACTTAAAAGCCTCCATTTGACACTCAAATCATTTAATATTTTTTTCCCGTAAAAATGCTAACAATGACACGCCCGGTTCAAAATCGGAGTTCGACATTCGAACTCTCTTTCAAAACGCGCGAAATGACGTTTGGCATCCAAACGATCATCTTCAAACTCAAAATCCGACGTTTGACATTCAAACGCTCTTTTCTTAAAAGTCAACATTTGACACTTAAGACAAACAGCTAAAATCAAAGATTCGCGCCACTTTTCCTAAAACTTCGAAAACCGACGTTTGTCATTCAAACGCTCGCCTTTTCAAACAGAACCATAATCAATGTTTGACATTCAAACCAAGATTAAGCTTGTCATTCAAGCCCCCATTTCAAAATGCAAACACACACACGCACACGATTTCGAGAAAGGTAGAAAGACTCGTCATACGAGGCGTTTCGGGTGATCTCAAAATACTCTTCCCGAAACGTAACGTGACCTCCGAACCTAACAATCTCTGGTACTAAAAAGTTTTGTACTCGTTTTTGCTACCAATAAAAATGACACCCCTTTTCAAAAGCCTTTTCCTAAGTTTTTGCTACCAATAAAAACGACACCATTTTCAACCAAAAGCCGTTTCTCAACGTTTGGGCTCAAAATACAAAAACCGCATGGCGACTCCTCTCCTTCCCGAAAGCGAGGTCTCAGACACCAACCCTCCGCGAAAGATAACCGCCTTTCGCCCTCCGCGCGAAATCCGGATAATTTCAACGTGGCAACCTGTTCGTATTCTCATGAGCCGAGGACGAGATGACTTTCTCCTCGTCCTAAGCCGAGCTAGAAATTCGGGGGCCACTGAACAGTATAAACCGAGATACGAACATGGGCTTGTCCGGGTCAGGCCCAAGAGGATTGGGCCATAAACATAATTCATCTCAAGTTAAGACAGGGGCCTTTTGTACATCCATCTCGGCATCAACAAGGCCGACCAAGGCTTAACCAGGCCTAACAAGCAAATATAAATGTCCCAACTATAAGGGCCGAGGAGACCTCCCTCGTATGCCGAGATCGCCTCCCTTGAGGGCGAGGTGCCTCCCTCGGCCTTGATGTTGTCAACGGGCTCCCCATATTACTCATTCCCTCCCCGGCTCATCATGGACCGAGAGGTCATGAATGACGAGGAGAGGAAAGTTCGCACTTCGTCATATCTTCATATGACGAGGACACAAATTCATTCATCTCGGCCTATCTTCATATCAGCATACCTTCATATTACGAGGAAAGGATTCATTCACCTCGGCTCACCTGCAAGTGACGAGATAAGGAATTCATTCACCTCGGCTTTCCGGCAAGCAGTCTTATCAATCCAATTTAAAC
Organism: Adenophora triphylla var. japonica; assembly: GCA_022495995.1. NCBI lineage: Eukaryota > Viridiplantae > Streptophyta > Magnoliopsida > Asterales > Campanulaceae > Adenophora > Adenophora triphylla. The sequence continues at coordinate 580,668 of JAFEMH010000481.1, forward strand.
AAGGATTAAGCAATTATAATCTAATTAGGATTGTACCCCTCTACATCAATTCAAGTCAAATAAGGACTCTCCAACAGATATAATCCTCCTAGAATTATACCTTATCTCTTTACAGTCCTAGTTCAACATGAATTTTGTCAATTCATCATTATAAATACAAGTCATAATTTCCATATTCTGGTACGTGACTTTTATATTCCGAAATTCTGTCAAATTAGTTTCTCTCTCTACAAACCGTGAACTTACTCTCACGCCGGTGAAGCCCCGGCTTAGTTTACGTGTTTTGTCTTATTTTCAGGCTAAGCAATCGCCGGAGCATACTGATCGCTTGAATTTGGGCTGATTCGACATTTTTGCATAATCACACATTTAAAAATTTGAGTTTTACTACTTCTGACCGGTAGGAATTCTTGAAATAATTAATTTTCTTTGATCAGTTTTATTGTCAAATAACCCTTATGTTTATTTTAGCTAGTTAAGTTTTTTAGTTGGGCTCAAGTAGTTGAACATGGAACTCTTCTTTCCTAACTGTTGATTTTGTTATTGTAATTTGGTTCTTAAATATGCTTGCTAGTAGACAGCTATATACTCCCTCCGTTCCGAAATATTGTTCAGCAATTTGGTTCTTAAATATGCTTTCTTGTAGATTTTGTTATTGTAAAAAATTATATTATATTGTAATTTGTAGAACCGGTGAAACCAGATCGAAACCGAACCATTAGAACAGGACCGATGGGACCAGTCCTATAATGTAATGGTCTGATCCTGGTCCTAAATTTTTACAGAACCGAAGTATTTGGTCCGATCCTTATTTTCTAAAATTTTGACAAAAATCGGACCAATTCGAAGTATTTGGTCCGATCCTCATTTTCTAAAATTTTGATAAAAATCGGACCAATTCGAACCGTGAACACCACTAACTTGAAGTAATTACTTGAATTTTTCATTCTACATGTCACCAATCGAATACTCCCTCTACCCCATAATATAATAAATCATACACTTTTTTATCCCTTCAAAAATAAATGTCACATTTCTAAATAATAAAAATATTTTGGTGCAATTTTACTACTACCTCCTTCCCGCCCGAAGTGTCTCATTTGGTCAATTCAATTTAAGTTTGACTTGAACATTAATGCAAATCTAATCATCCTATTGAAATTTTAAAAATTGTTATTGATAAATAATTAAATAATTTATCAGTACCAATTTTTAAAATTTCAATAGAATAATTAGATTTGCATTAATGTTTAAGTCAAACTTAACTTGAATTGATCAAATGGGACACTTCGGACGAGACGGAAGTAGAATAATACAAGCAAGCAATGAGCAAACAAGTAAAGCAAATTCCTTAAAAACATTAACAATAAAATGCAATATTTATTTTGAAAAGAAGACCATATTTTCAGACGATTAGATAATGAGCGTCGACAGTCACCATAAGGTCATGCTTAGTCTCAATGAGACCGTCAGTTATACAAACAACCCAACTGTGTGTTCTCCTTTTCAAACATAAAATACAAGACTGGCCACCGATAACAGACTTTGTGTGTCTGTGTTATATAGAGACATTCATCTACTCCATCCGTCCCAATATGAATGACCAAAAAAAAAAATTGATAATGTTTCATTCATTTTGGAACAGAGAGGTAGTACATTATAGTAGAAAATATAAGGGCAGTAGCAATCAACATGGAGCCATACCAAAGAAGCTTTATATATATATATACGATAAAGAAAAATGTCATCATCAACGTCTCGGTCCCCTTTTTTCCATTTTTTTTCCTAACTCCTAGGTAATTTTCCTTTTTCTCTTATTTATTTAGAAGTTTTTTTTTATAGGGGTTGGCAGGAGGTAGAAGGATCATCATATTACAGAAAAGACCCTTCAGAGAAGTTCTTCTTGCACCAACCCTCATTGCTGAAATACTGCAGAACTGAACACCCCCCTCCCCCACCCCTTTTCACCCATGTAAAACCAATGGGCACCATCCAAAAGCGAAAATGTTCAATGGAAAGAAAAATTTAATAAAAAAAATAAAACTTGAAGGATCCCATTTACGCCGTCTGCATGTATATTAACTTCAAAACTACTGACCATAAGTCCACTATTAAATCCGCAGGTCCTCTTCTCAGTGCATCGTCTCCCTTTGTCTTTCTAAAAACCAAAAACTCGAAACAGAAAATTAATTCCTTCGCCGCTCATCAACTTATTTTCACCTTCAATCCTGGTCCAAATCACACTGATTAAAATTACTTCTGATTGGGTTTAATTGGCGCACCTTAGAGATGATAGATACTTTGATAAATTAGGCAGGGCCGGAATCCCCATTTGTCTTTGGCTCCGTCCGGACATAGGTAAGACTCCGACTAGTTGGAGATGGAATAGGATTGTTTGAGCCAAGAGAACTGCTCTCTGACGAAATGCTGCTCTGAGCATCCCCCCGTTTCCATTGCAAGCTTCTTGCACCAGGTTTTACAGGTAGGCGGGGCCGGTACATACTAGACATGCCTCTCGGGTAAGGTGCCGCCCTAACAAATCGAGATCCACCAAATGGAGATCCTCGAGCAACACGAGGCCATGTCACTGTGGGTGCAGCTTCTTGTTGAGCTGAGCTTTTCTTGACAACCTGAAAGCCAAAAAAGATACAAATGGAGCAAACTATTTATACAATGGATTACACAAGGAACATTTAAGGGGTCAAAATTGCAACAATCACTGTTTTTAATGGTAAAATGTTATTTTCCTAATTGAGTTGCTTATTGCATTTGATCTGGTTTAAACAACACCACCAGCCAGTATCTATAGCAGGTTAGATCAAGTACCTTGAGGATGCGAGACATAAAGGAAGCCCCATCCAGAGACAAAGCATGTTCCGCTGCTTCTTTCCTCATAAACTCCACATAAGCTGATCTGCATAAGCAACTCAATTAGAAACAAAACTGGGAAGATTCTAGAGAAATGAGGTTGGACAGCACAAAATGAAAAAACATATACTAATATTTTTATTTCAAAAATAAAATTTAACTTGGAAAAAATAAATCACCCTTTTGGTTGCCCTGTTGCTGCATCTGTTACTATGACCACCTTTAGCACTTCCCCAAACTTATTGAAGTGACGAGAAAGACTGTCCTTCGTGGCAGCGAAATGAACCTGAACAAGACAAACTGTTTAAAATGGAGAAAAATACACGGCACAGCCCACGGTCCCATGAGGATAAGTCCAAAGCTTAGGACTTACATTGCTGACAAAAATCGTTCGGGAATCAGCATCTTCTGTGGGTCGACCTGTGGCATATATGCCTGCAGAAAGCAACATAAAAAAATTACTATAAGCTGTTAAGACTAAGCTCAAAGCCTAACATAGAAGAAAATTTTATTTAAGTTTGACAGAAGCATGATATGCCACACATCAGGAGGAGCTTTCCCCATTCCCAAACTGCTCCCACCCTACTAATTTTAATCAACAGTGATGCTTCTACGAGACTTTGATTTCCAAACATCCAATACAGAGTTCATACAAGAGTAACAAGATCGATTCCGCCAGCTCTTGCAAGAACTTTTATCATTTTCTAGTAACTTTTCAACTCTTCATTAATAATGCTTTAATTCTAACTATGTCCCCACTTTCACGTTAATGTGTACTCTGATAAGCATATGCTCTAATAATTTAATTCGACAATAGTGTATACATGATGTGATTTAATTTTATCTTTTTATTTTCTTTGAGCAAAAATATGGATTCAAGATCCAGCTTGGGAACATTGTGAAAATGTTGATGGCAATAGGACGCAAATCAATCATAAGTATCGTAACAAAGTCAAATGTGGTGTGGGGGTGGGGGAATTTAGTCAATTCAGTTGAAATACTGATTTTAACATCAAGATCAAATCACAAAGAGATTCTATTTATTTTAGTTATCTATTACAGTTCTTTTACAAAGTTGTTTTGTATCTTATAATCTGATACTCGTTTCAATTACGGAGACCGTTGATTCATAGCCCATGGTTCGACAAAGATGATTACAATATTCAGAAGAAAGTAGAATCCTTATTACCCGGCGAGACAAAACTAATTTCTAAGAAAAAGGAAGAAAAATAGCAGAAATCTTTTGAAAAGCCTGGAAGTGAGTGAACTAAAAAGTCCATCTAACTAGTGCTCTTTATAATGCAATAAACCAAAACCAAAACCAAAACCAAAACCAAAAGAAGAAGTAGTAGAAGAGCAAACAAAGCTACTACACATCAGAACTCACCAACTGATGGAAGTGTCTTCTGGGACTCCCCCTGAGCAACCACGGGTACAGCCTAAACAAAACAGAACAAAAAGATAACCATATATATGGATATGACTAACATAATACACCGGGCATTTGAATACATAATCCAGAAAAATGTCTTACATTTCCATTAGTTACTACAGGATTGCCATTCTCCTTCATCAGACGCACACCAGATTTCCCTGCATCTGGTTCACCCGCTTGTACAGTTTGCTGATTTTTCACATCAACACCCCTTGTCTCCTGATAATGAGATGGTTTCCAGGTATTTGCATTTGAGAATACATTTATCTTACTAGAAGTATTTGCTGCAGATGCAGCTGCAGGTAGACCCTGAACATCCCGAGGCTTCCAAGCAGCTTCATCCACTCTATTAGCAGCATTGTACTGCACCATCAATGAATCATCACCCTTATTTAAACCAGATGTACCAGTCTCGGTAGTATCCATAGCCCTACGACCCCGAACATTAACATTGTCATAATCTTCATCATCAGATACAAACTCATAACCCACTCCAGCATCACTTTCCAACATAGACATATTCCTGATAAACTGTCCATTTTTGTCAGGTGACTCATGATAGGTTGAGTGGGCTTCCTCTTGAACTTGAGCAAGACCTCTATATTCCCCATCATATTCAATAAAAGGGTCTCTATGCTCCGTCACGTGATTAGTGGAATCATATACTCCCATCCCACGACCAAGCCGATCAAACACATTCCCAGAGGTTTTGACTTTTACTACATCTTTAGCAGCCTCTGCTACAGCTTTTATAGCAACAGCCATGGTGTTTGGCACTCTGGAAACTGACCGAGGCTGATTTTCAGGTGAAACATCATCGGTTGACGTAGAGACCACCGAACGTAAACGCTTGAATGATGGCTCAGTATTTAAGCTGGAGGACCTTGAAGTGGCAACAGCATCTCGTACTGCAAATTGCAGCAGCCTTCTAGGTGCACCACTTTTGGAAACTTTTTTCTCCTGCTGAGAGAGAGAGAGAGAGAGAGAGAGAGAGAGAGAGAGAGAGAGAGGAGAGAGTCAAGAGGACATGTTTGCTAAAGGAAGAGAAACAAACCACTTGCTGAGCCACAGTATGAATCCGTGGAGAAATTCAAAACCTTAAAACCCCATATCATTCATGCATATAAACACAGAAACTTAAAAATATCACAAAAAAGAAGCAGGCAAATTTTAGTTAATTCAAAATCCTAGGATTGAAGTAGATCTCTTATCTGTCACACACAAAATGATAGATGTAGAGCTACTTGTGACCAAAGCCAGTATAACTTTAGGAGCTCACTACTTGCCAAGTATTTCGATCATGGAGGTCGATGAGAGTGAAATGATCGTAGAATCAGGGGGAAAACAAAATAACAGTTAGTAGGGAGTAGTATTGCTAGACAGTCTTGAAAGTAGAATGCTCTCTGTTGAAAAGATTATACCGATAAATCATCACTGAAACCCTCCCTAAACAACTAAGGAACTGTTGAAGGTTAGGAAGTGAAAGCATGAATGCATAGCTAGCAGCTTCAACGTGTTTATTTGTTACACAAGGTGTGATAAACAATAGCAGTATGGAAACGAGCACGTAAGAGGGTCTATTTTTATGTAATCTTTGATAAAAGAAGATTTATTAAAGGGGGAACAAAGTACACAGAGTAGAGGACAAGGTGTCCTCTTATAACAATACTCCCTCCGGTTCAAAATAGAGGTCGTTATGGAGATTTTCACATTTTTTAAGAAATGCAATTATTACAACATTATTATAAAGTACCAAAAGTACCCTTATTAATTGTTTCTCTCGCATGCATTACTTCACTCACGAAGTACAATCAATGCAATGAAACAAATTTCAATGTAGGGGTAAAATTGAGATTCAAAGGCTTTAAGCCCCAAACCGATAAGTATTTTGAATCAAAATTTAGTTTGCAAAAGGACATTTATTTTGAACAGGAGAGTGTAAAAGAGAAAAAATACTAAGTAGCCTAACAAACTACAAAAACCAGACTAATGCGATGAAGCTCACCAGTCTCTCTCTACACAAGTCTGTCATAGATATCCTCGATAAGCTCCTATACCCGATGCCCACAAGGAAGCAAGAAATACAACCCTCTCCTTCAATAGAAGAATAGATAACGATCTATTCTCAAAAATCCTAGCATTCAGTTCCATCCATAAATACTTCACATTTCCATATTTATTAGCAATTTCCTTACCAAATCCCCAAAATGAATTTCAAGGAATCCATTTACCATTGTAGGGAAAATCCAAGTCTCCCACAATATCGAGAATAGCTCACACCAGAGTCTCCAAGCATCTGGACAATGCAAGATAAGAGGGTCTATTCACTTACCTCAAATCATATCAGATGAAGTATATGTAAGCTAAACACATCCTGTTGGACAGTCCAGAGGAAGCTCACAACTATATTTCTTCGGCATCAAACTTCATGTAAGAACTTAAGGTTGCAACTGATTCATAATTCATCAATTAAATGCGTAACAGAAACGAGTAAAATAAATAAATTCACCCTCCATCCTGAAATAAGAGTCCTGGCACAACTTTCTATAAAACCAAAATTTATATGTACCAGGTATTCTTTCTCAAAGAAGTAGTGAAAACTAGAACAAGACAAATAACTGATACAAATTGTCTCTCCACCATCTAAAATTAGGGATACAAAAAAACGTGCTTCATTCACCCACATGCCTCTTTATGAAGGTATGCAGACTTTTCTCTGGAGCATAATGAACAACTTAAGACATGAGTATACATCAATCAGAACTACAGATTTTCGGTGATGAAAAGTGATTTCTGCTTAGATAATCTCTCTTTGCCCAGCAGATTAAGAAAGATAAACAAACGTCAATTTATATTTCAACGAAATCTGATGGCACAATGTAAGCTTCTAAATCTAAACAAACCAAAAAAAACAAGACAGTCCACCATTTAGACAGACAGTGAGAGAGAGTCAAACTCACTTGTGGTCGTTCATCAAGTCGACTTCTTTTCCTATGAGTTGCAGGCCGGGGCGACTGAGATCTTTTTGCTTGACCAATACTTTGATTAGTTCCCTCCTCCCCCCTATGGATGTTGGCAATCACTGCGCTTCGAAGGGGAGGGGGTTCATATGCATCTCTCACCAAGCCTTTCCACTCTCTAGTGTGTCGGCGCTTAGATAATTTATTAGTATTTTCTCTCTCTGGTTCGGGATCCAAGCAGCGAGGAACAGTCTTTCCACCCTGCTCCCCAGATGTTGATTTCGGTTTTGCCGCTTCATCTTGACAAGATTGCCCAGGTTGTGCATACAGATCTATATTTGATTGTAGATGATCCCAGAGCCTGTAAAAATTGCAAGTATTAGAGGTGGGACGATCAAACAAAAAAGTTATTATTCCATCCATCCCAATAGACATTCCTATGTGGTTCGTCCCAATCGAAGAGTAAGATTTCCTTGGATGAAACTTTTTTTACAACAAAACTGACTGCATTAACCTTCATTTTCACGCCAGTTTGACCTCAAATATTGCCACCTAGTTTGAGTTTAGTTGTTTTGAGGCAGATCCTCCCATTTTTTCAAATTGCATGTTTAGTCAAATGTTACTCTTCTATTGGGACGGAGGTATAACTTTCTAGAGCGGTACCACAAATAATCAAATTACCAAGATACAAAGGAGTCACTGTCATCGCCCAAAAATACATTCAACTCGTTCTTTGCTTCCTCTTTGCGCCTGCCATTTTTAAGTAAGACTATCACATATTCCTGCAAACCAATTCTAGATACTTAAGTAAATCGACCAAGTGAATAGTTATATAGTACACAAAGCTTAAGTATAAACAAGCCCAGCAATTCCAGTTTTTCCCTTAGATACTAAATTAGCAGTTTGTGAAAGAAAGTACCAGAGATAATGATTAACATGTTTGATAACAAACTTTTACAGTATAGACCATGAAAACAACCAAAACTTTTCTATAATCATACTAAATTCAGAGAATAGTTTATGAGAGAAGGGAATCAAAATTCCAAATTAGAGGATAAATAAAATACCCTAAATGTCTTATGTAGCAATTGATGCCACTTAAGCATGGTTATGGTTATGAGTCCAGGACTCAGATTCATCAAACCAAGTACAGGAAGATAGAAAAGGTTCCGAACAAACTTACGGGGAATATCTCCCAAGTCCTAAGCATCTCAAACTCAAATATATATAAATTTCAAATAAACTCATAATCTTCACGACTATTTTACGAGATGTACAGAAACATGCTAAACTTGTGACGTCAGATGGTAGACAGTCAGGCAGAATATCTTGAGAAAACACTACAGTATACTCCCTCTGGTCAGATTTATTTGTCGCCTTTTCGCTCAAAATTTGATCTAAAATAACAAACGCAATTTGGCTAAAAGCAATCTGAATTCTACTTTTACGTACTAGTGGAATTTGTACCATTCATTAAATGTATCTATTAGTGAAGCAGCACAAGAGTGGTAACAGTAAAGACTTAAGTTGAAGAGACATTTAAGAAGGGTAAATCTGGTTCTCCACTTTTGACTGTAATGGTAATTGGATTTCTTTTTTTTTTTTTTTTTTTTTTTTGATAGGTAAATTGGATTTCTTAAGATTCTTGAAGAACTAAAAAGAGACAGATAAATCAAACCAGAGGGAGTAACAATTTGGTGAGAAGCTTTTTTAAGGGATTCACCTCAGTCATGAAATAAAGGATCAACATGTAAAATCCGTAAAGGATAATTAAAACCCCAATCTGCAATGCATGTTTGCACTTTACCATCAAAAATGTTAGGCCAATATAAGTTTACCCCCCCCCCAAAGTATCCACTGATTCCCACTTTGCATCCTCGTTTGAAAAGTCGGTATGTTTGGTACCTAAGGTTTCAAAACGACGTCATATCGAGGAAATAACATTTGTTTTAAAAAGGAAAAACAAAATAAAACAAAACAAAAAGAATATTCATGTGGGTATAATGATGGTAGGGGGAGCTCGCCGGATTAAGCCTGGGATGACGAAGCTACGTCAAGGACAGAGCAAGGAGAGAAGGTGCAAAAGAGAAGATAGGATTTTATACAGTCAAAAACCATTGAAGCTCATTTCTTTAGCTTCATCGCCGGAAAAAATGGTGAAGGAAAATAGCTCGGTAAGAATGAGCAAGGAAAGAAATTAAAAGCCACCAGAGAATTCGGCTTGGTGAAATGAAGAGAATGGGGTAAAAATCACCACCATCGGGCCTCATTTGAGCCATCAGTCGCCTAAGTTTATGCCGTTTTCCGGCAACGCTAACTCACCACCACCGCTATCTCCGGTCGAGCACAGGCCGTCCCTTGGGTATAATGATGGTAGGGGGAGAAAAATTCAAAGAAGGCATTTTCAGCCACACAAATCAGAACAGGGAATATGATATTTTTCTTATACTTTTTTGTTATTTACTTTTTGTATTCTTCAAATTTTTGTTATTCAAAATTATGGAGTGCATATTTTTTAAGAATACGAGTATATATTTGACAATAAATAATATGTTATTTATCATTAATTACTTGGCATATTTTGTAATTTGTTATACTAATAAGTATATAAGACTTTGTTTGATAAAATGATTTGTGTATTAAATTCATATATATATTTAATATATGTTAAATTTTGAATAAGGGTGTAAAGTGGAATTGAGGGAATACTTTGGGAGGTTAAATATACATTGAACCCATTGAAATGATGCAAATACCCATCATGTGACAAGCACATGACCAAATTTGTTAGTTTTTTAACAGCCACTTGACAGAGGGTGCAAAGTGGGAAAAAATGAAAGCTTGGGTACCAAACAGACCGACTTTTCAAACGGAGGTGCAAAGTGGGAATCGGTGGATACTTAATTTACAGAAATGTAAACCCAAGATTTAAAAAAAAAAAACAGAGTACAGACAAACTAAAAAATAAATGCATATCAGTCCTCTTCAAAACCGAGAACAAGACCCCTCGAAAAGCTACAATACAGAAACACAAAGGGATGCCAAAAGGGTCACTCTCCCCCCCCCAACACAGAGATTTTGATAATTACTAAATTCTAACTTTCCTAAAATATGCACCATGACATGGCCAAAATCCCACACTTCCACAGCAGCACCGTCCCTGCTCTTCCAAATCCTCAAGCACACATCTAAAGGGGGGAAAATCACACATTCTGAACACCCAGGATCTACAAGTCATTTAAACAGATTATTCCACATATATCTAGCACAACTGCACCTAAGGAAAAGAAGATCATGATGCTCCTCTCAACATTTTATAATTCATGCATCAAATTAAGATAATATTAGGGGGCCAACGAAACTGTAGATCTATCATTTTAGTCTTTGAGTTGATTGAGAGTTAAGTCCACCAAAAGATCGTAACTTTGAAAGGAACCTTCGGCTTCCAAATAAAAGAAGACAAGGGTGAGGAGGATTCGGAGTATAAAGCAAATGAGTCAGAGAGGACGGCAAGAAAATTCCTCAAACTCAAATGAGAAATGCATTGAAGAAGGGTGATAACATCAGTAGCCTCTTTATTGTTTAAATCACAGAAGAAAACAAAAGAGAAATCATTTCTCCAATGGCCAACAAGAAAAACGGAAACATGCACACCAGTTACCAATGAAAGGCTACATAACTGAGAAAACAAATTCCTAAGCGCGCAAATAACCCACCCACACATCCTTCCAAAATGGAATTTGAGCCTTGTTTCAACCCTTAGCCTTGTAGAGGACGAAAAGGATGACACTAATAGATAAAAATTCTTAGGCTCTTATGAGAAACAGGACCACATATGATAGCACCCCACCCATTATGACATAAATCGAATTTGTTATTATCACTCAATCGCCTCAGCTACACTCATTGGGATCTTAAACAAGGAAAAGAAATATAGAGGAATGCTAGATAGACATGATCTACTAAGAATAATACGCCTTCTAACCGAAATATATGTCATCTCCAAACCATCAAGTTCTCTCTCTCTCTCTCTCTCTCTCTCTCTCTCTCTCTCTCTCTCTCTCTCTCTCCCCCTCCCTCTCTCTCTAATTGAGTGGAGCAATTTGAATAAATGACCTGAAACCTTTGGAAGATAAACGGAGAGAGTACCTCCTTGTCTCGAGTTTCAAGTCTCAAGTCTCTAGTAGCACCAAACGAGCCAGGTGCTATACCATTCAAGATGACTGGGCAAAAAATGGAGTGGGAAAGCACCCATAAAACTGCTACCTCCACCTATCTCCAGAACTTTCATCCCCATCACAGGATCAAAATACCTCACTCATTTCAGCTTCAACACTAGACCCTTCATTCATCTGCACACCAGGTATTTCACTACCTGATCAAAAACTTTGCTTGACCTAATTACCATAAGAAATCATTTGGGGAAGAGCCATGACAGGGTATATCGCACTGAGAGCAGACTCTTCACCATCACATATGAAGCTTAGGTATTACTGTAATATAGGACTTCACATAGAAACTGAAACTATCTATGCCAGACATCATATCTCTTGTGATTCATGACATCATATCAAATATGGCACTTCCATAATGGAGTCAGTCTTACGTAGTCATACAATCAGGATACAGAGTAGTAAGGAACATTGCTGCTTCTGTAATCTCACAGTGAGGCTGAAGAACCCGGTCACTCCACATAATAGGCAATGCAGAGCCAAAAACCATGATCGATTTTACTTTGATTTATCCTTCATATATTACCAGTACAGAATCATTTGCACATTCTCTTAAAATATTAGACATGGAACAACCACTACAAACATGCCTTTACGTCAAGCATGGATCCATGTGTGATCGAATTCTGGAATCTGGACTAGTGACATAGCATATTGCTAAAACTGAGTCTATAAAAAGTATCATAGAAAAAGCTTAGGACAGAGTATAGACAAGCACATAAAGGAGGGCAAGGTAGAGATTGCAATCTTCTCAATGGAGACGAACATGTAACCTACCGTTGGTCGGCACTCATAAGCTGATTAAACTCAACAATTCCTAATCTTCTAAAGTGATGATCAGCTATTCTACTAATATTAAAACTCATATCCACTTAACGTCGTCGCCTTACAAGGCTGTCCCCGAACCATTTGTGTGATGTGACATAGTCAAAATGAATCTCAGGATCGTCTATTCTTCCATTGTCCAGTTCCTTGGAGACTTTGGTGCGAATTGTTTTCTATGTTTGGGGAGGGCTGGATTCGCCCACAGTGAATGGTTCCCATCAAATTCGGTTGTGGGGATTTGGAAAGGATAGTGATGCTAGTAGTAGTAGATTGTGGTAGTGCGGGATTTTAAGGATATTGTGAGATATATGGACGGGGAATGGAAAGCCAGAATTTTTAAGAGCAGATCATTATCTTTTTTCTTCTTCTAAAGGGGACGATTGTTCTTTCATCTTTGGAAAATATAATTGGGTCTTCCTTTTAGTTAGAGATATTCTGAAATGATGCAAGTTTTAACGAACGAGGTTTTGGCACCTTTGAGGCAGAAAGCGATAAAATAGCTTCCTTGAACCCAACTGTTCCTGAAAACTGCAATCGGTGAGTCCAATTCACGCTAACATTTTGTATTAGCAGCGTATGAAGGAAGAATTCCTTTTATTATTGAATTGTTAAATGTAGAAGTTAAAGATATTAGAAAAGGAAAGGTAGTTTTGTAACTTGATTATGCAACCAATAAAATAAAACACAATTCTTTCAACCTTTTTTGGTACAAAAAATTTCGGGTAACAAAGGCAAGAAAACCCTGCACTTTCAAAGTCTACCAAATACTCTTTACAACAAATCATACGTCTACGTCCAACAGAAAAATGTATACTTATTGGAGATATCAGAGTGTGATGCATAATAGGCACAAGTTTCTTATTAGTCTCAACGGGCAGTAAATCCAAATGTCTCATGAGCGGAATGCCATCTAGATTAGTTTGGCCCTTAGAACATCAGATAGTAAACTTTCCTCAAACCTTTAATCCATATGTTTTCTTGAATTTGTTATACATCATCCAATCATCCTACTGTCTAAAGCATTTATGTCCACAATACATGATTCCCTAGCTAGACTAACTTACAATGAAGGATTCTACAACTAACGATGCCGTATGACACCTCTACAAATGCACCCAGAAAATAGACTCCTCTACATTCTACTAACCACTATCAAAACATGTTTCTTGAAATAAATATAAGCAGTAAACTGAGGTCCATACAATCAGAATAGAAAGTAACGTGTTGAAGCAAGTCAAAAACATAAGAACAATATTTTACTTGAACGATTTGTTGAAGCACAAAACCTATTCAGATATAACATAGCCTGACATTACATAGCCTAATATAGCATACATCCTAGACATCCTATCTACAGAATTACATAACCTAACATAGCATACATCCTAGACATCCTATCTACAGAATTACCCCACCCAATCATCTGAAAAGCTGCAGAATCGCATAAATTTTAGATGTGAGACATCAAAACCAACTCCTTGCTTCCTTTTCAACTTCTTAATGCTCATTCGGTACACAATAACGACTTCCATTCCAATGATTTATTACATATTTCATTCCATAATAATGTAAAAGGCATGGAAAGTGATCATGATTCTTTCATACCAGGCTAGAACCTACATTTATTTTCCATCCAAACGATTGGGTTGATACTAATACTAATGACTGGGTCTTATAACTTTGCTGAATGGCTGACGTGCATGAGAACAGATCACAAGATTCCGAAATCAAGTTACATAGCAGTGGACATCAAAAAGCAATAGCTGAAGTGGTTCAAAACCTAAGCATCCCAGTGTTCAACTCAAACATCTCATTCAGTACCAAGTATTTAATCTCACTACGTGGAGTGAAAATCACGAAAACTTCAATCATGGAGTTAAATTTGCAGTAGAAACTAGCTGTATAAATGCTGACATGAACAACAGAGATAATTCCTAGCGACAAAAGAAGAAGCATACCACAAGAGTGTCGTCAGTATAATCTCCCATGAACTCCTTGAGTTTCTCCTTCACTCTGTCGCGCAACCTTGCCACTCCATCACCACCAAATTGAACCCTAAACGTCAGATCATCCATATCGATCGGCAAAAACTAGATAATTGTGAAAACCCTAGATTTATTCAAGAACTGATTCTCCTGGAACTTGTTCGAATACCAGTAAGCAGAACCCTAATTCTCAGTGCGCGACACTTGAGAGATATGAGTGATAAGCAACGAATTGAAAGAAGCAAATAAGAAAAAGGGGAGGAATTTCTAGATGGATTTTATCGGGAAAGAGATGGAAAATAGTGTGAGATTAGGGTTTGGGCATGGCGAGAAACAAATGAAATCCCCAAACCTCTTTCGTCTGGGGGAAGACAGAGAGAATCGTGGAATGTGAAATTGCAACGAGTTAACCGTGGTACTAAGTTAGGGGGTTTTGCTTTCTTTTCATTTTCTCTTTTTTTAGGGCGTTTGATTAGATGATAAAAAAGTGAAAAAATTGAATGGTTAATGAAATTGAATTTTTGAAGAAATTGAAATGAAAAAAAAAAAAATCAATTTCTTTGATTGGCACGAAATAGAATGAAATTATCATTCAATTTTTTGGCAAATCATATTTATTTTGAAAATATAAATTATAGGAATGAAATAAAAATATATAAAATATCCAATTTACCCTACTTTTAAAAAACTAATGAGTAAATAAAAAAAAATTGGGGGAGGGGAGTGGGGTGGGGTAGGCAGGGGTATGAAAAATGAGTAAAAAAATTATTATTTTTTTGGGGGGGTGGGGGTGGGGGTAGAACAGGGCTGTGTGGGATAGGCAGGGGTATGCAAAATAAGTAAAAAAAATTATTTTTCATGGGGAGTGGGGGTGGTGGGTGGGGTAGGCAGGGGTATGTAAAATGAGTAAAAAAAATTTGTGGGGGTGGGGGTGGGGGTGGAGGGGTGGGGTGGTAGGGTAGGGGCTGGGTAGGTGGGGTAGGCAGGGGGTGGGGGTAGGTAGAGGTGATTTGGGTTTGGGGGTATTTTGGTCATAATTTTTTTTTTTGAATTTCATTGCCAAAGAAATTGAGCATTCCTCCCATATTTGGAGGGAATGGCAAATTTCTTCCATTGATGGAATTGGTCATTCCAGCGAAATGAAAAATTTTAAAAAACTTCAACCAAACATGCCAAAGGATTTGGGAAAATGAAATTGAGCATTCTATTCCCCCACTTTACCACGAACCAAACGGCCCCTTAGGGTGTGCTGTTGAAACATAAACGATCCATTAAACATGAACCATCTCACAACTAGATTAAGAAGAGGAGAAGAAGAAGAAGACGGAAGCGTGTACCTTGTGATTCCATGATTATGTTTTTTAGTCTTGTTCTTGAGAAAATATGAAGATAATCTTTAATGTAGGAAGAGTAGATCTTCTAAATGATGAGTGCTTTTACTCTCTTTAGTCTTCAAGTACTTGGGAAGAGTTTTGACTGAATGAGAATGTAAAATAACTAGTGATTCATAGGCTTGATGGATAGGCCTTTATATAGGAATTCAAGGGGCACTTCATTTAGGGACTACACCTATTGATATATAAGATATTACCATTATGCCCATCATTTAATGGTATACTTATATTATGAAATTCTACATATTATATTATATCCTATACTTTATATTAATCATTATAATATTGATCACTATTTTATTAAGTACTTTCACTAATATATATTTATATAATTCATGTTCTAACAATCTCTCACTTGGATTATAATAACATATATTTATACTTAATAAAATCCTTCAATCATATTTATAACATAAATGACAACCCTTATGTGCACTTTGTTGTCATTTGAAAACAATCCCGTCCAATAGTCATATAAGTATAAGGACTAAAGGGGCAGTCGTTGTAATTGATTCGCAACTAAATCCACATTAATCACATATATATATCCAACTAAATGACATAGATTAAATATAGATATGTAGCATGGAATATTAATGAATATATATGAAAATGCATATATATATTTTCCAACTAGTCCTACTTTAACCAAATGAGATCAATTTAAATAAAAAACAACACAAGGAAATAGAAACATTATAAACTCCCACTGATTTAAGCATTATCAAAAGTCATTACACCCATATGAGCAACATGCTCGTGAAATACTAAAGGAGACAATGCCTTAGTAAATGGATCCGCTAACATGGAGTTTGTACCAATAAGTTCTATTTCTATTTGTTCATTTTGTATTCTCTCTCACACAACAAGAAACTTAATATCTATATGCTTAGATTTAGATGAACTCTTGTTGTTGTTGGAGTACAATACCGCGGCCCGATTGTCACAATATAACTTAAGCGGTCTTTCAATACCTTTGACAATCCGCAGTCCTTCAATGAATTTACGCAGCCATATAGCTTGATTGGATGCCTCATAGCAAGCAACAAATTCGGCTTCCATGGTGGAAGTAGTAACTAATGTTTGCTTGGCACTTCTCCAAGATATCGCTCCACGGGCCAAAGTGAAGACATAATCCGATGTCGATTTGCGACTATCTTGGCATCCAGCAAAGTCGGAATCGGAAAAACCAATGATCTCAAGATGATCCGACTTTGTATATGTAAGCATGTAGTTTTTCGTGTTTTGTAAGTATCTCATCACTCTTTTGGCTGCGACCCAATGTTCTCTTCCCGGATTGCTTTGATATCGCCCAAGCATGCCAACAATAAAGGCAAGATCTGGGCGAGTACAGACTTGAGCATACATTAGGCTTCCTACTGCCGATGCGTAAGGGATATTTTCCATATACTTGGTTTCAAGATTATTTTTAGGACATTGATTTAAACTGAACTTATCTCCCTTAGAGACCGGGGTGTCATGTGGTTTACAATTTTTCATGCTAAACCTTTGTAATACCTTCTCTATATAGCTCTTTTGTGATAATCCTAACATACCCCGTGAGCGATCACGATGTATTTGGATTCCTAATACAAAAGAAGCTTCTCCAAGATCTTTCATCTCAAATTTGTTTGAGAGAAATTTCTTGGTTCCTTAAGAAGGTCCTTATCATTACTAGCAAGTAAAATGTCATCCACATATAAGACCAAAAATATAAATCTACTCCCACTGAACTTATGGTACACACAATCTTTACCAAGATTCATTTCAAAGCCAAATGAAAGAATAACTTGGTTGAATTTTAAGTACCATTGACGAGATGATTGCTTGAGCCCATAAATGAATTTCTTAAGTTTACAAACTAGTTGACTAGTTTGATCCGAATCAGTCACCATTTCTGGTTTCTTCATATAGATAGTTTCCTCAATGTCGCCATTGAGAAAAGCTGTCTTTACATCCATTTGATGAAGCTCAAGGTCAAAATGTGCCACTAAAGCCATAATGATCCTAAAAGCATTTTTAGAGGATACCGGTGAAAATGTTTCTTTGTAATCAATGCCTTCTTTTTGAGTAAATCCTTTAGCGACAAGACGAGCCTTATGTCTCTCCACATTACCTTGTGAATCCCTTTTGATCTTAAAGACCCATTTACACCCAATGGATTTCACATCTATAACTATATAATGAGCCAAGTGTAAAATCAGTTTTCCCGCTCAAACTTCACTCCAACCTAAATCCCCAAATTACCCTTTTTAGTTAGCGTCCAGAATAAGCCGCAACCTTTTGTATTCCATTTTGACTCAACTTCTCGATCTCTCTGCTCCTCTCCGGGTCACTTCCCCAAAACTTCATCAGCCTGATCTGCTACAAACGCTCCCTCTCTCTTCTATGGTTGATGATGCCCTCCTTCTTCTACGGTCATCGCCTCTCTCTCTCTCTCTCTTCTGCCAATACTACATCGTTTTCGCCGTACCCAATTGATTCCTTCTCAAAACCCTCCATTCTTTCGCCTATTACCACTCGCACAATCGAGAAAACCCCCAAATATTTCATCGAAAAGCTGGGGTTGGGACTCATCAATGGCGGACAATGGTATTTTCTGTGAGTGGAAATTTTCGTTGCGTCACAGGCAAGTTCTTCTCTCATTCATTCAGTTATTCATTTCCATTTTGAGTTACCAGTCTATTTGATCAATTTTCAGATAGATATATCTCAAATTAGGCATCTCTTCAATCCCATTTTTTTGTTAATTTGTTTTCGTGTTGAACTATGTATGGATAAGATAAATATTGAACTATCTTATGCATCATCCAAGGGGCAATCCATATAAGATTATGGACTATATGCTTTCCCTGCTCTTGGAATTTCCAATCAGCTCTAGAGAATTATAGTTTGTTCCTTAATTGTAATTTTTGAGTATTCTGCTACTTGAATTAGTCCATTGCGTTAAAATCAAAATGCCTTTAATGTTATGCATTCTGAACAAATCAATGCCATTTACCACTTGATCGAGATAATATCTTGGGCCAAATACCTAAAAGTAAATACTTTAGTTGTGAAAACGACACTTCAGGTCTATGGAAGAGTAAACATGGCAAATAAGAAGACCACCATAGTTGCTTATAGATGCTTAGGTCTTGATATAACTCTGGCTTCGTTCGTCTTTGTGGTTTTCCTTTTAAATAATGTGATTTTTGTTCAAATTAAAATGACAGGAATTTAAGAGATCTTTGCTTGATGGAAAACTAGCACCCGAACTTGGGAAGTTGATTCACGTTAAATCTATGTATTTAAATCCTTCTCTGTTCATCTCCTACTTTCCTGTACTTCTATGCATTACTAATTGCTTCTATCCTACTTTTTTGTAGCATTTTACGAAATAATTCTTTTTCTGGAGAGATTCCCTCAGAAATCAGTGAACTGAAGGAGCTGGAAGTTCTGGACTTGAGATACAATAACTTCGGTACTAAACAGTGACCATTCCATTCCATGATGTTTTAGTATAATTCTCATTCCATGTTAGTTAGTGCAAATAGTATGGAAAGGAATCCCGATTCTTTTGTACCAAAAAAGCAGTTAGAATCAAGGGTAGAGAGCATGGAACGGTCACTTGATCTAAAAGAAGCATACTAAA